>BSUD01000002.1:73508760-73701969 GCA_033239045.1 Fagopyrum esculentum | reverse complement strand
TTGTTCAAGTATGGGGTCCCTCGCATGCTCAGGACCTTGTACCATCCCCAAGCTAAAGATGGGGAAGCTACTAGGATTCTCGAGAAGTTGTTTTCTCGATCAAGGAAAGGATGGGACGCAAGGCTAGATTATGTCCCATTGAAGTGCAGGAAGTCTAGAAGGATTCCGGTGAGAATCAAACCGTACAAGCTTGTACGTGGGAGATCTTACCATTTGCCGGTGAAATTAGGAACCGGAACCTTTTTGGAAGAATTTTATGATGGATGTGATGAGCACTCCATGGTGTTCAAGGTACATTGAGTAATTCTATGGAGAAGGGTCCAGCTAGCGACCTTAAACCAAGCGCTTCTTGGGAGGCAACCCAAGGTATTGCTTTCTTCTCCCTTATCTAGTTTAGTTTAGATAGTTGCTTTGTTTTTGTTTTCTTCTAGACAACAACCAGGTATTCCAAAAGGAAGGATCATAGTTCAGGAGCTACACTGGAAGAACAAAACTTTGAGAAGTTGAGGAAACGAGCTTTACTGAGATACATCTCGGGTACTGTCAGAACACCTCGACCGAGATGTGCTTCGCCAACCGAGATGGTTTTATCTGGGAGCTGTTTCTTACTTCTTCATGCAGTTTAGCTATGTTCGGTGAGTATCTTGTCCTTAGACTTATTTTGACCCATTGGGACAATGTGTCCCAAGTATGGGGTATTTAGGTATTATTTGACTCATGGATGTATGACTTGACCTTCTATGATATTTATGCTTCACTTTTGCATCTATATTTTTATCTGAGACTACATGCATACTTACAGGTTATTTGATTGAGAAAAACGTCGAAACCGAAAAAATGGTTTTAAAAAAAAAATTTTGACCTCGACCGGGGACAGTTCTGGCCGAACGAGGTGTTTCACCTCGGTTGAACCAAGAACACCTCGACCGAGGTGGGCGTAACAGAAAATTTTCGAAAACGATTTTTGTGTTACTTATCTGGATATGATCTCAGTGAAGATTTTGTTTACCGACTGGATTTAAATTCTTTATATGTTTGAAATGTTTTATGATATGTTTAAGTTGCTAAATGCTTTGTTTGAAATTATTGGCATGTTTAATACCTTATTTTTATCCAAATTATGTTGAATTTGAAGGTTGACACCGCAGCATAAGTTCTCTCACGTTCTTCTTGGAAAGACCAAGGCAATTCATTCTCTTCTCTCTTCTTCTTCTTGATCATGCTTAGCCCCTCATATACATTTTGCCTCCCTTTACCTATCCGGGAATTTGGAAGCAAGCGAAGTGGTGAAAGCAAGTTAAAAGTTGAGAAGTGGCTGAAAGTGAAAGTATTAGAAAGCAATAATAGGTTTGGGGAAGTCAATCATGAAGATGAGTAACTCGGCACCATTCACATAGCCGGGTGTTTGTGTCTTGCCAAAGTCGGATTGAGCGATATTCCTAACGGGTCATGGTATGTGCATCAAGGGTTTGATGCATCTCAAGAAATTGATGATTGCAGATTTCCTAGGCTTCGGTTATTGTGCACCTCTGTCCATGCATCCCAAAAAGTAAAGTAAAAGAGAAAAAGTGTGAAATAAGCAAAGCTTATTGGTGGAAGGTGTTGCAAGTCAAAGTGAAGTTCATCCTTTTCCCGGATTCTAGCACCACATTACCTTACACACATCCCTACCCTACACGTTTCTTGACCTTTTCTTTTGGGAAGCCCTTGAGACCTTGAGCTTGTTGATTGACTTAGCGGTTTAAACTGGATTATACATGATTAATTTTGATAATTATGATTTATTATGCATTCTATGATTTTATGCAAAGATGAACAACTTTCCTATATTTATAAAATGTTTTGAACATATTGAGTCTTTAAATTCCATGAAGTATTCTCTTAGAGTGATCTATGATAGTTGCACACCATAAAAATGTTTTTGAAAGACTTTTTCATTGATTTTCTTGACTTATAATCCATTCTATCTTGTTTCTATATGAGGAACTTGCTTGGGGACAAGCAAGAGCTAAGTATGGGGTATTTTGATAGCATGAATTATAGTCTATATTTTGAGGTTTGTTTGGACGTTTTATCTTTCATAATCTGCATGTTTGTATGTACATTGTGTGATTTTACTACCATTTCATCTACCTTTGCGAGAATCGAGGTCTACACCTAGTTTCGTTGTAATTGCAGGTAATATGGTACGTTTTGCATCAAAAAGGAGCAAAAGGAGTCAAGAGTCATTTGGAGCTACATTGAGGAGCAAAAAGGAATCCTTCAGGAAGCATAGCCATGGATTAAAGATTTACTTTGGACCAGTTTTGAGAGATTCTACACTCAGTTATGAATCACCTCGGTTGCCCAGAGATTCATCTCGACCGAGGCGATCCAGAGACGCCGACTCGACCGAGGCGAATACCTAGGACGCGGCGAGAATATTTTATTCTTGGCTGAGATCTTTTAAAATTGGAAAGTGATCCTATATTTTTGGGCTGAGCTTCTAGAAGGAAGGAGATATGCAGAATCATATATTTTACCTATATTTATGGGATAATATCTTCTTAAGATTTATTATCTTTGGAGGTTTATTTTTCCTATAAAAAGGGTCGATTTTCTACAATTTGAGGAGGCCGCATACAACCCGCATACGACGCAGCACACCCGCTATCAGCGCAGCAGCCGCATCCTACTCCAATTTGGGAGATTCGAAGAACCTTTTTGAAGGTTGAAGGAAGATTTGAAGATTATAGCTTTATAGCTTTTTGGAGGGTTTTGTAAGATTGTCTTCAATTCCTTTCCTTGATTGTCTTGTCTTGTTGGATTATTATCCAAGGAACGATTTTGTGTGATATTTGATTCAGTTATTGAAGTGTTTTCATTAAATTCTTCTTTGTTCAAATATTCACCTTCTTCCCATATACTTAATACTTTCATTATGATGATGAGTGGCTAATTTCCTTGTGTGATTCTAGGGTGATTGGCTGAAGGTTGTGGGGAAAACAATGATAGAATGATCTTAATCACAGTAGGATCCTGAAAGTTCGAGTCTTTAACCTTAACCCTAAGCATCTCGTTCAGTCGATGAACATCTCGGCCGGGGTGGAAACTGGCTGACCGAGGTGGCTTAACCGATCCTTAACTGAGAGTTAATGTGTTAGAGTTTGCCAAATCCTATTCTTATTATACCTTTCTGGTTCAAAGCAAGCTTAGGATGAGACTTACCCGGTAATTCCTTAGTTTGTATACCAACGATCATAAGTTTAGGTAATAAAGGCTTGTCCTTTATTGGGGTTTGAGTGTGCTTCCATCCCATCTTTGTGAGTTAGCCTGAGACTTACCCGGTAAAGGTTGATTCTATTCCCTTAGATGGTGTGTTAGTTTGAGGCAATAGTTCTTTATCTTAATTCCTTGAGACTTACCCGGTAATAGGAGTTACGGTTTGGGATTAGTGTGTAGTGAGACTTACCCGGTGATCTACTCCACTTTAGAAACACCTTCCCCATGCAAAAATCTCAGCTTTGTCCGCTTATCTATAGATCTTGAGTTGGAACCACAACTAGATGCTTTAATCCCTAGAATTGCATGTTTGCTTATTTGACATCTTATTCATCTTTGATTGTATTACTTGCTCTTGTGGTTAGCATCAACACTAGCATACCGTATTGGACTTTGTTTCACTAAGTCCCTGTGATCGACCCCTGGAATTTTCTTGCTTTTACTACGATTGACCCGTACACTGCGGGTTCGCATCCTTGTTTTAAGCTTAAGTCTAGGGTTATAAATTTAAAGCTTGCACACACCGTTTGGAGCGAACAAGTTTTTGGCGCCGATGTATCGGATATTTTCATATTCATGCTTTATCTGCATTTATATGTTTATCTGAGATTGCATGCATACTTACAGGTTATTTGATTGAGAAAAACGTCGAAACCGAAAAAAAAATGGTTTTAAAAAAATAATTTTGACCTCGACCGGGGACAGTTCTGGCAAAACGAGGTGTTTCACCTCGGTTGAACCAAGAACACCTCGACCGAGGTGGGCGTAACAGAAAATTTTCGAAAACGATTTTTGTGTTACTTATCTGGATATGATCTCAGTGAAGATTTTGTTTACCGACTGGATTTAAATTCTTTATATGTTTGAAATGTTTTATGATATGTTTAAGTTGCTAAATGCTTTGTTTGAAATTATTGGCATGTTTAATACCTTATTTTTATCCAAATTATGTTGAATTTGAAGGTTGACACCGCAGCATAAGTTCTCTCACGTTCTTCTTGGAAAGACCAAGGCAATTCATTCTCTTCTTCTTCTTCTTCTTGATCATGCTTAGCCCCTCATATACATTTTGCCTCCCTTTACCTATCCGGGAATTTGGAAGCAAGCAAAGTGGTGAAAGCAAGTTAAAAGTTGAGAAGTGGCTGAAAGTGAAAGTATTAGAAAGCAATAATAGGTTTGGGGAAGTCAATCATGAAGATGAGTAACTCGGCACCATTCACATAGCCGGGTGTTTGTGTCTTGCCAAAGTCGGATTGAGCGATATTCCTAACGGGTCATGGTATGTGCATCAAGGGTTTGATGCATCTCGAGAAATTGATGATTGCTGATTTCCTAGGCTTCGGTTATTGTGCACCTCTGTCCATGCATCCCAAAAAGTAAAGTAAAAGAGAAAAAGTGTGAAATAAGCAAAGCTTATTGGTGGAAGGTGTTGCAAGTCAAAGTGAAGTTCATCCTTTTCCCGGATTCTAGCACCACATTACCTTACACACATCCCTACCCTACACGTTTCTTGACCTTTTCTTTTGGGAAGCCCTTGAGACCTTGAGCTTGTTGATTGACTTAGCGGTTTAAACTGGATTATACATGATTAATTTTGATAATTATGATTTATTATGCATTCTATGATTTTATGCAAAGATGAACAACTTTCTTATATTTATAAAATGTTTTGATCATATTGAGTTTTTAATTTCAGGAAGTATTCTCTTAGAGTGATCTATGATAGTTGCACATCATAAAATATTTTTGAAAGACTTTTTCATTGATTTTCTTGACTTATAATCCATTCTATCTTGATTTCTATATGAGGAACTTGCTTGGGGACAAGCAAGGGCTAAGTATGGGGTATTTTGATAGCATGAATTATAGTCTATATTTTGAGGTTTGTTTGGACGTTTTATCTTTCATAATCTGCATGTTTGTATGTACATTGTGTGATTTTACTACCATTTCATCTACCTTTGCGAGAATCGAGGTCTACACCTAGTTTCGTTGTAATTGCAGGTAATATGGTACGTTTTGCATCAAAAAGGAGCAAAAGGAGTCAAGAGTCATTTGGAGCTACATTGAGGAGCAAAAAGGAATCCTTCAGGAAGCATAGCCATGGATTAAAGATTTACTTTGGACCAGTTTTGAGAGATTCTACATTCAGTTATGAGTCACCTCGGTTGCCCAGAGATTCATCTCGACCGAGGCGATCCAGAGACGCCGACTCGACCGAGGCGAATACCTAGGACGCGGCGAGAATATTTTATTCTTGGCTGAGATCTTTTAAAATTGGAAAGTGATCCTATATTTTTGGGCTGAGCTTCTAGAAGGAAGGAGATATGCAGAATCATATATTTTACCTATATTTATGGGATAATATCTTCTTAAGATTTATTATCTTTGGAGGTTTATTTTTCCTATAAAAAGGGTCGATTTTCTACAAATCCGATCATGCTTAGAGGCTGCATACACCGCATACGATCTCGATTACAGCAAAGAATACGCAGCAGCCGCATCCTACTCCAATTTGGGAGATTCGAAGAACCTTTTTGAAGGTTGAAGGAAGATTTGAAGATTATAGCTTTATAGCTTTTTGGAGGGTTTTGTAAGATTGTCTTCAATTCCTTTCCTTGATTGTCTTGTCTTGTTGGATTATTATCCAAGGAACGATTTTGTGTGATATTTGATTCAGTTATTGAAGTGTTTTCATTAAATTCTTCTTTGTTCAAATATTCACCTTCTTCCCATATACTTAATACTTTCATTATGATGATGAGTGGCTAATTTCCTTGTGTGATTCTAGGGTGATTGGCTGAAGGTTGTGGGGAAAACAATGATAGAATGATCTTAATCACAGTAGGATCCTGAAAGTTCGAGTCTTTAACCTTAACCCTAAGCATCTCGTTCAGTCGATGAACATCTCGGCCGGGGTGGAAACTGGCTGACCGAGGTGGCTTAACCGATCCTTAACTGAGAGTTAATGTGTTAGAGTTTGCCAAATCCTATTCTTATTATACCTTTCTGGTTCAAAGCAAGCTTAGGATGAGACTTACCCGGTAATTCCTTAGTTTGTATACCAACGATCATAAGTTTAGGTAATAAAGGCTTGTCCTTTATTGGGGTTTGAGTGTGCTTCCATCCCATCTTTGTGAGTTAGCCTGAGACTTACCCGGTAAAGGTTGATTCTATTCCCTTAGATGGTGTGTTAGTTTGAGGTTATAGTTCTTTATCTTAATTCCTTGAGACTTACCCGGTAATAGGAGTTACGGTTTGGGATTAGTGTGTAGTGAGACTTACCCGGTGATCTACTCCACTTTAGAAACACCTTCCCCATGCAAAAATCTCAGCTTTGTCCGCTTATCTATAGATCTTGAGTTGGAACCACAACTAGATGCTTTAATCCCTAGAATTGCATGTTTGCTTATTTGACATCTTATTCATCTTTGATTGTATTACTTGCTCTTGTGGTTAGCATCAACACTAGCATACCGTATTGGACTTTGTTTCACTAAGTCCCTGTGATCGACCCCTGGAATTCTCTTGCTTTTACTACGATTGACCCGTACACTGCGGGTTCGCATCCTTGTTTTAAGCTTAAGTCTAGGGTTATAAATTTAAAGCTTGCACACACCGTTTGGAGCGAACAAGTTTTTGGCGCCGTTGCCGGGGACTTGGTCTAGACCGAGCCGGTTACGGTTTGCTTTTGGGGCACTTGCCCCTGTTGCTACTAACTACTCTTTCTATGAGTTTTGTAGTTTTCAGGATTTCTGATGGCTATGTTTGATCCAGCCTGGATAGCAAGACAAAGTGCTAGGGCGGACCATTATGAATACTTGGAGGAGAAGTACTCCTTCTATTGGTTCAACAATGAATGGGAAAGAGAAGAGGCCATTCAGCGTGAACTTGCGATGTGGGATGAACTGAACGTCCCTAAAAAGACTTATGAGCAACCTCTTGAAGACTCTCTCGAATCTAGGTTGGAGAAGTTGATGAAGAAGGTGACGGAGCTCAAGGAAAGCACCCTATCCTATGCTAAGCCAGAAGAGGAGCATAAGGAAGTGTTGCACGTTTCGAGCATACCTCCAGTCAAACCAGAAGTTTCTCCTGAAGCTTTTGAGGAAGAAGATGTGGAAGATCTCGATCTGACTGTTGAGACCTCGGTCGAGGTGGAAGAGATCTCGGTCGAGATGAAAGAAGAATCTGCAGAACCGAAAGAGGAAGATGCAGAGAACTTTGGCCAAATTACTGAGATTGCGGCCAAAGCAGATGACAGATCAGCTGAGTTGAGAGAGATTTCGTGTGTGGACTATCAACCCAACATGAAACTCGTCTCAAACTTTGGAGAACTTTACAAGGTACATTCTCCTACTTTATTTGAACTCCCTATTAAAGTTTCTGAATTTTTCAGGAATGCACCGGAAAGTTGGAGGTCTCTTCCGAAAGAACCTCCTAAAATCAAGATGAAGTCTTCCTTGAAATTGTTGGAAGAAGAAGCTCCTTGGATTATAAGGAGTGGAGTTTGCAAACACTACACCGCTAAGTCGATGAAGTATCTCTTGTTCAAGTATGGGGTCCCTCGCATGCTCAGGACCTTGTACCATCCCCAAGCTAAAGATGGGGAAGCTACTAGGATTCTCGAGAAGTTGTTTTCTCGATCAAGGAAAGGATGGGACGCAAGGCTAGATTATGTCCCATTGAAGTGCAGGAAGTCTAGAAGGATTCCGGTGAGAATCAAACCGTACAAGCTTGTACGTGGGAGATCTTACCATTTGCCGGTGAAATTAGGAACCGGAACCTTTTTGGAAGAATTTTATGATGGATGTGATGAGCACTCCATGGTGTTCAAGGTACATTGAGTAATTCTATGGAGAAGGGTCCAGCTAGCGACCTTAAACCAAGCGCTTCTTGGGAGGCAACCCAAGGTATTGCTTTCTTCTCCCTTATCTAGTTTAGTTTAGATAGTTGCTTTGTTTTTGTTTTCTTCTAGACAACAACCAGGTATTCCAAAAGGAAGGATCATAGTTCAGGAGCTACACTGGAAGAACAAAACTTTGAGAAGTTGAGGAAACGAGCTTTACTGAGATACATCTCGGGTACTGTCAGAACACCTCGACCGAGATGTGCTTCGCCAACCGAGATGGTTTTATCTGGGAGCTGTTTCTTACTTCTTCATGCAGTTTAGCTATGTTCGGTGAGTATCTTGTCCTTAGACTTATTTTGACCCATTGGGACAATGTGTCCCAAGTATGGGGTATTTAGGTATTATTTGATATTTATGCTTCACTTTTGCATCTATATTTTTATCTGAGACTACATGCATACTTACAGGTTATTTGATTGAGAAAAACGTCGAAACCGAAAAAATGGTTTTAAAAAAAAAATTTTGACCTCGACCGGGGACAGTTCTGGCCGAACGAGGTGTTTCACCTCGGTTGAACCAAGAACACCTCGACCGAGGTGGGTGTAACAGAAAATTTTCGAAAACGATTTTTGTGTTACTTATCTGGATATGATCTCAGTGAAGATTTTGTTTACCGACTGGATTTAAATTCTTTATATGTTTGAAATGTTTTATGATATGTTTAAGTTGCTAAATGCTTTGTTTGAAATTATTGGCATGTTTAATACCTTATTTTTATCCAAATTATGTTGAATTTGAAGGTTGACACCGCAGCATAAGTTCTCTCACGTTCTTCTTGGAAAGACCAAGGCAATTCATTCTCTTCTCTCTTCTTCTTCTTGATCATGCTTAGCCCCTCATATACATTTTGCCTCCCTTTACCTATCCGGGAATTTGGAAGCAAGCGAAGTGGTGAAAGCAAGTTAAAAGTTGAGAAGTGGCTGAAAGTGAAAGTATTAGAAAGCAATAATAGGTTTGGGGAAGTCAATCATGAAGATGAGTAACTCGGCACCATTCACATAGCCGGGTGTTTGTGTCTTGCCAAAGTCGGATTGAGCGATATTCCTAACGGGTCATGGTATGTGCATCAAGGGTTTGATGCATCTCAAGAAATTGATGATTGCAGATTTCCTAGGCTTCGGTTATTGTGCACCTCTGTCCATGCATCCCAAAAAGTAAAGTAAAAGAGAAAAAGTGTGAAATAAGCAAAGCTTATTGGTGGAAGGTGTTGCAAGTCAAAGTGAAGTTCATCCTTTTCCCGGATTCTAGCACCACATTACCTTACACACATCCCTACCCTACACGTTTCTTGACCTTTTCTTTTGGGAAGCCCTTGAGACCTTGAGCTTGTTGATTGACTTAGCGGTTTAAACTGGATTATACATGATTAATTTTGATAATTATGATTTATTATGCATTCTATGATTTTATGCAAAGATGAACAACTTTCCTATATTTATAAAATGTTTTGAACATATTGAGTCTTTAAATTCCATGAAGTATTCTCTTAGAGTGATCTATGATAGTTGCACACCATAAAAATGTTTTTGAAAGACTTTTTCATTGATTTTCTTGACTTATAATCCATTCTATCTTGTTTCTATATGAGGAACTTGCTTGGGGACAAGCAAGAGCTAAGTATGGGGTATTTTGATAGCATGAATTATAGTCTATATTTTGAGGTTTGTTTGGACGTTTTATCTTTCATAATCTGCATGTTTGTATGTACATTGTGTGATTTTACTACCATTTCATCTACCTTTGCGAGAATCGAGGTCTACACCTAGTTTCGTTGTAATTGCAGGTAATATGGTACGTTTTGCATCAAAAAGGAGCAAAAGGAGTCAAGAGTCATTTGGAGCTACATTGAGGAGCAAAAAGGAATCCTTCAGGAAGCATAGCCATGGATTAAAGATTTACTTTGGACCAGTTTTGAGAGATTCTACACTCAGTTATGAATCACCTCGGTTGCCCAGAGATTCATCTCGACCGAGGCGATCCAGAGACGCCGACTCGACCGAGGCGAATACCTAGGACGCGGCGAGAATATTTTATTCTTGGCTGAGATCTTTTAAAATTGGAAAGTGATCCTATATTTTTGGGCTGAGCTTCTAGAAGGAAGGAGATATGCAGAATCATATATTTTACCTATATTTATGGGATAATATCTTCTTAAGATTTATTATCTTTGGAGGTTTATTTTTCCTATAAAAAGGGTCGATTTTCTACAAATCCGAGATCCGCTTACAGTTAGAACATCCCGCATACGACGCAGCAGCCGCATCCTACTCCAATTTGGGAGATTCGAAGAACCTTTTTGAAGGTTGAAGGAAGATTTGAAGATTATAGCTTTATAGCTTTTTGGAGGGTTTTGTAAGATTGTCTTCAATTCCTTTCCTTGATTGTCTTGTCTTGTTGGATTATTATCCAAGGAACGATTTTGTGTGATATTTGATTCAGTTATTGAAGTGTTTTCATTAAATTCTTCTTTGTTCAAATATTCACCTTCTTCCCATATACTTAATACTTTCATTATGATGATGAGTGGCTAATTTCCTTGTGTGATTCTAGGGTGATTGGCTGAAGGTTGTGGGGAAAACAATGATAGAATGATCTTAATCACAGTAGGATCCTGAAAGTTCGAGTCTTTAACCTTAACCCTAAGCATCTCGTTCAGTCGATGAACATCTCGGCCGGGGTGGAAACTGGCTGACCGAGGTGGCTTAACCGATCCTTAACTGAGAGTTAATGTGTTAGAGTTTGCCAAATCCTATTCTTATTATACCTTTCTGGTTCAAAGCAAGCTTAGGATGAGACTTACCCGGTAATTCCTTAGTTTGTATACCAACGATCATAAGTTTAGGTAATAAAGGCTTGTCCTTTATTGGGGTTTGAGTGTGCTTCCATCCCATCTTTGTGAGTTAGCCTGAGACTTACCCGGTAAAGGTTGATTCTATTCCCTTAGATGGTGTGTTAGTTTGAGGTTATAGTTCTTTATCTTAATTCCTTGAGACTTACCCGGTAATAGGAGTTACGGTTTGGGATTAGTGTGTAGTGAGACTTACCCGGTGATCTACTCCACTTTAGAAACACCTTCCCCATGCAAAAATCTCAGCTTTGTCCGCTTATCTATAGATCTTGAGTTGGAACCACAACTAGATGCTTTAATCCCTAGAATTGCATGTTTGCTTATTTGACATCTTATTCATCTTTGATTGTATTACTTGCTCTTGTGGTTAGCATCAACACTAGCATACCGTATTGGACTTTGTTTCACTAAGTCCCTGTGATCGACCCCTGGAATTTTCTTGCTTTTACTACGATTGACCCGTACACTGCGGGTTCGCATCCTTGTTTTAAGCTTAAGTCTAGGGTTATAAATTTAAAGCTTGCACACACCGTTTGGAGCGAACAACGTAAACCTCCTGAAACACCCCATCCTCCCACACTAGTTTTGCAAACCGAGCCATCATTTCCCCTCGACGCCGACGCCAGTGCCGCCGCAAGCACAACTAGAGCCTCTCCGGGACCGTCACGTCGACCACCGTAAGATCGAGCCAGTCGGGACTGCAGACGCACCAACCTCCGGCCGGGTAGACGAATCGGGTGGAAGAGAAGAGCCTCGCGATCACCAGCCGACGCCCCTTCATCGCTTCCCTACTATGGAACCCCAGCGCTAAGCCCAAATCACCGCCGACTCCATCGAAAAAAAGACCAGGACAAGGTTGCGCTTCTTCATCGCTGCAACAGGTGAGCCTTACTTCTTCGTCCATTCTTTCACGTATCGAGTGTAAGCGAAGTATGCTTATCAATCCTCTTGTTGGCCTGTACTAAGCAGATTTGCCCAACTCTTTTCAAAGACGATTCCGATCGAAGTAGGCTACAACATTTCTTCAAGGGGACCGGCGGTTTGTACTGAGACGGGTGAGTCTACTTGCCCAATATAAGCATTGTATTTATGAGTATGTATATAGATCTGTAGATTAGGAAGTTGTGAGGTATAAGAAATGTTGACAGGGTTCCGTACGTACAATATAAAGTTAGCCGAGTGGGAGTGGTAGATTACCGGGGAAGGTTAGTACTACTGGATTCGAGAGTGCAATGTAGGTAGGTTGTGAGTTGTTTCAATGAGTCTACAGATACACATGTACCAACAGTATACATTTACGTATGAATAAGCTTTGTAGGTTGAGAGATATGAATATTATTATATATGAATAAGCTCAGTGGTTAAGTATGTATATATATAGATGTATAAGATTGAATATGTGTAAGTTCATATATAAACGTAAGAGTAGTATTCTTATGTAAGTTATATATAGATATATATCTGTAGGTATAAGTATAGTATATATATATATATACGTAAGTATATATATTGGTATAAATGTAGGATATATATAAGTGTATATATATAAATAAATAGGTGTCCTAAACTAGAACCTTGTTCGTAAATGGGTAGGAACATGCGGTATAGTAATAACCAAGAAAAGTTAAAGTTATAGTTTTTACGGCCGGAGTAGTGTACTACTCTAGTTGAGAGTTTCGAGATCAGGGGGAACAAATTAATCTTATAAACTTATAGAACCTTTTTCGAAAATCCTCTTTACGAGATTGTAAAACTTAGAAGTTTATAACTTCTAAGAGTGTGGGATGTAATTTTGATACGCATGCCTTGTTTTAACAGGCGTTTAAGTTACCACGGGTACGGACCGAATTGAGATTTGTGAGAGTGATCTTTGATCGAGGTAAGTCCTTGCGACTTACTTAGCAGGTTTCTGGATATTAGTTGGGTGATAATGGTTGTGTGTGTGCAATGTTTGTTATAATAAAAATAACAACTTATTAGGACAACCGTGGTTATTATGTTTTAAGGCCCAAGTGTATGTATAACCGGGCGTGACATCACTGCCCAGCTCTGCCAGGAGACTGGGAGGTTCTGTATACCTAGACCATACAGGTACAAGGTGAGATGCATCGGATCCATTCCTGATGGGTACACGGGGGCGGAGGCGAGGTTTGGGAATCCCTCGTGTCACAAAATAAGTATCATTAGTAAGAGTGAATGACTTAAATAAAGATAATAAATGGACTTGTTTGAAAGCATGATGGGTGTTTATTCTTGCTATGTGTGTCTGTGCTATTATTATTCTCCTAATGTTTTGATAACTAGCTAATGGTTGTTTTGTTGTGTTTTTAGATTTACCGCATGTTAGAACAGCAGCTGAGTGATCCGGATGTAGTTGTCAGCCGGGTCTCCGTACTCCTGAGAGTAGGGGTTTGGGTTGTTACTTTGTCCCTTTTGTTAAGAAAGTTAGTCTTTTCCCTTTGTTTAAGAACTATAGGCTGCTAGACCTTGTTGCATTCATTCCTTTAAAAATACTATTTCATAAATTTCGGTTTTTCTTATTTGTGTCTTGTTGCAAGATCCTAGTAATATTGTTGTCAAACTGAGGTCGGGACCCATTGTGAGGTCCTAACTAGTAATATCCCGGGTTCCGAGAATCCGGGGTGTTACAATCGCTTTGCGTTTGTGGATCTTTTCAAAAGCTCCAAGATGGTTCTCATGAATGGTGGGGACCCTAGGGATAGGTGGGATATTGGGAGGATTTTGGAAGAGGAGCCTCCACCCTTCTGTTTCTTGTTTTTGTTTGACTTACGTGTTCCAAATATTTCCAGAGGAAACCAAGGCCTGTTCTTCAGTTTCCACGGCCGTGGAATTGTACGGCTACCCGTCGAATTCCTCGATTTCCCTCAAAAATTCAGAATCAGCACAACAAACACAACAATAGCAGTCCTAATCTATTTCTAGGTTCAATTCCAATCAGTTCTCCTAAAGATATTGAAAGAAAACGAATGAAATCAACCAAGGAGAAGATTGAGAGAAAAACTAGGTTTTGGATTTGAAGAAATCCAAAATCTTGCCCGATCGCTGAATGTTAGTGCTGTTTCTTGCCATAATCCGTTGTAAAATCAGATTTGCTTCAATTTAGAGCAAATAATCGTGCAAAACGGTCACCGAATGAAGAAATGCGGGATTGAGGAGATTGGCGTGGTTTTGGGCGTGGAGGAGAAGTGTTGATTTGTGAGATTTTAGAAGAAGAGAAACTTATATAGCCCCGTAAAATCTTCGAAAACCACGGCCCATCGGGCAGTTCCACGGCCGTGGAAGTAGTATTATAGACGCGGAATTGGGTCTTTTTATTTGGCTACTCTCGACATGATTTTCCATGGCTGAAATTAAGCAAACCACGGCCGTGGTTTTGCCTTTTTTTCATTAGAATGCTTTGTTCTTGCAAAAAATGCAAATTTCGTTGTTGTTTCGGCTTTCTTCACTTCTTTTGCTCGTTTATCAACCCTGACATCCAAAGATACAAAGCATACCAGAAGGTATCGACGAAAAAACAAACAAAAACAACTACTCTAGTCTAATCTAAGAAAGAAAACAAAAACAAAAGCGAGAATGCAATACCTTGGGTTGCCTCCCAGGAAGCTTTTTGTTTTAGGTCCGTGCTAGACTAATCCTTATGCTTAAGTGAGGATAATCGGTACGATTTCCTCAGTTTGGAGATCCGGTGAGTACTTCTTGAGTCGTTGACCATTCACCTTGAAAATTCCGCACTTCTCACTCCATACTTCAACTACACCATGGGGAAAAACGTGTTTAATTACATAAGTTCCTGTCCAACGAGATTTAAGCTTACCGGGAAAGAGTCGAAGTCTAGAATTGAAGAGAAGAACATGGTCTCCTTCTTTGAAGTCCTTTGGAATGATATGTGTATCATGCCAACGCTTCGCTCTCTCCTTGTAGATCTTGGCGTTGTCATAGCGTTCATGCGGAGTTCGTTTAATTCATTAAGGTCCAAGAGACGTTTCTGTCCGGCTTCCTTCATGCTAAAGTTCAACCACATAACAGCCCATTACGCCTTATGTTCCAAATCCACCGGAAGATGACAAGACTTCCCATACACAAGATTGTATGATGTTGTGCCGATGGGAGTCTTGTATGCCGTTCTATACGCCCACAATGCGTCATCTAGCTTTAATGACCAATCTTTCCTTGTTCTTGACACCGTCTTTTCTAGGATTCCTTTGATCTCCCTATTTGAAATCTCCACTTGTCCACTCGTTTGCGGATGGTAGGGTGTGTCGATCTTGTGAGTCACCCCATACATAGCTAGTAGAGCTTCAAATCGTCGGGTAATGAAGTGTGAACCTCCGTCACTAATGATGGTTCGGGGTGTCCCAAACTTTGGGAAAATAGTTCTATTAAAGAACTTAACAACCACCATCGCATCATTAGTTGGAGAGGTGATAGCTTCAACCCATCTTGAAACATAATCTACAGCTACAAGTATGTATTGGTTACCACAAGATGGTGAGAATGGTCCCATGAAATCAACTCCCCAAACGTCAAAGATCTCCACCTCTTGGATATTGTTTAGACGCATTTCATTACTCCTAGAAATATTCCTTGTTTTTTGACAAGCATCGCAACAAGCAACAATGGTTTGCACATCCTTAAATAAGGTAGGCCAAAAGAATCCGGATTGTAATACCTTAGCGCTAGATTTATGTGAGCTAGCGTGTCCTCCACAAGGAAGCGAATGACAATGATGAATGACACTTTGCATTTCATCTTCGGGCATGCATTTTCTAATGATGCCATCGGGACCTCTCTTGAAGAGTAGAGGTTCATTCCAATAGTATTGGTGGACATCCCTAAACAACTTCTTTCTTTGTGCGTAGGATAGTCCGGGAGGTATTTCTTGACAAACCAAATAATTTACAAAATCAGCAAACCAATGTTCGTTACCTCTAGAAATACGATCGATGCACTCTTCCATTAGATGCAATTGTTCGTCCAGGAAAAAGTTATCAATGGGCAAGTCGTCACTTGTAGCATGTGGTAGACGACTAAAGTGATCCGCAAAAAAAATTTCGGATCCTTTCTTGTCACGAATCTCAAGATCGAACTCTTGAAGGAGGAGAATCCGCCTAATCAGCCTTGGCTTTGCATCTTTCTTGGCAAGCAAGTACCGAATTGTTGAATGATCCGTGCATACAATCACCTTCGCTCGTACAAGATAAGAACGAAACTTTTCAAAAGCATAAACAACAGCAAGTAATTCTTTCTCTGTTGTAGCGTAGTTGAGTTGCGCTTCATCTAGCGTCTTGGTAGCGTAATAGATGGAATGAGTGCGCCCATCTTTCTTTTGTCCAAGCACCGCTCCTACAGCTACGTCACTTGCATCACACATGACCTCAAATGGAAGATTCCAATCCGGAGGTTGAATTATCGGGGATGTGATTACAGCTTCTCGAATCTTGTAAAAAGCATCCAAACATTCTTTCGAAAATTCAAAAAAAAACATCCTTCATCAATAGATTAGTTAGAGGTTTAGAAATTTTCGAAAAGTCCTCAATGAATCTCCTATAGAATCCAACATGTCCAAGAAAAATTCTTATCCCCTTCACCGAAGAAGGTGTAGGAAGTTTCTGTATCGTCTCAATCTTAACCTTGTCAACCTCGATCCCTCTATTAGAGATCTAGTATCCTAAATCAATTCCTTCCTTAACAATAAAGTGACACTTCTCCCAATTTAGAACTAGTTTCGTGTCTTCACATCTTTGCAAAACAAGAGAAAGGTTAGCAAGACAATTATCAAATGAGGAACCATAAACTGAAAACTCATCCATAAACCTCCATCATTTCTTCGTTGTATTCTGAGAAGATGGCCATCATACACATTTGAAAGGTGGTTGGAGTGTTGTAAAGTCTGAATGGTATCCTCCTACAAGCAAATGTACCCAATGGGCAAGTGAATGTGGTTTTTCTTGATCATCTGGATGAATCGGAATCTGAAAAAAACCACTATAACCGTCAAGATAGCAAAAGTAAGAGTGTTGTGCTAACCTCTCAAGCATTTGATCAATGAAGGCCAGCAGGAAGTGATCCTTCCTCGTCGCATTGTTCAGCTTGCGATAGTCAATGCACATCCTCTATCCTGTAACAGTTCTTGTTGGAATGAGTTCGTTGTTCTTGTTGGCCACAACGATCATTCCTCCCTTCTTTGGGACTACTTGAACAGGGCTCACCCACTTGTTATCAGAGATAGGGAAAATGATACCTGGATCAAGCAATTTAAGGACCTCCTTCTTCACGACCTCTTTCATGATCTGATTTAACCGTCGTTGAGGTTGACGTGAAGGCTAATAATCCTCTTCCATTAGAATCTTATGCATACATAAAGATGGTTTAATTCCTACAAGATCCTCTATGGTGTAACATAAAGCTTTCCTATGTTTCCTCAAAACAATCATAATCTTTTCATGTTCATCTTCACTTAAATTAGAACTAATAATGACGGGAAATGTAGAATTAGGTCCAAGAAATGCATACCTAAGATGTGCAGGAAGTGGCTTCAATTCCAAGGTTGTAGATGCCTTTGGAGTGTCATGAGGGTTATCCAAGGTCTGTTGGAAGCCTCCAAGGGTGTGGAAGTGGTGGAAGAAGAATCAAGAACATTTGTAGAAAGAACGGAATTTTTCTCAGCATTTTCCAGTTCCACGGTGCAACTGTTACTTCTACGACCGTGGAAGGTGTCTTGGGGGCGTGGAAAGGGGTGTCAATTGAATCTCTGCTCTCGACATACTTTTCCACGGGTGGATTAGGGGAAACGACGCCTGTGAAAAAGCACGACTTGCCGTGGTTTTTGACGTTTTCCGAGCAATCGTACAATTTTTCGAATTCTTCAACTTGCACTTCTTTTAGCTCTTCGAAAGCATCAATCTCAGCATTGCAATCCTCTTCCTCTCCTCCTTCCGTGGTGCTCATAGTGATAACCTTTTGTAACGGATCTTTGAACACGATCGAACTTACTTCCTGTCTAGATACCTCTTCATCATAAATGTTGAACATATCCTCTCCAAGTGTTGGTTCATTTGTCAAGGTTGAGAGGACAAATTTTACTTTCTCTTCTCCAATATCGAAGGCCAATCTAGCGTTCTTGCAATCAACGATACAGCCGGAAATTGCAAGTAAAGGTCTGCCGAGTATGATCGGGACCGGATAATCTGCGGGAATGTCAAGCACAACAAAGTCTATAGGGATATGGAATCTACCGAGCTTAAGTGGGACGTCTTCAATGATTCCAACGGGTCAAATGATGGATCGATCCGCCATATATAACGTTATCTTCACCGGTTTAGGTTCACCTAAACCAACCTTCCTACACAAAGCAAGCGGAATGATGCTCACACTTGCTCCCAAGTCACAAAGTGCATCATATGTGACTTCTCCCACTCCTATTAGTATACAAAATGACCCCGGATCTCGCAGCTTTGGGGAGATCTTTTCTGTCATTGTTTTGATGAGCTCCGATGATTCCGAACTCATCTTGACTTTTCCAAAGTCTTCTATCTTCCTCTTGTCCAAGAGAATCTCTTTCAAAAACTTCCCATAAGCGGGCATACCTAAAATTGCATCAAGAAAAGGTATGTTAATATGCAGTTTGCTCATAAGATCAACAAACTTACTGAAATGCTTGTCTAGACGCGCTCTCGCTCTAGATTACGGGAATGGCAAAGGAGGTTTATAAGTTGGAGGAGGAACATAGACATCTTCCTTCTCCTTCTCCTTTTCTTTCTCCTTTTCAATAGGGACCTCAACGAACTTGGGCTGTGGATCGGTGTTTGTTACACCACTTCTTGTTGTAATGGCCATCACCCTTCCTTTCGGATTGTCCTCCGTCTCTAGTAAGTTTCCCTTGATCTCTAGGAACTTCTCCCGCCCTACTGAATACTTAATTCTCTAAAGCTTTTTGTGCTTTATCAATCGAAGTAATGTGACTCTCCATTCCTTGGATCTTCCCCAAGATCGTCTCCACCATAACATCGAATCTATCCTTCTCCGGCTTGTTTGAACTATTTGATGTTTGCCCTTGACTTTTCAAAGGAGTAGAAGAAGATGGTGATGTTAGTGCATTTTCAGCATGTGAATAGGGATTACAGGGATTTTATTGGTTGGATCTCCAATTGTTGTTGGAGTTCTTGTTGTTGTTGTTGCTGTTCCAATTATTGTTCCGATAGTTGTTCCTATTTCCTTGATTGTTCTCCCTCCCTATGTAGCCAACATCTTGCTCCTTCGTCTTTTGAAGGTTGGATTTTATGACTTCCTTCAACTCCTTAATCTCATTGTTGAGGGAGAAGATTTGAACTTTAGCTACTGAATTTAGTTTTGCTCCCGGCTCTCCGGAATCACAGTTCCCACTATCAACTTCCTATGGGAGTACTTCTCAATCACTTTAGCTTGCTTCCAATGAAATCCCAAGCATCATCTTCTCTCATATCCATAAAAGTTCCACAAGAAAGGGATTGAAGATTGAATTGCATTGCCACATTCAATCCCTTATAGTAAATCTCCAATAGTTCCAGCTTTGAAATGCCATGGTGCGGGCAATCCAATAGAAGATCTTGAAACCTTCCCAAGATTTAAAAAAAAATTCGTTAGGTTTCATATAAAAAGCATTTATTTTACCTCTCAATTCCGCTGTTTTAGATGACGGAAAGAACTTGGTGAGGAATTCCGAAGTCAAATCCTCCCATGTATTAAGTCTTCTAGTTGGAAGAGCTTGATACCAAGTTAAACCTTTGTCCTTCAAAGAGAAGAAGAATGGTCTGAACTTGTAGTTGTTGTTGACAACCCTTTTAGGCTTTAAAGTCTCCATAAGAATCTAAAAATTTTGCAAATGTTGGTGCGGAGATTCCGCTTCCGTTCCACCGAACTGATTTTGGCGGATCATAGTAATGACTTGTGGGCTAAATCCAAAATCATGGGCATCTTGATCTCCAATATTCACACCTAAACGGCGTGGTGGCTGAATTGGATCCATTCGTTGCCCAAGAGTTCGTGGTTCATCCACGAAATTAGCAGCTCTCGCATCTCTAGCGGGTATGCGAGGATCAACATAGGCTTGAGGATTAAATGGTGGTATTTTGTCCAGCTCCGGCATGTCAACATCATCGGATGATTCAGCCCTAGATGATTTAGCTTTCTTACTCCTGGCGCCTTTATCTAAAGGCATTTGTAAAATCATCGCCTAAGCTCATCCATTTGAGCTTGATTTCGCTCTCTATTAGCACGAAAAACACTTGTAATGAGTTGAGCTCGAGTTTCATCCAACTCCTCTTGGATGTTCCTTTTATTATGTTCAGCCATCTTTTTCTCCCTTAACTTTTTCTTCAAAGTTTTCTCCTATTCAGGATCAAAAGGAACAGGGTCTTTTGCGGATCAAGACCTTCGCATATACCTAAAAACTCTGCAAAAGCATTCAAAATAGATAGATCAAATAACAAGAGCAAAAGCTCCCAAGCCTGACAACTGAAAACCGAATTTTTCCTACACCAAATCCCCGGCAACGGCGCTAAAAACTTGTTCACCTCTAAAGTGTGTGCGTCAAAGTCTTAAATTTATAAAAACGGAAATCAAGCAAAGCAAACCCACAGTGTACGGATCGGCATAGTAAAGCAAGAATTCTAGAGTATCGAACTCAGGGATTTGGGGGAAACAAACTTAGTTCACAAATTGTCAGGCATATAACAAAAGCTTTTATAAAGATAATTGGAAAAACAATGATTCTAAAGATTTAGGTATCCAATTGTGACAATCGATTCAAGATATTCAAAAGATATAGGGACAGAGTCGGTATAGCAAAGGTATATCTATGGTAGGAAATTGTACGGTGAAGTTCCAAACCCATATGTCTAACCCAAAGGCTCTCTCTATAAAGGTTGTTGAGGCTTCATTATAGAAAGGATCAAAGGACAAGATTAAACTCTCAAATACCCATGCCCAAACCCAAGGGAATCAAAGATAAGCCAAAACGGTTAAGGTTGTGATACTCGAAATTGAAGTAGAGGATGTTGAGTCTCACTACTACCAAGAAAAGGTAAGCCAAGGCTAGGTTAAAGCTAATCTTTAACTTTGGATCAAAGCAAACGCAAAGAACCTACGACAGAGGAAAACCACGGTTGGATCTTGAAGAACCACGGCCGGGGAACTTAAGAACATGCCGTGGAAAGCCTCGACAAGGTTTCTCGCAGCTCTCAGGGTCTAATCTGTTTTGGTTCAATCTATCATCATTTATGCAACAATTATCAACCCTTCACCTTAGAATCACTTAAGGGTTTTAGCCAACAATCATCATCATGAAATCAATAATCAAATATGAAAGGGAGAAAAGGTGAAACCTTGAAATCTCAATAATAAACACATAATCAATGTCAATAAAACTCACAAATCATAACTTGCGTTCAATGGATGTAGAATAGAATAAGAATCTCTCACAAATCTCAAGGAACGAAGAAGAACGGGATGTCAATCCTCATCCAAGATGAAACCCTAAGATCTTTTCTGAGTACGCGATCTTCAAATGTTTACTTCTTCAAATCTTCCCTTTACGCAATAACATCTCCTCGAAATCTCTCGAAATGCCGCGAAATGTCGTTGGAAGCAAGCGTCCGTTTTCCTCCTTTCTTCAGCCTTCTTATAGGAGAAAAGTAGGGTTACAAAAGCCCAATAACCATTGCTGACATGGCAAATATGACACTTGGCGACCATTACAAGAACCACGGCCAAGAGCAACATTCCACGCCCGTGGAACCACCGCAGAATGACTTCCTTGCTCTCGACATGATTTTCCACGGCCCTAATAAGCAAACCACAGCCGTGGTCCGTTTGTGTTTAGCCGTTGAAACTCCAAATTCTTCGAAAAATCCTTTGTTTCGTAAACTTTCTAATCATGCTCCTTCATTAGCTATTCCATTGCATCCCCTTGATTCCTAGCATGATCAAATACTCCTACTTACTCCAATTATGCTCCAATCAAAGCTTTTATTCACCTAAAAGCACAACAAAACTTGTGTAGATCTCTATACCAACATAATAGGTGAATGTGCTCATAAATGCTTCAAACTCTTAACCAAAGACACAAAATAAAAGGAAAAGCAACCAAAACATGTGCCTAAAATATCGTCATATTTCATGCTATTATAACACCCCGAATCCGCGGGACTCGGAGTGCCACATTGGGCTAGGATCTCACAATGGATCCTGACCCTAGTCTGACAACAAGTTCATAGGACCTTACAACATGACACTGAAAAATATAAAACAAATGCACAAAATTTTATAAACTGTACAACCAAAAGGTAACAACATCATAGCCGAGTATAATCAACAACATCCTCACACAGGAGGTAACAAAAGATCATCCTCACACTGGAGGGAAACATAACAACCCCAAAAGATCACAACCATCCTATGTACGAGAGGTCCTCGGCCTGCCACCCTACTAGGTAACTCAACAGCACGCCTATCTTGTAGGGCATCTACAAAATGGTAATAAACCATTAGCTAACCATACATATATAAGATAATGCATAAGCACAAACACAAGTCATAAAAGATAAACACATCAGCATGCTATCACATATTTACCCATTTATCATCTTAATATAATAGTCATTCACTCAAATCGTGTAGATATAGATAGATGAAAGTATGTGACACGAGGACCGATACTTCCTCTCCTCTAGGCCTGCTAGCTAGTTGTACTAGTATTTGTCACACCATCCGAGTACCCTATGGGAGTGGATTGAGTCCTTCTTGTAAAGTCAGTTTGGCCTGACGTCAAAGAACCTCTCAGACTCCACGGCGGGATGAAAGGGAAAGGTTATCACAGCCACGCATACGGGGCAATCAATAAAACATAGGTCGGTAATAACGGCATATCATGCTATCATATCAAACATATAACACACACCACTCATGCAAACACCCAATATAAGGATGGTAGCTAAGTAAGTCTTACGGACTTACCTCAACCTCCTATAAAGCTAAACCACCGATTAATCACCTCAACACTAGAGGGACAACCCAACGTATAAACAAGGCATAGAGATATATCAATCTCCTATCAATCAAAGGGGTCACACCTAGACCCAAGGGATTCATAGGATCATCCTTAACCAAACCTCACAACCTAATAAACCTCAAAGGTCATACATGGCATAACATGATCATAACCTCATCAAAACGCCTCCTCACACATCTAGCATGAACCTATACACTCACACTAGGAAGGGATGGAACAAAGGCATCCTAAAGCAAGCCTAGAAGCAACACACACCTGCAAAGCAAGGCCAACACAAGGTTGGACTGCAGGTGGCCTTTAGGGCGGCTGCAAGAGGCGTTGGGACGGACCTTGGCCGGCGCAGGGGCGGCTGCAAGTTGCATAGGGGCGGCTGGAAAGGTGGGGAAACCAAGTCAGCCCCTTCTTCACTTCTTCCTTCAATTCCTTCACTCCTTCTTCATCCAGCAGACATACGTACATACATAAACATACATATATATATATACATCAACATGAGCCAATCATGGCTGGAACAAGATCCAACCTATGGGGGTCTAAGCTAGACTAACAGAAGAGAAGAAAACATGGAAGAATGAAGAAAGAAAAAGGAGAAGGCCATGGAAGCTTACCAAGCTCACTTATACAGAGGGAGACACATCACAGCACAAGGTTGCCTCACACAAGGCACAACAACATCAACCATCAACAACCAGTAACAAGCCAATCTCATAAGCTCTAAAACTCAATCAAAACTCAAGGAAGATCAACAACATCAACCATCTGACCTACCTCGGTAGAGACTGTAACAATCCTCCTACCAACATCTAAAACAGCACGGTGTCTACGCATCCAGTCCATACCTAATATGACCTCTTCATGCATCAATGGCATGACTAAGAAGTCAACAAGCAACACACGAGTCCCTAAACGAAGGGGACATCTACGTGTCTCACGGGTACCTCTGTCCCTACTACCATCAGGTAACCCTATAGTAAAGGGTATCCCCTCTATAGTAGCTAAACTCAGACGCTCAACACATACATCAGAAATAAAGGAATGTGTAGCACCCATATCAAACAAAACTCTAACAAGTAAACCATGAAGTAGAATGGTACCTGTAGCAGCCGGTGCAGGTGGCTCCTCTGCACTCCTCATCTCAAAAGCTCTACCTTGAGCTCCTCTGGTGTCACTGGTACTCCCACCACGACCTCTACCTCTACTCGGCCCGGGAGTAGATCCTTGAGTAAAAGGATGATCTCGGACCCTCTCCTGTCCCTGTGTTTGCTGTTGAGGTGTCCTCTGACCACCTCCCGCAACACTGGTAGGGGAAGAACCCTGTTGTGATGTAACACCACCTTACCTACAGAAGGAAGCTCGATGACCTGGTCTACCGCACGTAAAGCAAGTCATTGGTGGCCTCGTACACTCTTGTCGTATGTGTCCAGAATCACCACAATTGAAGTGATAACACGATTTATTGCTTAGTTTTAGGTAATCATTTAGATAGATATCTCACTCATTCATGCATGGTTTAGCACTAGTTCACGACGTTTGCACTCAATTCACGTACTTTGCCGAGATAGACGTCTACACGGACTTGTGCGTTGCTTTGTAGGTATTTCGGGAGATGTAGGAGCTAAAACGATACGTTTGATGATCGTTCATCTAGATGACACACCCTCGGACTCATTAGGACACAAGCTAAAGGCTAAGGAGGACTCATGGAGCCTTGCCAACACAAGCCATGCACCACATCACAGCTTAATTATCCAAAGCGAAGTTTCTGGAGCAAATCACGGTTTACTGGCACATTCCACGGCCGTGATTTTACCCGTGGATTTTGCCAGATTCTTGTGACAGCTGTGCCACGACTCTCATGGCCAGCTCATGCAAAAATTTGTTATAAAAGTGGTCCTTCATTGGCTGAGAAGATCATCTTGGAGCAGCTCTCC
This sequence comes from Fagopyrum esculentum, assembly GCA_033239045.1. Taxonomy (NCBI): domain Eukaryota; kingdom Viridiplantae; phylum Streptophyta; class Magnoliopsida; order Caryophyllales; family Polygonaceae; genus Fagopyrum; species Fagopyrum esculentum. The sequence continues at coordinate 73,676,953 of BSUD01000002.1, read as the reverse complement.
ATTATCCATTATCCTCTAACAAAAATATTCTCTCAACAAGAAGTCTTTCTAGGAAGGAAAGTGTCAAAGAGGAAGAAGGAGAGATCCATTGAAGAGGAGAAGAAGAGCACACACCATTACCACACTTGATAGTTTTTGTATTGAAGAATTCCGGATTCTAATTCTAGAGTTGTATGAACCATTTGGACCTTCTTTTGGAAGGGTTGTGAGTCATTCTAATCTCATTTTCAGTTTGGTCTTGTTTACTTCACTTATTCATCTCTTCCTCTTTATTATCTTGCAAATGGATGCCATGATTTTGTGTTTGATCGTTTCGGTTTCTATGATGAATGTTGTAGGCTAAATAGATGTGGTTTTAGGGGAAGGAAAGGATGGTTATGGCTAGGGCTAGGATAGGACGTACTTAGATTTATCTTTGGATGACTTGTGTGCATGAACGTAGCCTCTGTTAGGAATCATGGTTGGTTCTTGACAAACCACGGCCGTGGTTTAGATAGAACAACCCGTGATTTTCCCTGGTTCGATGGATCTTGTCTCAGATCATTAGAATGTTGAAATCCTAAGTGTTTGTTGAGTTAAATCTATCCTAGGGTGACCTAGTGTTAGCAACTAAGTGTTAGGAGAGACTTACCCGGTAATCCTTACTCTTAGATTCCATAGATAACAACCCTTAGGTAGTGGTGAGCCTAATAAGCCGCCATTGGATTAAGTGTGCTAGGATAGTTGTTTAGGACTTCCCTTTCCAAGACTTACCCGGTAAGGATAGGTTAAGATCTCTAGGTAACAATCCGGTTTGTGTAGAATTATGTCCCTTAGGTTCTTAGAGACTTACCCGGTGATGAGACCTAGGGAATGGACTAGTGGATCATGAGACTTACCCGGTGATTGATCCCAATCTAGAAACACTTAACCCCAACATAGTTAATCCAAAGAATGAATAGATAGCTTGAGTCCTATGCCATAACCGGAACTTCCAACCCCTAGAATCCGTCTTTTCTTTCTTGATTTATATCTTGTTTAGCTTGTTTATTTGTGTTGATTCATAGTTTAGTTGATTGTTTGCTTTACATGAATTGTGATCTTTGATTGATCACCAAAAACCAACCAAAAACATTTGAGATTTTCATTTCTTTATTTCTTTCTTTTCTTTCAACCTAGGTCTTTACTAAACTCAATCATAAATCGAATCAATTTCACCTTAGTCTTTGTGTTCGACCTCGGAATACTATCCCTCCTACAAACGTCCCGTACACTGCGGGTTTCGCTAGGAGTTAGGATAATTATAACGAGAATATAAATTTAAAACAAATTTGCGCATCACGATCTTAGCGTAACAAGTTTTTGGCGCCGTTGCCGGGGACTAGGTCTAGATTGAGTCTATTTTATGATTGTTTATTAGTGTAGATCTTTCTTGTTGCTTTTGATCTCTCTTTGGTTTGAGTCTTTGCTTTTCATGACATCTCTTACTCTTTAGGTGTATGCAAAGATCTCGTGGAAAGGATTTAGCTCCATTCGACCCCGAACCGGAGAAAACCCTTAGATCTAGATCCAAGAGTATTAAAAAGGGAAAAGAGATGGCCGGAAGAGATCTCCAAGCTGAATTGGATGAAGCCTTAGAGCAAATAAGGCTAAGAGATGAGCTCTTGGAGGAAGAAAGGAGACTTGCCAATGAGAGGCAAGAAGCAACTAGGAGGGAGATTGATGAGATTAGACAAGCCCTTGTACAAGGGGAGCTTAATCGTCAACAACCTCCACCTCCTCCAGCACAACCGCAGCCGGCGGCGAATGTTAGGGTTGTCCCCATTGCTATTGAAGAGCCACAAACATTAGGGAGACGTATGGATCCGGCACAAAGAGCACACCGTCCGGGTGTGAACTTAGGAGATCCCGCAACCCACAATTATGAGCTCCGCCCTCAAGTTCTACAAATGATCCGGCATAATCAATTTGGAGGGATGGAAGGAGAGTCTCCTCATCAACATTTGATGAATTATGAGATCTTGATGGAGACTATTAGACCACCAAGTTTGGAGAGCAACAACCATAAGCTTAGGGCTTTTTCCTTTTCTCTTAAGGATAAAGCCTTGGCTTGGTATCAATCTATTCCACAAGGGCGAGTTGGTACTTGGGAGGAGATGACAACCGAGTTTTTGACTAAGTTCTTCCCACCTTCCAAGACTACCGAGTTAAGAGGGAAGATCAATGCCTTCGTGATGAAGGATAGAGAAAGCTTGTTCAAGTCTTGGGAGAGGTTCAAAGATCTTCTCCTTGATTGTCCACACCATGGCATACCAAAAATTGAGCTATTGGAGATCTACATCAAGGGACTTGATGAAGATAGCCAATTCAAGCTCCAATCTCTTTCCGGTGGGACTTTTATGGAGAAGCATGTAGATGAAGCTTGGGAGTTTGTGGAGAAGCAAGCTCTAGTGATTGAGAAATACTCCCATAGGAAGAGTGAAGGGAGAAAGGCGGGAGCTTATGAGGTGAGTGAAGTCACCATGAGCAATTTCAAGCTTGACGCCATCAACAATGAATTGAAGTCCTTGAGGGAGTTGTGTGCTACAACTTTGAAGAACCAAGCAACCCCTCAAGTGCTTCCACAAGCCAATTTGTCTTCCAAGGAGGAGGATGTGAATTACATGGGAAGGGGCAACTTCAACAATTATCAAGGCCCAAGGAACTTCAACAACAACCGGCAATTCAACAATTACCGGCCCAACCACAACCATCCCGGATTTTCTTACTCTAACCCGGATGGAGCCTTGAACCCTTCCTCCTCCACAAGCACAACTCCACCACCAAGAGCTTCACAAGAACCTCCACCCGGATTTACCCAACCTCCAAAGGATAGAACCGAAATAATGTTTGAGCAATTGCTTGGGAGGTTGAGTGGTCTTGAGAGCACCGTGACTTCAATTTCTAAAGCTCAAAAGGTTTTGGAAGCACAAGTGTTCCAAAAGGCGGGTGAAGCCCATAGAGATCCGGGAAAGCTTCCCGGAAGAACCGAAGACAACCCAAGAGGCCAAGTGTTGGCTATCACAACGAGGAGTGGGTTGAGTATGAAAGATCCTTTGCCCAAGGACAATGCTAAGGGAAAGCAAGTAGTGGTAGAAGAGGGAAGGTTGCAAGAAGATGGAGGCAAGAGCAAGGATGTAGAGCCAACCCATGTGGCACCGCCTCCATACAAGCCACCACTACCATTCCCACAATCATGAGCAAGAGCTCGTTTAGACAATCATTTTGGTAAATTCCTTGAACTAATGTCCAAATTACATATTAACATTCCGTTCATGGATGCCATTTTAGAAATGCCGGCATATGGCAAGTTCTTGAAAGAAATACTCTCCAACAAAAGGAAGTTGGAGGAGTATGGGGAGATAAGAATGACCAAGAGGTCCTCGGAATTGATCCAAACAATGAAGGAGGAGATGCCTCCCAAGCTAAGAGATCCGGGTTCTTTTTATGTCCCAATAGGAGTGGGAGATGTGAAGTACGAGGCCCTTTGTGATCTTGGAGCGAGTGTAAGCATCATACCGCTTGCACTTTGCAACAAAGTTGGGCTAGGAGAGCCGAAACCGGTCAAGATGACCCTCTATATGGCGGACCGTTCTATCACTCATCCGGTTGGGATCTTAGAGGACATTCCGGTGCAACTAGGAGGATTCTATGTGCCAATTGATTTCATAGTCCTGGACATTCCGGCGGACTATCCAGTTCCCATCATCATGGGAAGGCCTTTCCTAGCCACCTCCGGATGCCTAGTGGATTGCAAAAATGGGACTCTCTCCTTCAACATTGGAGAGGAGAACATCAAGTTCAAGTTGTCCACAATGATGAAAGGGCCGACCCTTGATGAGGATGTCTTCAACATAGTCGAGCAAGAGGAATCTAGAGAAGTTGTGAGCTCGATCTTGATCAAGGATCCCTTGGAGAAGGTTCTTACCTTAAGCATGATAGAGGAAGGTGTTGAGGAAGCTTGCATTGAAGAGTTCAAGGCCTTGGAAGCATTGGAAGAGGAGCCAAGAGTTGGATTTGAAGGACACGAAGAGGTGTTGAACAGCTGCAAGTTCCATGGTCGAGATTTATGTTCCACGGCCGTCAAACTCTCTGGACAACTCCGGGAAGCAGGCTTGGCAAGAACCACGGCCGTGGAAGTTGAGCAAACCGTGTTTCCAGCCGTGGTTTTCCCTGGATCAGCTCTTGATGATGATCAAGCTTCTAGGAGCCTTGGAGTGTCTTCATTTGCTCTGGATTCATCTCATCTAACCTTGTTTGGATTGTCTCCAACCGATAAAGGTCCTCCTAAACTTGAACTCAAACCCATTCCCTCTCACTTAAAGTATGCTTTCCTTGGTGATAATTCTACATATCCGGTAATTGTGAATGCATGCTTGAGTGATGATGAACTTGCTAAGTTGTTACATGAACTAAGATTGCATAGGAAAGCCATTGGCTATACTATTGATGATTTGGTTGGCATAAAACCTTCTTTGTGCATGCATAAAATAATGATGGAAGATAATCATAAACCCTCTATTGAACATCAAAGGAGATTGAATCCTATAATGAAAGAGGTAGTCAAAAAGGAAATCATTAAGTTGCTAGATGCGGGAATTATCTACCCTATTTCGGATAGTAAGTGGGTTAGTCCCGTTCATGTAGTACCTAAGAAGGGTGGGATGACCGTAGTAACTAATGAGAACAATGAACTAATCCCGACTAGGACGGTTACGGGGTGGAGGATGTGCATTGATTATAGGAAATTGAACACGGCCTCTAGGAAAGATCACTTCCCTCTCCCCTTCATTGACCAAATGCTAGAAAGGTTAGCTCAACACTCTCATTTTTGCTATCTAGATGGCTATAGTGGATTCTTCCACATCCCTATCCACCCCGATGACCAAGAGAAAACAACCTTTACATGTCCATGGGGTACCTTTGCATATAGGAGAATACCATTTGGGTTGTGTAATGCACCCGCCACCTTTCAAAGGTGTATGCTGGCTATCTTTTCGGAATACATAGAAAATATCATGGAAGTGTTCATGGATGATTTCTCTGTTTATGGTTCTTCCTTTGATAATTGCTTGGCTAACTTGTCATTAGTATTGCAAAGATGTGAGGAGACAAATCTTGTCTTAATTTGGGAAAAATGCCACTTTATGGTAAGTGAAGGCATTGTGTTAGGACACTTGGTGTCTAACCGTGGCATTGAGGTTGATAGAGCCCAGATTGAAACGATAGAGAAGTTGCCACCACCTACCTCGGTGAAAAGGGTAAGGAGTTTCTTAGGGCATGCCGGTTTTTACCGAAGGTTTATTCAAGACTTCTCTAAAATTTCTAAGCCTCTCACTAACCTACTAATGAAAGATGTTGATTTTGTCTTTTCCAAGGATTGTCTTGAGGCTTTTTGTAGGTTGAAGAACGCATTGATCTCCGTACCTATCATGCAACCTCCGGATTGGAGTTTACCGTTTGAGATCATGTGTGATGCAAGCGATGTAGCCGTTGGGGCTGTTTTGGGGCAAAGGAAAGATGGGCGCACTCATGCTATTTATTATGCTAGCAAGACGCTAGATGATGCTCAACTCAATTATGCTACCACCGAGAAGGAGTTGCTAGCGGTTGTGTATGCATTTGAGAAGTTCCGCTCATATCTTGTTGGAGCGAAGGTCATAGTTTATACGGATCATGCTGCGATCCGTTATCTACTTACAAAGAAGGATGCCAAACCAAGGTTGATTCGGTGGATCCTTCTTCTACAAGAATTTGATTTCGAAATCCGGGACAAGAAGGGATCCAAGAACTCTGTGGCGGATCACCTTAGTAGACTCCCACCATTGGAGCTTGAAAGAGATGACATCCCTATTGATGATTCATTCCGGGATGAGCAATTACAAATGGTGGAGGAATGCTTGTTCCAAGTGTCTAGAGGAAGTGAGCCATGGTTTGCCGACATCGTGAACTACTTAGTGTGTGAGGAACTGCCTCCCAGTTTGACATATGCTCAAAGGAAAAAGTTCTTCAATGATGTGAGGCATTACTATTGGAGTGAGCCACTTCTATTCAAGAGAGGGCCAGATGGAATGTTTAGAAGATGCATACCGGAAGATGAAGTGGAGAGTGTGATCCGGCATTGTCACTCCTTACCATGTGGAGGCCATGCTAGCTCACACAAAACGTGTGCAAAGGTATTGCAGTCCGGTTTTTATTTGCCTAACTTGTTTAAAGATGTGCAAGGTTTTGTAGCGGCGTGTGATGCTTGCCAAAGGACGGGCAACATCTCAAGGAGGAATGAAATGCCCTTGAACAACATCCAAGAAGTCGAAATATTTGATGTGTGGGGTGTGGACTTCATGGGATCATTCCCTTCTTCATGTGGCAATCTCTACATCCTATTGGCGGTGGACTATGTGTCAAGATGGGTGGAGGCAATCGCCTCTCCCACAAATGATACCAAGGTGGTGGTGCGGTTCTTCAACCGAGTGATCTTCCCTAGGTTTGGTACACCAAGGGTGATCATTAGTGATGGAGGGAAGCACTTCACGAATAGGAACTTTGGAGCGCTTTTGGCCAAGTATGGGGTGACTCATAAGGTGGCAACACCTTACCATCCCCAAACTAGTGGCCAAGTGGAGATCTCCAACCGGGAGATCAAGGCCATTCTTGAGAAGACGGTCTCTAGGACGAGAAAAGATTGGGCTATGAAGCTCAATGATGCCTTATGGGCATATAGAACCACCTTCAAAACACCGATTGGCACCACTCCTTACAAGTTGGTCTATGGCAAGTCTTGCCACCTTCCGGTAGAGATGGAGCATAGAGCTTATTGGGCCATTAAGTGGCTAAATTTTGATCTCAAAGAGGCGGGAGAAAAGAGATTGCTTGAATTGAATGCCCTCGAAGAAATCCGGTTGGATGCTTATGAGAATACCCGGATTTACAAGGAGAGAACCAAAAGATGGCATGACAAAAGGATCATCCCCAAGGAGTTGAGTGAAGGAGATCTTGTCCTTCTCTTCAACTCAAGGCTAAGGCTCTTTCCCGGAAAACTCAAATCAAGATGGACCGGGCCATATGTGGTGAAGAAGATCTTTCCCCATGGAGCTATTGAAATAGGTGGGGAACATTGTGGGAACTTTAAGGTGAATGGGCACCGGTTGAAGAAGTATATCCCGGGAGCTCCGGTGGACATAATTGCCCCACTTCACCTTGAGTAGACGCCCCCGAGTTTGGTCAAGCTAATGACCTTAAAGAAGCGCTTGGTGGGAGGCAACCCATTGGTAACATTTTTCCTTTCTTGTTTTGCTTTTGTTCTAGATTTTTCTATCTTTGTGTGTGTTTTGTCTACTTTGTGTGGGTGCTAGAGCCTTAGTAGCATTGGAAGCCTTGCTTGGCATATGAATGATGATGATGAACCCCTCACCAATTATGGGTGGAGCGGACGCGGAACTTGGACGGCTAGTGGTGCCTAGCGCGGGTCCCGAAGCTTTGATGGATGCTTAGAGCTCTCTACCATGGTTGATAGGATCATCAAACATCAATTCACTATTGAGAAATCCCAAATACCATAGCAAACCATTTTTACATTGTGAGAACCTTCTTTCACTCTCTTTACTTGTATACCACATTGGGGACAATGTGTTTCTAAGTATGGGGTGGGGTTTGCATGATCTTTTGCATGATGAGCATCTAGGATAGTTTAAAATCTTCACATGTCTTGCATTGTACATACTCATTTCGAAAATACCATAAAAATCAGAAAATTTAAAAATTTTGCTCTTTCTAGGCTTGGATATGACCCTAATGATGAATCTTGTCTCGTGGATTGGCTATGAATGGCCTCATGTGTTAAATTGATGATTACATATGTGGACTTGAAGTACTTCTCTTGAAATTCTATGAATGATTTGTGATCATGATGTTTGCCTAGAAATGATTGAGTATTGAAGATCGAAATTACATGATAGTTCTTGCATACCATCTAGGAATGAATGAGGCAATTCATCTTTCTCTACTTCTCATCTTAATCATGATTGCTTGAGCACCTCAATTGAGATAAATTTGACCCCTTTTTAACCCATCCGGGAATAGGAGCATGCTAGTGCGTTGATGTGTGTGAAAAGCAAGTATGGAGTAAAGTTGTTGATGAAAAGAATGAATGCTGAAATTGTTGTGAAAGTGTAGTTAAAAATATAGGTTTGGGGGTATTGGTTTAAATGACAAGTAACTCGGTACACTTCACATAATCGGGTGTTGGTGCCTTGCCAAAGTCAAATGAACCAATAGCCCTAACGAGCTTTGGTATGTGTGCCCGGTGTGGATGCACCTCGAAAAATAGAAAAAGCCCGAGGATGGCTAATCACCAAGGTTTCGGCTTTTGTACACCAATGCCATTGTCTCAAAAATAAAGAAAAAGAAAAAGAAAAGATAGAGGAAAATATACACTTGAGGGAAGTTGATCGAGGACAAGATTGTGGAGTTAGTTCCGTTCCCGGATTAGCATCACATAACCTAGAAATCCCCACCCAATCACTACATTTCTTGGCCCTTTTATTTCACAAGACCTTATGATCTATTTGCATGTTTGTAAGACTTAGTGATTTAGATTGGATGTACTCTTGATCTTCTTGACTCCTTCATCTTTACATTTCATGCATGCTTTTGAGTTAAGTACAATTGTCTTTCCATGTCTTCATTTGTTTGATGCATGATTGCTTATTCTTTGCCATGAAACATGACTATGAAGGTGATCCAATAATAGAAGCACAAACCCAAAAAGATTTTGCCATTTTTCTGCATACATAAATCATGTCATCTCTTAGTCTATAGTTGGGAATTTGCTCGGAGACGAGCAAACCTTAAGTATGGGGTATTTTGATAACACGATTTATTGCTTAGTTTTAGGTAATCATTCAGATAGATTTCTCACTCATTCATGCATGGTTTAGCACTAGTTCACGACGTTTGCACTCAATTCACCTACTTTGCCGAGATAGACGTCTACACGGACTTGTGCGTTGCTTTGTAGGTATTTCGGGAGATGTAGGAGCTAAAACGATACGTTTGAGGATCGTTCATCTAGATGAAACACCCTCGGACTCATTAGGACACAAGCTAAAGGCTAAGGAGGACTCATGGAGCCTTGCCAACACAAGCCATGCACCACATCACAGCTTAATTATCCAAAGCGAAGTTTCTAGAGCAAATCACGGTTTACTGGCACATTCCACGGCCGTGATTTTACCCGTGGATTTTGCCAGATTCTTGTGACAGCTGTGCCACGACTCTCATGGCCAGCTCATGCAAAAATTTGTTATAAAAGTGGTCCTTCATTGGCTGAGAAGATCATCTTGGAGTAGCTCTCCATTATCCATTATCCTCTAACAAAAATATTCTCTCAACAAGAAGTCTTTCTAGGAAGGAAAGTGTCAAAGAGGAAGAAGGAGAGCTCCATTGAAGAGGAGAAGAAGAGCACACACCATTACCACACTTGATAGTTTTTGTATTGAAGAATTCCGGATTCTAATTCTAGAGTTGTATGAACCATTTGAACCTTCTTTTGGAAGGGTTGTGAGTCATTCTAATCTCATTTTCAGTTTGGTCTTGTTTACTTCACTTATTCATCTCTTCCTCTTTATTATCTTGCAAATGGATGCCATGATTTTGTGTTTGATCGTTTCGGTTTCTATGATGAATGTTGTAGGCTAAATAGATGTGGTTTTAGGGGAAGGAAAGGATGGTTATGGCTAGGGCTAGGATAGGACGAACTTAGATTTATCTTTGGATGACTTGTGTGCATAAACGTAGCCTCTGTTAGAATCACGGTTGGTTCTTGACAAACCACGGCCGTGGTTTAGATAGAACAACCCGTGATTTTCCCTGGTTCGATGGATCTTGTCTCAGATTATTAGAATGTTGAAATCCTAAGTGTTTGTTGAGTTAAATCTATCCTAGGGTGACCTAGTGTTAGCAACTAAGTGTTAGGAGAGACTTACCCGGTAATCCTTACTCTTAGATTCCATAGATAACAACCCTTAGGTAGTGGTGAGCCTAATAAGCCGCCATTGGATTAAGTGTGCTAGGATAGTTGTTTAGGACTTCCCTTTCCAAGACTTACCCGGTAAGGATAGGTTAAGATCTCTAGGTAACAATCCGGTTTGTGTAGAATTATGTCCCTTAGGTTCTTAGAGACTTACCCGGTGATGAGACCTAGGGAATGGACTAGTGGATCATGAGACTTACCCGGTGATTGATCCCAATCTAGAAACACTTAACCCCAACATAGTTAATCCAAAGAATGAATAGATAGCTTGAGTCCTATGCCATAACCGGAACTTCCAACCCCTAGAATCCGTCTTTTCTTTCTTGATCTATATCTTGTTTAGCTTGTTTATTTGTGTTGATTCATAGTTTAGTTGATTGTTTGCTTTACATGAATTGTGATCTTTGATTGATCACCAAAAACCAACCAAAAACATTTGAGATTTTCATTTCTTTATTTCTTTCTTTTCTTTCAACCTAGGTCTTTACTAAACTCAATCATAAATCGAATCAATTTCACCTTAGTCTTTGTGTTCGACCTCGGAATACTATCCCTACTACAAACGTCCCGTACACTGCGGGTTTCGCTAGGAGTTAGGTTAATTATAACGAGAATATAAATTTAAAACCCATTTGCGCATCACGATCTTAGCGTAACATGAAGCACTGCCGTCCCTTATCTGCAGTCAGTGTAGACGAGGGGTAACTTTGACGTCTCTAGTCTCGTCTAGAACCAGATACTCCTCCAACACCACTAGTCTGCCTAGTGCCCAGGCTTTTCTCAGTCCGTCCCGTCTGAGAAGCCCTCCTCTGACTGGCTCGCTCTCTCTCATAAGCAGAAGCTTCGTCCTGATAATAAGCCATAGAATTACAATGGGATCCTGCCATGTATGAGCGTGTGCTCTCCCTCAGTTGACAGGAGAACAAGTACACATCCTGGTCCTCAGATGGTGCAGCTGGACCCAACAAAGCTAACTCAATTTGGAAGCGGATGATGGTGTTTGCAATCGGCACATCCTTAAAGCCGGCCTCCACAAAATCCTGCAGTTTCTCCGTCCTCAATGAGGCAGGGCAGAACTGCTCTCTGATCAAACTCCTTATCCGGTCGTAGCTAGGAGCTTGTGCTCGTACAGTCCTCCACCACTGGTGAGCAAGGTCACGGAATAGAGACTGAACTAGCTCTATTCGTCTGTCCTCAGGACATCTGATAGACTCTAAAGCTGAGTCTACATGTCCTATCCAGCCTCGGTCTCCAACCCACCTTTCCAGAGAAAGGTGGTACACCCTGCTGATAAAACGCCTTGAACCAGGTATCTGGTCGAGGCCCTCTGGTCTCCTCTGAAGCTCGAACAGTCTCAGCAGCACGTGCCGGCATAGTTGGCACCTGTGTGGCTGCCTGAGACATCTCAAAAGATCCCTCATGCCTTGGTAGATCTAGGGCCCGTCTGCTAGCTCTGGTAGCGTCCTTAACATGTCTGATGTACTCTCTAAACTCAATCCCCCTCATAGAGACACGATCCGAGTCATCAGGCTGGACTCGATGTGAATGCTATCTCCTAGATCCAACACTCCTCGTCTCTAGGACGACACTCTCAGCAATCTCCTCATATACCACCTCCACCACGGGGGGATCAGCAACGGGAACGGGTCCCTCTCCTATCACGCCCGGAGGAAGAGGTGGCCTACCTCTACCTCGGCCTACAGTAGGAGTAGCTCTAGTCCGAGCCATCTGCGGGGTATACACACCTAACTTATAAGGCTCTATATAGGTCATATGTATATGTATATATATATATATATATAACACATATACAAACATAATCCACAATACATATATACATATCTATACTGTAGAGATCCATAGCAGAGGTGGCGACTTCTCGTACATTCTATCCCAAAACCATACTTGAAAAACAAAAAATCTTTTGAAAACGTCATACCCCTTTCGGGTTCTGGTAATTTTACCTATCAAACCTCATTGTAGGTACAAGTGCCATTGTTGTCAACCTAAGGCTCTGATACCAACTTTGTAACACCTCGAATCCGTGGGACTCGGAGTGCCACATTGGGTTAGGATCTCACAATGGATCCTGACCCTAACTTGACAACAAGTTCACTAGACCTTACAACATGGCACTGAGAATTATAAAACAAATGCATAAAACTGTATACACTATACAACCCAAAGGTAACAACATCATAGCCGAGTATAAACAATAACATCCTCACACAGGAGGTAACAAAAGATCATCCTCACACTGGAGGAAACATAACAACCCCAAAAGACCACAACCATCCTATGTACGAGAGGTCCTTGGCATGCCACCCTGCTAGGTCACTCAGCAGCACGCCTATACAGTTCAGCATCTACAACATGGTAATAGACTATTAGCTAACCATAAATATATAAGGTAATGCATAAGCATAAACACAAGTCATAAAAGATAAACACATCAGCATGCTATCACACATTTACCAATTTATCATCTTAATATAATAGTCATTCACTCAAATCGTGTATATATAGATTGATGAAAGTATGTTACACAAGGACCGATAATTTCTCGTCTCTGGGCTTGCTAGCCAGTTGTACTAGTATCGGTCACACAATCCGTGTATCCTATAGGAGTGGATTGAGTCCTTCTTGTAAAGTCAATTGGTCTAACGTTAGAGAACCTCCCAAACTCCACGGCGGGATGAAAGGGAAAGGTTATCACAGCCACGTATACGGGGCAATCAATAAAACATAGGTCGTAAATAACGACATATCATGCTATCATAGGAAACATATAACACACACACCACTCATGCAAACACCCAATATAAGGATGGTAGCTAAGTAAGTCCAACGGACTTACCTTAACCTCCTATAAAGCAAAACCACATATCGATCACCTCAACACTAGAGGGACAACCCAACCTATAAACAAAGCATAGAGATATATCAATCTCCTATCAATCAAAGGGGTCACACCTAGAACCAAGGGATCCATAGGATCATCCTCAACCTAACCTCACAACCTAATAAACCTCAAAGGCCATACATGGCATAACATGATCATAACCTAATCAAAACACCTGATCACACATCTAGCATGAACCTATAAACTCAAAATAGGAAGGGAGGGAACAAAAGCATCCTAAAGCAAGCCTAGAAGCAACACACACCTGCAAAGCAAGGCTAACACAAGGTTGGACTGCAGGTGGCCTCAGGGGCGGCTGGACAGCTGGGGACACCAAGTCAGCCCCTTCTTCACTCCTTCCTTCGATTCCTTCACTCCTTCTTCGTCCAACACACATACAAACATACATAAACATACATATATATATATATATATATATATACATCAATATTAGCCAATCATGGCTGGAACAAGATCCAACCTAAAGAGGTCTAAGCTAGACTAACAGAAGAGAAGAAAAGATGGATGAATAAAGAAATAAAGAGGAGAAGGCCATGGAAGCTTACCAAGCTCACTTCTACAGAGGGAGACAAACCACAATACAAGACTGGCTCACATAAGGCACAGCAACATCAACCATCAACAACCAGCAACAAAGCCAAGCTCATAAGCTCTCAAACTTAATCAAAACTCAACGAAGATCAAGAAGAGATCCAAAGGAAGAAGAGAAACGAAGATGAATATAGGGAGAGAGATGGAGCTGAAATGAAGAACCCTCATCAGATAAGAAAGAGAAGAAGCTTATAAAGGAAGGAAAAAGGTAAAGCACGGGTCAAAGGGTCAACAAAGGCGGCTGCAACCACACAAAGTCGCAGGGGCGGACCCTGTGAGGCGCAGTTGCGGCCCAGGCAAACCGCAGGGGCGGCCTCTTGGTCATGCAGGAGCGGATCTAGCACATTTGTTGTCCTCAACACTCATCTTAGCAACTCAGCCACTAGACTCTTACACACTAGATCACCCTACAACCTACCTATCCTACAATACATCTACAACCACGGAATAAACTATTAGCTAACTATTCATGTATAAGAGTAATACATTAAAGAACCGATAGGTGAAATAAAAGGTTAAAAGAAACTCTAGAAGGGGGGGTTGAATAGAGTATGGGAACTTTTTGCAAAACCAATCTCAAGGCCTTGAAACTAATTTCAAGGGCCTTATGTCGATCTCAATTCTTTGTGACACTTTGATTTCAAGGGTTTTGAAACAACTTTCAAGGGCCTTGACTTTGAACTCCTGCAAAACAAAGTTAGTCACAATAAACAAGATATAGTGCGGAATGTAAAAGATCGACACAAGGATATGTTTACGAAGTTCGGCTCTAAATAGCCTACTCTCCGCCCGAGGGTATAGCCTTAGGAACTAACTATCTATTATAAGCTTAAAAGAGTCCTAGATACAAACTAGAAGAAATCTCCTTCTTCTCTCACTATAGCCAATGCTACGATCTAGCTCCAACTCTTCACCTTGCTATAATAGCCTAGTTACTTCTTAGAGTAACAAACACTCAAGTATAACACTCTTTAGATATGCCAATGGAGCTTTCGAGTTTTATCTCTCTCTAGGGGATCAAGCTTTTTAGAAAGAGAGAAAGAAAAAATATTTTTCGAATGAAGATAACTTTCAATAGCTTGAAGACTATATATGTTTTTGTGTAGGCTTGTATATGTTCTTCAATTGCCATCTTCATGTATAATCTTCTATGGAGAGGTCTTCAAGCCGTTGGAGAGATGACCGTTCAAAGATAATTCTTCTTCTCCATGAAGATCGCTTCCTGGTTGAGATGAGATAGAAGTTGCAGATCTTCATCTCCTGAGAACACGTTGATCTCTGGCTGCTTAATCTTCTTGTTAATTGTTGTAGCAATCTTAAAATCCAGATGAGAGAATCTTTGTGCTTTGCGGTTAAGGGTCTTTGTAAGATCTTCTTTGTTGGTCGGTTGAGATTTTCACTTGATCATATCTTCTCAAATCTTCTTGTTTCAGCAGATCTCTCATGGAAGATCTTCTTTGTGATTTGAAATCTTTTCGTTGTGCAACCTTTTCTTCCTTGTTTCTTTGGAATCTACTTCAAGGCTTTTGAGATCTTTTCGTTGTGCATCCTTGTCTTCCTTGTGCCCTTGAAATCCATTTCAAGGCCTTTGAAATCTTCGACAGAACCTACACTTAATCCAAACCAACCAAGCATCTCGAAATATAATAATTCATTGGTTACTGTATCAAACTACTTCATTTGTGTTTAAGTCTTCCATCAACAACACCTGTAAAACCTTTATAATCAAGGTGGAGTTTTAAATCTCCCCCTTGATGGAAGACAACACAAATGTTTTTTGTACCTCCATTTTGTTAGTTTAGCAATGCATTTATATGAATATCAAAACCTAAAATGCAGAATGCAGAATATCGAATGTCGGATCACATTCATTTCTCCCCCTTTGTCTTTCAACAAGGGAGAAAAATAGTTAAAGCGCGAGAGTTTTAAAATATTACAAACCGAAAAAGTGTTTCCAAAAAAACCATAAAAAGAATTAAGTTTTTCAAAAGCAAGCCTTTGATTTTAATATCAAGGGCCTTGACAGTCATGACATCCGGAGAGCTTCAGTTTTCTTTGTAGCATATGGATGAACTTCCTTTCCCATAATGCTCCTTCAAGCACATTTTCCTCCACCGATTTCGAGCATGAGTAAGGTCAAGTTCTTTGTATGAAAGATCTGTTCCCCTCTGATCAGAATTTTTGTCATACTTTTTGACAAATCCAAATTCTTCAATAGTTAGAATGTGGGGATCCTCTGATGAAGGTTGGCGAATAGGATTATCTTTGATGATCTTATGACATTGTGTCATGACTTTTTCAGCATCCTTCGTGGTAGCTTGTCCATCTTCTTCTGATAAACGCTTGATGCTACTAGCAGTTGTAAGAGATAAAGCATTGACATGAAACATTTGATTAATTTTCTGGTTCAGAATACCCAATAAATCCTGTGTTTCATCCGATCGGTCAGTGACATTTGCTCGGAAGAAGACAAGATCTGATCTCAGAGAGTCTATTGCTCTTTCAACAGTTTGCAGACGCTGAACAGTAGTAAAATTCCATGTTGGTTGCTCCTTTAAACCCATACTGTTCTAACATCAACATGTGTCTTCTGAATTCCTATAGATTCAAAGAATTCTTTATCCAATGCTCCATAAACAATATGTTGCACCACATCAGAATAATCAATAAAGAAATGCCGAATGATTGTTGGAAGCAAATTTCCATATGGCAGGTGCCTATCACTTGGAGAATTTATAACATTTGCCGTATGAAACAGAATGATTTCCGGAAGATTTACTATAAGCCCATTCATCACATGATATACAAACGCCAGTACAGCATTTGTCACCACATCTCTGTTTTTTATCCTACGTACCACACATCTAGCTAGAATAGCATAAATAATTCTAGCCTCAAGGGTTAAACAAGTGATAGTGGGTTGTGGTAAAGCATTGGGTAAAAGAAATTGTTCTTTAGCCAATTGAATGGTTCTTGCAGGGGTAGGATGATCAAATAGATCATAGCGAGGAAGACCAAAGACATCGACAATAATCTCAATAGTAATGGTGATTTTCTTACCTTTGACAACTAAGTCCAAAACCCATTCTCCTCTTACTCTTCTGGCGGTTAAGTTTGTGAAAAACAGCTTGGTTAATCGTGGGAAAGAAACTTCTCCTGGGTTGAGCATAATCCAGATAGAACTTGCTTGAAGCACCTCGAGTCCTAGGAAAGAAAAGCATGTAAATAGTTCATTATGGACAGGCTCACACATGCATTCATGTCGGTCATCAAACTCTATCAACCATTTCTTGGCGGCTGTTGAACTCCCAAAACAGTTTGACGGAAGCCCCGTCTTGCAAAGATTTTCGCGTCATGCAGATAACCAAGAGAACTTGAGCTTGAATCAATCCCTAAGCTTGAATCTGAGTTCGAGTCAGATGAAATCTGAACTACTCTCTGTCTTTTTGAGGTAGATGATGTTGCCTCATCCACTGAAGATCTCTTAGATGCCATGAGAAATTTTGAGAGAATGACGAAGAGGGTTTGTGAAAAAACGAAAGAGTAAAGCAACGTACTTTAAAAGGGAAAATGAAGCGGAAGAGATAAAGAAAGAAGAGAAGTAGTATTTAAGGGAAGAAGTTATATCAACGTAAGATCACTAAGATATTCAAGATATTGGAAAAATCATTGTTGATTAAAACTCTTTCCATAAATTTTGGTAACCACTTTTCAAAATCCTTTGAATTTGAAAATAAAGCCTTTTGAAATTCCTTTTAAAGAACACTAAAAAATTAGATAATTGCATATCTAAAAGATATGAATTCCCAATTGATCCGTTGTTTTAATTTACCCTTTGAAACGTGTTTCAAGGCCCTTGAACTGCCTTTCAAAGCCCTTGAAAACATTAACTGGGCTGCATATGTAGGAACAAATAAACTCTCTTACTCCCCCTACGTTAATGCTTCCTTGTTAACATACCAAGCTCCAATCTAATAAAATTAAATTGTTCCTCAAGAAGAGGCTTGGTAAAGATATCTGCAAGCTGAAAGTTAGTAGATATAAAAGAAATAGAAACATCATCTTTCTCAACATGATCACGTATGAAGTGATGTCTTACATCAATATGCTTAGTCCTCGAATGTTGCACATGATTTTTGGTTATCGAAATAGCACTAGTATTATCACATTTTACAGGAATACCTTTTAAATCAAAGCAAAGGTCACGAAGTTGTTGAGCAATCCATTGAATTTGTGCACAACAAGCTCCTGCAGCTATATATTCAGCTTTGGTTGTGGATAGGGCGACAATATTTTGCTTCTTGGAGTGCCAACTGATTAGGGATGACCCTAAGAATTGGCAACATCCAGAAGTGCTTTTTCTATCGACCTTGTAACCTGCAAAGTCTGCATCTGAATAGCCAACAAGGTGAAACGAGCTTTGACGTGGGTACTATAACCCTAGATCCTTAGTGCCATTGAGATACCGAAAGATTCTTTTCACAGCTATCAAGTGTGACTCTTTAGGATCAGTTAGAAATCTTGCACACATGCACACGATAAACATAATGTCAAGACAATTAGCAGTTAGATACAACAATGAACCGATCATACCTCGATAATCCTTTTATACTACACTTTTTCCATCCTTGTCATGGTCAAGCGAAAGTGTTGAACTCATAGGAGTCTTTGCAACCTTAGATTGATCCATTTTGTACTTTTTAAGCAAGTATTTAGTACACTTGCTTTGATAGAGAAAAATTCATTTCTTTGCTTGTGAAACTTGAAGTCCAAGAAAGAAATTAAGCTCTCCCATTAGGCTCATTTCAAATTCCATGCACATAATATTTGAAAATTTCTTGCAAATGGAATCATTAGTAGCACCGAATAATATATCATCAACGTAGATTTGTACTACTAGAATGTTGTTGCCTCTGGTTTTGATAAATAATGGTTTATCAATCAAACCTCTTTTGAATTTGTTTTCAAGAAGATATTTAGACAATCTTTCATACCAAGCTCTAGGAGCTTATTTAAGACCATTAAGAGCTTTCTCTAATTTAAAATCGTGATCTGGAAATTCATCATTTTCAAAACAAGGAGGTTGAGCAACGTAGACTTCTTCTTCTAAGAAGCCGTTTAGAAAAGCACATTTTATATCCATTTGAAAAAGTTTTATGCCCATAGATGATGCAAATGTAAGTAGCATACGTATGACTTCTAACCTAGCAACTACAGCAAAAGTCTCCTCATAATCAATACCTTCTTCTTGGTTATAGCCTTGTGCTACAAGTCGTGCTTTTTTTTGTATGACTTTGCCACTTTCATTCAACTTATTTCGAAAGACCCATTTCGTGCCGATGACACTTTGTGTTTTGGCCTTGCAGTAAGAGTCTAGACCTTATTTCTCTCAAATTCGTTTAGTTCATTTTGCATGACAGTGTTCCAATTAGGTTCTTGAACAGCTTGGACATAGTTCTTTGGCTCGACAAGAGACACAAAAGTGGAGAAAGCACATAGATTGTTCACTTTAGATCGAGTTTGAACTCCAGCGTTTGGATCTGAGATCACATTCTCTTGTGGGTGATATGAAGAGTGTTGAACTTTTCTTCGTTTGACAGATGGACCAGATCCAGAAGGTTGAGCCTCATAGTTTGACTAGATTCAGGTACCGTTGATATATTACCCTTGGATCCAATCTCAAGGCCTTGAAGTTGAGTTTCAAGCCCTTGAAACGGAGTTCTGACATCACAGTGTTTTGTTTCATGGTCTTGAAGATGTGTTTCAAGGTCTTGAGGGTTTTCTTCGGTATCTTGAATCTTTTCCTGCATATTCTTTTCTTGATCTTTAGGATCTTCCTCTTCATCCGAATTATGATCTTCGCGTTGATTCAAATTTAGATCTGAAAAACTTTCACTCAAAGTACCGTCATTGCTTTCATAAAAAATAATATGAATATTTTCCTCAACAATTTTGTATAGACACGATAAGATTTGCTACTTGAAGCATATCTAATGAATATTGTTTCATCACTACGTGCATCAAATTTCCCAAGGTTATCTTTTCCATTGTTATGAACAAAACAAGTACATCCAAAGGGTTTGAAATATGAAATATTTGGTTTCCTTCCTTTAAAGAGTTCATAAGGAGTCTTTTTCAAAATAGGGTAAATTAAACATCTATTCAAAATATAATTTGCAGTGTTTACTGCTTCAGCCCAAAAACTTTTTGGCAAATTATTTTCTAAAAGCATCGTCCTAGACATATCCTCAAGAGTGCGGTTCTTATGTACCACAACTCCATTTTGTTGAGGTGTTATAGGAGCTGAAAAGTTATGTGAAATACCATATTTTGCACAAAACAAATCAAACTTTAGTTGATCAAATTCTCTACCATGATCACTTCTTATAAAAACGATTGGTAGGTTTTTCTAAGTTTTTAACTCCTTACATAATTTTGAAAACTCAAATAATGCTTCAAAATTTTCTCGTAGAAAAGAAATCCATTTGAAACAAGAGAAACCATCCACAATAACAAGAATGTACAACTGGCCTTTGGGAGATTTGACACGCATAGGTCCACAAAGATCCATATGTAAGAGTTCGATGGGTCGAGAAGAACTTACAACTTTCTTAGGTTTGAATGAACCTCTTGTTTGTTTACCTTGTGTACTAGCCTTACATAGTTCATCTACCTTGAAATTTAGGTTTGGCAAACTATGTACCAAATCCTTTGTAAGTAGCTTCTGCAGTGTGTGCATGCTTACATGACCAAGTCTTCTATGCCAAAGCCTTGGATCATCAGTCAAGGCCTTTAGACATTTTAGCTTAGTTCCTGAAACTTGGTTAGTACTCATGGAGTAAACAATTTTACATCTAGGAGCAGTAAGCACAATTTCACCCATCTTTTTGTCTTGAACCGCACATTTTTCTGAATCAAATAAAACTTTGTTGCCTTTATCACATATTTGAGAAATACTAAGCAGATTATACTTCAAACCGTCAACTAAATAAACATCATCAATAAAGTTAGATGAATGATAACATATTTTACCAATGCCAATAATGTCACACTTTCCTTTATCACCAAGCGTAATGGTTCCAGATAATTGCTTCTTTAAATCTTAGAATAAAGAGCTTTTTCCGCACATGTGTCTTAAGCAATCACTATCTAATATTCATTTATGCTCCTTTACCTTGGTGATATCCAGCAAAACAGCAAACATCAACCTTTCCGGGTCGACCAAATGGCATATTTTGGTCCATACTCAGGTTCGATCATGTTTGGTTGTCTAATACCTTTAGGAACCCAAATTTGTTTGACCTGTTTCGATAAACATAAGGGATAGGTGTTTTTGATAATATAAGGATCATTTCTTCTATAAGGACATGTAGATTTAACATGACTCTTTTTACAACAGTAAAAGCAAGTAGGCATATGAATACTTCCTTTGGCTTTGACAAAAGTGGTAGAAGGTTTTTTAGGAAAGCTCCTATGATAACCTATACCATTTTTGTTAAGGGAGGATTGTTGTTCACCCATCATTCTCTCAAGATTAGCTTTTGAACGAGTAAACTTAACAACTGCAGCCTTTTGCTTTTGACACATCAAAGTTAGATTAACTTTCTCTTTCTCTAGATCGATAAAGTTTCAATGAAGAAAGGAGAGGTTGTCTTTGAGAATCATGTTTTCTATTTCCAAGGCGTTGATATTGTCATCAAGGTCCACTTTTTCTGTGTTAAGATTTTCAATCTCCATAGACATCTCACTTATTTGGTTTTCTTGTTCAAACAACTTTTCTTTTGAAGAATTTATCCTTATTCTATGTTTCTTGTCACATATGATAATATCGTTAAGGAATTATTTCAGGTTAGATTCAGGTTTAGACATAATTGTACTTACCACATTGTCAACATATAGATTTGAATATTCTTCATGATCGGCCATGAGACACAAGTTTTCTTGTTCTTTTTCGTCTTCTGATTCACTTGATGATTCTGAATCACTCCATGAAGATACCATAGCTTTCTTCTTTCGATCATTTTTCTTGAAGTTGATCCTCTTATTTTTGTGGATAATCCTTCACAAGATGATTTGTTTCACCACATTCAAAACAAGTCAGTACTCTAGTTTTCTTGTTAGAGTTAGAAAACTTACCTCAGAGTTTTGATGTTCGTGGATATTCTCTATTGTTAGCAGATTGTTTCTTTAACATGAGAATTCTCGCGAGACCCTTAGAGGTCATGACAATTGCATCTTCTTCATCATCATCATCACTATCTTCCTCGTCTGATGGTAATTCATCCTTTCTTGATTTTAATGCCAAATTCTTGGAGTTGGATGGGAGCTCTCCATCTTCTTCACCAAGAACCATTTCATGTGTGATGAGTTTCCAAGGAGGTCATCAAGAGGAAGAGTTGAGAGATTTTGAGCTTCTTCGATGGCAGTCATCTTTGGGCCCCACTTAGCTTTAGGTAAGGTCCTTAGAACCTTCCTAACATTCTCTTCATTTATGAAGATCTTTCCTAGTGAGTCCAAATTGTTCACGATCTCATTGAATCTTGTGAACATTTCCTTGAATGTTTCAGTTGGATTCATGTTGAATAGCTCGTATTGTTTGAGGAAGATGCTAATCATTGTTTCATTGACTTCACTTGTTCCTTCATAAGTGACAACGAGTCTGTCCCATATTTCCTTTGCACTCTTGCATGATGAGATGCGGTTGAATTCATTTGTATATAATCCGCAGTAGAGTAGGTTCATTGCTTTGAAATTATTTGACACATTGTCGAGGTCAGCTTGTGTAAAGTCAGCTTCTTTCTTTTGCACTTGAGCACCTTCGACTGTTGTAGTTGGGACTTTGTTGCCATTCTGAACAATGCTCCATAGTTCCATGTCCTGATCAATAATGAACATACGCAGGAGTGCTCTCCAATGAACAAAGTGGTTGCCACAGAAGAGTGGTGGTCGAGATGAGGATCTTCCTTGAGCAAATCCTCCATCACCAACAAGATTCATGATTAGTCTCACTGATGGTTAAATCAATATACGTTAGTCTAGCTCTGATACCAATTGAAGAACTGGTAGGCGAAATAAAAGGTTAAAAGATACTCTAAAAGGGGGGTTGAATAGAGTATGGGAACTTTTCGCAAAACGAATCTCAAGGCATTGAAACTAATTTCAAGGACCTTGATGTCGATCTCAGTTCTTTGTGACACTTTGATTTCAAGGGCTTTGAAACAACTTTCAAGGACCTTGACTTTGAACTCCTGCAAAACAAAGTTAGTCACAATAAACAAGATATAGTGCGGAACGTAAAAGATCGACACAAGGATATGTTCACGAAGTTCGGCTCTAAATAGCCTACTCTCCGTCCCAGGGTATAGCCCTAAGATCTCATAATCTATTATCAACTTCAAAGAGTCCTAGATACAAACTAGAAGAAATCTCCTTCTTCTCTCACTGTAGCCAATGCTACGATCTAGCTCCAACTCTTCACCTTGATATAATAGCCTAGTTACTTCGTAGAGTAACACACACTCAAGTATAGCACTCTTTAGATATGCCAATGGAGTTATCGAGTTTTATCTCTCTCTAGGGAATCAAGCTTTTTAGAAAGAGAGAAATAAAAACTATTTTTCGAATGAAGATAAATTTGAATTGCTTGAAGACTATAGATGTTTCTGTACAGGCTTGTATATGTTCTTCAATTGTCATCTTCATTTATAATCTTCTATGGAGAGGTCTTCTAGCCGTTGGAGAGATGACCGTTCGAAGATAATTCTTCTTCTCCATGAAGATCGCTTCCTGGTTGAGATGAGATAGACGTTGTAGATCTTCATCTCCTGAGAACACGTTGATCTTTTGGCTCCTTAATCTTCTCGTTGATTGTTGTAACAATCTTCAAATCCTTATGAGAAAATCTCCATGCTTTTCGTTTAAGGATCTTTGTAAGATCTTCTTTGTTGGTCGGTTGAGATTTTCACTTGATCATATCTTCTCAAATCTTCTTGTTTGAGCAAAACTCTCGTGGAAGATCTTCTTTGTGATTTGAAATCTTTTCGTTGTGCAGCCTTGTCTTCCTTGTTTCTTTGGAATCTACTTCAAGGCTTTTGATATCTTTTTGTTGTGCATCCTTGTCTTCCTTGTGCCCTTGAAATCTTCGACAGAACCTGCACTTAATCCAAACCAACCAAGCATCTCGAAATATAATAATTCACTGGTTAGTGTATCAAACTACTTCATTTGTGTTTAAGTCTTCCATCAGCAACACCTGTAAAACCTTTATAATCATGGTGAAGTTTTCATACATAACTACAAACACACATCAGAATTACAGTAAACACCAAGCACGCTATCACAAATTTCCCATTTTATTATCTTTAATAAAGTAATACACTCATAATCAATTTATGGTTGTGACACGAGAAGTCTATGACTCTAGTTTTTGTTTCTTTTACCATCTAGAGTGGTTCGGCTTATCTCTCAGTATACCATGTTGAGTGGATCAATACCCTCACCGTATACCAGATACGGCACAGTCCTAGAAAACAGCCCAAACTCCCTCGCGAGAGCTCAACTAGTTGCTACCGCCCGATACTAGTGGGCCAATATCCCGTCGGTGATAATCAACCTATAAAAGAATATATCGCATATAGCAAACACCACTCATTTACTCATCCAATATATGAACACATCTAAGTAAGTTTCAAGGACTTACCTGTCACAAGGTAATCCCAATTATCAGTCGACTCTCAAATTTGTAACACCCCAAATCCGCGGGACTCGGGATGCTACGGGCGGAGACCTCACAATGGGTCCCGACCCTTAGCCTGACAATAATTTCATTGGACCTTTCCAGCAATGCACAAATAAAGGCAAAAATTTAAAGCGTTTATAATGTAAGTGGGAGAAAAGTGAATGCAAAGTACAAGGTGGAAACTCAGTCGAGTCCTCACAACGACACAACTCTAAAAACTCAAATCCAAAAACGTAAAACATAACAACATAATCCATAAAAACATAAACGATCCCCGTCCTATAATGTACGAAGACCCTGGCTGTCAACTCCTCCACCTCACTCAGCGGCATCCCTAACCTGCAGGGCATCTACGCAAGCGGTTAAAACCGTTTGCTAATATTCAAGGCATTATAAATAAGGTGATGGCACATACACACATAAATCATCATAACTCGCAACATGCTCCACAACACACAAGTCCGATTTATTATCTTTTTATTATTAAGTCATATCTCGTTCTAGTTCAACTTAGGTTTGTGACACGAGAATCCCGAAAACTCGCCTCGGTCTCCACTTACTAGAAAGGAATGGTAATGATGCATTCGACCGTCTACCTACACGGGCTAGTCACCAAGAACCTCCTAGCTCTACGCAAGAGCTAGACAAGTTGTCACCGCCCATACTCATAGACTTGGGCCAAATAATATATAAAGGTCGGCGATCCTATTTCCGGTTTAGTTGTTATAACATAAACAATAAATACACACCACCAAACATGCATCGAAACTAATACGAAGAATACGAGCTAAGCAAGTTCGGAGACTTACCTCATCCCAAACACTAACTCACGAAACACTCTCGCTTCCCTTGGAAGAAGCCCACAACCCGCTCACAAGAAGATATATATCAACAACTCGCTCAACTCAAGAAGTTTTAGACTTCTACACAAATGATCTACGCAAGATCATTTGACACTCATTCTAGGAACCCATCCTAGAATCCATAATACTCACATCACACTCAAGAATTGAAAGGGTCCCACCAAAACCTACTATCTCTCAAGGTCAAACACCGTAGCCAAGAAGGAGCAACCTAGCCTAGAAGGTCTAACATGCTCATCATACTCGAAACTAACAACCCACAAAAAGCCTTAAGGGATCCTAGGTTCACAACCACTAGATGGCAATCACAACTACCCTAGGTCCACCTTAGGCATTCTACTAAACATGTATCAACCTCTAAACAAAGGAAGGAACGAAGAAGGAAGGAGGAGAGAAGCCTACTGTTGAAAAAACGCATCTGCGAAATCAAGCTGGCGCGCCTGCGGAGGAGTTGTCGCCGCCCCTACGGTGGTCCGGCGTCCTGGCGCCGCCCCTGTGGTGGCCTGCGCCGCCCGTACGGTGTCCTGCGCCGCCCCTACGGTGGCCTACGCCGCCCCTACAGTAGCCTGCGCCGCCCCTACGGTGGCCTGGGTCCCCCCTACGGCTAAGAAGATCCGTCCCGCGGTCGAACAACAGAAGGTGGTCTTCTTCGTCTTCGAGTGTGGATCCTGGACTCCAATGGCCTCCTTCTCTTGTTGGGTCTTCTCCAACACCAACCACAATATCTAGGCTCTTCCTCAAGACCTAAACGTGCTATAAATCCATACATGCAAAGGAATCATGAGGAACCTCCTCTAGAACTTCATAGATGGCAATGGAGAAGGGGAGAAGAAGAGGGAGCTAAACAAGAAGGAAGAAGAAGAGAGGGGGAAGGACAAGCTTGCCAAACTGGATCCGAAGTTATCCCCCAGTTGGACACACCTCAAGATATCCAAGGAGAAATGAAGAAAGAAGCATAAGAGGAAGAGGCGAGTGCAAACTAACGTGAATGAAAAAGTGATTACAGAGAGGAAGGACGAGCTGCAAAAAGGTGGGGACAAAAAAAGGTCAGCTGCCCAACATGTCTCCTCACGCTAGAAACCGAGGGGTCAGAAAGCAAGACGTGGAATACAAAGGGTCGGTCCGGGATTTTGGAATAAATCCTGAGACTCAACACCCCGTGTCTGCGGAAAGACTGAACAGCGCACGCGGGAAGATAGATAAACCGCTCGATAACCGGAATAAAAATTCCGGACGTTACAGCTAATCCTCCTAAACACAAGTTTCGTCCCGAAACTTGCTAAAAGTAAAACTCACGATCAAACACGTCTCGAATACCGCAAGGACTACATAACGTCAACTATCGGCCCTCTAATCCAAAGGTCAATGACGCAATCACATCAAGACCTCGCAAGGTACATACAAATACTCATACGAATCACACAAAACACATCACGTCATAAATCATATAAGCACAACAAAGGAAAGATCTCAGGACTAACCCGACGGTCCTATCGATGTCGCTAAATCTGCGTAAAACTCGGGATAGTTCCTCCGGCTACTATCCTCGGTCTCCCACGTAGCCTCTTCGGCTCCTCGTCTCGACTATTGCACTCTCGGCATTGGTATCTCCTTCGACCGAAGGTTTCTCGTACTACGCTCCAAAATCTCTATCGGGTGCTCCGCAAAAGTATGGTCCGGCTCGACCACTAGGTCCTCGTGGCTAATGATGTGCCTTGGGTCGTGTATGCACTCTCTCAGCTAAGATACGTGAAACACTATACCCTCCAACCTCGGTGGCAGTGCTAACATGTAAGCCACCTCATCGACTTTCTCCAAGATCTCAAATGGACCGACATATCGGGTGCTTAACTTCCCTTTAATGCCGAATCGGCTGACGCCCCGCATCGGTGATACACTCAACCAAACCTGACCTCCAACCCTGAACTCGAGAGGTTTGTGCCTCCTATCAACATACGACCCCTGACGGCTTTGCACAGCCAACATCCTCTCTCGGATCAAAGCAACTCTAGCCATGTCGTCCTATACCTGATATGGAGCTACCACACTAGCACTCCCCGGCTCGTCCAAACATGAGGAAGTATGACATCTCCGTCCATACAATGCCTCGTATGGTGTCATCCCGATCGACGCGTGCCAGTTATTATTATATGAAAACTCCACTAACGGGAGGTGGTTTGGCCATATCTGACCCCAATCTAGTACACATGCTCGCCACATGTCCTCTAAGGTCGGGATAGTCCGCTCAGATTGGCCGTCGGTCTGCGGATGGTATGCGAGATGATGGTCCTCGCCACTCCATGTAATCTCACAATCTGACGAGTAAACTCCTTGGCCAAACGACTCACCGGCCACGTTTCCTGAATAGGGATGAAACGCACGGTCTTCGTTAAGCGATCTATTACCACCCATATCGCATCAAAGCTCCTACTCTATCTCATGATCGGTAACGAAATCGATGGATATGTCCTCCCACTTCCACTACAGCACGGACAGTGGGTGGAGCTCTCCCCCGTGTCTTTGGTGCTCGATCTTGAATTGTTGGCAAGTGGCGCACCGGGCCACATATCTAGCTACATCGGGATTGAGCCCTCCCCACCAATAATGAAAACTCCAACTTGTTTATAATGTTTTACAGGTGTTGATGATGGAAGACTTAACACAAATGTAGTAGTTGGATATATTAAACAGTGTATTTATTATATTCTCTAGATGCTTGGTTGGTTTGACTTCAAGGAAGGTATTATCAAATGTCAAGGGCCTTGATTCAAGGGCCTTGAAGTATAACTTAAGGAAAAGGAAGATAGCGTTTACAAAAGAACGATCTCAAAGGCCTTGGAGTATTAGATGCACGAAACAAGGATTCAAATGCAAAGAAGATTTTCCAAGAAGATTTGCTCAAACCGAAAGATTTTATGGAAGATCTTTTTCAACCGAAGAACTCAACCGAAGATTTTATAAAAACAAAAGCGGAAAAATATCTTCTCTTTCGATTCAACAGAGGATGAGAAGATCAAGGAGCTAAGGACTCGACGTGATTTCAGGAGTTGCAACGTATACCTTATCTCAAAACAAGAAACGATCTTCATGGAGAAGAAGAATCATCTTCAAATGGTCATCTCTCCAACGGCTAGAAGACCTCTCCATAGAAGAGTATAAATGAAGATGATGGTCGAAGAAGAAAGATACACAAGCATACACGGAAAACATCTTCATTCGTTGTTTTCCTTTCACTCATTTACGCAAAAGCTTTATCCCCTTAGAGAGAGAAAACACAAGAGCTCCATTGAAAGATCTAAATAGTGTTCTACTAATGTGTGTGTTACTCTGCGAAGTAACTAGGCTATTATAGGTAGGTTGAGAGTTTGAGCTAGATCGTAGCATTGGCTACAGTGAGAGAAGATAGGGATTTCTTCTAGTTTGTATCTAGGACTCTTTGAAGTTGATAATAGATAGTTAGATCCTAAGGCTATACCTGTAATATCCGGAATTTTTATTTCCGTTTAATTCCGAATCAAATCGGACTTCGATCCGTTCACGGTTTTCCATTCTATCTAGCAATTCTTTCTTCACAAATTTTATCATTTTATGTAGAAGCTAATTCACATAAAATGATAAAATTATATCAAGCTCTAATCCCTATAATTATTTATCATTTTATGTAGAATTTAATTTACATAAAATGATAGAATTATATCAAATCCGAATTTTTATAATTATGTATTATTTTATGTAGAATTTAATTCACATAAAATGATAGATTTATATCAAACTCTAGTTATTGTAATTCATTCTTATCGATGACTTTAGACGAGATCATGACAAGCTGTGACGAGATCATGAGTAAGCTGAGACGATGCCATGACAAAGCCCGACAAATC
The DNA here is from genome assembly GCA_033239045.1 of Fagopyrum esculentum. NCBI lineage: Eukaryota > Viridiplantae > Streptophyta > Magnoliopsida > Caryophyllales > Polygonaceae > Fagopyrum > Fagopyrum esculentum. The sequence goes on along the minus strand of BSUD01000002.1, from coordinate 73,647,909 downwards.
TGTGACAAACTCATTCATGGGCCTGACAAGGACATGACGAGTTTTGACAGATTTTTGACCAACTTTCAGCCCACTTATTTCTTGCCATATTTCAGCCTATTGTTTCTTAATTGGTTTGATTGTTCCCAGCCCTTACCTTAACCTTTGGTGGCGGATCAAGCAGCCCAGGAGGCCCAGCAATCACACCTTCAGCAGCCCACACACTCAGCTGCTTAATGAGGCTTGCGGCAGCCCAGAAGAGTGTTAATTCCAGCCCATAACTCCATGAGATGCTGCCCTATCTTCCACGTTGTAATAGCCAGCTCTTTCCCTTCCCTATATCACGTAACAGCAGTGAATCGATGAGGCAAATCCACAGCTGAAACAGCCCTACATTCACGCCAGAAGAGAAGGAGTTGCAACGTCTTTGCTTCCAGATGCACGTAAACCTCTCCTCCCCTTCTTCTGTATCGACGTAGATCTCAGTAGCCCCATTGAAGCACCAACATTGCACAGCAGCAACCCCATTGAAGCACCAACATTGCACAGCAGCAGCCCCATTGAAGAACCAACATTGCACAACAGCAGCCCCAATGAAGCACCAACATTGCACAGCAGCAGGAGCGTTCACCCTTCTGCACATCCCTTGCAACCTCGTGAGCCTCGTGGGCGAGTTTTATAGTTGACTGTAATGATACTCCTTCAACCTTGCTTTCCTTCAATCATATGTGTACTTATAGCTGATGCTAAACCATCTTTGAACCATGTATTTCAGTCAAGAAAACAACAGCAGAGAGCTGTTACGTTTTTCTCAGTTTTCGGAAGTGACGAGCAGTCAACTTCGGTTCCAGATTTGGGTAAGTTATACTTCTTCTTTTGGCTGAATTTTGGATATGTTGTAGTCAGTAGTACATAGTAGATCATACTAAAAATTGGGAAGAATCAGAGTTAGGGTTTGAGAGTTATGATGTTGCAAAGTGACTCCTCATGCAGTTTTTTTTATAAATGTGCTGAGTTGAGAAAAACAGCATGGGATCTGTTTTGGGAGATAGTTTTGAATATGATTTTGATCTCTGTTTGACTTGCATTTTGGATATGATTTAGTTGACATGTTATAGTAGAACATATCAAAATTTGGGATAAATCAAGCGAATGGTTTAGGAGTTATGATTTTTCAAAGTGTACTTAGAAATTTGACTAAGTATAGGAACGTTTTTAGTGTTGTAGCCAACTTTAAGGATTTTTGTAGAAGTGATAATGGAACAGTTTTAGAAAATTCTTACTCCTATGAGTAGATTAGATATCCTAGATAATTTAGAGATTTATTTTAGAATTTTTATAAGTTTATTTTAATTTCATATTTGAAGTTATAGTTGGACCTTAGTGACTTTTCTTGAAATAGAAAAGTGGGTAGTTTCTCTTGTTTTACCTAAAATCATCCTAGGGAGTAGAATATTGTTAATTAGCCTCAAGTAAGAATTTAAGTACGTATTACGAGTTTTGGAAGTCTCGGGACCAAGGGTAAAATAGTCATGTTACCTTAAATAAGTACTGTAATAAATTATGTCCAAATAGGATCTTACAGCTTAGGAGTTTCAGACTTCTAAGTACCTAGGGAAATGTATTGACCCACGTGCCTCCTTTGACAGGCAATTGAGTTTCTGCAGTTACTGATTGGGTGGTGTTAAGAGAGGCGAGATTCGATTTTGGTAAGTCCACGGACTTACTTAGCTGGCTTCTTGTATGAGTGTAATGTGTATGAGTGGTGTTTGTTAGTTATGATATACAACGAAACCGGATTAGGCCGACTTTATTATTTACGTAATTAACCCAAGTGTATGATAACGGGTCGTGACATCATCTGCCTAGCTTTTGCAAGAGTCTAGGAGGTTCCCTGCGACCAGCCCAGTCCGGTAGACGGTCAGATGCATTAGTACCATTCCGCGTTGGTAAACGGGGACAGGGGCGAGGTTTGGGAATCCCTCGTGTCATAAAATAAGTATCATTAGTAATAACCTTTCACATAATTAAAGATAATAAAAGGATTGAGTGTTGCATGTTGATTGTGTATGTTGTGTGTTTGTGCTTTTACCTTTTATACTTATGCATAGAATGTTAGCTAACGGTTTTATACCGCTTGTAGATGCCTTGCAGGTTAAGACAGTTGTAGAGAGATCCGGAGGAAATGGTCAGCCGGGTCCACGTACTCCTTTAGTTGAGGACGGGGATGTCTTCTGTTCTTTATATGCATCATTTTAGTAGCTTTTCTTGTAAGGCTGATACATATTCTCCATGTATATATTGTTTACAGTTTTCAAATGTTTTAAATACTTTTGTGCCTTGTTGTAAGATCCAAGTTAAATTGTTGTCAAACTAAGGTCGGGACCCATTGTGAGGTCCTAACCAGTAGCTCCCCGAGTTCTCAGAATTTGGGGTGTTACAATATGGTATAAGAGCTTTGGGTTGGCAATAATGGCACTTGAAATCTTTTGAAAGACCGATTGTATAAAATAACTAGAACCCGAAAGGGGTCTAAATTTTCAAAACGGAGTTATGTTTTTACACGAGCATAGTCGGGTTGTGGGTTAGTAGTACGTCGGACTACCATCGCTCTCCGTGGATCTCTACAACTTAGCATGATAGGTGTGTTAGTTAGTAGATAGACTTATATCGATATGTTCTAATGTATGATTATATATGTATATGTATAGCATGTTAGTATCCTAAAGGATATAAAATATCCTTTAGTCGTGATATCACGAAGTGATTATCGCCTCTCGATAAATCAATTGCGGACTTGACAAATCTCCAACACGAGGCAATGGTATCGGACCTTGAATTGAGTATTACACTCGGGTAGGCCGCTTGGTGATCCTTAGAATGCATCCAAAGAACAAGTGAGCAAGGAAGTAAAGTTGTGAAGATAATTTTTACCACAAGCGCAATCAGATGAGGAAGAAATCCCTGAGTTAACTCAGATAGAAGAAATAGAAGGTCATACAAGGGACTTGGTTGTATGAAGCCGATATATTAATTATAAGAACCATGCAAGAGACTACAAGAGTGCGGAGTAGAGATAACAATATTGGAACGAGCCAAGTAGAATTGAGTACAACCAAGATTGTGGAATCAAGGACATTACCATCGAGGCGGATGCCCCATAGACCATTATGGGCATGAGAAACCAGAAGAGACAAAGTGTCAATCCGGGTGTGAGAATCTAAGGTACACGGAATGAAGACCTACAATTGAGTGTAAAAGCGAAAAGGCAGACTCCACAAGCGTGGGGAGGTTTTGATCTCCTCAGAGATATAAGTAGTTTGAAAGAAACCGCGACGCCAATATCCAAAGAATGGAAGCCTGTATCAGGGTCAACGGAGTTTCATGAAGGCGATATTACCACTAAATCCAGTGAAGAAATCTGTATGGGAGAACGGCCTTGCTAGACTTGAGAGTCCAGGGTAACCCGAATTATCACGGGACCTAAGCCACTAACACAGATGGTCCATGCAAAAGGTCTGCAAGTGGATGATCATTTCGGCCATAATAATTTCAAAGACGGTTGCAAGCTATCGTGGAAACTTGAAACGACTATTTATGCTAGATGAATTACACAATCGGACTAGAGAAATGGAGTTAGCCATAAGAAGCCGAAGAGTGGAAGGTAGAACGAACTAAAGAAGTATCAAAGGATTTTGTGAGCAACTGTTTACCTACTAGCTAAGGAAATTTTGACAGATCGCAATTAACATGGACTGGAGACTTACAACTTAATGTAAGAGCGAAAGATAGACTTCACAAGTCGGGAGACGTTTTGTCTTCTTTCAAGATAAGAATTCTAAGAAGAATCACAACGCCAATATCGAAAGGATCGAAGCCCGGTAACATAGTCAACAAAGATTTGGAAGAAAATATTACAAACAACGCCGATTAAGGAACCGTGCTTGTGAGAATTGTGTGGTGGACTAAAGAGTCCAAGGTAACCCCATTTATAACAGAACATAGGTCATCAACATTGACAGTCCCTGTAAAGGGACTACAATTGGGAGGTAATTGAAGGTCATCAGAACTACAAGACGCTTACCATCTATCGTGGAGTGTTAGGAACGACTTTTGACGTCAAGTGAATGGCATAGTGAGACTTGAGAAAGAGAGTTGTCCCAAAGGAAGCAGAAGAGTGCAAGATAAGACGAACTAAAGAAGGATAAAAGGATAAATCTAGTAGGTGATGTGGACCAAAAGTCTAATACTAGTAGAGGTATGAAATTGAGATAAGTCAATTATAGACTGACCGATGTCAACCAAGGACGTGCAAGTATGGTTTGGTATTGACGAGTTATGCGCCGTTAAGAAGAGATATTTGTGACGGTGGATCTATGGAGTAGTTGTACCGACGCCTTAGAGGATTTCCTTAAGTAGGCAGCGACAACCTTCTTGGATGAATTAAAGGTATAAAGAGAAGCGTTTTAAGGGTTACTTCTTGGCCAGTTAAGATCAAAATCCGGTCAAGTCAGGGAGTTTGGATCCGTGGTAGAAGAATTAAGAAAGTAAGCGGAAGAAGTTGTTTTTCCATCGTTATTTTATTTTCTTAAGGCAAATAAAGAAGGTACTTGGTACTTCATCCATATACGACTCATGGGTAATTGGAAGAAAGAGTTTTGAGGTCAATCATTTTATACACAGACAAGGTCCTCATGATTAATGAGTGACAACAGGATAATCAGAGTAGCGTAGCGGAAGCGTGGTGGGTCCTAACCCACAGGGCAAGAAGCTCAAGGGTGTTGAGGGATGTCGTGTCGAGTTTAAGATGGGGATAGTTTGTGAAATGCATCCTAGTTGGAAGGAACGTGAGTTAGGCTATGTGGAGTTACTAAAAATGTTGTACGGAAACTTATGTGCATGTAGAGATAATAGAAGGAGGCTGGTACCCTATTATGGATCCGAGTGAAGAGTGACGACTTTGCTACATGTTTCCAGACAAGTAATTTTGGAATTTCATACTAATGGAATACTCTAGAGTGAGTTTTCTAGATGGATTAGGAAAGAATGAATGATGTAATAAAAGTATTGTGCGTGTCCTGCACTAGAAAGCTCCAAGTGAGTAACTACCATCCTGAGTCGAAGATACATAAGAAAGAGAAGCGATAGGAGCATACTTGCAACCTAGTAACAGTGCTTAAGGAAAGCATAATCTTGGAGTAGATTTTATGTGTAATGTTATGTCGGAACAGAGCCTAGTTGCGTTTTGAGTTAGGGGGATACTATCGGGCTGGTAACAATGGTAGATAAAAGAGTGCACTGCTGATGGTATGTTAACAATTATTGAGTAGTCATGATCAAATAACGGTGTTATGAGATCACTTTGTGTCTAATACCGTCATTCCGGACATATTCTAAGTCACTTAAGATCTTGGAAAAAGCGTGATAAACTTAAGTTTGAGCAAACGATATATTAGAGATCTGTAAATAATATAATAATGCCAGGTGAACAAAGAGGATGACCACTAGATTTGATTTTTAGTTGTCTCGAGTGTTAGACCTGAAAAGGGTAACGGTGACGATTCCGTACCTGAGGAACATGATGACTGAGTAATATTAAAAGACAAGACCAAGTGGGTCGTGATACGAAGAGCATTGAGCACTTGGTAAGTGTTGGTGGATGTCCAAGACCTTTGACCTGATTGTGTAGACATGATCTTTTCAGAAGGCTCGAAGCAAGTGGTCATAACGAAGGGAAGAAAGTTGAATAAATCATTTTCCGTAGGGTCATCAAAGGATCTAGAACTTCAGTTTTCCACGGAGACTAAGTTTGGGAACTGAGTTTGAGAATTTCAGTTGGAGAGATACCTACCAGACACGAGTTAGGTCATCAGATTAGAGGATTAGACAGTTGAGCCGGATGATACCAGTGAGACATCCGGTAACCACTCTAGAACGTGGTAGCAGCAGACGCTTGTGATCTAAGTACCTGAAAAGATCTAAGATTTAGTGGTTTTATGAGAAGCCGATAAGGCTACCTAAGACATTGGGGATAGCAAGAGACGTAACATTTCAAAGACCTATGTAGTGATAGTTGTAACCTCGAGAGTGACGAGTTAGGGCTTGACCTTGGATGTGTCATATTGTTTGAATACTTGTTTATTTCATGATTGAGTGCTTAGTCAGTGATGTGTGCTTTTGATAACCTTGATGTGTGGGATACTTGAATGTGGAAACGACGAGACTTTTGTGTAGTGATCAAAAACACCCATTAGGTGTCTTAAAGGCCGATCAGGATTGTCTTACCCTAAGTTTCGGGACGAAACTTATTTTGAGGGGGATCAGATGTAACGACCAGTTTTTTTTTTCCGTTACGCTTTGATAGGGTTAGAGAAGTTTAGGAAATGAATAAAAATTTAGTGAGACTAGGACAAACCAGTTATTTATGGAAGTCGTTTAATTAAGTACCTTGTTCTAAGTTTCGGGACGAAACTTATTCTAAGGGGGTACCGATGTAATATCCGGAATTTTTATTTCGGTTTAATTCCGAATCAAATCGGACTTCGATTCGTTGACGGTTTTCCATTCTATCTAGCAATTCTTTCTTCACAAATTTTATCATTTTATGTAGAAGCTAATTCACATAAAATGATAAAATTATATCAAGCTCTAATCCCTATAATTATTTATCATTTTATGTAGAATTTAATTTACATAAAATGATAGAATTATATCAAATCCTAATTTTTATAATTATGTATTATTTTATTTAGAATTTAATTCACATAAAATGATTGATTTATATCAAACCCTAGTTATTATAATTCATTCTTATCGATGACTTTAGACGAGATCATGACAAGCTGTGACGAGATCATGAGTAAGCTGAGACGAGGCCATGACAAAGCCCGACAAATCTGTGACAAACTCATTCATGGGCCTGACAAGGACATGACGAGTTTTGATAGATTTTTGACAAACTTTCAGCCCACTTATTTCTTGCCATATTTCAGCCCATTGTTTCTTAATTGGTTTGATTGTTCCCAGCCCTTACCTTAACCTTTACTGGCGGATCAAGCAGCCCAGGAGGCCCAGCAATCACACCTTCAGCAGCCCACACACTCAGCTGCTTAATGAGGCTTGCGGCAGCCCAGAAGAGTGTTAATTCCAGCCCATAACTCCATGAGATGCTGCCCTATCTTCCACGTTGTAACAGCCAGCTCTTTCCCTTCCCTATATCACGTAACAGCAGTGAATCGATGAGGCAAATCCACAGCTGAAACAGCCCTACATTCACGCCAGAAGAGAAGGAGTTGCAACGTCTTTGCTTCCAGATGCACGTAAACCTCTCCTCCCCTTCTTCTGTATCGACGTAGATCTCAGCAGCCCCATTGAAGCACCAACATTGCACAGCAGCAGCCCCATTGAAGCACCAACATTGCACAGCAGCAGCCCCATTGAAGCACCAACATTGCACAACAGCAGCCCCAGTGAAGCACCAACATTGCACAGCAGCAGGAGCGTTCACCCTTCTGCACATCCCTTGCAACCTCGTGAGCCTCATCGGCGAGTTTTATAGTTGAGTGTAACCATACTCTTTCAACCTTGCTTTCCTTCAATTATATGTGTACTTATAGCTGATGCTAAACCATCTTGGAACCATGTATTTCAGTCAAGAAAACAACAGCAGAGAGCTGTTACGTTTTTCTCAGTTTTCGAAAGTGACGAGCTGTCAACTTCGGTTCCAGATTTGGGTAAGTTATACTTCTTCTTTTTGGCTGAATTTTGGATATGTTGTAGTCAGTAGTACATAGTAGATCATACTAAAAATTGGGAAGAATCAGAGTTAGGGTTTGAGAGTTATGATGTTGCAAAGTGACTCCTCATGCAGTTTTTTTTATAAATGTGCTGAGTTGAGAAAAACAGCATGGGATCTGTTTTGGGAGATAGTTTTGAATATGATTTTGATCTCTGTTTGACTTGAATTTTGGATATGATTTAGTTGACATATTATAGTAGAACATATCAAAATTTGGGATAAATCCAGCGAATGGTTTAGGAGTTATGATTTTTCAAAGTGTACTTAGAAATTTGACTAAGTATAGGAACGTTTTTAGTGTTGTAGCCAACTTTAAGGATTTTTGTAGAAGTGATAATGGAACAGTTTTACAAAATTCTTACTCCTATGAGTAGATTAGATATCCTAGATAATTTAGAGATTTATTTTAGAATTTTTATAAGTTTATTTTAATTTCATATTTGAAGTTATAGTTGGAACTTAGTGACTTTTCTTGAAATAGAAAAGTGGGTAGTTTCTCTTGTTTTACCTAAAATCATCCTAGGGAGTAGAATATGGTTAATTAGCCTCAAGTAAGAATTTAAGTACGTATTACGAGTTTTGGAAGTCTCGGGACCAAGGGTAAAATAGTCATGTTACCTTAAATAAGTACTGTAATAAATTATGTCCAAATAGGATCTTACAGCTTAGGAGTTTCAGACTTCTAAGTACCTAGGGAAATGTATTGACCCACGTGCCTCCTTTGACAGGCAATTGAGTTTCTGCAGTTACTGATTGCGTGGTGTTAAGAGAGGCGAGATTCGATTCTGGTAAGTCCACGGACTTACTTAGCTGGCTTCTTGTATGAGTGTAATGTGTATGAGTGGTGTTTGTTAGTTATGATATACAACGAAACCGGATTAGGCCGACTTTATTATTTACGTAATTGACCCAAGTGTATGATAACGGGTCGTGACATCATTTGCCTAGCTCTTGCAAGAGTCTAGGAGGTTCCCTGCGACCAGCCCAGTCCGGTAGACGGTCAGATGCATTAGTACCATTCCGCGTTGGTAAACGGGGACAGGGGCGAGGTTTGGGAATCCCTCGTGTCATAAAATAAGTATCATTAGTAATAACCTTTCACATAATTAAAGATAATAAAAGGATTGAGTGTTGCATGTTGATTGTGTATGTTGTGTGTTTGTGCTTTTACCTTTTATACTTATGCATAGAATGTTAGCTAACGGTTTTATACCGCTTGTAGATGCCTTGCAGGTTAAGACAGTTGTAGAGAGATCCGGAGGAAATGGTCAGCCGGGTCCACGTACTCCTTTAGTTGGGGACGGGGATGTCTTCTGTTCTTTATATGCATCATTTTAGTAGCTTTTCTTGTAAGGCTGATACATATTCTCCATGTATATATTGTTTACAGTTTTCAAATGTTTTAAATACTTTTGTGCCTTGTTGTAAGATCCAAGTTAAATTGTTGTCAAACTAAGGTCGGGACCCATTGTGAGGTCCTAACCAGTAGCTCCCCGAGTTCTCAGAATTTGGGGTGTTACAATACCCTGGGACGGAGAGTAGGCTATTTAGAGCCAAACTTCGTAAACATATCCTCGTTTCAATCTTTTATATTCCGCACTATATTTTGCTATTGTGACTAACTTTGTTTTTGCAGGAGCACGAAGTCAAGGCTCTTGAAAGTTGTTTCAAAGCCCTTGAAATCAAAGTTTCACTAAGAGCACAGATTGACATCAATGCCCTTGAAAGGAGTTTCAAGGCCTTGAGATTTAGTTTGCGAAAAGTTCCCATACTCTATTCAACCCCACTTCTAGAGTATCTTTTACCTTATTTATTTCACCTACCGGTTCTTCAATTGGTATCAGAACTAAACTCACCTTTATTGATTTAACCATCAGTGAGACTAATCATGAATCCTGTAGGTGATGGTGGATTTGCTCAAGGAAGATCCTCATCTCGACCACCACTCTTCTGTGGAAACAACTTTGCTCATTGGAGAGCACTCATGCGTATGTTCATTATTGACCAGGACATGGAGCTTTGGAGCATCATTCAAAATGGACCTAAAGTTCCAATGACAACGGTTGAAGGTGTCCAAGTCCCAAAGAAGGAAGATGACTTCACACAGGCTGACCTGGACAGTGTGTCAATGAATTACAAAGCAATGAATCTACTATACTGTGGATTAGATGCAAATGAATTTAACCACATCTCATCACGCAAGAGTGCTAAAGAAATATGGGACAAGCTTGTTGTCACTTATGAAGGAACAAGTCAAGTCAGAGATACAAAGATTAGCATCTTCCTTAGACAATACGAGCTATTCAAGATGAATACAAATAAAACAGTCAAAGAAATTTTCACCAGATTCACTGAGATCGTGAACAACTTGGACTTACTAGGAATGATCTTAACAAATGAAGAGAAAGTTAGGAAGGTTCTAAGGAGCCTACCTAAAGCTAAGTGGGGACCAAAGATGACTGCTATTGAAGAAGCTCAGAATCTAACAACTCTTCCTCTTGATGACCTACTTGGAAAACTCATCACACATGAAATGATTCTTGGTGAAGAAGATGAAGAACTCCCATCCAACTCCAAGAATTTGGCATTAAAATCAAAAAGAGATGAATTACCATCTAATGAAGAGGATAGTGATGATGATGATGAAGCTTCAATTGCTATGACTTCTAAGGGTCTCGCAAGAATTCTCAAGATTAAGAAACAATCTGTTAATAGAGAATATCCACGAGCATTAAAACCCCGAGGTAAGTTTTCTAACTCTAATAAGAAAACGAGAGTACTGACTTGTTTTGAATGTGGTGAAACAGATCATCTTGTGAAGGATTGTCCACAAAAGAAGAGGACCAACTTCAAGAAAAATGATCGAAAGAAGAAAGCTATGGTTTCTTCATGGAGTGATTCAAAATCAACAAATGAATCAGAAGACGAAAAAGAACAAGCAAACTTGTGTCTCATGGCCGATCATGAAGAAGATTCAAATCTATATGTTGACAATGTGGTAAGTACAATTATGTCTCAACTTGAAATTGACCTGAAACAATTCCTTAAAGATATTATCATATGTGATAAGGAACATAGAATAAGGATAAATTCTTTACAAGAAAAGCTTCTTGAACTACAAAAACAACTAAGTGAAATGTCCTTGGAAATTGAAAATCTTAACAAAGAAAAAGTAGACCTTGATCACAATATCAAGGCCTTGGAATCAGAGAATCTGATTCTCAAGGACAACCTCTCTTCTCTTCATCGAGACTATATCGATCTAGAGAAAGATAAAGTTGATCTAACTTTGACGTGTCAAGACCAGAAGGCTGCACTTATTAATTTTACTCGTTCAAGAGCTAATCGTGAGAGAATGATGGGTGAACAACAGTCCTCCCTTAACAAAAATGGTATAGGTTATCATAGGAGCTTTCCTAGAAAACCTACCACCACTTTCGTCAAGGCCAAAGGAAGCATTCATATGCCTACTTGCTTCTACTGTTGTAAAAAGGGTCATGTTAAATCTACATGTCCTTATAGAAGAAATGATCATTATATCATTAGAAATACCTATCCTTTATGTTTAAGGAAACAGGTCAAACAAATCTGGGTTCCTAAAGGAACTAGACATCAAAACATGATCGAACCTGAGTATGAACCAAAATATGACATTTGGTCGACCCGGAAAGGTTAATGTTTATTGTTTTGCAGGATATCACCAAGGTAAAGGAGCACAAATGGATATTAGATAGTGGTTTCTCAAGACACATGAGTGGAAAAAGCTCTTTATTCTCAGATTCAAAGAAGCAATCATCTCGAACCATTACTCTTGGTGATAAAGGAAAGTGTGACATAATTGGTATTGGTAAAATTTTCTATAATTCATCTAACTTTATTAATGATGTTTATTTGGTTGATGGTTCGAAATATAATCTGTTAAGTATATCTCAAATTTGTGATAAAGGCAATAAAATCATGTTTCATTCAGATAAATGTGAGGTTCAAGACAAAAAGACGGATGAAGTGTTGCTTACTGCTCCTAGATGTAATAATGTTTATTCTATGAGTACTAACCAAGTTTCAGTAACTAAGCTAAAATGTCTAAATGCCTTAATTGATGAGTCAAGGCTTTGGCATAGAAGACTTGGTCACGTAAGCATGCACACCATGCAGAAGCTACTTACAAAAGATTTGGTACGTGATTTGCCAAACCTAAATTTCAAGTTTAATGATCTATGTAAGGCGTGTACACAAGGTAAACAAACAAGAGGTTCATTCAAACCTAAGAAAGCTGTAAGTTCTTCTCAACCCATTGAAATTTTACACATGGATCTTTGTGGACCTATGCGTTTCAAATCTCCGAGAGGCAAGCAGTACATCCTTGTTATAGTGGATAATTTCTCTCGTTTCAAATGGATTTTTTTTCTACGAGAAAAATCTAAACCTTTATTTGAGTTTTCAAAATTGTGTAAGGAGTTACAAACTTTGAAAAACTTACCAATTGTTTCTATAAGAAGTGATCATGGTAGAGAATTTGATCAACTAAAATTTTATTTGTTTTGTGCAAAATATGGCATTTCACATAATTTTTCAGCTCCTAGAACTCCTCAACAAAATGGAGTTGTGGAACGTAAGAACCGCACTCTTGAGGATATGTCTTGGACAATGCTTTTAGAAAACAATTTGCCAAAAAGATTTTGGGCTGAAGTAGTCAACATTACAAATTATATTTTGAACAGATGTTTAATTCGCCCTATCTTGAAAAAGACTCCTTATGAACTCTTAAAAAGGAAGAAAACCAAATATTTCATATTTCAGACCCTTTGGATGTACTTGTTTTGTTCATAACAATGACAAAGATAATCTTGGGAAATTTGATGCACGTAGTGATGAAGCTAAATAGCAAAGCTTATCGTGTCTATAACAAACGTACCAAAATTGTTGAGGAAAGCATTCATATTATTTTTTATGAAAGCAATGATGGTACTTTGAGTGAGAGTTTTGCAAATCTAAATCTAAATCAAAGAGAATATCATAATTCGGATGAAGAGGAAGATCCTAAAGATTGAGACAAGAATATGCATGAAAAGATTCAAGATACCGAAGAAAACCCTCAAGACCTTGAAACACACCTTCAAGATCTTGAAACAGAAAATTGTGATAACAGAGCTCCGCTTCAATGGCTTGAAACCCAACTTCAAGGCCTTGAGATTGGATCAACAAGTAATATACCAATAGTACCTGAATCTAGTCAAACATATGAAGCTCAACCTTCTTGATCTGCTCCACCTGTCAAAAGAAGAAAAGTTCAACACTCTTCATACCATCCACAAGAGAATATAATCTCAGATCCAAATGTTGGAGTTCAAATTAGATCTAAAGTGAACAATCTATGTGCCTTCTTCGCTTTTGTATCTCTTGTCGAGCAAAAGAACTACGTTCAACCTCTTCAAGAACCTGATTGGATCATTGCCATGCAAATTGAATTGAATGAATTTAAGAGGAAAGAGGTATGGACTCTTACTTCAAGACCAAAACATCAATCAGTTATTGGAACGAAATGGGTCTTTTGAAACAAATTGGATGAAAGTGGCAAAGTCATACGAAATAAAGCACGACTTGTAGCACAAGGCTATAACCAAGAAGAAGGTATTGATTATGAGGAGATTGTTGCTCCAGTTTCCAGGTTAGAAGCCATACGTATGCTACTTGCATTTGCATCTTTCATGAGCATAAAACTTTTTCAAATTGATGTTAAATGTGCTTTTCTAAACGGCTTCTTAGAAGAAGAAGTCTACGTTGCTCAACCTCCAGGTTTTGAAAATGATGAATTTCCAGATCATGTTTTTAAACTAGATAAAGCTCTTTATGGTCTTAAGCAAGCTCCTCGAGCTTGGTATGAAAGATTATCTAAATATCTTCTTGAAATCAATTTCAAAAGAGATTTGATTGATAAAACATTGTTTATCAAAACTAGAGGCAACGACATTTTAGTAGTGCAAATATATGTTGATGATATATTATTCGGTGCTACTAATGATTCCCTATGCAAGGAATTTTCAGATATTATGTGCAGGGAATTTGAAATGAGCTTAATGGGAGAGCTAAATTTCTTTCTTGGACTTCAAGTTACACAAGCAAAGAAAGGAATTTTTCGCAATCAAAGCAAGTATACTAAAGACTTGCTTAAGAAGTATAAAATGGATCAATCTAAGGTTGCAAAGACTCCTATGAGTTCAAAACTTTCGCTAGATCATGACAAGAATGAAAAAAATGTAGTACAAAAGGAGTATCGAGGTATAATCGGTTCATTGTTGTATCTAACTGCTAGTCGTCTTGACATTATGTTTAGCGTTTGCATGTTTGCAAGATTTCAAGCTTATCCTAAAGAGTCACACTTGATTGCTGTGAAAAGAATTTTTCGGTATTTTAATGGCACTAAGGATCTAGGGTTATGGTACCCACGTCAAAGCTCGTTTCATCTTGTTGGCTATTCAGATGCGGACTTTGCAAGTTATAAGGTAGATAGAAAAAGTACTTCTGGATGTTGCCAATTCTTAGGGTCATCTATAATTAGTTGGCACTCCAAGAAGCAAAACTCTGTTTCCCTATCCACAACTGAAGTTGAATATATAGCTGCAGGAGCTTGTTGTGCACACATTCTTTGGATTGCTTAACAACTTCGTGACCTTGGCTTTGACTTGAAAGGTATTCCTATAAAATGTGATAATACTAGTGCTATTTCTATAACCAAAAATCATGTGCAGCATTCAAGGACTAAGCATATTGATGTAAGGCATAACTTCATACGTGATCATGTTGAGAAAGGTGATGTTTCGATCTCTTTTATCTCAGGTAACTTGCAGCTTGCAGATATCTTTACCAAGCCTCTTCGTGAGGAACAATTTAATTTTATTAAAGTAGAGCTTGATATGTTGAACAAGGAAGCATTAACGTAGGGGGAGTAAACGAGTTTAATTGTTCCTACGCATGCAACCCAATTGATGTTTTCAAGGGCCTTGAAATAAAATTCAAGGGGCCTTGAAATATATTTCACAAGGTATATTAAATTACGGATCATTAAAGAATTAATATATTTTAGATATTTCAATTCTTAAAATATTTTTATAAATCTTTTGTTTGAAATTTTGAAAAAGATTTATTGTTGTTCGTTTTCATATAGGTCTTTTAAAAGCTTGATTTTCTCAAGATCTTGTTATTTCACTGTTAAAAAGGACCTACTTTTTCTATCTTTTTTATTCTTTTACAAGAAACCCTATTTCAAAATCTACTGATTTCTCTCTAAAGCTTCCCTCATGGCACCCAGAAGCAAGAGATTTGCTCCTCAAGCTCCCAAAAAGAAAGTCGTTCAGAGTCCCTCAATTGCTAAAGAAGAAAAATCTTCTGGGAATCTGGATACATCTCAGACGACCGGTCTTCCCTCATCATGGTTCGTTAATTTTCAAGCTTCTGGATCTTGGCTTGATGGGTTTCACAATCGAACGCTTTGTATGTGTGATCTGGTGGACAATGATTTTCTCCAAACTCTTCAGATTCCCTGCATTGACAAGCTATAGAGTTCAATTATTTGGAAGGTTCTAAACCCTAGAGATTTTGCTTTTCCACGACTCATAAGACTATTCTATGTTAATCTCACCACAAAAAGGGACAAAGGATGTATGACTCTTGAATCTTCAGTTAAAGGTACTCCGATTTCACTCACTCCTTCTATTTAAGTGAGATTTTTGGAATTCTTACAAATATTGTATTCAACCATCCTTCAAGATCAGAGAGTGTTCATATTGCTAAGGAGAAATTTCTAGTTCCGAATTCAACCTCACGCCAACTTACTCATACATTTCTAACCTTAGAGGCTAAAATAGTGTTTACTATACTAGTTCGATGTGTTATTCCTCGTGCAAACTCAAGAGAGCTACTGATTGATCAATCTCTGAAACGTCTGGGGATTGAGAAAACTGCTTAGAACGTCTGGGGATTGAGAAAACTCTTGCAGGAACATGGACTTTAAAAGAAAAAGGAACTACTCAAAATCCAACTAAAGAAGCTAAACCTTCTCCTACTCTAGAAATCAGGTTAGAAGGTTGTGAAAAAGAAATAGCTTCTCTCAATCGTGAATTATCTGATTTTCAGTTTGACACCAAGAGGAGAATGGATACAAATTTCGAATTGCTAGCTACCATAAATGCTAAAGTCAATGAAATGTATTTGATGAATGCTCTTACACTGACTACAATGGGAAGCATTTTGCCCATACCTGAAGATGTAGTTCAACATACTCAAGAGAATGTTAAGAAATGTGCTGATGAATTGTAAAAGGCATGTACAAAATAAATCAATTATGTATCCAACTCATGTTGAGCCAATGTTTTTGCCAAAAGTTGAGTATGAAGTAGTTAACCAAAGAACAGCTGAAGAAAAGAGAAGATGTTTGGCAGCTGAAATGGATGATTGGCGTTATAAGGAATCTTCTTCCAAACAAAAGAGGAAGTTCTATGAGGAGAATTAAACATGACTGGTTTTTCTGAAAAATCTTTATATGTGGTTTGGGAAAATACTCTTTGGATTTGTAATCGGATTTAAAACTCCCGTGCTTTGATTGTTTTTTCTCCCTTGTTGAAAGACAAAGGGGGAGAAATGATGATCCGACATTTCGATATACTACATTCTGCATTTTTACTATTGATTTTCATATGAATTGATAAACTAACAAATGCAGGTACGATAAAACATTTGTGTTGTCTTCCATCAAGGGGGAGATTGCAAACTCCAACTTGTTTATAATGTTTTACTGGTGTTGATGATGGAAGACTTAACACAAATATAGTAGTTGGATATATTAAACAATGTATTGATTATATTCTCTAGATGCTTGGTTGGTTTGAATTCAGTGCAGGTATTATCAAATGTCAAGGGCTTTGATTCAAGGGCCTTGAAGTATAACTTAAGGACAAGGAAGATAGCGTTTACAAAAGGACGATCTCAAAGGCCTTGGAGTTATAGATGCACGAACCAAGGATTCAAATGCAAAGAAGATATTCCAGGAAGATTTCCTCAAACCGAAAGAAATTATGGAAGATCTTTTTCAATAGAAGATCTCAACCGAAGATTTTCTAAAAAAAAAAAGCGGCAAAATATCTTCTCTTTCGATTAAACAAAGGATGAGAAGATCAAGGAGCTAAGGACTCGACATGTTTTCAGGAGATGAAGATTTGCAACGTATACCTTATCTCGAAACAAGAAACGATCTTCATGGAGAAGAAGATTCATCTTCAAACGGTTATCTCTCCAACGGCTAGAAGACCTCTCCATAGAAGAGTATAAATGAAGATGATGGTCGAAGAAGAAAGATACGCAAGCATACACGGAAAATATCTTTACGTCTTCAAGCAACCTAAAACATCTTCATTCGTTGTTTTTCTTTCTCTCATTTACGCAAAAGCTTTATCCCCTTAGAGAGAGAAAACACAAGAGCTCCATTGGAAGATCTAAATAGTGTTCTACTAAAGTGTGTGTTACTCTGCAAAGTAGCTAGGCTATTATAGTTAGGTTGAGAGTTGGAGCTAGATCGTAGCATTGGCTACAGTGAGAGAAGAAGGGGATTTCTTCTAGTTTGTATCTAGGACTCTTTGAAGTTGATAATAGATAGTTAGATCCTAAGGCTATATCCTGGGACGGAGAGTAGGCTATTTGGAGCCGAACTTCGTAAACATATCCTCGTGTCAATCTTTTACATTCCGCACTATATTTTGCTATTGTGACTAACTTTGTTTTTGCAGGAGCACGAAGTCAAGGCTCTTGAAAGTTGTTTCAAAGCCCTTGAAATCAAAGTTTCACTAAGAGCACAGATTGACATCAAGGCCCTTGAAAGGAGTTTCAAGGCCTTGAGATTTGGTTTGCGAAAAGTTCCCATACTCTATTCAACCCCCTTCTATAGTATCTTTTACCTTATTTATTTCACCTATCGGTTCTTCAAATAAGATCTCCTAATATCTTGGTACATCTTACTCGTGCCTGGATGCACTGAGTAAGGTGTGAAATGGGCCTCCTGCATAATCCGCTCTCTCAACTCTCGGTTCGACGGTATACATATACGCCCTTTGCGTCTCAATAATCCGTCTGCCCCTACGGTAAACTACGGTGCCTCACCTCGGGGCATCTTGTCCCGGATCCTCATCAAAATAGGACATCTCTCCTGCTTCTTCCGGATCTCTCTGGGCAGGTCAGATAACACCTCTAACTCGGACAAACAACAATCCGTTTCTGGGAAACGGATATCCATCTCTAACTCTATCAAATCCCTCTGCAACTGAGGACCGTAACCCGATCTATCGCCTCCTCTCGAGGTGTCCTCTTACTCAAAGCATCGGCGACTACATCCGCCTTCCCCGGATGGTACAAAATCTCCAAGTCAAAATCCTTAATCAGCTCTAACTATCTCCTCTCGCGGTTATTCAATTCCCGCTGAGTGAATATGTACTTAAGACTCTTATGGTCTGTGAAGATTAGACACATGGCCTCATACAAGTAATGCCGGAAAATCTTTAGGGCATGAATAAATGCCGCTAGCTCAAGATCATGAGTAGGGTAATTCTCCTCGTACGTCTTTAGCTACCAAGATGCGTACGCATCATTCCTACCCCTCTTCATCAAAACGCACCCCAAACCTAGCTTTGAGGCGTCACTATATACAACAAAATCCTCTACGCACTCAGGCTAGACTAAGACGGGAGCGGAGGTCAACCTCCTCTTCAGCTCCTCGAAGTTGTGGTGACATGGCTCGGACCAGACGAACCTAGTAGACTTCCTCAGCAAGGAAGTGAGTAGCCGTGCAATCAATGAGAAGCCCTCAACAAACCGGCGGTAGTACCCCACCAAGACCAAGAAACTACGCACCTCCTTGACCGTCCTACAAGGCGGCCATGAAGAAACGGACTCTATCTTCGCCGGGTCAACCATGACACCCTCAGAGGAAATTATGTGGCCAAGGAATGTCACCTCGGACATCCAAAACTCGCACTTAGAGAGCTTAGCATAAAGTTCTCTATCCTGAAGAACCCGGAGCACCGTCCTCAGGTGTCCCACATGCTCCTTCCTACTCCAGGAGTAAACTAAGATGTGATCGATAAACACTACCACAAACCGGTCCAAGAAGTCGATGAAGATTCCGTTCATAAATTCCATGAAGACGGCGGGTACATTCGTGTGCCCAAACGGCATCACGACAAACTTATAATGGCCGAATCTCGTCCTAAATGTTGTCTTCGACACGTTCTCCTCCCTCACCTTCAACTAGTGATACCCCGACCTCAAATCAATACGTGAAAACTCCGAGGCTCCCTTCAACTGGTCCAATAGATCATAAATGCGCGGTAACGGGTACTTTTTCTTGATGGTGACTTTGTTCAACTCCCGGTAATCTATACATAGCCTCAAAGATCCGTCCTTCTTCCTGATAAAAAGGACTAGTGCACCCAAGGGGAAAATTCTCGGGCCTATGAAACCCCTCTTGGCTAACTTCTCGAGCTTCTTCTTCACCTCCAGCATCTCAATCGGCGCCATGCGGTATGGATCCTTGTAGATCGGCCTCGTGCCGGGCTCCAGCTCAAAAGCAAAATCAACACTCCTTTGCGGTGGTAGTCTGGGTGGCTCCCCGAAAATGTCCTCAAACTCGCATGCCACGGGAATCTCCTCCAGCGACGGACCCACCTCCTCCTTATGGCATAACGCCAAAAGGCCTCACATCCTTGTCAGATAAGTCTAGCGGCTCAGACCGCGCTAATGATTGTACCGGCCTTTTAGAGGTCCCAATCTCAAAAAATCACCTCGTGTCCCGTCTCCGTGGTAACCTTCACGAACCTCCGGATGATGTCTAAAACTCCATGATGGCGTTCCATCCAATCCATCCCTAGGATGACTTCTTCATGCACTAAGTGCATGACATAGAAGTCGGCTAACCACTCACTGTTTCCCAAACGAATGGGACAACCGTGTGCCAATCTAGTACCACTAACCTTACCCCTGTCGGATAACCCTATGATGAAGGGTCTCCCCTCTACCATAAATAAGGACAACCTAGCTAAACAATCATCGGAAATAAATGAGTGCGTAGCACCCATATCAAACAATATCCTCACAGGGAAACTGTGAATCTGAATAGTAAATATGGCTACCGGCGCCCTTGGATCAATGGCACTCCTCAACTCAAAAACCCTGGCCAGCGTGCCACTACTCTCTGTGGTACCCCTACCACGACCCTTACATTGACCCTACCCCTTGGCTGATCCTTGTGTATGAGCCTGATCCTGGCCTCTCTACTAGGAACCTTGTGCCTAAAACTGAAGCGATCTTTGCCCACCTCCTACCACGCTAGCAGGTGAAGATCCGAGTTGCGATTGTATCTTGCCCTGACGGCAAAAAGCGGCTCGGTGAAACACTTGACCACAAGTGAAACAAGTCACAGGTGGCCTCCTACAAGCAGTCTTGATGTGTCCATACTCTCCACAACTGAAGCACTTGCGTCCCCGATCAAATGCCTGCATCAGTTGTTGAGGACCGGAACGTCCCTGAGTCTAGCTACGTCCCTGCCTTGAGGCTCTTGCCCCCAAACTAGCTGGTAATGTCTTTTGCCTCTTGTCCGGCCCTCTGGACTGTGCCACTCTCCTACACTCTGGTCGGTCTCTCTCAAAGGCCAAAGCTCGGACCTGGTACTCTGTTAGGGAGTCACATCGGAATCCTGCAAGGTAAGTGATAGCATGAAATATGACGATATTTTAGGCACATGTTTTGGTTGTTTTTCCCCTTCTTTTGTGTGTATGGATATGAGTTTGAAGCATTTATGAGCGCATTCACCTATTATGTTGGTATAGAGATCGGCACAAGCTTTGTTGTGTTTTTAGGTAAATAAAGGCTTGGATTGGAGCATAAATGGAGTATGTAGGAGTATTTGATCACTCTAGGCTTCAAGAGGATACATTGGAGTAGCTAAGGAAGGAGCATGATTACGAAGCTTTACGAAATAAAGGCTTTTATGAAGATTTTG
Organism: Fagopyrum esculentum; assembly: GCA_033239045.1. Lineage (NCBI taxonomy): Eukaryota > Viridiplantae > Streptophyta > Magnoliopsida > Caryophyllales > Polygonaceae > Fagopyrum > Fagopyrum esculentum. The sequence goes on along the minus strand of BSUD01000002.1, from coordinate 73,627,090 downwards.
GACATTCCAAGGCCAAACACAAGAAACCACGGCCGTGGTTTTGGGAATTTATTAATTATGGCCGTGGGAATGTATGTCGAGAGCAAGAAAACCACTCCATGGTGTATTCCACGGGCGTGGAAATATGTACTTGGCAGTGGTTCTTCTAACAGCTGCCACGTTTCATATTTGCCACGTCAACAGCGGTTATGGGATTTTTGTAACCCTATTTTCTCCTATAATAACGCTGAAGGAAGAGAGAAATGATACACCACACCAGAGAGAGAAAGTGAATCATTGCGGAATATCTTATTGCGAGAAGATTTGGAAGGAAGATTTGGAGAAGTACGCACTTGGAGATTACGTACTCGGGAGATCTTAGGGTTTCACTTTCAAGGCGGATTGACATCCCGTTCTTCTTTGTTCTTTAAGATTTGTGAGAGATTCTTACTCTATTCTACATTCATTGAACGCAAGTTACAGATTTTGAGTTTGATTAAGATTGGTTTTGTGTTTGCTATGAGATTTTAAGGTTCTATCTTTTCTTTCTTTCAATTTTGATTATGGATTTCATTATGATGATTGTTGGCTAAAACCCTTAAGCGATTCTAAGGTGAAGAGTTGATAGTTGTGGCATAGATGATGATAGATTGAACCAAAACAGATTGGACCCTGAGAGTTGCGAGAAATCTCATCGTCGAGGCTTTCCACGGCCTGTTCTTGAGTTCCACGGCCGTGGTTCTTCAAGATCTGACCGTGGTTTTCCTCTGTCGTACGTTCTTTGCTTTTGCTTGGATCCAAAGTTAAAGATTTGCTTTAACCTAGCCATGGCTTACGTTTTCTAGGTAGTAGTGAGACTCAACATCCTCTACTTTGGTTGAGTGTAACAACCTTAACCTTTTTGGCTTATTTTTGATTCCCTTGGGTTTGGGCATGGGTATTTGAGAGTTTAATCTTATCCTTCGATTCTCTTTATAACAAGACTCAACATCCTTTATCGAGAAAACCTTTGGGTAGACTTATGGGCTTTGGAACTTCACCGTACAACACCCTACCTCTATGCATGCATAAAATACTTACAGAATATGATCATAAGCCATCACGAGAACCTCAAAGATGGTTAAATCCGATCATGATAGCGGTTATAAAGAAGGTAGTGCTAAAATTGTTTCATGCAGGAATTATATTCCCTATTTCGGATACCAAGTGGGTGAGCCCGGTGCATGTGGTACCCAATAAGGCAGGGATGACCGTTGTGACCAACAAGAACAACGAGTTGATCCCAACAAGAACCGTGATGGGCTGGAGGATGTAAATTTGGAAGATCGTTCTATTAAAGAACTTTAGTACCAACGTTGCATCACTAGTAGGAGAAGCAATAGCTTCAACTCATCTAGAAACATAGTCTACAGCAAGAAGTATATATTGGTTTCCACAAGAAGATGGAAACGGTCCCATGAAGTCCACTCCCCATACGTCGAACATCTCGACCTCTTGGATGTTGTTAAGAGGCATTTCATGCCTTCTAGATATGTTTCCTTTTTTTTGGCAAGCATCGCAAGAGACAACAAAGTTTTGCACATCTTTAAATAGAGTAGGCCAAAAGAAACATGATTGGAGTACCTTAGCATGTCTTGTGGGAACTAGCATGTCCTCCACAAAGTAATGAATGGCAATAGCGGATGAATCTTTCTACTTCATCTTCCGGAATGCATCTTCTAATCATCCCGTCTAGACCTCTTTTGAAAAGAAGAGGTTCATTCCAATACTAATGTTGTATGTCTTTGAAGATCTTTTTCCTTTGTGCATATGACAATCGTAGAGGTAGTTCTTGACAAACCAAGTAATTAAAAAAATCAGCATATCATGGTTCATTACCTCTTGAGATTTGATGAAGTCATTCCTTGATCTCATGCAGCTGCGCGTCCGGAAAAGAATCATCTATGGGCATATCATCGTTCTTGCTTGCAATCGGAGGAAGTTGGCTTAGATGGCCTGCCACCGAGTTCTCAGATTCTTTCTTATCACGGATCTCTAAGTTGATCTCTTGTAGAAGGAGGATTCATCTAATGAGCCGTGGTTTTACATCCTTTTCCGTGAGGAAGTACCAGATTGTTGCATGGTTGGTGTAGACGCTTACATTTGCTCCTAAAAGGTAAGAGAGAAACTTTTTAAAGGCGTAGACCACCGCTAATAACTCATTTTCCATTGTAGTGTAGTTTAACTGAGCTTCATCTAGTGTCTTGCTAGCATTGTAGATGGCATAAGTGTGTCCATCCTTTATTTGTCCAAGAACAGCTCCTACGGCTATATAGCTAGCATCGCACATGATCTCAAAGGGGAGATTCCAATCCAGCGGCTGAATGATAGGAGCGGATATCAAGGCTTCCTTAATCTTGTAGAATACATCTTGACTATCCATTGAAAACTCAAAAACCACGTCTTTCATTAGTAGGTTAGTCAACGGTTTAGACATTTTAGAAAATTCTTTAATGAATCTGCTATAGAAACCTGCATTAACAAGGAAACTTCTTACTCCCATCACCAAAGATGGCGGAGGTAGCCTCTCAATGGTCTCGATCTTTTTCCTATCCACTACGATTACGTGGCTGGAAAACATATGACCTAAAACAATGCCTTCGCTAACCATAAAGTGACACTTCTCCCAATTTAAGACATGGTTAGTATCTTCACATCTTTCTAAAACTAAAGAAAAGGTTAGCTAGACAATCATCAAAAGAGGAACCATAAACTGAAAAATCATCCATAAAAACCTCCATGATATTCTCTATGAATTCGGAGAAGATGGTCATCATGCACCTTTGGAAGGTGGCCGATGCATTGCAAAGTCTTAATGGCATCCTTCTATAAGCAAACGTACCCCAAGGGTACGTGAATATAGTCTTCTCTTGATCATCGGGTAGATGGGAATTTGGAAGAAACCGATATACCCATCCAAATAGAAAAAGTGAGAGTGTTGCGCTAATCGTTCAAGCATTTTATCAATGAAAGGAAGAGGGAAGTGATCCTTCCTAGTTGCGACATTCATCTTTCTATAGTCGACGCACATCCTCCATCCCGTTACCGTTCTTGTAGGAATGAGCTTGTTGTTTTTGTTAGTTACAACGGTCATTCCTCCCTTCTTTGAACCACATGGACGGGGCTCACCCATTTGCAATCTGTAATCGGGAAGATAATACCTGCATCACGTAACTTACGGATTTTCTTCTTCACATTCTCTTTCATGATTGTATTTAACCATGTCTAAAATTCTCGTGATTGCTTGTGATTATCTTCCATCAAAATCTTATGCATGCATAAAGAAGGTTTAATACCAATAAGTTCATCTATTGTGTATCCTAAAGCTTTCCTATGCAGTCTTAATTTATGCATTAACCTATTAAGTTCATCTTCATTTAAACTAGCACTAATTATGACCAGATATGTAGAGTTTGGTCCTAGAAATGTGTACCTTAAGTGTGATGGAAGAAGTTTCAACTCCAAGGTAGGAGGCTCCTTGGTTGATGAGTTCTGACCAAGCAAAGTGATTGGAGGTGCTTCTGAAGTTGAGGGAGGTGTGTTATTGCATCTAAGAACGCTTGCAATTGATTTAGGAGAGTTTGCAAAGTATTAGGAAAATCGCCCCTATTGGGTAAAAATCGGTCGATTTTTTGGTCAATCTCACAATCAATATCCAAAAAATCGGGTGATTTAATTAAAATAATAGGAAAAATCGGCAAATTTTTCTGTAGGGGGGCGATTTTTTTAGCTTTTTTCGTAACTTCATCCAGCACTTCAAACTTTGCTTTGGGGTCTTCCTCCAATGTTCTTAGCACTCGGATTTCAATGTTACAATCCTCTTCTAATCCTTCTTCAACAATGCTCAAGCTTATCTCATTTTCAAGCAGATCTTTGAGTAAGATAGAGCTCACCTCTTCCCTTGATTCTTCATCATCATAACTGCTGAAAATATCTTCTTCAAGGGCTGACCCTTTTATCATTCCAGCCAGCTGAAACTCTATATTCTCCTCACCAATGTTGAAGGAGAATGTGGAATTCCTAAAATCAACCATGCAACTCGAAGTTGCAAGGAAAGGTCTTCCAAGTACGATTAGAACGGGATGATCCGTAGGAATGTCTAGAACAACGAACTCAATGGGAATGTAAAACTTACCTAGCAATACGGGAATGTCTTCGAGAATTCCCACGGGGTGCGATATGGACACATCCGCCATGTAAACCGTCATCTTGACGGGTTTCGGCGCTCCAAATCCATCTTTCTGGCACAATGCTAGAGGTATTATGCTCACGCTTGCTCCAAGATCCCATAAGGCTTCATAAGTCACCTTTCCAATGCCTATGGGAATGCATAAAGATCCGGGATCCCTTAGCTTAGGCGGCATCATCTCTCTCATCATTTGGATAAGTTCGGATAACCTCTTGGTCATCCTTACTTCTCCAACATCTTCTAATTTCCTTTTGTTGGAAAGGATTTCCTTCAAGAACTTTCCATACGCCGGCATACCTACAATCATCCATGAACGGAATTTAATATGTACTTTACTCATGAGTTCAAGGAACTTACCGAAGTTTTTGTCAAGGCGCGCTCTAGCGCGAGGTTGCGGGAAAGGGAGTTGTAGTTTGTATGCTGGAGGAGGTACATAGACCGGTTCTTTTTCCTTCTCCTTTCCCTTGTTTCTTGGCTCCGGATCCTCTTCGATCATAGGTTGTTTCCCTTTATCAACGCTCTTGGGCAATGGCTCATTAATTTTTATTCCTCTTCTTGTGGTAATAGCCATCACTTTCCCCTTTGGGTTATTTTTAGGCCTTCCGGAAGTCTTCCTTGATCTCTAGGAATCTCTCTAGATTTGCTAAAAACCTGATTTTCCAAAGCTTTTTGAGCCTTAGAAAGAGAATTTGTGCCGTCTTTCATCTCTTTCATCTCTCTCAATAGTTTTTCCAACATCATCTCCGTCAGATCCTTTGGAGGTTGGATGAATCCCGGTGGGGGGTTTTGAGTCCTCGGGGGTGGATCATTTTTATAGGATGCCGGTGGATTTAGTGCACCATCCGGATTCGAGTATGAAAATTCGGGGTGACTATGATCAAGACACTATCCGCCCCCTCTTTGAGAATATTTTTTGTGGTAATTGTTGTTCCGGGATCCTTGCTAGTTTCCCTTATAATTTCCTCGCCCCGTGTAATTCACATCTCGCTCCTTAGGAGGTAAGCTCGCTTGTGCTGGTGCTTGATATTTCTGCATCTCTTTCATCATATATTTAAGATTATCAACATCAGCGGATAGAGTGGTAGTAATACTTACCTCATGGACTCCGGGACTCCAGAGTCTATCATCATGGCTTCTTTGGGAGTACTTCTCTTGAACCAAAGCTTGCTTTCCAATAAACTCTCATACATCGTCAACATGCTTATCCATGAAAGTTCCTCCTGAGAGGGATTGAAGTCGTAATTGTGTATCCTTATCCAAGCTCTTGTAGTAGATCTCAAGAAACTCTATCCTCAAGATTCCATGGTGAGGACAATCAAGCAGAAGGTCCTTGAACCTCTCTGAAGAGTTGAAAACTTTCCCAATCTTTCATAGAAAAAGCATTAATTTTACCTCTAAATTCAGCATTTTTGGAAGGTGAAAAGAATTTTGTAAGAAATTCGGAGGTCATATCCTCCCGTGTGTTTATTCTTCCTCACGGTAAAGATTGAAGCCATGCAAGCGCCTTGTCTTTCAAGGAAAACGAAAAACCTTGCAATTTATGGTTGTTCGTTTCTAATCTAGCCGGCCTCAATGTTTTCATAAGAATTTCATAGTTTTGTAAATGTAAATGAGGAGACTCCCCTTCGGATCCTCCAAATTGACTTTGGCGGATCATAGTGATAACATTAGCGCTGAACTCATAGTCATGATCAGCTGGGTTGCCAAAATCTATTCTGATAGCGCGAGTACGTTGTGTTGGATCCATTCTTTGTCCAAGCATTTGTGGTACTTCCACCATTGGATCAAATATAACGCTCATCACCGGAGGGTGAGGTGCCGCATCTTGTGGATAAGGGTGAGCCGCATTAGGAGGCGGAATTTTAACGCGGACGTTTCCTCCTTCTTGAAGAAGCTGGTTTATCATATTGTTGTTGTTTTTGTTCATCTCGTCCAGTTGTGCTTGAAGTGCTTCCTCCCTTTCGCGAGCTTCTTTCTCTCCTTGACGTGCTCGTTCCTCCACATCACGTGTTTGTTGATTTGCATGCCTCACTTGTTTCAAACCTCGCTCCAACGCAGTTTGGATGTCTATTTCAGCCATTCTTCTTTGACTAGCCTCTCTTACCCTCCTTTGGATGGTTCTTTCCGGTTTAGGATTGAAAGGAATGAATTCTCTACAATTGCGAGTTCTTCGCATAGACCTAAAAGGAAAAGATAATTCCTGCAAGCAAAAACTTACCCAAAGAAAAAGGTCAAAAGAAAAAGCAATAAATGTCCAACCTGGACAACCGAATTACCGACTTGGTCTAGACCAAGTCCCCAGCAACGGCACCAAAAACTTGTTTGCTCAAAAGAGTGTGTACAATAAGCCTTAAATTTATATCGAGAATAAAAGTAATAGCAAACTCGTAGTGTACGGATCAATCGTAGTATAATCAAATATTCGAAGTTCGATCATAGGGACTTGGTGAAATCAAGCGACAAACAAATCTAGTTCAGACAAATTGCAACTAAAAGACAAATAACGAGTTTGTATGTGTTCGCTCTCAGACGTGTGTGTAATCGTGAACGATATAGCTTTAAATTTATAACCTAAAATATAAGTCTGAAAAAATATGCGAACCCGCAGTGTACGAACCAATTGTAATAACAGCAAGTACTCCAGGGTCGAACACAAGGACTATGGTGAAACAAAACACGGTATATCAGGTTTTCAATCAAAAGCAAGCAATAAAACAAAGATATCAAAGATGATGTAATAATCAGATAAAGGAATGCATATTCTAGAGGTCAAAGCATCCTGTTGTGGTTCCGACTCAAGATCTCAAAGGATAACGTGGATAAAGCTGAGGTTTGCAAGGGAAGGTAATTCTAAGATGGGAATAGATCACAGAATAAGTGTCACTACTCACTATCCCAAACCCAAGATCCTCTCACCGGGTAAGTCTCAAGGAACTAAGGAAAGGAACTATAATCTCAAACCAACATACCATCTAAGGGGATAGAACTAATCTTTACCGGGTAAGTCTCAAGCTAACTCACAAAGGTAGGATGAAGGCACACTCAAACCCTAATAAAGGATAAACCTTTATTACCTAACACTCATCATCATAGGTATACAAGCAAAGGAATCACCGGGTAAGTCTCATCCTAGGCTTGTGTATGGACTAGGAAAGGTGCAACAAGGATAGGATTTGGCAAACTAAAACCTAAACTCAGGTATGGATCAGATAAGGTCACGCCTGGCTCAGTTCATATCTGATCTCGGTCGAGATGTTCTATGAACCGACCGAGGTGAGTTTCGGTTAAGGCTTGGTTCGAGCTTTCAGGGTTCATTAAGGTAAAGGCTCATTCTTTCACCGTCTTTCCCACAACCTTCAGCCAATCACCCTAGAATCACACAAGAATATATCCAATAATCATCATGATAATAACAATCGAATATATATGAAAAGAGGCAATATTCAAACAAGAAAACCTTACCACAAAGGTCTCAATAATCACTCAATCAAACAAACAAACAATCCAAACAATCAGCAAACTGTGTTCCTCAATCACAAACCAAAAGACAACAATCAAAGAACCTAAACTTCCTTCAAAAGCCTTCAACTTTCACTTCAAAGCCAACTTCCTTCCGTCCTTGGAATATCTTCAATCTTTCAAACTAATTAGTTAATCAGTCATACTTCCATCCATAAAATACCTTCCAATTTATAGGAGAACCACTTGCCAAAAATAAAAGATCTTATGGGCCATGGGCCGTGCGTCTCGATCCAGCCCAATAATTCATCTCGGTCGAGGTGATATTGTAGCCAATGATCTTTTGTTTCATACAAATCTCTCAAAACTGGTCCAAAATCAAACTATTGTTCAACTTCCATTGTTCCTATGCTTTTCTTGTAACTCCTCAATGCTCCAAAATATAGATCCAATGACTCCTTTGACCCCTTGGCTCCATATTGCTCCAAAACTTGCCATTTTCCCTACAATTACAACAAAACTTGGTGTAGACCTCGATTCTTGCAAAGGTAAACAAAACAACATAATGATCAAGAATATACATCCGTGCATGCATATTTATATAGATAAAACGTTCAAATCAATCTCAAAACATAGACTATAATACATGCTATCAAAATACCCTTTACTTGCCCCTTGCTTGTCCCCAAGAAAGATTCAAATCTTAGATACAAGATAGAATGGATTTTAAGTCATCTAAAAGATCAATGAAAAACATTTTACAAAACCTTTTGGTGCTGCGCTCCATTCATAGATCACCCTAAGAGAATGCTTCATAGCAAATAAAATCAACACATCGTCAAAACATTTTATGAATATAAGAAAGCTGATCATCTTTGCATAAAATCATATAATGCATAATAAATCATATTTATCAAAATCAATCATGTATAATCAAGTTTAAACGACAAAGTCTATCAAGATACTCAAGGTATCAAGGGCTTTCAAAAGAGGTCAAGAAACGTTCTAGGGTGGGATGTATATAGGCTAATGTGGTGCTAGAATCCGGGAATAGGATCTTTACTTCACTTCCTTGAATCTCAAACATCTTCCGCCAATAAGATTTGCTTATTTTCACCCTTTTTTTTACTTTATTTTTGGGAACATGGACAGAGGTGCACAATAACTGAAGCCTAGGAAATTAGCAATCATCAATTTCTCGAGATGCCTCAAACCCTTGATGCACATACCATGACCCATTAGGACTATCGATCAATCCGACTTTTATAAGACACAAACACCCTGTTATGTGAATGGTACGTGTCGAGTTACTCATCATCAAGATCAATGTTGCCAAACATATTTTTTCTAACACTTTCAGCCACAATGTCAACTTTACTTCACATGCTTTTCATCAACTGCATCCAAATTCCCGGATAGATAAAGGGAGGCAGTTATGTATATGAGGGGCTAACTCATGATCAAGAAGAATAAGAAGAGATATGAAGTGCCTTAATCATCCCATGAAGAATGTGAGTGAACTCATAATGTGGTGTCTACTTTCAAATCCAACATAATTTTGATAAAAACAAAATATTAAACATGCTAGAATTTCAAACAAAACATTTAGCAACTTAAACATATCATAAAACCTGTCGAGCATATAAGGAGTTTAAAGCTAATCTGCAAACAAATATCATCATCGAGGTCATATCTTGAACGGAAGAACAAAACGTTTCGAAAATATCTTCATTTTTAAACCCATCTCGGTCGAGGTGATTTGACAGTGCCCGAGGTATTCAACCGAGATGAATCTATGTTATCATGACCTCGTTTTGTCAAAAACGTCTCGGTTGAGCCAAAAAAAATTTCAAATCAGTTTTCAACATTTTTCTCAAACAGAAACCTGTATGCAATGCATGTAAATGACATATACGCACATATAAGCCAAATAAGATCAAACCAAAGTCAAGTAGGAGTGTTATAAAACATCCATAAGAAAGTCATACAAATACCCCATGCTTAGGACGCATTGTCCCGATGGGTCAAATAAGAGTTAGAAGAACAAAGTACTCACCGGACAAAACAAAACTGCATAAAAATAAGAAATAAGCTCCATAAAATGCATCAATCCTCATCAGTTGGCGGTGGTGGTGGAATGTAGGGGTATTGGGATGGGTCAAAAGGAAAGCCCATCGTCTGCTGAAACTGCAACATCATCATCTATTGTTGATAGTGGTGGCTCTTCTCCATACGCTGTGTCCATCCCTCGATAGATTTGCGTTGTGCATCGAAGCGCTAGGTAATGTCGATCCGCAGGGCCCAAAATGCGCAGATTCTAGTGAATTTTTGTGTTGTTTGATGCTTGAAAATTGTTTCCCTTGCTTCCCTCGATGATTTGGAGCACAAAATCGTAGAAAACAAGTGAAATTTGAGAATTTGGGAGTAAGGAGCAACCGCGGTCGAGGTTGGAGCAAAGAGAGAGAGTAGGGTTGTGAGGAGAGAGAAAGTCGATCTCCTTTTATACCCCTCGCAAAATTTGATTTCACCTCGGTCGAGGTGTTTCTAAACGGACCGAGGTGTTGGAACGACGTGGTTGTCAGATGACGGCACCTCGGTTGGCAAAGAACATCTCAGTCGAGGTATTCTAACAGCACCCGAAATGTGTCTCGGTCAAACTCCGTTTTCTCAATTTCTCGAACATCAATCCTTCCATGTAGTTCTTAAGTTGTAATTCTTCTGAGAGAACACTTGATTCCTGTCTAAGAGGATTCACAAAACACAAGCAAACTAACTAAACTAAACTAGAAAAGGGAAAAGAAAGCAATACCTTGGGTTGCCTGCCATGAAGCGCTTAATTTAAGGTCGCTAGCTAGACCGTACGTCATTCTCAAGTGAGATAGGTGGTAGCCTCACCCGATACTTCAACTGCACCATCGGGAAAGACAAAAGGTTCCGTGCATTGCTCCACAAAGTGCAAATGCTCATTAGGGAAAAAATCATCAACGGGTAGATCGTCCCTCTCGAGCGAAATCAGTGGTAGCTGGCTGAGGTGATACGCTACGGAATTCTCGGTCCCCTTCTTATCGCAAATCTCCAAATCAAACTCTTGAAGTAAGAGAATCCAGCGAATAAGGCGCGGCCTTGCATCTTTCTTAGCTAGCAAATATCGAATAGCTGTATGGTCAGTATAAATAATAACTTTCGCTCCCACTAAGTAAGAGCGAAACTTCTCAAAAGCATAAACAACTGGCAAGAGTTCCTTTTCGGTGGTGGCCTAGTTAAGTTGAGCTTCGTCTAGCGTCTTGCTAGCATAGTAAATGGCGTTGGTCCGGCCATCCTTCCTCTGTCCAAGTACCGCTCCTACAGCCACATCACGAGCATCACACATGATCTCAAAGGTCAAGGTCCAATAAGGAAGTTGAATGATGGAAGCGGTGATCAATGCTTCCTTTATCCTGTAAAAAGCATCAAGGCATTCTTGCGAAAACTAAAAAATATCATCCTTATTTAAAATATTGGTGAGCGGTTTACAGATTTTAGAGAAATCCTTGATGAACCTCCTGTAGAAACCTACATGCCCAAGAAAACTCCACACACCTTTAATGTTCGCTACTTAGCGTGCGTGCAAATAAGATTTAAATTTATAAAACTAGAATCAAGCAAGCGAACCCGCAGTGTACGGATCGATATAGTTAAGCAAGAATTCCAGAGTATCGAACACATGGATTTGGGGGGTTAAATCCAATTATAGAATTGTCAAGCAAGTAAATGTATGAGCTTTGTAAATATTGGGAAAACAACAATCCTAAAGATCCAGGAATCCAGCTGTGGCAAATGATTCAAGATATACTAAAGATATAAGGACAGAGTTAAGAGTTGCAAAGGTATACTAAGACAAAGCAATGTACGGTGAAGTTCCAAGGCTTTATATAGCTTATCTAAAGACGCTCTCTATAAAGGTTGTTGAGGCTTCAGTATAGAAAAGATCTAAAGACAAGAAGTAATGTCAAATACCCAAACTTGTAATCCAAGGATCAAGACTAAGTAAACCGATTAAGGTTGTGACACTCGGAATCGAGGTAGAGGTTGTTGAGGCTTCACTACCACCTAGAAAAGGCAAGCCAAGACTAAGTTAAAGCAAATCTTTAACTTTAGATTAAAGTAAAAGCAAGGTTCGTAAACTAAGTGAAATTACGGGTGGATCTTGAGATTCCACGGCCGTGGAACTCAAGAACACACCGTGATTTTGGGTTCGTCGGCGATTCTCTCTAACTCTCAGGGTCCAATCTGTTTATGATCGATCTATCATCATCTAAGCCACAACTATCAACCCTTCACCTTAGAATTGCTAAAGGGTTTTAGCCAACAACAGTCATTATGATACCAAATTCAATATTTAAAAGAATGAAAGATGAAAACCTTCGAAAACCTTGAATCAATCTCAAATCAATCTCAAACCACAAACAAAGTAATGATGTATATCAGATTATGAATAACACAAACCAATCACAATCCTTGATATGAACGAAGAACGGGATGTCAATCCGCCTTCTAATCAAACCTAAGGACAAAGCGTAACTTCCAAATCTCCAAGTCTTTCGCAAATCTCCGTTGCGAAATAGCAATCTCCACACGTCCAACTTGAAACCCTAGGCACGTGCAATAAGCGTAAGCGAAGTCTAAGCGGAGGCGTAAGCGAAGGTGACGGAATCTCTCTCTTTCCGTCGTTTTATAGGGCAAGATAGAATAAGTGTCCAGCCCATTGTGTAAAAGATTGTGGTTTTAATTTGTACGTTAAAAGATTGCCTAAATCACGGTTCCATAGGATTCCACGCCCGTAGTTTAGAGCGTGGAATTTCATCACGGTGCTTCACAACTTCCACGGCCGTGTAACCCTCTGGAATGCCCCACGCTTGTGTTGCCAAAGTTCCACGGCCGTGGTTTAGAGCGTGGACTCCAATACGGTCGTATTTTAGAGCGTGGAACGTAGATTGCTCGTAATTCTCCTTTGTTTTGTGTCATTCTTCATCCTAGCATCTTCCTTAGCTCCTTTGTGGTGTCCTCAATCCTTGGACATGCTCAATCCATCTCCATTCTCCCTTGATTCGTCCGGTTTTAGCTCTTATTTGCCTACAATCAACACAAAGCTTATGTAGACCTCTATATCGACAATATAGACAAACTATCTCACAATTGCTTCAATGCTTTATCAATGAACACTAATATGGATGAAATACACTTAGAAAACGTGCCTAAAATATCACAATATTTCATGCTAACAAATAACCCCATACTTGCCACTTTCTTGTCCCCAAGCAAGGTCTTTCAAAAGCTTTAAAACTCAAGTTAGGATGAAATATGTGTACACTCTCAAAGCAAAACTTATTTTAGATGAATGTGCTTTCTAGTCAATAGATCATTCTCAAATCTTGCTTCATTCGTTTATAAGACTTTCATACACATAATCAAAGAGTAAAGAGTAAAGAAAGCTCATGAATTGATCAAACTTCCATGTAAACATCATAACCTTCAAACATTATCAAAATCAAACATAAGAAACTTCAATTTAGATCACCAAGTCATATATCATTCTCTTGATCTTAAGGACTTTCAAACAAGGTCTAGAATGCGGAAAGGGAAGGAAAACTTTAAGGGATGTGGTGCATGAATCCGGGAAAGTGGATAACTAACTCTTTTCTTTCTCTTTTGCGGTTTCCGCAACACTTTCAACTTAGAGCTTCGCTCTCTCCTTTTCAATTCATTTTTCGACTTTACTTTTGGAGTTATGGATAGAGGTGCACAAAAACCGAAGCCTAGGAGATTGGTGATGCGCCGTTGGATGCCCCTTTTGCGTTGACCCTAGACGAAGAGGACGAGGCTCTTAGAGTTCGCTCAGATGGACCGATCACCCGATCCCGAGCTAAGGCCATTGCTCGAGCCACCGGCTCCATCATCACCCGCATTACTTCTTCACTTGGTCCCATTACCGGCATGCCTTGTCTCTACACCACCGTGGCATAGGCTACCGGTTCCGTTAGCGGCATGTCCCGTCTTTCCGACTCCATGGCATGAAGCTAGCTTATTTTCGGACTATATTTTCATGTTTTCCTTTTTATGTAATAAAGGGATATTCCGTATAGGAATATTCCCTTTTTGACCTTATCCGTTTAGGGTTTGCTTTTATCCTTTTAGGTTTTTCCCTCTTGGGCTTTTTCTTCATGTATTGTTGTTTGGCCCGTTGGCCCATAGGTAGGCAAGTTTCTCTATATAAGAGATATCTTGCCTCACTTATTTTCCATGTTCAATATTACTAAGTTTTGAGAAGAATTTCCTCCACTTAGCTTGGGCATCAAAACCTCTCTTCTAACCCTCAAACTTCTTCCTTGGATCTCGTCTTTGATTCAAGAAATCCATATTCGAGGATTCTTTTTAAGAATCAACCTTCGCTCCACACAAAAAGGTTCCTTCGATCTCTCTAGATCGAAGTAACCCTAGTTTCTTCATCGCTTCCGCCCCTTTGGATCCGAAACGATACAACGTTGCACAAAGAATCAAGGAGTAGTTGGAGTTTTGCTTGATCTAGATCCGGAGTTATCCTTGGTTACCTCCAAGGACGAATCAATTGGTGTTTCTCATTTTTACGAGATGCCTCAAACCCTTGATGCACATACCATAATCCGCTAGGAATATCGCTCAATCCGACTTTGGCAAGACACAAACACCCGGCTATGTGAATGGTGTCGAGTTACTCATCGTCATGAATGACTTCCCCAAACCTATAATTTCTTTCTATTCTTTTGAATGCAAAATATTGCTTTCATGGCCCTCCCACATCAAACATGTCAAATATCAACTCCTCCAAATTCTCGGATAGGTAAAGGAGGTCATTATTTCATTGAGGGGCTAAATGATCAAAGAAAGAAGAAAGAAAATCGAATTGCCTTAATCATCTCAAAAAGAAGTATAAGAACTTATCATGTGATTTCAACCCTTATTTCTCAATATGATTTAGGTAACACTCATCACATTATGAAACTTGCAAAAGATGAATAATCAACTCATTTAATTTCTTTTCAATTCACTATTTGTTTAAGCATGCGATTGTCATCAAAACTCAATTCACAAGTAGTGATTATCATAGAAATCATCTCTATCCTTAAAAGCACAAAATTTTCAAAATTTTTCAATTTTTATGGGTTTTTCAAAAGCTTTTTCATGCAATGCAATAACGAAACGTGTAACAATAGAATGAACATGCAAGGTAGTCTCGATAAAAGCATAAAAAGTGAGTAAGAGTTATTACAAACTATTAGTCACACCCCACCCCATACTTGGAACAAACATTGTCCCTAATGTTCAAAAAGAAAAAGAAGAAAAGAAAGAAAGAAAAAGAACTCACAAAATGGTGGTGGAGCGGCTAAAGCGGTCGATCGTCAAAGTTCATCACTGAGGTGGAGGCGGTGGTGGAAACGGGAAGAAGCCTGGATCATAGTTCCGCCCAAACTGTTGGCGGTATATGTCTCTCATCATGCGGTCATGATCCTCGGCTCGTGCATCCATAGCATCTGCACGGATCTCCAAGGCTCCGACCCTATCGCAAAGGTCGATAGCCCACTCTGGCAACTGCTCATACCAACCAGGCGGCTGGCTGTAC
Source organism: Fagopyrum esculentum (assembly GCA_033239045.1). Lineage (NCBI taxonomy): Eukaryota > Viridiplantae > Streptophyta > Magnoliopsida > Caryophyllales > Polygonaceae > Fagopyrum > Fagopyrum esculentum. The sequence continues at coordinate 73,611,788 of BSUD01000002.1, read as the reverse complement.
CACGCCGGTGCATCTGAAGGTGCTGGTGTAGGTGGCAGCTGTGCATGCCAAGGTGGTGGAGCTCCCATCCAGTCCGGCTGCGTACTATACCAAGTAGGAGGATCTGCCATCCAAGTTGGCATCTCGCTCACATTAGCACGGCGAGAGGAAGAGCCAAAAGCTCTAGCGGGGCGGGGAGAGTGTCTAGGAAGGTCAGGAACTGCATCCGGCTGATCCGGAAAGGTGCCAAAGTCATGATCATGTCCTCCTCCCTCAAACTCGTCATCCCCTCTCATCTCCTCCTCTACAACTGGTGGTGGTGGAACATAGAGAGGGGCTACTAATCTGTTCGCATGCATGGCAGCGAACGTCTCCTTCCAGTTATGGCGTCCAGCCATAATGGAATTAATACTCAGGAAGCCACTCAATCCCTCTCCCCGTCCTACTCTCCCAAGGCATAGCAGCATACGGTGGACCTCTATGTGTGGGGAAGATGAGGCCTCTAGTCATGAGGCCCTGAAGTCCTAGGGGTCTAGCTGCAATGCGGGTGCAAGCGGAGAAGTCTACCCCTGACTGTCTAGCAAGGTGGGTGACCATCCCACCGTATCCAATGTTGCATGTCCTCTTATTCTTTAGCTTGCTCATATTAGCAGCTAAGAGGGTGGCACAATCAGCTGGTCTGCCGTATAACATATTGTAAAGTAGAAACAGCTCGTCCGTCTTAATCTTCTGAGGTGTCTCCGTCCTAGGGAAGAGACACTCAGAAAGCACTCTATGGGCAATCTTCAAGGCTAAGTGGTAGATCAACTTAGCCTTGGTATCAGCAGGTTGCCAGCGGTCCTCGCTGGCATAAATCATGGCAATCTCCTCCCAGAAATTCTTGGCGTATACGCCACTAGGGAATTGACCATTAAAGGTTTCCTGGAACCCAAAGAAGGCTCCAAACTCTCTAATAGAGAAATCATAGTTTCTCTCCATCAGCCGGAAAGAAACAGTCCTATCAACGTGGCTATGCTCAAAGGAAACCACGAACTCCCTAGTAATCTCCTCATAAGCATCTTCCCAAATAGCGGAGAAGATGACTAAACCGGCTCTATCCAAAAGCCAAGTGAGATCCCCTATCACATGCATGGGCTCTAGCTCCTCAAGTAGTAAGTATCTAGGTCCTATGACCGTCCTCTTATGGATCCTCTCTAAGGCATCTAGATGATCCTCATGGATGGTGGAAATCCTAGGGGGAGGTGGTGATGGTGATGATGGAGGTGATGAAGGCTCAGTTGGTGGTGCTCTAGAAGAGAAAGAGGGGTTGCCTTTCCTTTTCTTATTCTTATTTCTATTAGACACTCTCCTTACAAAATCCATTTTCTGTTGAAAACCACGGTCTGTTCTTCAGGTTCCACGGCCGTGGAATGTCCACAGACCGTGGTTCGTCTCGAAAATTCTCAAAACTCAGCAAATTCACACCAAACTCAACAGCAAGCAGCCCTAGACTAATTTTCGTCCAATTCCAATCAGTTCTCTTAAAAATTCTAGCAAAAACGAAGCCGAATCAACAAAGAGAAGGAAAGAACGAAAAACCTAGGTTTTCGGATTTTGGAATCCGAATTCCATCTTCTCCGGTGTTTTGCCGCTTGAATTGTTGCTTGGATCTTGTTGGTGATTGGATTTGCTTCAGTTTTGGCCAAAGAATCGTTAAAAACGATTAACGAACGAGGAATTGAGAGATGGGGAGAGGATTCGGCGAAAGAGGGCGTGGAATTGGGGTATTGTGTGTGTTTTGTGAAGAAACGTGGTTTTTATAGTGGCCGTAAAAATTTTTGAAAATCACGGTCTATCGGGGGGTTCCACGGCCGTGGAAATGTACGGAACCGTGGTTTTGGTGATTTTTCTCAGGCTTTTGAAAATTACGGTCACTGTAGCTGTCACTGCCGTGGTTTTGGCCGTGGAACTCTCTGTAATGTGTCAAAGTCCAAGTTTCGTCAATTTTCTTCAAATTTTTCCTTTCCCTTTTCTTTTCCACTGTTCCTACATCCAAAAACACGAACATACCGGAAGGCATCGAAGGCAAAACAATGCAAAACATCTAAACTAATCTAATCTAAGAATCAAAAACAAGAATGTGAATGATACCTTGGGTTGCCTCCCAAGAAGCGCTTTGTTTAAGGTCCGTAGCTAGACCAAATTCGCACTTATTCGAGTGCGGTGGGCGCGAACTCTTCAGCTTGGAGTTCCGGTGTATACTTCTTGAGTCGTTGACCGTTCACCTTAAAGCTTCCGCCCTTTTCACCCCATACTTCAACTGCACCATGGGGAAAAACACGTTTGATTAGAAAAGGTCCAGTCCAACGAGATTTAAGCTTACCTGGAAAGAGACAAAGCCTTGAATTGAAGAGGAGAACTTGATCTCCTTCTTTGAGGTCCTTTGGGATGATATGCTTATCATGCCAACGCTTCGCTCTCTCTTTATATATCTTGGCGTTTTCGTAGGCATTCAAGCGGAGTTCTTCAAGCTCATTAAAGTCCAAGAGACGCTTCTCTCCCGCTTCCTTCATGCTGAAGTTTAACCACTTTATTGCCCAATACGCCTTGTGCTCCAACTCTACCGGTAAATAGCAAGACTTCCCATACACAAGGTTGTATGGTATTGTTCCGATGGGAGTCTTATATGCAGTCCGGTACGCCCACAATGCATCATCTAGTTTCAAAGACCAATCCTTCCCAGTCCTTGAAACCATCTTCTCTAGGATTCCTTTGATCTCCCGGTTTGAGATCTCCACTAGTCCACTAGTTTGTGGATGATAAGGGGTGGCGATCTTGTGAGTCATCCCATACTTAGCTAAAAGAGCTTCGAAATGCCGGGCAATGAAGTGAGAACCTCCTTCACTGATGATAGTCCGTGGTGTCCCAAATCGTGGGAAAATGGTCTTGTTAAAGAACTTAACCACTACCATGGCATCATTGGTGGGAGAGACAATTGCTTCAACCCATCTCGAAACATAATTAACCGCTAAAAGTATGTATTGGTTCCCACAAGATGATGGGAAAGGTCCCATGAAGTCTACTCCCCAAACGTCAAAGATCTTCACCTCTTGGATGTTGTTGAGAGGCATCTCATTCCTCCTAGATATATTTCCTGTTCTTTGACAAGCATCACAGCAGGAAACAAAGGTATGCACATCTTTAAATAGAGTAGGCCAAAAGAATCCAGATTGCAGTACCTTAGCGCTAGTTTTGTTCGAACTAGCGTGTCCTCCACAAGGTAGTGAATGACAATGACGGATGACACTTTGCATCTCATCTTCCGGCACACATCGCCGAATAATGCCATCCGGACCTCTCTTAAAGAGGAGAGGTTCATTCCAAAAGTATTCCCGAACATCCTTAAAGAACTTCTTTCTTTGTGCGTAGGATAATCCGGGCGGTAATTCCTGACAAACCAAATAGTTAACAAAATCAGCAAACCATGGTTCGTTACCTTTGGTGATCACATCGATGCACTCCTCTATGATGTGTAAATGCTTGTCCGGAAAGGAGTCATCTATAGGTAGATGGTCATCTTCTAGATGTGTTAGACGACTCAAATGATCCGCAACAGAATTTTCCGAACCCCTCTTGTCGCGGATCTCTAGATCGAATTCTTGTAGGAGAAGAATCCATCTAATTAGCCTTGGTTTCGCATCCTTCTTTGCAAGGAGATAGCGGATCGTAGCATGATACGTGTATACAATCACCTTTGCACCTACAAGATAAGAGCGAAATTTGTCAATTGCATATACAATAGCTAAGACTTCTTTTTCGGTAGTGGCGTAGTTGAGCTGCGCTTCATCTAGCGTCTTGCTAGCATAGTATATAGTGTGGGTTCGTCCTTCCTTCTTTTGCCCAAGGACAGCTCCTATAGCTACGTCACTTGCGTCACACATAACCTCAAAGGGAAGATTCCAATCCGGAGGTTGGATAATCGGGGCTGAGATTAGAGCTTCCCGAATCATATTAAACGCATCTAAGCATTCCTACGAAAACTCAAAAACTGCATCCTTCATCAATAGATTAGTTAGCGACTTTGATATTTTAGAGAAATCCTTTATGAAACGCCTATAAAATCCAGCATGTCCTAGAAAACTTCTTATCCCTTTCACCGAAGTTGGGGGAGGAACCTTTTCTATTGCCTCTATCTTAGCTTTATCCACCTCAATCCCTCTACTAGAGATTAAGTGTCCTAATACAATGCCTTCTTTCACCATAAGTTGACACTTTTCCCAATTAAGAACTAGGTTAGTGTCTTCACATCTTTGTAATACAAGAGCAAGGTTAGAAAGACAATTGTCAAAAGAGGAACCATAAACGGAGAAGTCATCCATAAAAACCTCCATGATTTCCTCTATATATTCCAAGAAGATGGCCATCATGCACCTTTGAAAGGTGGCTGGGGCGTTGCAAAGCCCGAACGGCATCCTCCTATAGGCAAACGTACCCCACGGGCACGTGAACGTGGTCTTCTCTTGATCATCCGGGTGTATCGGGATCTGAAAGAAACCACTATAACCGTCAAGATAGCAAAAGTGTGAATGTTGTACTAACCTTTCAAGCATTTGATCGATGAAGGGTAGTGAGAAGTGATCCTTCCTCGTCGCGTTGTTTAGCTTGCGGTAGTCTATACACATCCGCCATCCTGTTACGGTTCGTGTAGGAATGAGTTCATTTTTTTGTTGGTGATGACCGTCATTCCTCCCTTCTTTGGAACCACTTGTATGGGACTCACCCACTTGCTATCGGAGATAGGATAGATGATACCTGCATCAAGTAGTTTAAGAATTTCTGTCACGCTCAGGATGTGTGTGATACGCAATAGGTTTTAAATTTATAAACTCGATATATTTCTCCTAACTCCTAGCGAACCCGCAGTGTACGGGACGTTTGTAGTATGGATAGTATTCCGAGGTCGAACACAAAGACTAAGGTGAGATTGATTCGATTAGTGATTAAGTTTAGTGAAGATCTAGGTGAAGAAAAGGAAGGAAATGAAGAAATGAAAATCTAAATGTTTTTGGGTGTTTTTTAGGTGATCAATCAAAGATCACAAGTCATGTAAATGAACAATCAACTATGCTAACAAATCAACACAAACAAACGAGCTAAACACAAGATATAGATTAAAGAGAGAAAAGCGGATTCTAGGGGTTGGAAGTTTCGGTTATGGCATAGGACTCAAGCTATCTAATCATTCCTTGGATTAGCTATGAAATGTTGGGAGTAAGTGTTTCTAGATTGGGATCAATCACCGGGTAGGTCTCATGGTCCGCTAGTCCGTTCCTAAGGTCTCATCACCGGGTAAGTCTCAAAGAGCCTAAGGGATGAAATTCTACACAAACCGGATGGTCACCTAGGGATCTAACCTATCCTCACCAGGTAAGTCTCGGAAGGGTTAGTCCTAAATAACTATCCTAGTACACTTAGTCCAATGGCGGCTTATGAGGCTCACCACTACCTAGAGTTTGTCATCTTTGGGATCTAAGAGTGAGGATCACCGGGTAAGTCTCTCCTAACACTTAGTTGCAAACACTAGGTCACCCTAGGATAGATTTAACTCAACAAACACTAGGATTTCAACATTCTAACAATCTAGAACTTAGATCCATCGAACTAGGGAAACCACGGGCTGTTCTACCAAGTCCACGGCCGTGGACTGGCAAGATCAAACCGTGGACTCCAACAGGGGCTTCGTTCAAGTAGACAAGTAATCCAAAGGTAAATCTAAGTTCATCCTATCATAGTCTTAGCCATAACCATCCCTTCCTTACCCTAGAATCGCATCTATTTAGCCTACAACTTTCATCATAACAATCAAAATCATCAAACATAAAATCATGGCTTCCATTTGCAAGATAATGAAGAGAAAGAGATGAACAAGTGAAGCAATCAAAACCAAGCTGAAATTAAGATTAGAAAGACTCACAACCCTTCCAAAAGAAGGTTTAAACGACTCTTACAACTCTAGAAGTTGATTCCGAAATCCTTCACTACAAAACCTATCAAGTGCTAGCAATGGTGTGTTCTTCTCCTCCCTTTCCAATGGAGCTCTTCTCCTTCCTTCAATGGTAGCTTTCCTCCTTAGAGAATCTTCTTGTTGAGAGAGTGTATTTTGATTCCCAATTTGATTGGATGATAGGGGATGCCTTCTCTCAGCCTTGCAGGACCACTTTTATACTACCACCATGCTAGAGAAGGCCAAGAGATCGTGGCACAGCTGTCACAACCGCCTGGCAAAAACCACGGTTGGTTCCACGGCCGTGGACCCTTCAGTGACCGTGGTTTGGTGCTTCAGCGTTGCCTTGGTTCATTAAGCTTCGGTTTGGTGCATGGCTTGTGTTGACAAGGTTCCATGAGTCCTCCTTAGCCTCTAGCTTGCATCCTAATGAGTCCGAGGGTGTGTCATCTTGATGAACGATCCTCAAACGTATCGATTAAGCTCCTAAATCTCCCAAAATACCTACAAAGCAATGCAAAAGTCCGTGTAGACGTCTATCTCGACAAAATACGTGAATTGAGTGCAAACGTCGTGAACTAGTGCTAAACCATGCATGATGAGTGAGAAATCTATCTAAATGACTACCTAAACCTAAGTCATAAATCGTGTTATCAATTTCCTTCTTGACAACCTCCTTCATGGTCGGATTCAACCGCCTTTGAGGTTGTCGTGAAGTTCTAAAGTCCTCTTCCATTAAGATCTTGTGCATGCATAGGGAAGGTTTGATTCCAACTAAATCCTCTATAGTATATCCTAAGGCTTTCCTATGTTTCTTAAGGATAACCATAAGCTTACTATGTTCATCTATGCTTAAGTCGGAACTAACAATTACCGGAAAGGTAGAATTAGGTCCAAGAAATGCGTACGTTAGATGTGTAGGAAGTGGCTTCAATTCCATCACTATCGGAGTTTCAAATGGCTCTTGAGGAGCATCCGATGCTTCCTTAGAAGTGTCTAAGGATGTAGAAGGTGTTGGAGAAGAATCAAAAGAAGTTGTAGAAGAGACACAATTTCCTTCGAATTCACCCAAAATTACGGCGCCCCTGCCTTCTCCACGGCCGTGATTTTGGGCGTGGAAAGTAAATACGGGGCCTCTGTTTCCTCCACGGCCGTGTAACTCTCTGGAGTGCTCCACGCTTTTGTTGGTGAAATCCACGGCCGTGGAATAGGCCGTCTGACTGTGGATCCGTACGTTTTCTGCCTCATCGTGGAGTTTCTCGAACTCTTCTTCACATACTTCTTCTTGTGTCTCTAAGGCTTCAATTGCCTCATTGCACTCCTCTTCTTCCCCTATATCCATTATGCTCATAGAAAGAACTTTTTGCAAGGGATCTTTGAAGAGAATAGAACTTACCTCCTCTCTAGATAGCTCTTCGTCATGGATATTGAATATATCCTCATCGAAGGCTGGTTCCTTCACCAAAGTGGAAAGAACGAACTCTACCTTCTCTTCTCCTATGTCAAAGGCGAGTCTAGCATTCTTGCAATCGACTATGCAGCCGGATGTTGCAAGAAACGGTCTTCCGAGAATGATCGGGACCGGACTATCTGCAGGAATGTCAAGCACAACAAAGTCTATAGGAACATAGAGCTTACCAAGCTTGACCGGGACGTCTTCAACTATACCGACGGGACGATTTATGGAACGATCCGCCATGTACAACGTCATCTTTACCGGTTTAGGATCGCCTAAACCGATCAACCTGCATTAGGCAAGCGGGATGATGCTCACGCTTGCTCCCAAATCACATAATGCATCATATGTGACATCTCCCACTCCTATGGGAATACAAAATGACCCCGGATCCTTTAGCTTTGGGGGCATTTTCTCTTTCATGGTTTTGATGAGATCCGATGAATCCGAACTCATCTTAACCTCTCCAAAATCCTCTGGCTTTCTCTTGTTAGAGAGGATCTCCTTTAAGAACTTCCCATAAGCCGGCATACCTACAATTTCATCAATGAAAGGGTATATAAATATGCAGTTTGCTCATGAGTTCAATAAACTTACTGAATTGCTTGTCTAGACGCGCTCTTGCTCTAGATTGCGGAAACGGTAGGGGAGGTTTGTAAGCTGGAGGAGGAACGTAGACATCTTCCTTCTCCTTCCCCTTTTCTTTATCCTTCTCAACGGGGACTTCTACAAACTTAGGCTGCGGGTCGATAGTTGTTACTCCGCTCCTAGTTGTGATTGCCATCACCCTTCCTTTTGGGTTGTCCTCCATCTTTCCCGGAAGTTTCCCTTGATTCCTAAGAACTTCCTCCGCATGGCTAAACATTTGGTTTTCTAAAACCTTTTGGGCTTTATCAACCTTAGTTATGTGATCATCAACCTTGATGATGCGAGTCTCCAATCCTTGAAGCTTGCCCAAAATTGTTTCCAACATGGGATCGGGCTTCTCTTTCCCCGAAGTACTTCCACCATTAGATGTTTGCCCTTGGCTTTTCAAAGGAGTGGAAGAAGAGGAAGGTGGAGTTAGTGAATTTGAATTTCCTGAATTGGAATAAGAATTACCGGAATTTTGTTGGTTGGGACGCCAATTGTTGTTGTTTGAACCCCTATTGTTGTTCCAATTGTTGTTCCGGTTGTTGTTGTTGTTCCAATTGTTCCGGTTGTTGTTCCAGTTGTTGCGGTTTGTATTCTCATTCCCGTTGTGGTTATTGTTGTTGCCCAAATAACCTACATCTTGTTCCTTGTGCTTTGGAAAGTTGGTTTTGATGGCTTCCTTCAACTCTTTAATCTCCGTATTGAGAGAAAAGATTTGAGTTTGAGCCGCTTGTGATAGCTTTGCTCCTTGCTCCACATGATTCGCCTCCACTTTCCGATGAGAATACTTCTCAATGACTCGCGCTTGCTTCTCAATGAAGTCCCAAGCGTCATCTTCCCTCATGTCCATGAATGTACCACATGAAAGGGATTGGAGCTTGAATTGTGTCTCCACATCCAGCCCCTCATAGTATATCTCCAATAGCGCCAATTTGGATATGCCATGATGTGGGCAATCCAATAGCAAATCCTGAAATCTTTCCCAAGATTGAAACAAACTTTCGTTAGATCTCATAGAAAATGCATTAATCTTACCTCTCAACTCCGCCGTTTTAGATGGCGGAAAGAACTTAGTGAGGAATTCCGAAGAAAGATCCTCCCATGTTTCAAGTTTCCCACTTGGAAGAGCTTGATACCAAGACAATGCTTTCCCTTTCAAAGAGAAAAAGAAAGGCTTGAGTTTATAGTTGTTGGTAGTTGCATTCTTTGGCTTCATTGTCTCCATCATGATCTCAAAATTTTGTAGATGTTGGGGTTGAGATTCAGCGCTTGTTCCCCCAAATTGATTTTGGCGGACAATGGTAATAACTTGCGGGTTGAAGCTAAACCCTTGTGCATCATCAGCATCAAAGTTCACAGCCAAACGGCGTGGTTGCTGCGTTGGATCCATCCTTTGGCCAAGAGTTCTTGGCTCCTCATCTACACGTTCGACTCTCGCACCTCTAGCTGGAACATTGCGATTGGCAGCTGGCCGTGGAAAGAACGGGTTCACATTGATCGTTGGATCAATTTCCTCTAGTGGTGGCATGGAGGAGTCGCTATCCTCATTGGATGAGTTAGCTCTAACCGATCTTGATGGCCTCCTTCTTCTCTTTGTCTTCTTGAGGTTGTTTATTTCCAGCCTCATTTGAAACATCATGTCCGATAGATCATCAACCTTCGTTTGATGACGATCCATTTCTTCCCTACGAGTCTTCTCACTCCATTGGAGTTGAGCTTGTTTCTCCGCCAACTCCGTTTGGTAATCACGTTCTCTTTCTTCAGCCATTATTCTTTCCTTAAGCTTTCTCCTCAAAGTCCTCTCAAGCTCTTGATCAAGAGGTAAGAGGTCTTCGTTGTTCCTAGACCTGCGCATACACTCGAAAAGATATCAAATAACAAGGGAAAGCTCCCAAGCTTGACAACCGATAACCGAATTCGGCCTAGACCAAATCCCCGGCAACGGCGCCAACAACTTGTTCGCTACTTAGCGTGCGTGCAAATAAGCTTTAAATTTATAAAACTAGAATCAAGCAAGCGAACCCGCAGTGTACGGATCGATATAGTTAAGCAAGAATTCCAGAGTATCGAACACAGGGATTTAGGGGGTTGAATCCAATTATAGAATTGTCAAGCAAGTAAATGTATGAGCTTTGTAAATATTGGGAAAACAACAATCCTAAAGATCCAGGAATCCAGTTGTGGCAATCGATTCAAGATATACTAAAGATATAAGGACAGAGTTAAGAGTTGCAAAGGTATACTAAGACAAAGCAATGTACGGTGAAGTTCCAAGGCTTTATATAGCTTATCTAAAGACGCTATCTATAAAGGTTGTTGAGGCTTCAGTATAGAAAAGATCTAAAGACAAGAATTAATGTCAAATACCCAAACTTGTAATCCAAGGATCAAGACTAACTAAACCGATTAAGGTTATGACACTCGGAATCGAGGTAGAGGTTGTTGAGGCTTCACTACCACCTAGAAAAGGCAAGCCAAGACTAAGTTAAAGCAAATCTTTAACTTTGGATTAAAGTAAAAGCAAGGTTCGTAAACTAAGGGAAATTACGGGTGGATCTCCCGTGGAACTCAAGAACACACCGTGATTTTGGGTTCGTCGGCGATTCTCTCTAACTCTCAGGGTCCAATCTGTTTACGATCGATCTATCATCATCTAAGCCACAACTATCAACCCTTCACCTTAGAATTGCTAAAGGGTTTTAGCCAACAACAGTCATTATGATATCAAATTCAAGATTTAAAAGAATGAAAGATGAAAACCTTCGAAAACCTTGAATAAATCTCAAATCAATCTCAAACCACAAACAAAGTAATGATGTATATCAGATTCGGAATAACACAAACCAATCACAATCCTTGATAAGAACGAAGAACGGGATGTCAATCCGTCTTCTAATCAAACCTAAGGACAAAGCGTAACTTTCAAATCTCCAAGTCTTTCGCAAATCTCCGTTGCGAAATAGCAATCTCCACACGTCCAACTTCTTCATCTCCCTTACGCTCTTCTTCTTCTTCATCTCCTCTTCTTGATCTTCCTTGGAGTTTGTGAGAAGGTTTTGAGAGTTTGCTGAGGTTTTTGAGCTTGGATGATCTTGAGGATGATGTTGAGTATTGTTGTTGTGGTGCTAAGGTTGTGAGGTGGGTAGATGCTCTTGGTTGCTGCCTAGGATTCTGCTGAGGTGAGACCTTCATCTCCATCTTCCTTTCTTCTTCTTCTTGCTTCTTCCTTACTTTTCTAGCTTAGGATCACAAGTTAGACTTGTGTTGGATCCTTTCCTGGATGTTTTGATGATCATATATGTGTATGTATATATATATGTGTTGTCGTGGTGTGTTGAAGAAGTGGAGAGAGTCGAGAAAGAGATCGAAGAGAAGTCGGGCAAACATTCTGCACAGACAGCCGCCCCTGCGCCTGACTTGGGCCACCCTTACGTCTGCCTGTGAGACGCCCCTGCGCCTGGAGTGATTCGCCCCTGCGCCTCACTGGGTCAACTTGTAGTTTCTTGCTTATGTTGGTGCATACCTTGTTGCTATGTCTTCCTTCCTTCCTTTCCTTTGGACTTGGCTTAGATGTTGGCTAGGTAGCTTGGTTAGGACGAGTTGTATGATATAGATGTGCCTTAGGCACTCGTGTTGATGTTGAGGTTATGTTGTAGGCATCTGTGAGCTTGTTGGTCTGGAGGGTTAAATTGAGGTTGTAGGTTGGTTTTGGTTATGGAGACGAGTCTCCTAACCCTTGCAGTTTGTGATGTTGTGTGCCTTGCTAATGCAGGCGTTGATTTCTTCCCAAGGGGAAGCTGTGACGTGGTTTTGGATACGAATATATGAGGTAAGTCCATAGGACTTACTTAGCGTTCGGTTGTGAGTTTGTGTGATTGTGATGGTTGTGTGTGGTCATATGATTGTGCATTTATAACCTAAACCGGACTAGGATGACCTTTATTACTTTAAATGGCCCAAGTGTATTATAACGGGTCGTGACCACTTGCCTCCGTCTGCGGGTATGAGGAGGTGCCCTGAAGATGATCTCACAGGAGGGGACGAGTGATGATCACCCCCATGCAAAACTCCTTGGTTACGTTGGATGGGACGGGGTTCTTGAGGCTCCTCGTGTTACAAAAAAAGTTGAATTAGTAATGGAATAACGTAATGAAAGATAATAAATGAATGTGTGTGGCACTGCATGTATGAGATGTTGATGTGTGTTTGTGCTATTACTTTCATACTTATTCATTGTTGTAGCTAACGGTGCATACGGTGTTGTAGATGACCTGTAGGTTAGGAAGACTGCAGAGTGAGCCAAATGGTGTACCCAGCCGAGGACTTCTGTACATTAGGATGCGTGGGATATGGGATCTTTTGTATCAGATGCTTATGTTTGATGTTTTGTACTCAGCTTTGTGTTTGTAAATTCTTTTGATGTATCATATACAGCTTTTATGTATTTGGTTTTAATCTACTTGTGCCTTGTTGTAAGATCCAGTGAACTTCTTGTCAGGCTAGGGTTAGGGTCCATTGTGAGATCCTAGCCCAATTTAGCATTCCAAATCATGTGGATTTGGGGAGTTACAATAAGTCTCAAGGAACTAAGGAAAGGAACTATAATCTCAAACCAACACACCACCTAAGGGTATAGAACTAACGTTTACCGGGTAATTCTCAAGCTAACTCACAAAGGTAGGATAAAGGCACACTCAAACCCTAATAAAGGATAAACCTTTATTACCTAACACTCATCATCATAGGTATACAAGCAAAGGAATCACCGGGTAAGTCTCATCCTAGGCTTGCGTATGGACCAGGAAAGGTGTAACAAGGATCGGATTTGGCAAACTAAAACCTAAACTCAGGTATGGATCAGATAAGGTCACGCCTCGCTCAGTTCATATCCGATCTCGGTCGAGATGTTCTATAAACCGACTGAGGTGGGTGAGGTTAAGGCTTGGCTCGAGCTTTCAGGGTCCACTAAGGTAAAGGTTCATTCTTTCATCATCTTTTACACAACCTTCAGCCAATCACCCTAGAATCGCACAAGAATATAGCCAATAATCATCATGATAATAACAATCGAATATATACATATATATGAAAAGATGCAATATTCAAACAAGAAAACCTTACCCACAAAGGTCTCAATAATCACTCAATCAAACAAACAAACAATCCAAACAGTCACCAAACTATGTTCCTCAATCACAAACCAAAAGACAACAATCAAAGAACCTAAGTAAACCTTACAACTTCCTTCAAAAGCCTTCAACTTTCACTTCAAAGCCAACTTCCTTCAACTTCCTTCCTTCCTTGGAATATCTTCAATCTTCCAAACTAATCAGTTGATCAGCCATACTTCCATCCAGAAAATATCTTCCAATTTATAGGAGAACCACTTGCCAAAAATAAAAGATCTTATGGGCCATGAGCCGTGCGTCTCAATCCATCCAAGTAATTCATCTCGGTCGAGGTGATACTGTAGCCAACCGAGATGATCTTCAGTTTCGTGCAAATCTCTCAAAACTAGTCCAAAATCAAACTTTTGTCCAACTTTCATGGTTCCTATGCTTTTCTTGTAGCTCCTCAATGCTCTAAAATGTAGCTCCAATGACTCCTTAGATTCCTTGGCTCCATATTGCTCCAAAATGTTCCATTTCCCCTACAATTACAACAAAACTAGGTGTAGACCTCGATTCTTGCAAAGGTAAACAAAACGATATAATGATCAAGAATATACATCCGTGCATGCAGATTTATGAAGATAAAACGTCCAAACCAATCTCAAAACATAGACTATAATACATGCTATCGGTATGCAAATATTAGGAAAGCGCGGATTCTAGAGAGCAAAGTATCCAATTGTAGTTTCGATTCAAGACTTCTAAAGATATATAGACAGAGTTGTGATTGCAATGGAAATGTGTTTCTAAAGTTGGATAGGTCATGATGGAGGTCTCACTATCCACAATCCCAAACCAAAGGCTCTTAATAAAGGGTGTTGAGTCCTTTATTTGCTGGAGATCTAAGGAAATGAACTATAGTCTCAAACCAACCGTTCAATCTAAGGGAATAAAACTAACCATCACCGGGTAAGTCTCATGTTAACTCACAAAGGCAAGGGAATGGCACACTCAAACCTTAATAGAGGGTGTTGAGTCCTCTATTACCTAGAACTCATCTTCGTTGGCAACCAAGAGAGGGAATCACCGGGTAAGTCTCTTCCCAAGCTTGGATATGGGTTGGAAAGGTTCAACAAGGCTAGGGTTAAGCAATATTTAACCAAGGTTCAAGGATAAAGCATCATAGCTATGACATAAAGAAAATCGCCTTGTTCTTGTATAAAAATCAGCCGATTTTTCACGAAGAACAACCGGATTTATCTTCTCTGCAAAGGTAAAACACAACTCTTAGGATCTAATCTCGATGTGAGGTTCATTTTATCATCATCTTAACCACAATCTTCAACCAATCACCCTAGGACCGCAAGGGTTTTAGCCAACAACACACATGATTAAAATTAAGAAAGCAATTGAATCAAGAAAATAAAGAAAGTGATTAATCTTGAAATAAATGCAAACAATCCTTAACAAAGGTTCTCAATCTCTGAAAACTTACTCAAAGCAAAGAAACCCTCCGAATCTTGTGTTTAAAAAGGCAAAGAAAACTAAGAACTAGAATAAACTCAAAGAACTTCACTAATGTCTTCAATCTTGAATCTCGGATCTTTAACATGTTTCTCCTTCTCCTTGTTGTTTCCTAGGGTTTCTTGATGATTTCTGGATGATCTTTGGAGTTGCAAGACATCCATTATTTATAGATGAAAGATAGGGTTTCAAATCTTATCTTTTGAAGAGTTCTTGTTAAATATCGGGTAATTAAGATAGAAATCATGTGATATTTATAAAAATTGATCGATTTCTTTTATAAGATGGACCAATTTTTTTCTACAGCGTGTTATCTTGAAGCTTCGTTGTCTATCTTTCTTTATGGTTTCTTGTCATATCTTTTCCTATCTTTTAGACTCCTTCTTGATCCCCCATGATGCTAAGTCCAATACTGATCCATTTCCGTATCCAACCTCCATCATTTTGCCTGAAATTACATAAAGAACTCATGTAGACCTCTATTCTCGTAATGTATATGAATATAGACTTAAAGGCTACTGAATCCCGTCAAATGTATGCAAAACTGAAGTGAAATACTCGAGATATGTATGATTATGATAGCATATAATTCATGTTATCATGTGTCTAGATAGCTAAAGACGTATGAGGAGAACTACCCGACACATGACCTAGAGTTAGCTAAAGTGTTACACGCCCTGTAGATCTAGCAGCATTATCTATATGGAGTTTCATGCCAGATCTTTATCGACCATAAGAGTAATGAAGTACATATTCACTCAGCATGAATTGAATAAACGCCAGAGGAGATGGTTCGAGCTGATGAAGGACTTTGATCTAGAGATTTTATATCATCCGGGGAAGACGAATGTGGTCGCCGACGCTCTTAGCAGGAAGATGCCTCGAGAGAAGGCGATAGCACGACTACGGCTCAGTCTCAGTTATAGAGAGATCTATCATGGCTAGAGTTATATATTTAGTTTCTTGATACGGACAACCACTTGTCCACCTTGGAGGTACTACTTGATTTGTTGGGAGAGATCCAATAGAAGTAGAAGAGTTGCCCGACACTGAGGCAAATCCGAGATACGATGACTCGAGGCAACGGGTTGATGAGACGCTAGACGCGCATTTGTGTACCCTCAGATAGAGAGTTGAGGAAGAAGATTTTACAGGATGGTCACAATACACCTTACTTTGTGCACCCAGGTGCGAGTAAGATGTATAAGGACGTGAGACATTCTTTCTAGTGTGACGGGCTAAAGCCCGATGTGGCTAGATTTGTAGCCCATTGTACGACTTGTCAACAGGTCAAGATTGAGCACTATGACCCACAGGGGAACTCCATCCACTACCAGTACCATAGTGGAAGTGGGAGGACATCTCCATGGATTTTGTTACCGGTTTGAGACCAAGTAGGAGCTTCGACGCTATCTAGATCGTAGTGGACCGGCTGACGAAGACCGGACGTTTCATTCCTATTAGGGAAAATCCGGCCGGTGAGTCGGCTAGCCAAGGAGTTCACTAGACAAATAGTGAGATTCCATGGGGTACCAAGGACCATTATCTCGGATAGGGATGGGCCATTCACCTCAAGATTTCAGCAACAGGTACACACTACTTTGAGTACGAGCCTTTACTTCACGACGACATTTCATCCTCAAACAGTTAGTCAGACAAAGAGGACTATACACACCTTAGATGATAGGTTGAGAGCCTGTGTGCTAGACTGGGTACATGTGTGGTCAAATCACCTCCCGTTGGTCGATTTTTCGTATAACAACAGTTGGCATGCGTCGATCAGGATGGCTCCTTATGAGGCATTGCATGGACGGAGATGTTGTATGCCTATATATTTGGATGAGTCGATTAGTATCAGGGGGATAGGTCCTGAGTAGATACAGGATGACATCGCTCGAGTAGCGTTGATTCGAGAGTCGATGCTGGCCGCGTAGAGTCGCCAAAAGTCATATGTTGATAAGAGGCGTCGACCTCTAGAGTTCAGAGTGGGAGCTCAGGTCTAGTTAGGAGTATCAACAATGCAAAGTGTCAGACGTTTCGGCATTAAGGGGAAGTTGAGCCCCCGTTATGTTATACCTTTCGAGATCCTTGAGCAAGTGGGAGAGGTGGCATACCGACTCGCGTTGCCACCGAGAATAGAGGGTGTACACCCGATTTTCCATCTGTCTCAACTACGGGAGTATATATCAAACCCGAGATACATCATCAGTTATGAGGATTTAGTGGTTGAGTCGGACAACACGTTTGTAGAGCATCTGGTAGCTATCCTAGAGCGATTTACGAGACACTGGGGCTTGAAGGACATCCCGATGATGAAGATTCAATGGTCTAGACGGGGAGCCGATGAGGCTACTTGGGAAAGAGTGGATAGTATCAAGAGGAACTATCCGGAGTTCTATGCATGTAGTTGCATCTGGAGGATTGATGAGAGAGTCTTAGTTTATATTGGTGAGTTTATGTGCTTATGTGATATTATGTGTTATTTTCTTTTCATGCTAGACTGCGAGGTGCGATCTTATTAGATGTTGTTGTGTTAGCACGGATAGAGATTGTAGACTTTTTGGAAGGTTTATGCCTTCATGGTATCGAGTGAGTATACATCGGTGTATAAGACCAAGAGGATCAATGGTTTTCCAAGTTTTTGGACGAAACTTATTTTTAGGCAGATCTGATGTAACAATCTTTGTTTTTGTGAGACCCGTGACCGTGCCCCTTCACTCTCATGGTCACGGCCTTATAGAGGAGGTGGTCGACTTTTTATCCGACTTCTCCTTGCTTCTCTCAAAAGTCTTTATCTCGTCTGAAGGGTTTGGAGAGCTCATTGCTAAAATCTTTCTTCCCTTCTCACGTTCATCTTTGCTCCTTTCTTCCACTTAGATCTTCTTTCGTATCTCTTTGTTCTTTCTTGATCTTCCTTCCAAGTTGAGTAAGTGTTGATGGTGTGTGTATTGTTGTGGATTGTGGCAAGGCAGAAGCAAGAAAAGGAGCAGTGATGGGTAGTCGCACCCACGTCTGACCCCTACCGTTCCCGCGCCTTCGGTATAGGCGCCGCCCCAGCGGCTGAGACCGCCGCAGTCGTGGCATCTGGAGCTTGTCGCCACCCCTACACCTTTCCTTGCCCGCGATTGCGCCATACCTTAGAGCATACCAAGTTCTTTATATGTTTTTCCTTCCCTCTTGTCCTTGTGGCTTCATAGTTTAGGTTAGATACGAGATTTGGTGATAGGGTTATATTATGACTGAGCGCCTTAGGCGCCTTAAGAATATTTTTTTGAGAGTGTTGAGTATGGTTATGATGTATATGATCTTGTGAGGGTTATTAAGATTAGAAGTTAGAATCTTCTAGCATGTGGTTCAGTGGTTGATTTGTGTGCCTTCATTTATCAAGCGTGGAGTATATTCCTGTGGGAATCTGAGAGTTCACTGATAGCTGGGATTACCTTGTTACAGGTAAGTCCTTGGGACTTACTTAGCTGCATTCATATATTGGATGACTACATGAGTGGTGTTTTCTATATGTGATTTAGTATGTTATAGGTTGATTATCACCGACGGGTTATTGGCCCACTAGTATCGGGCGGTGGTAACTTGCTACGTCTCCCGAGGGAGTTTGGGAGGTTCTTTGGGATTGTGTCAAACCTGGTATACGCCAAACCACTCCAGATGGTAAAAGAAACAAAGACGAGAGTCATAGACTTCTCGTGTCCCAACCATAAATGGATTATAAGTGTATGACTTTATAAAAGACAAAAGAACGGAAAATCTAGGATAGCATGCTTGGTGTTTACTATACTTCTGATATTTGTTTGTGCTTATGTATTACTCTTATATATGAATATTTAGCAAACAATTTATATCGTGGTTGTAGATGTTTTGCAGGATAGAAGGCTGCAAAGTGATCTAGTGGGAGTTATCAGTCGGGGGTTCCCGTACATGTTATGATGGGATACGGGTTTTTTATGTACAGATTCATGATTGTATAGTTTTGATACTCGGCTATGAGTTTTTTATGTATTTGGGTTTTACGATATTTCATTTTTATCTATGTTGGTTTTATATTTATTTGTATCTTGTTGCATGATCTAGTGAACTTGTTGTCAGGATAGGGTCGGGACTCATTGTGAGGTCCTAGCCCGTGACATCCCGAGTTCATACAATTTGGGGTGTTACAAATGGCCCGATCTTTCGGCGCGTAAGACTCAATAGAAAAGCAACAAATAGAGACTGATATGGAAAACAAGATGATTTGATGGTGGAACAGATTGATAGGTGGATAGATTAAGGTTGAACCCAAAGCAGCTATGTGGAAGCACACTATGGCTCTATCGCACATAATACACAATCAGTGAAGCCCTGAAGAACTCTTACCACTACCCCAAACACAATAGGCAGTTAAAGAATCCTAGAGTACCTGGAGGTTTTCTTGTAGCTAGTTGAAGCACTCTGCTATGCCGTTGGCAACTAGAACACACTCAAATTAGTGTTTATATTCAAGATGAGAAAATATGTGACACAACATGGGGATAATACAATGTGTTTATAAATTAGTGTTTATATTCAAGATGAGAAAATATGTGACACAACCTCCCTCTTAATAGGAGATGTGGGCGACAAAAATACACGTGGGAGGCTAGTTTGGGCTGAAAATTTCCGTGATCCATATAAGATGAGATATATGATGACATGAGTTATGACACTAGTTTGGGCGTTCATTTAGGTAGTTTTTTCCCTTATTCATGCATGATTTGGCGTTAGTTCGTGACGTTTATGCTCAATCGAGTCATATTGCTAAAAAAAGACGTCTACACGAGCTTTTGTCGATTTTGTAGGTATTGTGGCGAACTTTTGGATTTTATTGACATACTTAGGGATCTAGCCTCGTGGAGAAGAAAAACACTCTCATTGAGAGGAAGAAGAACACATCAACCTTAGATCTAGAGTGAGTTTTGTGTGATTTTAGTGAGAATCTTGTGAAAACTTGTAAGAATCTGACTTGGAGCTACATTTGGAGATTGTAAGACTTGTTTTGAACTGATTATTCAGCTAAGTTTCTTTGTTTTCACTTGCTTTTACTTCAACTTCTTCCTATGGATTGCATGAGTATTTATATAATGGTTATTGATCTTGAAATGCATGTTGTTGGCTAAGTAGTTGTGATTCTAGGGCGATGGATAGAAGGTTATGGTTTGGATGATGATAGAATGGTATTGAATATTCCTTAGGATGACTTGTGTGCTCAAACCCTAGCTCAAACCAAAATCTCGGTATGTTCTTCATATCATATCGTCCGAGATTCTCATGATCCACCCGAGATTTTGTTTCTGTTGATCGTATGTTGATGAATCCATATGTTAGGATGTTAGATTGCTGAAACCCTAGTGTTTGTTGATTTGAATCTAGCTTAGGGTGACCTATGTTAGTAAACTATTTGAGGAATGAGACTTACCCGGTAATTTCCGCTCTTAGGTATAGAAGATGATGAACTCTAGGTAGTAGAGGTCTCAAAAGCCTCTATTGGATTGAGTGTGCTAGGATTGTTGCTTAAGACTTGCCTTTTCCGAGACTTACCCGGTAAGGAAGGGTTTGATCCTTAGGTAGTGATCCGGTTTGTGTAGAATTCTCAACCTTAGCTCCATGAGACTTACCCGGTAATAGGACCTTGGTGAGGGACTAGTAGAACATGAGACTTACCCGGTGATTGTTCCTGTAAGAGAAACACCCTTTTTCCAAACAACCGCAACTTGTCCTTAGATGTTAACAAGCTTGAGTCCAATGTTATAACCGGAAATCTTGATCTCTAAAATCCGCTTTTCTTTCCTTGATCACCTATCTTGTGTTTGTGTAGCTTGTTTACTTGATAACTTTGCATACTTTTGATCTTTGATTGATCACTATAAACCCAACCAAAAATATTATGATTTTCATTTCTTTATATCTTTCTCCTTTCTTAATCTAGGTTTGCACTATCCATGATCACTAAATGATTTAATTTCACCTTACTCTTTGTGTTCGAACTCGGAATACTTTACTTGCTACAAAACGACTCATGCACTATGGGTTCGCTAGGTAGATTAGGATAATATATCGAGTTATAAATTTAATACTTTTGTGTGGACCTTTGGAGCGAACAAGTTTTTGGCACCATTGCCGAGGACTAGGGCTAGAATAAATCATTGTGTGATTGTTTATAGTGAAGATCTTTCTTTTTGCTTTTGATCTTATTTGGTTTGTGTCTTTGATTTTTCAGAAACTCATCCATTCTTTAGTTGCATGCGAAGATCTCGTGGCAAGGATTTATCTCCATTCGATCCCGAACCGGAGAAAACCCTTAAGACAAAATCCAAAGGCACTAAGAAGAAAAAGGAGATGGACGAAGCAAACCTTAGGGCCAAGTTGAATGAAGCTTTAGAGCAAATAAGGTGATAGCATGAATTATAGTCTATATTTTGGGGATTGTTTGGACGTTTTATCTTTCATAATCTGCATGTTTGTATGTATTATATGTGATTATATTACCATTTCATCTACCTTTGCGGGAATCGAGGTCTACACCTAGTTTTGTTGTAATCGTAGTTAAAATGGCACGTTTTGCATCAAAAAGGAGCAAAAGGAGCTATGGGGTCATTGGAGCTACATTGAGGAACATAAGGAACCATCCAGGAAGCATAGCAATGGATTAAAGATTCACTTTGGACCAGTTTTGAGAGATTTCACATTCATTTGTGACTCACCTCGGTTGATCACAGATTCATCTCGACTGAGGTGATCCAGAGAAGCCGACTCGACCGAGGCGAATACCTAGGACGCGGCGAGAATATTTTATTCTTGGCTGAGATCTTTTATCTTTGGAAAGTGATCTTATATTTTTGGGCTTGGCTCCTGGAAGGAAGAAGATATTATAGATCTTATATTTTACCTATTTTTATGGGAAGAGATCTTTCTAAGATATTTTATCTTTGGAGAGTTATTTTCCTATAAAAAGGGTTGGATTTCCACAAATCTAAGGCCCGCTTAGCACGTTATACACCATTGAAGGCTGCGAGATCCAGCATACATCGCTGCAGCCATACTCCAGTTGGGAGATTTGAGGAACCTTTTTGAAGATTGAAGGAAGATTGAAGATTGTTGCTTTTATAGCTTTTGGAGGGTTTTTGTAAGATTGTCTTTGATTCCCTTCCTTGTTGTCTTCCCTTGTTGGATTTATATCCAAGGAACGCTTTTGTTGTGATATTTGATTCAGTTATTGAAGTCTTTTCATTAAATTCTTCTTGTTCAAATATTCACCTTCTTCCCATATATTTGATTTATACTTTCATGATGATGATGAGTGGCTAATTTCCTTGTGTGATTCTAGGGTGATTGGCTGAAGGTTGTGGGAAAAACAATGATAGAATAATCTTAGATTCCAGTAGGACCCTAAAAGTTCGAGTCTTTACCTTAACCCTAAGCATCTCGCTCAATCGATGAACATCTCGGCCGGGGTGGAATTTGTCTGACCGAGGTGACTTATCTGATCCTAAACTGAGAGTTAAGTGTTAGAGTTTGCCAAATCCTATTCTTATTACACCTTTCCTGGTTCAATGCAAGCTTAGGATGAGACTTACCCAGTAATTCCTTAGTTTGTGTACCAACGATCATAAGTGTAGGTAATAAAGGTTTATCCTTTATTGGGGTTTGAGTGTGCTTCCATCCCATCTTTGTGAGTTAGCCTGAGACTTACCCGGTAAAGGTTGATTCTATTCCCTTAGATGGTGTGTTAGTTTGAGGTAATAGTTCTTTATCTTAATTCCTTGAGACTTACCCGGTAATAGGAGTTACGATTTAGGATTAGCGAGTAGTGAGACTTACCCGGTGATCTATTCCACTTTAGTAACACCTTCCCCATGCAAAAACCTCAGCTTTGTCCGCTTATCTTTAGATCTTGAGTTGGAACCACAACTAGACGCTTTAATCCCTAGAATTGCATGTTTGCTTTATTGACTTCGTATTCATCTTTGATTGTGTTAATTGCTCTTGTGGTTAGTATTTACGAAGTTTACCGTTATCAACTTTGTTTCACTAAGTCCCTGTGATCGACCCCTGGAATTTCTTGCTTTTACTACGATTGACCCGTACACTGCGGGTTCGCATCCTTGTTTTAAGCTTACGTCTAGGGTTATAAATTTAAAGCTTGCACACACCGTTTGGAGCGAACATAAGGCTAAGGGATGAGGCCTTGGAAAATGAGAGGAGACTTTCAAATGAGAGGCAAGAAGCTACTAGGAGGGAAATTGAGGAAATTAGACAAGCTCTTATGCAAAGGGAGCTTAATCTTCGTCAACAAGCACCTCCACCACCACCTCAACCGGCGATCAATGTTCGGGTTGAGCCTATTATTGAGGAGCCACAAACTCTTGGCCAACGAATGGATTCATCTCAAAGAGTTCATCGTCCGGGTGTCAATTTAGGAGATCCCGCAGCTCATGACTATGAGCTTCGCCCTCAAGTGCTATAAATGATCCAGCAATTTGTAGGGATGGAAGGAGAGTCACCACATCAACACCTAATGAATTACGAGATCTTGATGGAGACACTGACCACCTAGATTGGAGAGAAACAACCACAAGCTTAGGGCTTTTTCCTTCTCACTTAAGGATAAAGCCTTAGCTTGGTACCAATCCATACCACTAGGACGAGTGGGTACTTGGGAGGAGATGACAACTGAGTTTCTTGCAATGTTCTTCCCACCTTACATGACAACCGAACTACGAGGGATGATAAATGCCTTCGTGATGAAGGACAATGAGAGCCTATTTAAGTCTTGGGAGAGGTTAAAGGACCTCCTCCTAGATTGTCCACACCATGGAATACCGAAGATAGAGCTATTGGAGATTTATTTTAATGGGGAATTAATTAGGATAGTCAATTCATGTTCCAATCACTTTCCGGAGGCACATTCATGGAAAAGAATGTGGATGAGGCTTGAGAGTTTGTAGAAAAACAAGCCTTGGTGATACAGAAGTACTCCCATAGGAAGAGTGATGGGAGGAAACCGGGAGCTTATGAAGTAAGTGAAGTCAAAATGAGGAACTACAAGCTTGATGCAATAAATAATGACCTTGAGTTCTTAAGGGAGTTGTGTGCTACAACTTTGAAGAATAAAGCAAGTCCTCAAGTGCAAGTGCAAGCTCAAGCTAATTTGGCTTCCAAGGAGGAGGATGCGAACTACATGGGAAGGGGCAATTTCAATGGGGGCTACCAAGGCCCTAGGAACTTCAAAAATTACCGCCCTAACCACAACCATCCCACGTTCTCCTACTCGAACCCGGATGGTGCATTAAACATTTCTGCCTTCACAAGCCATGCTCCACCACCTAAGGCTTCACAAGAGCCTCCACCCGGTTTTGCTCAACCTCCAAGGGATAGAATTGAGGTGATGTTCGAACAATGCTAGGGAGGTTGAGTAGACTTGAGAGCACCGTCACATCCATTTCAAAGGCTCAAAAGGTGTTGGAAGCTCAAGTGTTCCAAAACGCGGGTGAGTCACAAAGAGATCTGGGGAAGCTTCCTCGAAGGACTGAGGACAATCCAAGAGGGCAAGTGTTGGCCATTACAAAAAGAAGTGGGTTGAGTACAAATGAACCCTTGTCCAAGGGAGTTGACAAGGGGAAACAAGTAATGGTGGAAGAAGAGCCAAGTCAAGGAGGAGAGGACAAGAGCAAGGATGATGAGCCAACATATGTTCCACCTCCACCTTACAAGCCACAACTACCGTTTCCACAATCACGAGCAAGAGCTCGTTTGGTGGTAAATTCATTGAACTTATGTCTAAATTACATATTAATATTCCGTTCATGGATGTAATTTTAGGTATATTTGCCTATGGAATGCTTTTGAAGAAGATACTCTCCAACAAGAGGGAGTTGGAGGAGTATGGAGAGGTTAGAATGATGAAGAGGTCTTCCGAGCTTATATAAATCATGAAGGAGGAAATGCCTCCCAAGTTGCGGGATCCGGGGTCGTTTTGTGTCCCCATAGAAGTTGGAGAAGTGCAACATGAAGCCCTATGCGACCTTGGAGCTAGTGTAAGCATCATACCACTTGCACTATGCAAAAAGGTTGGGCTAGGAGAGCCGAAGCCGGTCAAGATGACCCTTTATATGGCGGATAGATCCATCACCCACCTGGTGGAGATTCTTGAGGATATCCCCGTTCAGCTTGGGAAGTTCTACGTACCAATCGACTTCGTAGTATTAGACATCCCGGCGGACTACCCGGTTCCTATCATCTTGGGGAGGCCTTTCCTAGCCACTTTGGGATGCTTAGTGGATTGCAAGAATGCTCCCTCTCATTCAGCATTGGAGAGGAAAATATCAAGTTCAAACTGTCCACAATGGTGGATGGCCTTATGGGCTTGACCCATAGAAACAACATCTTATTAACATTGTCACACTCCAATCAAACTAGTTTTCCCATTGTTTTGGTTGCAAATAAAAACCCATAATAACTACTTTCGAAGGTAATTCGAAGCTCTACAAATTTCTACTTGACATGAAAGTTCATATAGGTTGGCATCTAGGAGTATGACAACCGTCTTTGCACGTAATGCTCGGATTGTCTTCATTTATTTGCTCTTCGACAAATGGCTTGTGCTGGTTGTGGGAGAGAAAGGGACGAGAGTTGAGGAAAGGGATGGAAAACCCTAATTTTGAACGGTAAATAAAAAGGGGTACATTTATGAAATGTAAATGTACCATGAGCCTACTTAGTATACAGAAAATTGAAAAAGACTCGTATACCAAATTCACCCAATTTATAATCAATAGAATTATATGTGATGAAAATCATAGTCATTATATATAGGATATAATTAAGGATTTATTTTAAAAAATAACAATCAAGAATAGTAGTAATTACATTAATTGTAACAAAACTTATTGCAAATATCACATTAATTGTAAGTTAGATTCAATTTTATTTAATCTAATGTAATCAATACAATATAATTTCAAATAAATAAATTCATCGACCCCTACCTAATTTATTTGATAATATATTTATAAAATAAACTAAATATATAAAATTAGTTTAAGTATTCTCTAAATAAATAAAAAAATATACCACTCTAATTTATAACATGTATATATTAGTATAGTTTTTTATTTAATTTTTAATTTTTAATTTAATATACAAAATATTTGATACGAATTTCTTTTTAATTTTAAAAGACTTGAATTTTTTGGAGGTGATATTAGGATTATTAGACGCTGCTGGTATTGAAGGTTCGACGTAGTCTTAATGCGATACATTTCACACGTAGGGGTGTAATTTGGCTCGAGCCGCTCGGGCTCGGCTCGGGCTCGGCTCGCCAAAAGCTCGAACTCGGCTCGTTCATATTACAAACGAGCCGAGCTCGAGCTCCATTACAGGCTCGGAACGAGCCCGAGCCCGAGCCCGAGCCGAGCCCGAGCGGCTCGGCAAGGCTCGTCCGTTTAAAAAATTAAAAAAAAAAAGAAAAAAAGGTTTTAGGGAAGTTAAGTTAGGGTTTTTTCCTTCCTTCGTTAGTTCGCACAAGCGGCACAATCGCACCAGCCTCTCTCTCGCCAGTCGCCCCTCTCCAACTCTCGGCCCTCTCCAGTCTCGCCCCTCTCCAGCCTCTCGCACCAGCCTCTCGCACCAGCCTCTCGCACAATCGCAGAATCGCACCAGCCTCCACTTCCAATTTTCTGCGCAGCGCACAGCTGCTCTCCTCTCGGACCTCTCCGTCTCCGGCACCCTCGTTCGCAGTCCGTCTCCGGCGCCTTCGTTCGCAGTCCGTCTCTCGCCAGTCGCCCCTCTCCGGCGCCCTCGTTCCCCTCCTCTTCGGCTCTGTTCGGCTGTTCAGTTCGATGGTCATCTAAGGTTGTTCCCCTCCTCTGTTCGTGCTTAAATGAGCTCAGACGAGCCCAAACGAGCCAAACAAGCCTGAACGAGCCTAGACGAGCTCGAGCTCGGGCTCGGCTCGTATAAAAACGAGCTAAACAAGCCGAGCCCGAGCTTTCAAAAAAGCTCGCGAGCCGAGCCTGAGCTTGATCCAAAGCTCGTATATATTTTCAGGCTCGGCTCGGCTCGGCTCGAATAAATACGAGCCAAGCCTGAATGTGTAGAAGCTCGGCTCGAGCGGCTCGAATTACACCCCTATTCACACGTTGTAAATCGTTGTCCATAAATAACCCTATCAATTTCGTAATATTATCGATAAAAGACTTTAAAAAAAAAAAAAAAAAGAATAGGTTGGATGGACCACTTAGGGAAGGCAGAAAAGAGGCAGTGGAATTTAAGATACATGGGCCCACAGCCCAATAAAGTTTGGTAACGAGGTTGACACTTTCTACAGTAGAATCAATTCTTTGATAACATGCGCCTGCCCTTCCTCTAAATTCTATCCACCTTCAGTTTGGGATTACAAATCACATCACATCTTAATATCATATTCATTATATTATTATATACACCCGCTTTTTGGACTTCTCATTTGGTCTTTCGGTTTTTTTCGTTTTAACTTTTATACTGCTTTTCAATTATTTTACATGTATATTCAAATAATATTCTATTCATAATTTTTCTACTTAATAATGGTCATCGATTTTTATAAATCTCTAAGTTTTCCTCTTTTCCAATAAGTTTCTTCCTTCTCTAGGCATGGCTTTTTTTACGAGCCTATCTCGATGATCCAAATGTTAGAATAAAGAAATTTAATGGTGATCGAATTGCATTTTTCCAAAGCTATCCCTAACTCACCATCGCTCAACCATTCCAAATCAAGAGAAACCCATATATTGTTCATCCATTTCGGGCCCGGTTGATAGCACACTTTTAATCTATTTTTATAGATGTCTATTTATATGTTTTTCTTAGTTTTATATGGGATAAGACATCTACATATTTGTTTATGCTTAAATTGTCAAAATGTATAATCTCCTTGTGTTTTGTATTTTTATAGGTGATTTAGGTCAAAAATGAAGTACAAATGATAAAATCCCAACAGTCCAAGGAACACTCATCAAGACATCACCTTTATTATCAAGCAAGAGAGGAAATGAATCAAGATATCAATCTATGCAAGTAGCTAAAAGAGAAAAAGAACCTCAAAGTGGAACCTCAAGTGAACTAAAACCCGAGTGAAGAAGAAATAAAACCCCAATAAAGAAGAATCCAAAGTACATATGTCAACTCAAGCCGGTTAATCCAAAAACTCAAGTGAAGAAGATAGAGAATCCGACCAAAGAAGACAAGAAACCCAAGTGAAGAAGACAAAGTGTTCACATTGTAGAGGTGTACCTCAAGCTCGATTGAAGAAGGCAAGAAAAGTTGGACAAAGAAGCCTTTTGTGCAAGGTTGTCAATGTGCCTCGGGTGAAATCTGCAGTCTGACTGAAGAAGACGAAAAACCCGATTGTAGAGGACAAAAAACTCGAGTGAAGTATAAAGTTGTAAAGCGGTGGAAGGACTCGACCCAAAGTGAAACCTTCACCCGACCTTAGACAAAGTTTACCCCGGGGTTGTCAAGGCTGGTGTGGACCACTTTTCTAACTAACTCATGCTAGTTACATGGATACTTTTTGGATGCTTATAGAATATGGGACCACGATTTTAAGCCTATATATATATGGCTCTTGCAACTGTATCAATTTCACTCACCAAATATTCTATAAACAATTCTCTAGAAATTCTCTCTTTAGTTGTAGCTTGTCCGATTTGAAGATATTAAAGAAGGTCTTGGTGTTATTGATATTTCTCTTCTCTAGATCTTTATTCCAACTTGTTTCGATCATAACTTTGGATTGATAAATCCGATTGCTTCCATTCTATTTCCTAAATTCCTTATTTTTAGTGTAGTTTGTCACCATGCTATTCATTTATATTGTTTATGTTCTTGGATTTTCGGTCATGAGTGAGTATTTCTATTGCTAGGATTTGGGATGAAAACTCCAAATCATGCTAGACTAGTGTGTTCTATGTTGTGTTTAAAAGTTGATGAGAATCAAATGCATGTTTAGTAGCATATATGGGTTCTAGAATTCATCATGAATTTATTTCAAGTTTGGACATTATTTGATTGTCCGATGCTAGTTTAAAAATAATCTAGATTATTCCCACAACATAACCAAGCATCCTAAATGAGACTATAGGTAATTAGAATATGATTGTGCAATGTTTGATGCCTATATTGTTTTAGTAATTCTAGCTATGGGCGAAAGAATGGCTAGATTACTTGTCTTGTAATGTCCAGCTAGGTTGTGCAAGCAAATACCAAACACCGTGTAATGCTGGCATAGTTTAATATAATCATGATTTGTATCAAAGCTTAATATCTAATGAGTAAATAACAAACATCATGTGATACTCATTAGTTGAAATAAGCCAAATGCTTTGACTAAGCATACATTTACCATGCTACATTAGTGTTTGCGACTTAAACTTTCATCATTGATTGAACACAATATAACCAAGTATGCTTCTAGTTATAGTTTGGAGGAATATCCCCAATTCCTAGTGTTTTCTCATATTGATACTTGATCCTTGTTACTTGTTACCCCTTCAAACCAAAACATTTAATCACTTGATTACCCCTTTTCCTTTCATTTTACACACTCATGTTTTACTAGTTGAATTTGAGACAAAGTTGGGATATACATAGTCTCTTGAAATTTTGACCATGACCATTATACAAGTAGATGCATAAAATTAGGATTAACGATTTTTATGCATCTACTTGAAATTACCGTATGTTTAGCTTTTGGTTGGTTGTCAAATTCCCTAATTTTAAACTAAAGTTGTTTTAGGTCTGAAATTTTTAGCTTAACCATCTTTAGTTGATTTGGAATTCGCTGGTAGTTCATCCATATTGCACAATGTAGTTAGAAAATATAAAGAAAATTCAATAAGCACCATCATCAGTTTTCTTTTATTTTTGTTTAGAGATTTTGGTTTAAGAAACCTATAATTTGTAACACAGAAAATGCAGTATACATATTCAAATACAAGTATTTCCATATAATATAATTAGCTTTATTTAAGGTTCTTAACTTATAGTTTTGATTTGCTTATTATATTTATGCAGTTAGTGTAAGGTGACACGAGAATTTAGAATTTGGTATTTCATATAATTTTGATTTATAAAATTTTTTGAATTAAATTATAATTTAAGCAGGAATTATGAAAGATAATGTTATAGTTTTTCAAAAAAAAAAAAAAAAAAAAGAAATAAGTTTAGAGTTTGTGCTGGTCCAAACACAGTCTTAGAGAGAGTAAAGTTAAAGGTTTTGGACATACCCATATATGTTGTCTACCTCAACTGCCTAGACCACCCAAATTCATATATACTTTCAAAAACTAGAGCTTGAA
The DNA here is from genome assembly GCA_033239045.1 of Fagopyrum esculentum. Lineage (NCBI taxonomy): Eukaryota > Viridiplantae > Streptophyta > Magnoliopsida > Caryophyllales > Polygonaceae > Fagopyrum > Fagopyrum esculentum. The sequence continues at coordinate 73,581,737 of BSUD01000002.1, read as the reverse complement.
TAAATATCTAAACAAAACACTCAGATCCTCTCCCAATCATCAAACAAAAAGAAGGCTCTCCATCCTTTCACAAATTACATCTACTTATATATCTTCAATAGACTTACATAAGTAAGACCATTTTCCAAGGAACACAAAATAAACATTCTTCGACTTTCAATAGACTTACATAAGTAAGACCATTTTCCAAGGAACACAAAATAAACATTCTTCGACTTTCAATTCTAACCCTCACTACTCATCACAACTTTGATCAATCGTTTTCGATTCTCTTGATTTAACCAAGATTGGATTCCATTGTCTTTGCTTGACTACTATTCACTTCTTATTTGTAATTTGCTTGCAAATTGACCAGATCGGATTCATAATCATCTATATCTCCGGTACGCTTCACTTTCATCCTTGGATCTTTCTTGTCTAATACTCATAGGCGAGAGCCAACCAACCTAGATCCGGCATCAATTTTCTCTTACCTCAAATTGCACTTCATGTATAAAGTCTATATTTCAATTTAGTTATGGTTATTATATTTCAATGTAATTTGAGTTGTTATATTTGTCCCACTTTTTCTCTTTCTTACGACTACGTGGTGATGAGAAAGGGAAAATCAGTGTTGTACATGAGCGACTTGGATAGTGGTATGACTATTTCACTTTGTTATTCGCCGCCATTGACTAGGAGAAACGTTTTGCTAAGGGCGGATAAGGTCAAGGCGGAGGAAGCCTTGGCGACGCAAATCGTGAATTTGGTGCAGGATAAGCAATTTGGTCTAACTACAAGCGAAATCATTGCTCCTAGGCTTTGTACCATCATTGTGCTTATGCAATTGGTATGATATTGTGTCATTGGTTGTTCCTGAATGTAATACTAGGGCTTGCAGATACTTATGTGATTATTGTACCTCATTCCATACAGAACTACATATGTTTATGAAATAAACAAACTAAAATTGACATTATCCATATGATCATATATATATATACAATGTAGAAGGGAACTTTTAGAGATGAAAGAGCAATAAATGTGACCCCTTTTTACCCACATCCATCCCAAACTTGAAAACTCCCACCCTAACTAAAGAGATTTGTCAATTAAAAGCCTGTGTTATTCCATTGATCAAACAATATTTATATAGGCAAATACAAAGAAATAAAATAATAAACGGGTAACAAAAGATAAGCCCGATAATAAGACGTAAGCTCAATACTCTAACACTCCCCCTCAAGCGGGAGGTGTGGAAGAAATAACTCCAAGCTTGCGAATTAAGAAGTTGAAACGAGTAGGTCCAAGAGCTTAAGTCATAATGCCAGCTAGCTGAAGTGTGACGGGAACATGTTGTGTCTGAGTAATGCCTCGATGAATCTGTTCCTTGATCGTATGACAGTCAATCTCAATATGTTTGATACGCTCATGAAATATTGGATTGTTGACTATATGAATGGTGGAGTGATTATCACAAAAGAGGCGCATATGAGCCTTGTGTGAAACCCCGAGTGAATCAAGTAGAGAATGAAGCCAAAGGAGCTCACAAGTAGTAGTTGTCATTGCTCTATATTCGGCCTCCCCAGAAGATCTAGAAATCGTAGCTTGTTTCTTGGTTCTCCAAGAAATGAGTGAATTACCGAGGAGAATGAAGTAGCTTGTAGTAGAGCGTCTAGTGATAGACAAGCTGCATAATCAGAATCACAAAAAGCACGAATACACAAATCACTAGAACGAGATAAGAAAATACCCTGATCAGGTACTGACTTTAGGTAACGAATAACCTTTAAGGCAACATCCCATTGGCCACGGTGCGGAGCAGCCATAAATTGAGAAAGTGTATGAACCGAGTATGCAAGTTCAGGGCGAGTGATGGACAAGTAGATAAGACGGCCAACCAATCGACGATATTTATCAAGATCATCAAGCAGAGCAGAGGAATCTGATTGAAGACCATGATCAACAAACATCGAAAATAATGCGGGTTTGCATCCAAGAAGACCAGAATCAGCTAGAATATCTAGAGTGTTTTTCCGTTGGTTCAACCATAAACCAGACGATGTACGAACAATTTAAATGCCTAAGAAGAACCGAAGGGGTCCAAGGTTCTTCATAGGAAAGCAAGCATGAATATTGTCTTTAAATCGACGAATGGTACCAAGATTATTGCTAGTAATGACTAGATCATCCACATATATCAGGATGTGAAGGATGATACCTGACCGTCTGAAGGTGAAAAGGGAGTAATCAGCCAAAGACTGAGAGAAACCATATTTCAGAAGAATAGATGTGAACTTGTGGAACCAATTCCATAGAGCTTGACGAAGACCATACAATGATTTCTGTAGACGACAAAATTGGGACGAGGCTCGAAAACCAAGAGGTGGTAGCATATATACTTCCTCATGCAGATTCCCATGAAGAAAAGCATTGTGAACGTCCATCTGATGAAGTTCCCAGTTATAGATAGAGGCAATTGTGAGAAGTAGTTAAGTGTAACTGATTTAGCAACAGGAGCAAAAGTTTCATTATAATCAATGCCTTCCTGTTGACGGTTGCCAAATGCAACTAGATGCGCTTTATAGCGCTTAACCTGTCCATCAGAGTTGTATTTAATACGAAAAACCCGTTTAGAGCCAATATGTTTACGATCGAGAGGAAGATCAACATATTCCCAAGTGTTGTTGCGGTGTAAGGCTGTCATTTCATCCTACATGGCCTTTCTCCAATTTGGGTTAACAACCGCGTCTATGAAAGATGTTTGTTCTTGTTCCAGATACATTGAGTTAATAGCAGTAACATAGGCATAAGAAAAATGTTCATATGATAAAGAATTCTTTATGGTATACAGGGTACCTGATTCGGTGGAGGAGAAGTTTCACACGATTTGGAATCAAAATGACTTGCCTTTTGACAAACATATATAGTCTCGTAAAAAGATAGATGGTTTTAAAGTACGGGAGCTGCGACGGGGTGGGTCTTCGGTCGGAGCAACAGTAACGGGTGGCAGAGTCGGAATGATGGGTTGAGGGATTTCAGTGCCCATGAGAAGAGAGGTAGAAATAGGTGGATTAGTAGAGGGAGGTGGGGGACACGCTGGAGGGGACAGGGTGGTTATAGAAAATGGGGAGGGGTTTAGTAGGGAGGGGTAAGGGGCATCAATAATAGGTAGGGGAGAGATGACGGGGGCCCCGTGGTAGGTGGAGGGACAAGAGGGAGGTGAAAGGGTTCTGGGGGCCGTAGTAGGTAGAGTTAGGTTCCGCGTCATAGGGAAATTGTTGGGGGTTTTCTTGGGTGGGGGCTGTTTTTCGGGGGGTTTCTAGGTAATATTCGGGAGACAAATTAGTGGGGTTTTCTATGGACTCCGTAAGTTCAGGAGAATTTTTCGGTTCGCAGAACGGAAAAATGTTCTCGTAAAAACGTGCATCCCGCGTTGTAAAAATTTCTTTTGGTATCAAGATCCAACATTTTCCAAGCCTTTTGTGAAGATGTATATCCTACAAAAATCCATTTTTGACCTCAAGATCAAAATTTATACAAAGACCGAAGTATAAAGGAACAATAAGCAAGATAACCAAACACCCGAAGATGGTCAAGATTTGGTGGAGAGCCATGAAGAAGCTCACAAGGAGTTTTGTGATGGAGGATGGGAGTAGGGGAGCGATTGATAAGGTAAAATGTCGTAAGAACACATTCTCCCCAAAGCGAGATGGGTAAATTTGCTTGAAACATTATGGATCTAGTGACATTAAGGATATGACGGTGTTTGCGTTCTACCCTCCTATTTTGTTGTGGTGTGTAGGTATAAGAGGTTTCTAAATGGATTCCCCTACCATTAAGAAAAGGTTGAAGGAAAATAAATTCCTTAGCATTGTCACTGCAAAAGGTTTTAACACAGGTGTGGAATTGAGTCTCAATCATGACACTAATTTTTTTTAATTAAAGTGGCGACTTCGGCTTTTCCCTTTATTAAATAAACCCACGTGTAACGGAACTAATCATCTAAAATGGTAAAAAACTAGGAACAACCGAAAGTAGAAAGGGTGCGATAAGGACCCCAAATATCTAAGTGCATTAATTCAAATAACGACAAAGCATGAGAACTACTAACCGGAAAAGATGATCTAGGTAGTTTGGCCCGGAGACATATGTCACATGGATAGGTGGTTTTGGTGATGTAAGGATGACCAAGGCGGTTATGGTGGGTGGTGTTGTCAATAGTGGTAAGACATGAAGGGAGCGGAGAAGCGTTTGCCATCCAGCGAAGCCGGTAGATTCCATCACGAGCTTCACCCATTCAAATCATTGTCCTCGAAGTACGGTCCTGTATAACACAAAGTTTATTAGTTATCATAAAAACACAATTCAAATCCGTATTTAATTGATTTAGAGAAAGTAGATGGCAATCAAGTCCTGGAACATATAATACTCGGGGCAAGTGAAAGGAGATATTGAGTTGCAAGTTGTCTGTGTGTTCAGCGGAGACTAAACCTCCATTAGGGAGTTTAATCCATCATGTTGTGACCGGCTTGAGTGATGAAAGTAATTAATGATCATCTGTCATATGAAAAGAAGCCCCCGAATCAAGAATCCAAGAGAACGAATTTGAACAGTAGGAGTTCAAAGAAGATATGAGAGTATTCCATTGAGTATCATTAATTACAAGGTCAATGTCTTTACGGTCCTCAAACGTTAAGGGACCAGGGAAGGGGCATGGAAGGGGTATGCGGAGTTAGCTTGTCCCGCCGCCCAATAATTGTGGCGGTTATGTTACCAGGCAAAGTCGTTTCTGATACTGACGGCCAAAGTATTCTCTGATACCGGCTGCCAACGTATTCCCTGATACCAACGGCCAAAGTATTCCCTCATATCGCCAAAGCGGCAAAAGGTTAATTTTAGGGTTTAAGGTTTTGTGCGGAAGCGTAGGTCAAGGAAAGCGCTGTGATACCATCAAGAGTTTTATGAATTGAAAGTTTGTGTTATTCCATTGATCAAAAAATGTTTATATAGACAAATACAAAGAGATAAAATAATGAACGGATATCAAAAGATAAGCCTGATAATAGGAGATAAGCCCAATGCTCTAAGAGATAAGCTCAATACTCTAACATTAACTCCTCTACCATTTTACACACTATTGTAATGATCGATTCCATCTAAGTCTGATTTTTGTTCAATGTAATTTGGACCCTTTCGATTGAGTAGTTACACATTCATCAAATTTGAACTATAGTTTTTTGTAAGCGAGTTAGTCGATGCTTATTACAATTTTACAAGTTAGTGTTGGCCCGCTGATATCTTGGTTGTAGATTTGTAAGAATGCTTGTATGTTGACCCTCTTTAACATAGGTATTAAGTGATTGCGATGGTCTTAATTGCCAGAAGAGAGAATACACCGATGAGGTTGAAGCGTTAACCATGTTTCGTAAATATTTACAAGACTCATTGCAATGTAAAGGATCACGATCGAACACAGGGAAGACGATGTTTAACTTTGATGAACTAGTTAAGAAACCAATTCCAAGAAATAAAATAACCACAACATGTACATATAGTAAGGATCAATGAAGAAAACCAAAAGCCAAAAGTAGCAACCCTAGGTTATCCGACCTAGGTCAAGTCGACCGAGATAGAACACAATTAAATCACCAGAGAACAACAAGGATGCAACTAGAGTTGAAATCTTGAAGTTAGAGGGAGAAAGTAGTCCGACCTTAGTAGAGGTATTCTTCATATTGCATCGTAAAATAGTTTATAAACCAGATCAGAAAGAGGGAAGAAAGTTTGGATCTTTGGAATGTGTAAAAATAGATTTAAGAAAGAGAATAGTTAAGCCACTAGTATCGATAGAAATAAAGCATTATGGAATCCAGATTGCCACAACATGCATATAATAGATCTCAAAAGGCAATCCCACAATATTGAATGTAAGCTAGAGTTATATAAAAGACAATTTCATTGATTGTCACACATGGTCAGAATCTATCGGTTGTGGTACCTCAATGTTGTTACTGTCAGTTGTCACATACCTAAGACATTGTTGAATCATCACATAAAACGGAACATGGAGGTGTGAGGACTATACTATCACTGAAAGTTAGGTCACCCTTTTGTAGAACATATAGTATATCTAATACTACCATAACTCATAGACATAAAATCAATACATAAAATCAATCCAATATCATAGATCAATACAAGTCGGGCTCATTAGACCCTAGAATAGAGAGAGATTACTCACACATATCTCAAAAATAAAACAAAGCTTTATTAAAATTCTTGAACAAAGAGCAAGCCGTCCGTTGGGAAATGGATCGTACGACCTACATAGGGGGGAGAGGTAGAAAACTTTGTAAGTGCGTGGAAAATGAGATATCTAACATAATGGCTAAAGATCTTGATTTATATGGCCAAATGATAGTCTAAAAACCCAAGATCTCTTAGAAAATATTTTCTAATAAGATAAGATATGATCAAATCATATCTTCAAAAAAGACAAGATCAATCTAAAAGATAAAAATGTTCAAGTGGAAATGTTCGAAGTACAACCCAAACTAAAGAGCATAAAGGAGAGTGATAGATATCCAAAATCATCAAAGTGGGCCAAGGCCGAATGGTCTTATGGGCTTGGCACATAGAATCAACATCTTGTCAACATTGTGACACTTCAATCAAACTAGTTTCCCATTGTTGTGGTTGCAACAAGAAAGCCCATAACTACTACTTTCGAAGGTAATTCAAAGCTCTACAACTTTGTAGTTGACACGAAAGTTCATATCGGTTGGCATCCGGGAGTAAATCAACCGTCTTCGTACGTAATACTCGGATGCTCTTCATTTCTTCGCTCTTAAACAAGTGGTTATGTATGGGTTCATGTCTTGAATGAACAAGAGATGGTCAAGCTAATGCTCATTGATCGACCTACACATTTCCCAAGGTGTTCTTTATCTTCACTCTCGGATCTCAATCATTTCCATCTTGATCTTGACTTCTTTGACCGTAGGGAGATCCTCTTAGTGTGTATGAGGTCATTCCGCTACATTTATATCATTTATGCTTTACAAATGCCTAGAATGCCTGCAATTACATAAAGTCAACCGGTAGATCTCCAAAACACTAATAGGAAAGAAACAAACCATTAAGATATGTCATTTAGCCTAAAAGAGGTAAGAAATGGAATAAAATGATGATGCAAAAATACTTTAATTTGAGTGCTATAACATACCGATATAGATTGAGCATGTGAAATTTGCACATTAAATTTTTGTCATTTCTATTATAGTTAAGATGTAATGAAAAGTGTTTTTTTTATTTTGTGATTTGTTTTTTGTAAGGGTATGCTTCAAGGACTGTATTGGTTCTTTTGGTGAAAGTTAAACACAATTCTTTCCTTTTCTTCTCAATCTTTAATGGACTTTTTATCTTTATTTGTATAGTGATCGATGTAAATCTGTGGAGAGAATCTTCTCAACCGGTCTATGTACTAACACACAAGGAAAATCAACTTTGCACCATAAAAACTAGAATAAATCGTATGTAGCTGGATTGTGTAGTGATTTGCTCTTTTTATCTCGGTCACTCATCATTCCTACTTTATAATGAAGTGGAGAAGGAGCTTTGTTTTATCGACTAATGCATGTGTAAAATACGGTGATAAGGCCAAGGAACAAAATGAGCTTTGTATGAATATTTCTTATACTATATCGGTGCCCTTGTTATAATTTTACAAGTTATTGTTAGCCTATTGATATCTCTTTTGTAGGTTTGTGAGAATTCTTATATGTTAAAAATCTCTTTTTAATATGCTTTAACAACTTAGGTATCTTGATAGACCATTGAAATATGTCACTTAAATATTGGAAATCTAAAGCTAAAAACAATGTAGACGGTGAAGGTTTAAAGCGGCGATGTAATTGCTATTGCCTTGACTGTGAGCTCAAAAAAAGGAAGGGTGTTGTAAATTGTGTTACTCTACATGACATTGTTGTTCAACAATGTAATTTAAAGGGACGTTGATCAGTTGACACTAGTGTCAAATGACACTAGTGATGTGGCATTATCAAGTGGATGAATTGGCAGATGATGTGGCTAATTATTTTTTTTTTAAAAAGAACAAAAATATGGTTAATTAATTAGACTTCATTAATAATTCCTCATTTTCTCTCTCTTCTTAATTATAATAAATAAATAAATGATTATGTAAAAGGTAGGATTCGAACTCTGGATGAATTGAGCCTCCCTCCCACCCTTATACCAGTTGGACTAATTAAACTTTGTGTATTCTTTTGATGATACACAATATTAATACACAATATTAATACACAATTTCAATCACACAATAGTAATACATAATTTTAATTACACAATAGTAATACACAATTTCAAATACACAATGTTAATAAATAAAAGACTTGTGTAACCAAAAACCTTGTGTACGAGATACTCGAGCGATATAAAATGGCTCGAGCATACATAATGTACCTACATATTATTCAGGAAAGAAATTCAGTGAAATGTATTTCGTACACAAGGTTTTGGTTACACAAGTTTTTTATTTATTAATATTGTGTATTTGACATTATGTATCAATATTGTGTATTAATATTGTGTATCATCAAAAGAATACACAAAGTTTAATTAGTCCATCTAGTATAAGGGTGGGTTTAATTAATCCATCTGGTATAAGGGTGGGAGGGAGGGGCAACTCGTCCAGAGTTCGAATCCTACATTTGACAACATCTTTTACTTATTATAATTAAGAGGATAAATAAAAATATTTAGTTACCCGATTTAACAAAATACAAAATTAAATTGATTATTAATAGGAGAGAGAAAAATCTTTAAATCCTTCCTATTTTGATGATTATCCAACTCATTTATCTTTATTTTTTATTAGTAAAATTAGGGTGCCTAGTTTGTATCTAAGATACAAAAAGTACCTTATTTCACCAATCTTCTCTATGGGAAATTCCAACTTCATTAATTATTTTTTCTTGGTCATTGGAAGGGTTGGCAATAAAGATGTTCAATTCTCCCGAGTTTTTCTCCATGGTTGGATCTGGGATGAATCTGCTATGCTATCCTTCTATCATCATCGATTTGATTCGATTAAAAGCTCCATATCATTTAAGGTTTTTGCTGAGAAGGTGAAGTCGAACGAGATGCTCCACTGGAGGAGTTGGGATGTCTAGCACACAAGGAAGGGGAAGGAGGACACTAGTGATCTCGAAGGTGAAGTCTCATAAGATGAAGAGTGAGAATGGAGGCTATTTAGTTCGTTAGAAGGTGAAGTTAATCGACCGGGGAAGGAAGGCTATTCAATTCATTGGAAGAAAGAAGGAGCTGAAGAGTTAGATGAGTTAGATGAGAATTAAATTGTTAAACAAACTTAATGTTGCATTTAATAGTTTTACATTTTCAAAATAAAGGTGAAATGCATTGTTTGTGTCTTGTACGTACGTGCATTGTAAGTGAACAGTCCTCAAAGCATTGTTTGTGTCTCCTAATTGCTTGCTAGAAGAGATCGAATGCTACATTGTGAAGGAGTTAACCCTTTTTTTGCTGAACAAGGTAAGTTTACGTCTTCAAGATGAGTGACTCAATGAGCATCGATCTTAATGTTGATGCCGTTCACGTACAAGAACAAGGTAATTAACTTTGATCAATTTTTTTTTTTTGTCTTGATTAACCCTTTTTTGTGTAGAATCGAATAATTTAACGTACCCATTGTATTATGTATGAATGTGAAGGTAACCTAATGCGTGAATTGTTCGGCGATAGTCCACCATGTTCTCCGACTATTAGAGAACATGAAAATCTGGATGAGAACGAGCTAGATTACGAAGCTAACGGATATAGTTTAGGGAATGAAGGTGAAGTTGATGTGTATGAAGATCTTAATCTACACGTCGGGATGACATTTGCAAACTCGGATGAGTTGATAGGTCATTGTCATTTTTATGCTTAGAAAAATGGATTTTCTATTAGAATTCAAAATTCTACAATGAACAAAGAGAATGGTAATGAGGAGAATGAAGGGAATGTGTTGCCGAGCGGAAAAGACAAGTGCAAGGCATTGAGGCTGATTTGTTTTAAAGGGGGGAAATTTGATTCAAAGTCAAGAAATCCGGGACGTGGACCTAGTTCATGCAGCACCGGATGTCAATTTCATGTCAATGCCTCTATCCAAACCGATGGGCTATGAAAGCTAACTAAGGTAACACTAGATCATAATCATGAGTGTGTTGCTGGAAATTCTAAATTCCTTGCAAGCTATAGATATATCAGTGAAAGAAAAAGAAAAGGATTTTAGATAATGATAGAGCTGGCGTGCAGATAATAAAAAACTACAGTTCTATTGTTGTGGAACACGGAAGCCATGACAATGTTCCCTTTGACCAAAGAGATGTTCGTAACCTAATTGCAATATGTAGAAGACTTCATATGGATACAGGCGACTTCAATGCAATGAGGGATTGTTTTGACATGATGAGTATCGGTAAGTGCAATTTTGTATACAGATATGACCAAGATGACGACGGAAGATTGAGGAATGTATTTTGGGCAAATGGAAGGAGCATAGCTGCATATCAAGAGTTTGGAGATGTCATTTCTTTTGACACTACATACGTGTCGAATAGATATAAGACACCATTTGCACCATTTATTGGAGTTAACCACCATGGTCAATCTGTGTTGTTTGGGTGTGCTCTATTAGCTGGTGAGGAAATTGGTAATTTCCTGTGGTTGTTCCGTACCTGGCTAGAGGTAATGTCGGGAAAGGTTCCGCAGGCAATCATCACCGATCAGTGCAAATCCATCGGTATATTCCAGTATGTACATTATTTTAGTTTTACATTTCTCACAATGATCATAACCCTTTTTTTATATTTCTTATTTCAAAGGAAATGCAATTGGACAAGTGTTCCCTAATACTCCACATCGGTGGTGCATTATTTGCCTCTTAATATGAAAAGAATCAGGATCACTTTCGGAAGCACTACTTTTAGAACGAGATGTTGTACCCATCGAGCTATAACCATTCCCATAACCTATAACATTTGAAAGATGAACCCATTTGAAGAAGTTACATTTATCGCATTTATAAAAAAACTTGTTCAGATTTTCATCTGTAAAGGAAAATCTCACAACAATCCTTCGAGGTGGTTGACAACGACAATATTGGGTTGACACCCTCAACGGAGGTGATGAAGATTCATTGTCTCTACTATAATCCATTACCTGCAATCCATAAAAACGAAGGTGAGAAAGGAAGTGAAGATTTCTGGAAGGTGAGAAAGGATTACCGGTAACGAAGGAAATGAGGAGGTATTGATGGGTGGTGGGGTGGGTATGGGTATAGGTACAACCACCCACCACCCACCACCCGAACCATCCACCACCCATCTCAACCGCCCCGCATCACCTGTATAAAGAATTTAAAAAATAAAAATAAAAAACCCTGAATTCTACCCATATAAATTAATAAAAATATAAAAACCCTAAATTATCAAGAGACAAGAGTGTAGCCGCATCACCATTCACCTTACCTCTTCCCTAATCTGAATTTTTAATATCGATCGCTAATATCGATCGTTGATTCGCTAGTCGCTATACTCAATAAAACCTTCGGTCCTTCGCCAAATAGTCAAACCTGACTACCTCAGTTTACAGCTGCCGAACCACACGCTCCCTTCCCCGTTCAGTCACTCACTTCTATGCATCGCTCGCTTCATTCTCTCAACAGGTAATTAATCCTCACTAGTGTCTTCTCTCCATCCTCTCCTCGGATCTATATTCGATTTTGGAGCCACACACTCCCTTCAACATAACACTCACTTCAGGCGTTTAGTCAGTTATATGATTCATACATCTTCTTAGTTCTTACCATGTGTTTGAATTATTGTTTTAGTTTGATAATTTTGGATTAAGGCAACTTATTTGCAAGTTGTTCCATTAGTTAATCATGGGTGTTGTTACGTTTTGCGGGAGCTTGTGCATATTGTCTCCCTATATGATATCAGTCCAAAGTTTTTGTACCTTTTAGAATATGAGAGTAGACATATTGATGGTCAATACTAGCTGACATTTTACCATGTTCTTTGCGGAAGATTGCAGAATCACTACATCGAGCTCTAAAGGAGTTTGATTGTAGTGTATGTTGAATTACGTTTGTTGTATGCAAAAGTATTGCGTTTATTTGCATGGTTTTGTACTAATCAGAATACATTTTCCACGTTGGTATGTAATGTTGGACAATGTTCCGTAAATTAGTAGATTTATATTTGTGTTACATTAAAATATAAATTTACTTTATACATGTAAATGTTTAAAACTGAAAGATATACTACACAATACACACCCGGTTATTTCACCTGAACCATCCGACTATCCGGTGGGTGATGGGTGGGTGGGTGACGGGTGAAGTGTTAGGCAGGTCGTGGGCGGGGTGGGTGAGGGTTTAAGTAAGGTGGGTGGTTGGTGGATGTGGAACTTCCACCCATAAACCGACCCATTTCCATTTCTACTTCACATATGTTATTCATGAGCCTTACAATCAACAAGTACTAGTTGTTATGACAAAAACATAGTTAGCCTCATTTAGCTTCTTTCAAACATTGAAAGAAGCATGGAAGATTTCAAAAAAAAAAATAAAAAAACTTCAAATTTTAAACTTTTCATAAAAAAAAATTTGGAAATTTTATAAGATCATAAAAGGGCATAAACAAAGAAAAACAAAGACCAAAGAAAATCACAAAAAGCAAAAACAAAGGAAATAAAACATGCAAGCACATAAGAAAATTTGATATGTGAGTATTCCCATCCTATACTTAAAACTTTGCATTGTTCTTGATGTAATAATTAAAGGTAAGTTAGAAAAGACTCACAAAATGCAATATATGTGTAGAGGCAAGGGATTTTCATTCTTGTGGTCGAACACTACCACCCATCCATGCATTTCATTTTCCTTTGAGGAAGACCACCTCATCATAGGTTTCATTTTGACGGGTTTGAAGATTGTTCATTTAACTAGTCACCTCCGTCATCCACCTATCGTTCCTCATTCCTCCTTGTTTGTTCATACATCCATTTGTATTGACGTGCCATAAATGAATGGATGCCTTGGTCTTCCGTTTCTTCATGGTAGGAGTAAGAACTAGTACGAGCGGGCCTTGATCCGGAAGCTCTCGAACATCCCTCTTAGACATCTCTCATTATGATGCATACATCATCCTTTTGAAGGTTGTAGTCTTCGTCCTCTAAGCCCTCCTCAACCACCACCACCACCACCACCACCTTCTTCTTCTTCTTCTTCTTCTTCTTCTTCTTTATCATTGCTATCATCCAACTCTTCTAGTAAGGCTATCAATCTTCTCTTCATGTTCCTTGGATAAAAACCAACCAACTTTGATTCCACAAAACCCTATTCTCTTGCACGGTCACCTTTCACTTCACTCTTAGTTTCGAACATTAACCCTACTTGGAAAAACTGTCAAAGTTAGGAACCCGTCATCGGTGTGTGTCTCTCCAAAGGAATGCCTAAGTACTTGGAAACTAAAGAGACAAAACCACCAACACACAACCTTCCCAAATTTTGTTGGCTTTTCCTAGCAATATGGTTCACCAAAAAGCGAGGCACATGAGGTAACTTCATTGCAAATGCGCAATTGATTATGTAGACCTCATCAAGGGAAACGTTTTTGACGCTATCAAAGCGAGAGAGGAGTAACTCGCTCAAGATCCGGTGGAACACATGAAGCATTGGGTTGTATATTCTCGAGGCATTGGTCTTGTATGTCCCAAAGATTCCTTCACAAATCTCGCCCCAAAATTTATATTTCAACGGGTGTGGATAAGGGACGGGTTGGGAAGCAAGGTCGATGATCTTTCTAACATCTTCAACGCCTATGTTCCAATCTTGATTTGCAAGTCTAAAGGCAAGTTTCGGACTCAAGTTCTTGAAGAGAGAGTGTGAGATCTTTGTAGGTATTTTCATCCCAAGAGAGTAGGCTTTCCAGTCTACTGCTAGAGAAGAACCCCTTAATGTCCTCCATAATTGCTTTATTTTCCAACATTTTACTATCAATGTACCTAGCGGGCCTCATCTCGAGTTTGGCAAAGCGATTGTTGTTTGCCTTGAGCTTCTTTGCATTAACAATCTTAAGTAGATGAAGGGCCCTAGTAGGTACTGATTAGGGACCATCCCCAACACCTCTCATACAAGGACCAATCACTAGAGCTAGAGCATTGAATGAGAAAGAGTATACATCATCTTCACATTCTATCATGGAAAGGTCTATCACTAGATCAAGAGAAAGATCCATCCAAGAAGAGGTTGCTAGCTTATTGACATCATGTATGTCTAAGGAGACCCTACTTATGTCTAAGTCTTCCTTAGTTACATTGACATATATTATGGAGGAGCCATACAAGAATGAAGATGATTAAGGAAGGAAGGAGGAACACTTAAAGGTCTCGGCCCCACCATAAAATATCAGTCGAGATATTGTTATGTATTAACCCGGAGATTGATATGAATCTTGATAAGATTTATACAAGATTATAGTTAGTTACTATATACCTTTAAAGCTCTAAAAATTCTAAAGGTTTTTATCTTTTGTCCTATATTTTGTAGGATTATTTTATTCTTTATCTTTTAGGTGAATCTCGCATGTTTAGTTCCCTAGAGGCCTAGATAATGGTTTGTTGATTTTGATTATTGATTTCTAATACATTGTGAGATACTCGTTACTTCATTTACGAAGTGTATGTTTTATTCATTCCTATTCAGTAAAAAAAAGAGCCTTTTATTGAATCATGGTAAGTCCTTTCTAGGTTGTTCGTGTGTGTGTTAATCTTCTTAAAGATTTGTGCTACTAGTTAAACTAAGCCCTCCTTGTGCTTGTCTTAACTAGAAGACTTGTGTAAGGTTGAAGAAGGAAGGTGATGCGGGGTATAAACCGTTGTTCCTGATCTAGATTAGAAGTCCACAAAATCAATAATTGGGGCAAATCTCGGTTAAATTCCCAGGCAAGATTCTTATTGATAGATTGAGATTTGTAAAACTCGAACACAAAATCACGTCAATTGATTGAGCGATAATGGATAGATAAGAAGATGATTATATTGATTGAAATTGATGGAAATATAGGAGATTACGAACCAAGGTATTCTTGCAATGAACCTTGACTAATTGGATCAAAACCACTTAACAAAGAGCTACCTTAAAACACCCTTCTTTAACCTTACACAAGCCTTCTAGATAAGACAAGCACGAGAAGGAACTAGAACTGACTAGGAGCACCAACCTTCTAGAAGATTAACACACACAAGCACAACCTAGCAATGACTCAAAACGATTCAATCAAAGGCTTTCTCTTTTGATTGAATAGGAATGAATAAAACTCATACTTCGTAAGCGAAGCAGCGAGTATCTCACAATATTGTGAAAATAATAATCAAAATCAAATATACCTATGAATCTCGACTTCTATGGATATTTACAAGCGAGATTCCTATAGAAAATAAAATAAAAGATACTCCTAAAAGATAGGATCGAAAAACCAAAAGATACCTTTAGAATGTTTAGAGATTTAAAGGTATTAAAAATAAAAATATCAAATAACTGATAAGATCTCGACCGGATCTTATTGATCTCGACAAGAGCAAATCTTGGTTGGAATCTCGGGCGAGATTTGGTTCTCAAGGCTGAGATTTTAGTTGGATGGCATAAATATCGTGTTAGCCATATTTCTTGCCTCCTTGATCATCTTCACATATGTATGGCTCCCGCACAATAGATACCAATGTCACTAAGGAAGATTTAGGCATAAGTAAGTTCTTCTTAGGTGTACATGATGCCAACAAGTTAACAAGCTCTAATTGGATGGCTTTTGAAGATAATAACTCCTTCTCTTTCAATGTTCTTGCTCTCGCTCTAGTGATTGGTCCATGTGTAGGGGCTGTTGGGATGTTTCTACATCAGAAGGGTTAAGATAACTCTTTGTTGAGGGTTTTGATCCAGTTGGTCAATGTTTTGTTTGCAAGTTTATATCTTGGTTCTATGTTCCTATATTTCCATCAATTTGTTTCGTTATCATCTTCTTTATCTTATCATTATCATCCATATTAATCACGTTCTTATTCTTTGAGTTTTCAAGAATCTTGGCCTTACCATGTAACCTCGTCCGATATTTACTTCTGTTGTCGATTTCGTGGACTTCAATCTAGATCGGGAAACTGCGGCATCAACCCCGCATCAAATTGGTATCAAAACTAATCGATTGAAGTTCAACTCAGCCATATACTACGGTTTGAGTATTTTTATTTGAGTCTTCTTTGAGTCATATAAAAAATTGAGTCTTTTCTTTGTTGTTATCCTTTTGTGAGATTATTTGAGTCTGACGTGCTTTGTCTTGTGTCTATTGAAGAAGAGAGAAACGCCATATCCCAAACACAAGCCTACCATACCTTAAACTGAAATCTCGCGTGAGTTGTAGAATAATCTCGCCCGAGATTGTTGTCCTCAAAGCCAAAAATTTCACCTAATTTGGCCAACAAGTTTTGTGATCTTCTCCATCTCCAGTCGATATCAATACCTAGATTTGAGTCAAATCTTATTATATTCAGCTATCATATCCTAGGAGGAATGAGATTTGCAAGTATCTTCTTGTTGAGATCTTATCTAATAAGTGAAGTCTTATCATATCCTTCAAATCCTAACCGAACATCTATCAAACCTTGCCAGAATTTCCTCCCTACAGAAGCCATATATCTTGAGTAAGCATGTTCCCACAACTCCACAAGAAAGACAAATACAAAAGTTCCATTTTTAGATTCCTAACATCGTTTCATATCATCAACTATACCCGGAAGACCTTTTCGAGTAGGAGTTGTTTCGAACCAACTAAGAAGGGATCATCAAGGCAACAAGGGAGGAGTATATCCCAGAGTAAATATTATGATTGTCGTCAACACTTGACGTTCGACAAATCTCGCCCCCACTCCAGAATCTCGCCTTGGACCGAGATTTGCTAGTGTTGCGAATTTTATCAAAATTTTTTGAGGCAAAATTTTAGAAATTCAAGTGTGTCAAGTTCAAGAGGACATCCAAAGAAGAAGTTTTATACCACCCTTGATCTAGTTCATAGCCAAAATACCTCACTTTTGAGAAATCTCGACCTTCAATGAAGAATCTCGCTCGAGATACAAACTGAGATTACCTATTTTCGATATTAAATGTACCCAGCTATCTCTCTATCTAATTGCGTAAGTATAAGGTACTAAAACCTCAATTCTTTATCTTTTATGTTTATTTCTTGCCTCTTCCCACTCTAAACACATTGAGGACCCGTTTGGTTCCAACTCCGGAAACGGAAAATGAATGGAAACAAATTTAGTCCATATGTATATTATTATTCATGAAATTTTATGGAATCATTCCTTGTGGTTTAATGCAAATGCACTTACTTCCCCACATTTTGTTTCCCTATAGGATATCAAAAGAGCATGTTAGTGTTGTTTGATCAATGCTTTCTTTATTTGTCAGGTATTTCAATAGAGGTTTGTTTGAGACCCTCCGGTCTTTCCAGAAACGGATCGTTTTGCCATCTCCTACTCTACATCTTATTCCTTTGTCAAAATCTTCATGTAGCTTCTTCCATTGCCACGACGCATTTTTCTGACATTCATAATTCCACAACCATGCACCTTTAAGGTATTTTTTTTCTATAACTTTAACCCACATGTTTTCGGGCTCAGCCATAATTTTCCATATGAGTTTCATTTGCCAGGCTTTTTTCATGTCTTCTGCTTTCCTAATTCCGTTACCGCAAAATGTTCTTGGTTTGCAAACTTTGTCCCAGCTAATTAGTGTGTCCAGAAAAAGTTTTTGTTTATTAGATTTAGGTCATTATGAATATTTGTCAGTAACATAAAAACCTGAATGAGAAAGGAAGGTTTGACATTAAGATTAGCCTTAATATTAGAAATCATTGAATATGAATACTAGGATGCACCAAAACAGCAAGTGAAAAGAATAAATTTGGCACTTTTGATCCTCTTTCTTTGAAATTATTAGTAATATAAAAATTGTAGTCTCCAAACAATTTAACCTCGCCAACCAAAGGACCCGAACTCCCGAGGCTGAAACTCGACTCTACTGAAAGTCTGAAAGCCAAAAACACATCGATATTTGTAAATGTACTTGAAACCCAAAAACCTCCTCTCCCTCCTCAAACCCCACCACCACGCCGCCACACTCCACCACCGGACCCAAACTCGACCCATCACAAAAGTCCGACTCAAATGGGTTAAGAATCGAAGCTTCGACCACATTATCGACAGAGACACCGATCTCAAAGCCGCATGCCTCCTCAAAGATGCTATCAAGCGCTCCCCCACCGGCTTCCTCACCGCCCGCTCCGTTGCCGACTGGCAACGCACTCTCGGCCTCACCGTCCCCGTACTTCGCTTCCTCCGCCGCTACCCAACCCTCTTCCACCACTTCCCGCACCCTCGCTACCCCTCTCTTCCCTGCTTCAAGCTCACCGACACCGCGCTGCTCCTTGACTCCGATGAGCAATCCGTCCATTCCACCCACGAATCATCCGCCGTTGAACGCCTCTCCCGCCTTCTCCTGATGTGCAGATCCAAATCCCTCCCCTTCCTGTCGCTTCACCCTCTCAAATGGGATCTAGGTCTTCCCGATGATTTCGATAAAACCCTGATTTCAAAGCATCCGGATCGCTTCCGAGTTTCAAAGGGCTCAAACGGGTTACCCGTTTTGAGCCTCAGCCGGTGGAATGAGGAGTTTTGTGTTTCCGAATTGCAGCGGAATGAGGGAAAGACGTTGAGAAGGGGCCAAATTGGATTGGCCTTTCCGATGAGTTTTCCGAGAGGATATGGCGGACAGAAGAAGGTGAAGGCTTGGATGGAGGAGTTCCAGAAGCTTCCTTACATTTCGCCCTATGAGGATTCAAGAGGGATTGATCCGAATAGTGAGTTAATGGAGAAGAGAGTTGTAGGAGTGTTACATGAATTGTTGAGTTTGACTATACACAAGAAAACTAAGAGGAATTACTTGAGATGTTTGAGGGATGAGCTGAATCTTCCTCATAGGTTTACCAGGTTGTTTACGAGGTATCCCGGAATATTCTACCTGTCATTGAAGTGTAAGACGACGACGATCACGCTGAGAGAAGGGTACCGGAGAGGGAGAGTGGTTGGTCCTCACCCGCTTGTTGGAGTTAGGGACAAGTTCCACCATGTCATGACTACGGGTTTGCTCTATAGAGGCAAGGGTTTGGGGGTTTTAGAAAAGGAAGGCATCTTGGTTGATGGGCGTGAAGAGGAAGAAGAAGACGAAGTGGAATGCTGGGAAGAAGAAGAGGGTGGCTCCATTTCGGATTCAGAGTCTGATTGTGAGGATTAGTTGCGGCATCGAATTACTTTGAAAGAGGTGGAATTCATGTGCTTAGTTAGGGCATTTTTAAGCTATACAGAAAGGATAGGATTTGTGTCATCTGGTATCTACAGACCTGGGATTCTTCGTCTTTCAATTCTACAGCAATAATTTATGAAAGTTATGCAACATTTTCTGAGATTTGATGTTATCATGTCTTCGAACTAGAGACGATGATTGCTGACAGCTTATTTTAGAACGAGAGATGAAACATGAGATCTATTCCAGCGCATCAAGACATTGCGGACAGTTATTCGATAATCTTGGTTTGTCAATTGTCGAATAAACAAGGCAAGCGGGAAAAAAAAAATTTAGCTAACAATGACTATTGATTTTTCAACATTTGTAAACTAACCATCGGTGTTATAAAGGGTGTGCCAAGCGCCAGGGGTCATGCGTCTTATTGGATAGGTGCTATTCTTTTTGTGTTCTAAGGACATTGTAGTAAGACGCATCCTTTAAGTACATTGTTTTCCTTTTGTTTAAAATTGTAGCGAAAGATTGTACGATCATTTTTTAATTGTTGTTGGTTGTACGGTTGTACCTATGCACATCAGGTTGGAAGGCAGGTTGGTGTGGATTTAGGGATTTATGGAGACATCACCACTCGATCGGAGGTTTTGGATTGGTTGATTCACACTGTACATTATAAGAGTTGGTTGAGTAGATCTAGGATATATGAGTTTTCTTCTGCGGTCTATTACCTTTGGTATTCCAAGAATGTCTTGGTATTTGACAAGAAATAATTCCGATTGACATTCTCGTGAGATTGATCAAGACTTATGTTTACAAATTGCTACATTAGGCCTTCTCCACTGGAGTTAGAGAGAGGATTACATCTTAGTAGTTGGTCTTTATCTAAGTTGTATTTTGCTTCGTACTTTGATACATTTTTTTTATACGTACCGAGCTTGGTTTTGGTCTACTGATGGCTTTGCCGAAGGTGGGCTGGCCATTGTCTCGAGGTTTTGACACTTGTATTTCTTGTGAGTGTCTCCGTCAACTGATGGTTTTTCCGAGAAACGTGAGTTGTGCCGTTTTTTTAATGTACTTTTAGTTTGCTCTTTTTCAATGCAGTTGATATATTTAGGAGGATTACATGTATCTCTTAAATACCTTCCGTATTATTTTGTACATAGACCAATGTCGCAGACATGTACATATATTTAGTTCATTTTGTATAACTAGGCTTCTAACGGCCCCGATTATGTTGTTTCTCTTGTCTATTAGTTTACTTTTACCCGAGCATATAACTAAGGAAAAATCAACATATACCTTATGATCTCTTCTCTTTCACCTTGGGGTTTTCCGGCAATTCATCTCAATAACTTTCTCGGGTGACTCCTGCGAACTAGATTCTTCTCCATTCCTTGAGTTGATCTTTGGGTGACTCCAGCGAACTAGATTCTTCTCCATTCCCTGAGTTGATCTTTGGGTGACTCCAGCGAACTAGATTCTTCTCCATTCCCTGAGTTGATCTTGACTCTCTCCTAGATTTCTTGCCTTTGCATCATACCTTCTCTTGGGACAAATAGAGCATTTTAACATCATCTTCTCCCCGATAAATATCCAAACAACCATATCAGTCCCCGGGAAGACTAGAGTTGGTGTTGATCGGTGTCATCAACATTGACAGATTGCAGCTCTTCCAAGCTAAGATCATAGTTAGTCTATCCTTTGCATAATATCAAATTCAAAATCATCCAAACAAGATCTATAATTAGGGTGGTCTCTACATAAGGTCCTTGGCAAGAGATAATCTACTTTGGTCTGTGCACATCGAGGGTTATGTTAGCTGCATGGTGGTATGGTCGATCCTTGAGTTAGTCAACTGATGCTCATCAATATAAGACTGATCCTTCTAGCCAACTCCTCCCAGGGAAATTGGATACTTCATAAGTGAATCCAAGGTTGTTGAGGAGTGCAAATTGAGTAGTAAGTGATTTTAGTCCACATAAAATTTAGATATCAACAAAGGTTCACACATATTGCTTATGGTGAGGGGAAAAAAAGAGGGTGTTGGGGGTCTTTCTAACGACGGCGGAGAACCGATTCAGACCTCTCGTGAACTCCCGGAGGGAATCCTTGGAGAATCAACAGATAATAATGTTGATGCTAAAAAGCATGCCACATTTACCATAATAGTGGTTGTTGGTTCAAATTTATATCACCATGTTACACTAATAGGCAAAGGAGCGACATTCTAAAAAGCCTTAGTTAAAGCTTCTAGCCCAGGTTTGTTCTCCTCTCCCCACATGTTTAATTAAGACTAAAGCTTCTTTATAGACGGAGGAAAATAAACAACTAATGTTGAACAAAAAACATTACGCAATTAATTAGATATAATGGTTATTATTAGATAATGGTGGCATAATCGTATTTAAGGTTCAAAAATTGATACCTGTAAGAGCAATGTACGACAACCGATCGTCTTCACCTTCAGCCGTGAAGCATGTCCATCATCCTATACGACTATTTGTTAAATGAAGGTTACTATCAATATAAATGAATATCAAAATAGTTAAACTAAGTGATAGTAGTTAGTATCAGTATAAGTATGTCAAGACGTCAGTACCCCATGCATATCCTCCTATGCATTGGTGACCTCGAATCAAATCAATCAACGAGGGACGAATCTTGTTTGTTGACTTATCGACAAACAAAGAGTGTCCCAAGAAGAATAAAAGGAATACATAAGTTATATCCTCAACTGGAGTGAATGAGTTGCGACATAGATTGGAGTGTCGTCCTCAAGGCATCGACAAATAGTGTGGTTTGGCGTGCCCGTGCCTCAGCCTCAGTGATGTGAAAGGTATCGCGAAACCAAAATATGCGGTCACATGTGATAACTCCACCTTGATTATAAATTGGCTATGTGGATGATGGAAGACATAACATTTATGAACGGTTTTATAAACTAACAAATATCGATCATATTTCTAGATTGCTTGTTTTGGATTGTGTTTGTTAAATCTATGTAAGCCTTGAAAAGCATTTCAAAGGAAGAACGTAGGCCTTGAAATAGATTACAAAGGACAAGCGGATTTGAAACAGAATTCAAAGGACAAATAAGAAGGCCTTGAAACGCGTTTCAAGGTATAAATATTGAGGCCTTGAAACGCATTTCAAGGGATAAATATTAAAGCCTTGAAAAGTGATGCAAAGGAAGATTCGGCTGAAGACTTTTTCAAACAAGATTCATATCTCAACAACCAAATCAAGGATCTCTACCAAGGATAACAAGAAGATCTTCCAACAAGATTTTAAGAGAAGATTTTGGCCAGCCAACAAAAAGATATTCAATAGATAAAAAAGAAGATCTTCTAACAAGATTTTAAGAGAAGATTTTGACCAGCCAACAAAAAGATCTTCCAATGATAAAAAGAAGATCTTCCAACAAGATTTTAAGAGAAGATCTTGGTCAGACAACTAGAAGATATTCAACAGATTTGATTAGAAGATCTTGGTCCCAACAACAAGATCTCATAAAGATCTTAACAACCGAAGATCTAGGATCTTCAACAAACAAAGATCTTCAATGGCTCATTTCCAAAGAGAAGATTACGGTGATCTTCAACTAACGTCAAAGAGAAGAAGCAGAAGAGAGATGATAGAAGATCTTACAACGGCTACTTCACCTCAACCAAGTAGCGTGATTTATGGAGAAAGAAGAACGTTACAAACGACTATTTTACGACAGCTAAGAAGAGTACTCCATAGAAGACTATAAATGAAGATGACGATTGAAGAGAATAACATGAAGCTTACACGGAAATATCTAAAGTCTTCAAGCGATCCAAAGCATCTTCATTTGATCCAAAAAGTTTTTTTTTCCTTTTAGTTTACAAAAGCTTTATTCCTTAGAGAGAGAAAAACACAAGAGCTTCATTGCAATATCTAGAGAGTGTTATACTCGAGTGCGTGTTACTCTGAGAAGTAACTAGGTTATTATAGCTAGGTTAAGAGTTGGAACTAGATTGTAGCATTGACTACTATGAGAGAGGAAGGGGATTTCTTCTAGGTTGTATATAGGACTCTTTGAAGCTGATAATAGATAGTTAGATCCTACGGGTAAACCCTAGGATGGAGATTAGGCTGTTAGAGCCGAACTTCGTAAACATGGTTCAACCTATCTATTATCAGCTTCAAAGAGCTCAGCCTTTGAAATCAGTTTCAAAGCCTTGAGATAGGTTTTTGCGAAAAGTTCTCATACTCTATTCAACCCCCTTCTAGAGTATTTATGTCCTTTTTATTCACCTTACGGTTCTTCAATTGGTATCAAAGCTAGGCTCACGTATATTTGATTTAACCATCAGTGAGACTAATCATAAATTTTGTAGGTGATGGAGGATTCACACAAGGAAGATCCACCTTTCGACCACCCCTTTTTTGTGGTAATAATTTTATACATTGGAAATCTCTAATGCAAATATTTATCATTGATCAGGATCTAGAACTATGGAGCATCATTAAAACTGGTCCAAAAGTTCCAATTAAATCAAATGTTGTTGGAACTATTGTGCTGAAAAAGGAAGATGATTTCAACCAAGCTGATTTAGAGAAGGTGGCTAAGAACTACAGAGCCATGAATTTACTCTATTGTAGATTGGATGCTAACGAGTTCAACCGTGTCTCATCATACAAAAGTGCAAAAGAGATATGGGATAAATTGGTGGTAACATACGAAGGAACAAGTCAAGTAAAGCAAACCATGATCAACATTTTCCTAAGGCAGTATGAGTTGTTCAAGATGACACCTGATGAGACGGTAAATGAAATGTTCACACGATTCACTCAAATTGTGAACAATCTAGATTCTCTCGGCAAAGTTTTCACAAATGAAGAGAAAGTTAGGAAAATCTTGAGAAGTCTACCTAAGTTGAAATGGGGGCCAAAGGTGACTGCTATTGAGGAAGCACAAGATCTGAGGACTCTACCCTTGGATAATCCACTAGAAAAGCTTATCACTCATGAAATGGTTCTTAATGAAGAAGATGGAGAACTATCCTCAAAAGTGATAAAACTTGGCTCTAAAATCCAAAAGGGAAGAAGATTCATCAGAAGATGAAGAAAGTGAGGATGATGAAGATCCTCTTACTTTGATTACAAGAGGACTTGCTCAAATTCTGAAGATGTTGAAACAACTCTCAAACAGAGAATATCATAGATCATCAAAGTATAAAGGTAAGTATTTTAAATCCAGTAAGAAAGCTAATGTACTAACGTGTTTTGAATGTAGAGGAACAAATCATCTAGTGAATGAGTGTCCACAAAGGAAAATGAATAACCATCGGACGAATGATCGAAAGAAGAAACCATTGGTAGCCTCAAGAAGTGACTTGGATTCCTCAAGTGAAACTGAAAGTGATCAAGTAAATATATGCTTGATGGGTGACGAAGAAGAAAATCCCAAACGACATCTTGATGGAGTTGTAAGAAATTTAATGTCTAGTACCACTGTTGTTCTTTCTGAATTTCTTCAAAATATGATCATCAGTGAAGAAGAACACATTCTTGAAAATCCCAAATGACATCTTCAGTGAGTGAATTGTCTCTGGAAGTTGAAAATCTCAACACTTCAAAGTTAGACCTTGATGCCAATATCAAGGCCTTGGAATCGGAAGATGCGATTCTTAAGGAAAATCTCTCTTCTCTACATCAAGATTATATTAATCTAGAGAAAGAGAAGATTGATCTAATTGTGAAGTGTAGAGACCAGAAGACAACACTCATTCAATTCGCTCGTTCTAAAGCTAATCTCGAAAGGATGAGGGGTGAACAACAATCCTCTCTTAACCAGAGCGGTCTTGGTTATAACAAAAATTTTCCAAGAAAAACGGTGACCACTTTTGTTAAAGCTAAAGGAAATTTATATACATCCACATGTTTCTATTGTTGTAAAAAGGGACATGCTAAATCAACTTTCCCTTATAGGAGAAATAATTCCTACATCATACAAAATATGTCTAAGAGAACAAGTTAAGTAAATTTGGGTTCCTAAAGGGACTAGACCACCAAACATGGTTCAACCTAAGTATGAATCAAAATTTGCCATTTGGTTTAGCCGGAAAGGTTGACGTTTGGTTATTTTGGAGGATATCACCAAGATTAAGGAAGCATTATTGTAGGGGGAGCAATGCTTATTGTTTTTAAAATGTTTATCTGATTGCCCTCTTTCATATTCGGTGGTATTCTCTTTGATTTCAATGTCTTGAACTAATATTGTTTTTCTCCCTTACTGAAAGACAAAGGGGGAGAAATTATATGTGATGTTGATGCATATATCTAACATTGAATGCATGTACGATATTTGTTTTGTCTTCCATCAAGGGGGAGATTGATAACTCCACCTTGATTATGAATTGCCTATGTGGATGATGGAAGACTTAACATTTATGAGCGGTTTTATAAACTAAAAAATATCGATCATATTTCTAGATTACTTGTTTTGGTTTGTGTTTGTTAAATCTATGCAGGCCTTGAAAAACATTTCAAAAGAAGAACGTAGGCCTTGAGATAGATTACAAAGGACAAACAAATTTAAAACAAAATTCAAAGGACAAACAGGAAGGCATTGAAACGCGTTTTAAGGGATAAATACTAAAGCCTTGAAAAGTGATGCAAATGAAGATTTGGCTAAAGGCTTTCTCAAACAAGATTCAAATCTCAACAATCAAATCAAGGATCTCTATTAAGGATACAAGAAGATCTTCCAACAAGATTTTAAGAGAAGATTTTGGCCAGCCAATAAAAAGATATTCAAAGGATAAAAAAGAAGATCTTCCAACAAGATTTAAAGAGAAGATTTTGGTCAGCCAACAAAAAGATCTTTAAAAGATAAAAAGAAGATCTTCCAACAAGATTTTAAGAGAAGATCTTGGCCAGCCAACTAGAAGATATTCAATAGGTTTGATTAGAAGATCTTGGCCCCAACAACAAGATCTCATAAAGATCTTAACAACCGAAGATCTAGGATTTTCAACAAACAAAGATCTTCAACGGCTCATTTCCAAAGAGAAGATTACGGTGATCTTCAACGAACGTCAAAGAGAAGAAGCAGAAGAGAGAGGGTAGAAGGTCTTACAACGGCTACTTCACCTCAACCAAGTAGCGTGATCTATGGAGGAAGAAGAACGTTACAAACGACTATTTTACTACGGCTAAGAAGAGTACTCCATAGAAGACTATAAATGAAGATGACGATTGAAGAGAATAACATGAAGTTTACACGGAAATATCTAAATTCTTCAAGCGATCCAAATCATCTTCATTTGATCCAAGAAGTTTTTCTTCCTCTTAGTTTACAAAAGCTTTATTCCTTAGAGAGATAAAAACACGAGAGCTTCATTGGAATATCTAGAGAGTGTTATACTCGAGTGTGTGTTACTCTGCGAAGTAACTAGGCTATTATAGCTAGGTTAAGAGTTGGAATTAGATCGTTGCATTGACTACTGTGATAGAAGAAGAGGATTTCTTCTAGGTTGTATTTAGGTCTCTTTGAAGCTAATAATAGATAGTTAGATCCTACGGGTAAACCCTAGGATGGAGAGTAGGCTGTTAGAGCCGAACTTCGTAAACATATCACCGTGTCGATCTTTTCAATTCCGTACCATATCTTGCTTTATTGTGACTAACGTTGCTTTGCAGGTTTACAAAGTCAAGACCCTTGAAATCACTTTCAAAGCCCTTGAAAACAAGTTGTGTCACTAAGAGCTCAGATCGACATCAAGGCCATTGAAATCAGTTTCAAAGCCTTGAGATAAGTTTTTGTGAAAAGTTCTCATACTCTATTCAACCCCCCTTCTAGAGTATTTATGTCCTTTTTATTCACCTTACGGTTCTTCAACGTCGGTGAACGGTGTTAACAAAGGATCTCCATCAATCCTCAAACTCATGATAACAACAACGCCGTGGAGAGTGATGATCATTTCACCCCGTGGAAGGTGAAAACTATTGGTCTCAGGATGCCATCTCTCCAAGAATGCATGGAAAAGTGTGTGGTCGACACCGGCAAACGAGACATCTAGTAGATTAGTCAAACCACTATGAGATGTGATCACAAACAAAGATGTGAGGTCCTCTCTATTTGTGTTTGTTATTCACCTACTCAACATGTTGATATGGTCCAACAGCCTCAATGTTGTGATGAGCTTCTTGAAATCCTCCTTCAACAAATTTAGATTCAATTTAAACATTTTTATTAATTTATATTGTAAGATAATTTATTACAAGTATGATACAGTTATATACCTCGTTCATCCAAACTTCGCTGCACGTTGACCAGAATAGCATGCAAACACATTGTCGATCAAGGGTGTCCCCCCATTCTGCAACAACGCGGCCTCGATCTTCCGAGACAAAAAGGATCTTGTACTTGCTCATCAATTGGAATCTAGGCATGCACGTCAGTTGAGATATCTACATGCTCGCCGGCAGTGATATATGCATGCTCCTCAAGTGGGATCTCGGCAGACTCCTCAGCTAAAATATCAACAGGTTATGCAACCAGAGTCACATCATTAATTGGCGACTCTGGCTCTTTAGTAGAAGTGTGACTCAAATCCTCTTCCTCCTCGGACTTAGTGGAGTAAAATGGGCTCAATAACGCATCCAAACGAAGAACTGGAGATGGCTCCGATGAAGACGGTCTTAGTGGCCAAGATGACTGAAATGGTGATCTTGGTGCCGAGGCCACAACCTGAGATGTAGTACTATCGCGCTCCGGCCCGTAAGATCTATCTATACGAACGGAGGCCGTAAGACACCTCCGTTTCTCCATCTCCGCTAACATATGTAGGAGTAGAGGAGTTTCCTACTAAATTTAATATACTATTTATTTCTACTCAACTAAATTTAATATAACTAATTGGATACACTTTACTGATTGTAACTAATTATACGAATCCAGCTTAATTTAATTACATTTAAAGATTTTATTAAAATAAATTTAATTTAATGAATTAATATTAATTCATGTCACAATTTTAATTAAATTTAATATAGCTCAATTTGATAGATATAATTTATTTTATTTTATTTTAATGTAATTTATTTCATTTTAATTCAATATAATATGCTTTGTCGGAATAATGCATTTTCAGTAGCACCGCGGTTTCGGAACCCGTGACCGTAATCGCCACTCTTCATCTTCTTTAACGGACGCCTACAATGGCGTTTGTTCGAGTTTTCTTCCAAATTATTTTGGAACAGATTCAACCTAATCTATTCTAATCTAAACAAACTCATTTCAAACCAACCTAAACAAAATCATTTCATTTCCGATTCCGACTAAAAATTGCAAAAAACTCGTAATCGTTTCATACCTCAGTCGGAGTGTGCTTCTGTTTTGGAAGGGTTGTCTTTTGTCACAACCTTGATCCATCGTTTGCTTTCGAGTATTTGTTGTTTTGTTCTTTCAGATTTGCAAGTAGCCACCTCCGTCGTTGCCTTCATTCTTCGGTTTTGTTGTTTCGGATTTGACAAACTATGATGGCTACTAATTGCTAATCCTTGTTTATAGGATTCCGAAACGTGATGTTTCTGTAGAAGATTGGTGTCCCTTTATTTTTCCCATAAATTTTTAAATCTAAAAATAAATAAATAAAGGGGCATCAAGGAAAAGCGTAAAAATAAATACCTTATAAAATCACCTCAATCGCTAGATTCCGCATCTGAACTAGTTAGGGTTTGTCGCGGTCGTTCTTCGTCTCGCCTACTGCCGCCTGCAAACAACTCCATTTGAAGTAAGGTGGGTGGAAACCATAGCCGCCGCCTTCAATGTGCACCTTCCTTTGATTAGTGTTTCTCTCCAGAAACCATAGCTTCCGCCTTTGATCCTCCCAGGCAACCTCCCCACCGGATCTGCACCTTCCTTCGATTATGTTTGTTTTCCCCAGAAATCATAACCGCCGCCTTCGATCTGCTCGAGTCCTCCATTGGAACGCCGTTTCAAGCATCCGTAACTGCCAAGAACCCAGCCGCAACTGCCGCTTCCATTTACACTTGTTTCTTCTGCTTCAACACTGCAAATTGCTTTCTTCTTTAGCTGATTTTCAACAGCACCATTCTCTTCACTCTTTGATATTCTAGCAAGAGATGTAGCATATTCATTCTTTACTTTCAGTTGTCGTGCATCATTTGCCATATGCCTCACAAAAAATAATGCATTCATCCCGCCAGAAGTCTTAGGGTCTGTTTACTTGTAGCTTATTTGTGTTTCATTTAGTTTATAAACCCTGAGTTTAATTTTTGTTGGTGTTTACTTAGGGATTGGTTTATTTCTGTAGGGGTTTATATGAGTTTATAAACCCCTCAAAAATAAACTTTTCACACCAAGGTTATTTTTGCTTCCATGAGTTTATTTTTGTTTAAAACCCGATTTTGGCCTTGTGGTTTTCCATCTTGATATTATTTGTTCATCCTTGGGTATTCAACATTATTGCTCGGGTTTTTTAGGGAATGAGAGTCTTTTGAAGTAAAATAAACCCAAAAAATAAACTCCAAGTAAACAACCTTATCTAGTTTATTTATATAAACCCTACAAGAAATAAACCAGAAAATAAACTATAAACCCATATAAACTCATTTAGTTTATAAATCCGGAAATAAACTAATCTGCAAGTAAACAGGCCCTTAGTTATATGATCAGATGCTACACACCCTTCAGAAGACACAAGGGTCACATCATCATTAGAGGTCGGAGGTATAATATTCGCTCTCCTAATACGGGATTCTATGAGGTCTTTGACCAACCCATTGAGCCGTTGGAGGAGAAGTTGATTCACTAGGCAGAGCCCGCTTCAGGCTGTTAATGCCTCCAACTGAGTGGATCTTGTTAACATTCAATGGTTGCTCCCAATCCTCTTCACCACCTCTTCTGCCGCCATTCGTTGTCGGGAATGAAGAGCCACCGTTGAACTAGAACGAGGAGGAGTCGCCGCTGTGCAGTCCAGGGCCCTAATCGCGAGGCGGCTGGAATTTTGGGATAATTGCATAAAAGCTCCCCTGTTTTTAATCGCGTTTATGACCTATATTTCTAGGATTTATAAAACTGTCCTAAAATAGATAATTACATATAATAACCCAAGTTTATATTTGCAGGAATAGACCCAGAGTTTTGAAAGTTCACCAATCGCCCCAATTTATTTAATTACAGAATTTGACCTAACTTTATATATACGGGATATTGACTACATTTTTTAAAGTTATAATTGCGCTTGTGTAACTTGATGGGTTTTAACTTGTTTAACCAAATCTTGTGTAAATGACGGACTTTTGGGCTTGTGTAACTCATTTGAGATTTTGTAACTCAACTATATGTAAACAACGTAACTTGTGTAATTGGAAAATGACTGAGTTGATTAATTACATAAAATTACAATGTAAATGAACTTGTGTATAGTGTGATTGAAATTATGTATTAACATTGTGTAATTGAAATTGTGTATTGATTCAGTGATTCACAAAAGAATAAAAAAACAATTTAGTATACTAGGCTTTTTCTAGTTTTGTGTTTAGTAAATGTACCCTCGAGAGAAGAGTACGTAAAATTTTCTCCTCTTCTTTTTTAATAATTAGTTAGTGAGGATTGTAGTTCATATCCATAAATAAGATAATGTTTCCCGGGTACAATAAATGGCAGCGTTAAGTAATAATGGCTGTGTTCAACTGGAACCGAAACCATCACCATTTTATTCCCCGGCTACTGTTGAATTTATACAATTACAGATGATATAGCTAAATGGCCTCCTACTACTGCAAATGTAATAAAAGTGGGTCACCATACACAGATACAAACATCATCCCAAGATCAAACCCACAAACTAAACTGGAAGCTGCAAATTCCCTCGTGTTTTCCTTCAACCCTGTGAAACATAAAAGCCAACATAACTTAGCAGAGCATCGAACCAAACCATCTCCACACCCAGCATTTGGTACCAAAAGGGATGAGCCTAATTTGAAGCCAAATGAAGCCTACAAATCTGCCAATTATGTGTATAAGCCAACCTAACCAATATCATACGTCTACTTTTGTTAAAACTAACAATGTACGAGGGGAGACAAGACATATTTCCCCTTTCTTAGCACCCCCAAATGTTTGTTTACTGATCTCCAGTTTCTGGGGAAAACATGAAAGGCAAAAAATGAAACTAAAAACCAAGTATTTTAAACCACAGGTAGTCAATTCCTCATTGTGCTTCTGGGATCTTACTAATCCCAGGCACTGCTTACGCCAGCAGAGTAGCCCGCACTGTAGCTTGAAACGCCACCGTAGCTGTTGTTCCCTCCATAGTGATCTGCAGTGCCGCCTCCTCTATTGTTGTATGACGGTGCATTATCCCTTCTGAAATCACGCCCTCCAAAACGCCCTCCTCCAGGACGACGATTTCTTCCCCCACCACCGTAAGAAGATCGAGATGCATAGCGGGTCAGCCAATCAGGTACTTCTTGGTTGGCTTCTTGCATCAGATCAGCCAGTGACCTTGCAAGTGACATGTTACCCTCATTAAAGAAAGCTGTTGCCAACCCTGATTTCCCAGCTCGTCCAGTACGACCAATACGGTGGACATAGTCATCAATGTCATTTGGTAGGTCAAAGTTGATGACATGCGCAACATGTGGTATATCCAGCCCTCGTGCTGCTACATCAGTTGCGACCAATATTGGTGTATTCCCACTCTTAAAGGACCTCAATGCAAGTTCCCTTTCCTGATTACAGGTTGAGTAAAAGAGTAAGCCACAGAAACAGGAGCCAAAACATTACTACAAAAGGCTGTATCTATACAATCTTGTGAGTTATATAACATCTCATCAATAACCTATCAATGGTGTCACTAGTGAGGTAGCAGCACCATATTCCATAACATGGCTAATCATATCAAGATGGAATGAGCAAAAGCTGAAATATGGCTTGTCAATTGTCACAGTGGAACATTTAGAAACAGGTTTTGTTGCATACTTTACAATAACAGGAACAAAAATATGAAAAGATGCAACAAAGGTCATCTTCATAATGCAACTAAAAATATATCCCATCAATTTTTACCTGCTGTGTTCGATCACCGTGAATACTGGTTGCTGGAAATCCATTGATACAAAGGAAGTGCTCTAATGCATCAGCTCCTTTTTTAGTCTCCACAAAAACAAGCGTAAGAGATTGCTGTAGGCAAATGAGTTTAAACCACCCAAAACCAATGAGCACCAAAATCTTACAGCTAAAGAAGCATTCAAAAGTCACCACAGCATAGGCACTGCATTTTCTAATAAGATTACCTTCCCATGTTGCCCATTTGCCTTTTGTGCATGTAGAAGATCCATCAGATG
The DNA here is from genome assembly GCA_033239045.1 of Fagopyrum esculentum. Taxonomy (NCBI): domain Eukaryota; kingdom Viridiplantae; phylum Streptophyta; class Magnoliopsida; order Caryophyllales; family Polygonaceae; genus Fagopyrum; species Fagopyrum esculentum. The sequence goes on along the minus strand of BSUD01000002.1, from coordinate 73,548,970 downwards.
ACTTCTCTTGTCAGACTCATGAACAAATTCTACCCTCTGGATTATCAAATCAGTGCTAGAACCCACCCTTCCAACGGCCAAAAAGATGTAATTTGCTAAAAAATCAGAAGCTAGCCTCTGCAAAGCATCGCAACCCAAATAAGAAATTTGATACACACGCCAGCCACTGGACTTTAAAGCATAAGCAATGATACAATAGCATCATACTATTGTAAGCAAAACTAATGAATAAGCATGTTCAGCAGACTATAAAGAGGCAAAAACAAAACATCAAGCTATACCAAATTGTAGAGGAGTTCCTATAATACGAGCACTTCAATGATGAAGTGTCTGCTCTATATAAAGAAGAGATCCTGATTTCAATAAAATTCAGTAATGCTGAAAAGCAATTTGAAGTTTATAATCATTAAACCAAATACATGATGAGGATTGATACCTGTATTTCTTTTGGAAAGGTTGCACTGAAAAGCATTGTTTGTCTCTCACCAGGAGGAGGCATGCCTGTCAGTTCAACTATCTTTCTAATCTGGGGCTCAAAACCCATATCAAGCATCCGATCTGCCTCATCAAGTGCCAAGTATCTGATCATTGACAACGACACCCTGTTCCTTTCAAGTAAATCCACCAACCTCCCTGGAGTTGCGACAAGAATATCAACCCCCCTCTCAAGCTCACGCAGCTGAAAATATAGTACACAATCACAAAAGATATCATATGAATTACAGCCTAAACTGGCAATTTTTATCTGAAAAACAGAGCATGATATCGACTTCTCATACTTCAGCCATGAAATAACTGCACACCAGCTAGAAATAGTTCCGCTGTTAAAAGACATCAACTTTGAGCTTATAACATCACAAAGTCAATCCTACAACATGCGCCTTCATACACACAGGCACAGCCCCTTCAAAAAGGGGCAGCCTAGGCCCCCCAGGTGCAGGAAGACACGCCTGTTGGCCTATCCCTTCTTTTTTGGTACAAAATCAGTAAAAAATATTTTTTCTTCCAAAAATACTTTTGTTCCTATCTTCAAAAATATTTACATTATTGATTAGGGAATATGTTTAAAAATAGATATTGATGGAAGTCCTTAATGATAAAATCATTCATATAATCACACATTGTCATAATTGTCTGAATCATGGCTGCTTTTTATTAAACTTTCTGCTATTTGTCTCCTTTTCCTAAATAATGTACCCTTGCACATCCATCAACCCTCCCCTTTCCCCTCCCATCTTAACTGATAAACTCTTCAGCTGTACCCCTTTGCACAATCTGCATTCGCTAGACGAACTATATTTTTTTCCACTTCCTAGTTCATATATCTTGCTTGTTTTTGTTGTTTTTAACCTACCCCGTGTTATTTACGGAACAATTGAATTTTGTTTTCGATTTAATATGAATTTAAATGTTCTACTAAAAAATCTTCAAAGGGGCGCACCTAGGCACAGTGCGCCTAGGCTCCAGGAGCCCCTGCGTCTAGGTGTGCGCCTTGTGCCTTTTAGAACACTGCCTACAATAGAGAAAGGAAAGGATGAAGAGTTTGAGCTCCCTTATCATGAAAAGTGATAAGCAAAAGGTGCATAATTTTATTACATGTGCATAAATTGTACAGCAAAAGTGCAGATTTTATTGCACTTTTTCTAATTTGAGAAGTGCAGAAGTTGAAATGTAAAGTGCACATTTTACATTTGTGCACTTTTAATGTACAATTTATACACAAGCAGTTATCTTTTTGTGTACTTTTTGTGCTCCTCACTTGTCAAAGGTCGAAATAAGAGAGCTCACTAGATTCCCTCTCGCAACCTAATTTCCTTAGATGGTTAAAATCATATGCAGAATAATTATAGATGTAAAATACATCAAGGTAAGAGTAACATCAATCTCATCTAGAATGCCTGTAAATGGTATTCACATGGTCTGGGAGTTCTTTCAAAAAAGTAACACTAACCAATGATTTAAAGTTCTAGGAGCATGATTCAGTTATAAAATCAAAGAGAGAGAAATTATCCAAGAGAAGGAAAAAAAATAAAATAAGAAAAATACACATTCAAACTGACAGCTGAAACTGCTTTGAATAAATATATGAATAGTGGGTCATTAAATCATCTCTAACAACAACAGGTTGAAAATCATTGTTGACGAAGATAAGCATGCCTTCGTTGCAACATGAGTATGACAATCTTACAGTCCTAAGTTTGCAAGTTGCATTCTAATAAAATTGGATGAGCAAAGCCATGATACCGTTCATATAGAAGATGCTATGCAGTTCTTATATTATGACTTAAAATCCCAACTAATTTGTAGCACCAAATGATCTAACATATAATCTTCATATTCATTTTGGCACTGATTACAAGCTTCAAAAAGGTTAGGTATAGAGAACATCCAGCAGAAAAAAGAACCAGAAATAGAGACCAGGATAAATAAACACTAAGTAACAGCTTCAAGCCAGCAAAGTTGATGACAGCAGAACAAAGCGATAAGCCTTGCATGACAAACACAGAATCAAGAGAAGTCAGTCATGATCTCAGATTCTAACCTGTTGGTTGATTGGGGCTCCCCCATATACAACTACCACACGCACACCAGTTTGGTAGGCAAACTTCTTAGCTTCTTCGTTTATCTGGAAAAGGATACATGAACAAATGTCAACATAGAGGGATTCTGTGCGTACTGAAAAATAAAAGAAAGAATGCACTGATCATAATAGCTCTCAACCAGAAACTTGCCTGCATTGACAACTCTCTGGTGGGTGATAGAATCAGTGCAACAGGGAGGGCAGTTCGAGCATTACGCTGCCTTTGATGAAATTGACCCCTCATTATTCCACTGATAATTGGAAAGCAGAAGGCTGCAGTTTTCCCTGATCCAGTTTGAGCACAAGCCATTAGATCCCGACCAGCAAGGGATATTGGGATGGTATGCCGCTGAACAGGGGTAGGCTTCACATACTTGCATCTCTGAATATTTGCATTCAGCTCCTTCCCTAAGTCTATGTCTGCAAAAGTATTTACAGGTGGAGGCACATTATCTCCGCTTGTCTCCACAGGGATATCTTCATAAGCGTCAAAATTGATTCCTGTACTGTCCTGCTCAAATGCTTGCTCGGTACTGACTTCATCATCGTCGTTTTCAAAAGGGTTCATCTCTTTGTCCCTCCCACGATCCCATGATCCTCCACCTCGGTTATTCCATCCACCTCCACCGCCATAACCAGGACGCCCAGAATCTGCTCTAGGACCACCCCACCTAGACCCACTACTTGGTCCATTATAAGGTCTGTCGTAGGTGGAGGGTGGTAGCACTGTGTTAGATGGGGCAGCAGGTTCAGATGGTTGCTGGCGGTTGCGCAGGTGTGGTGGAACATAAGCGGATTTGGTGGTTCGTGAAGCACCACCAACCATATGGCTGTCTAATGAACCTGAAACTGCATTCTCAGCATCAGAAGCAGCAACAGAATCTGCCCAAGAGGTTCTCATAGTTGCCAATATTCAGTCAAAAGCACGTTCTCTCAATTTTGAGTTGGAAAATCAGGTAAACGACTCCGAGCAGTACCGTATCCCTTCTCTAACAAGAAATGCACGTGAAAGACCAACAGCGATTCACAATTACCTTCAATAGCCTTCCTTTCAGTCTAGAAAATATAGATCAGATAAAAAAAAAATGATTAATCAACTCATACATTCCAAAGAGCATAACAGGCCTAAATGGGTGCCCCCATATAAAACAAATCCACAAAAAGGATCAGTAACGCAAACGCCAAAACAAACATGCAAATTTTACCCAGATAATCAAACACATGCACGGTAATCTATCTTGCAATGCAACCGAAAAAAGGTCTCAATAGGGCGATAACAATTCTTTCGTCAAAATCCGTCGCTTGCAATCTAGAACCCTTACTGAAAATTTCAGCGGAAAATCTACAGCCGTTGCGAAACTTCACACCGCAGAAAAGAAAATTCATAAACCCAAAAAAATAAAAACGATATGATCAATTCCAAAGCAAAGAAAACCCCAAAAAATGCAGTTGAGATAGAAAAGCGAGCAGGAAACATTGCCGAGTCCTAGAATTTGAAGCTGCGATAGAAAAGAAGAGGATGAAAGGAAAACGAACCTGATAATGTATATTTTCGGGGGAAATATTGAGAGGAAAAGAAAAGTGAAAGAGCACCACAAACCCTAGCTTTGTACTGCAGGCGGATCAGACAAACCAAAGCGAGAAAATCTCTGGACGCAGATATAGACACAGATCTCTCCCTCTTTCGTCTCAACGTCTCTTTTCTTGATTTCAACCCTTAGAATGGAACGGGGAATATCAAACTAAGAATAGCGGCTCTGTTTCACCCCTATTATAAAAGCTTGGACGGCGCTACCTTCATCTTCTTCTCTACTAAATGGTGGGATCATATTTTTCCTTTCATATATTTATATATCATTCTATTATTAAATAACTTTATTAATACTATTATAAATAAACATTACTCATAAATTTATTATATAAATATTTTTAAAATTAATAAAATAAAATTTTAAATGACCAACCATTTAATAAAAAAAATACGCAAATTAAATAAGAACCAGCATAACAAAAATTACATACTAAGATTAAAAAATAAGAACGAAAAAATAATTAAATAACAAACACAACTATAAATGTTTAATGATTATCAATGGGTCAAACAGACGAAGAACAAAAGGAAGTTAATAGTTCTTACTAGTTTGATGGAGAGGGTAGCTTTTTTGGCTCCCAACCAAGAGAAAGTGATGGATCAGTTGTTCAAGGAACTTAGTATTTGAGTATATGTTTATATATTTTTTTGGTTGAAAGGAGAGTCATTGGTCTCCGGCGCATCTAGTCGCGCTTATTATATATGGAAAAAGGCTAAGTAGTACTCACGCGGGGATAGCCCGACCCCTTACATCACAATGTAAAAGATCAACTACACCCTCAAGAGGGTCACTCAATACACTTAATCCAACAGGAAAACCAAAAGCTAGAGTAGCAAGACAATCCGCAACATTATTCGCCTCGCGGTAGGCATGTCGGAGCTGGATATTCCAGTTATTTCTAATAAAGTCATGGCATTTAATGACCAGACTGGCAAGAGGATGGTACCGAGGTAATGATTTACCTATGAGCGTGATAGCAAGTTGTGAATCCGTTTCCAGAATCACATCTCTACAACCACATTCCCATGCAATTTTCAGACCATAGTAGATACCCCATAGTTCCGCCATGGGGACCGTGCAAATACCTAGGTTCACAACATACCCTCGATACCACTCTCCTACATTATTCCTAACGACCCTGCCGCAGTTGCATGTCCGTCGCTTCTAACTGCTCCATCTGTATTAATCTTCAAAACATTCTCCGGGGGTGGATCCCATTTAACTTGAATGACCCTCTGACTCTTCCCTTCGTCTCCCTTATGATTCTTCTCCCAAGCTCTCTGGTACTCTGCGGCCTTCTCCACTATGAAGACATGTCCAGTGGCGGCCGCAGGATTTTAAGGGGGGGGGGGGCGAAATTTTATTTTCGATAAATATATTTATGAAAATAAAATAGCGATAAAAACAAAGTCAATATGTCATCTACTTACAATAAACAAAAATACAAAAAAAAAACATTACACTTAAAGGCGCAGTCCACGACCGCGCCTAAAAATTTTTTTTAAAAAAAATAGCTGCCCTATAGGCGCGTTTATAACCGCGCATCTTTAGTTTTTTTTTCTTTCAAAAACGTTACACTATAACCGCGGTCTAGGAACGCACCTCTATTTGTGTTTTTATTATCATTGTCCTAGACAACGCGTTTTACAAATAATAGTGCGGTCTAAGATCGCGCTTCTACTTCAAACAACAAATCTCGTGCATTTTGGTGAATTATTTCACTCCGAGCCTAAAACGGAAAAACGGAAAATTCTTTTGAAGTTATGTTTACTTCGGCGAAACATCCAAAACAACATTTAAATATAACACAAGAATATTTATATTTAAAAAATTAATAAATCGTAGAAAAATTTTTTATAAAAGAGAAGCCGCAACCCATTTTAAAACGATTTTTTTTCAAAAAAAAAAAAAATTTCTTTTTTTTTTTGGAGGGTGGGGCGGCTGCCCCCCCTAAGGGCCGCCCCTGGACATGTCCATCCGTTCTAGTGGGTTTACTTTCGAAGATTCTCTCATTCCTCCATCTCCATAGCCACCATAACCCTACTACAAAAACAACACTCCAATCGATGGTATTATTAAAGATAGTCTGGGATAGTAAATTACCTCTAAACCACGTTGCGAAGGGCAGTCTGTCGAAATTGGCTACATGACGCTTTCCATCTAGTCTAGCCCATATCTCCTTCTCAGTGTTGCAATCTCTGAACAAATGTTCAAGAGTTTCTAGGCAGTTAGGGCAGTTCTCGTAATCTTCCAATATGCTTAAATGACGCCTTTTTCTCTATGTGTTCGTTAAGATTCCTCCCTAGAGAATTTTTCAACTGAAGTTGCGCATTCTCTCTTGAACCTTAAGACTCCATATCCGTTGGTACACCACTCTATCGATCTGGCAGACTTGTATCTCCTTTCTAATCATGTTGTAGGCAGAAGCGACTGAAAAATTCCCATCTTTACTCCACCTCCAGGCCAACTCATCAAGGCAGATCTGTCCTTCTCCATCTGCTCCTCCTTCCGTATCAGACCGGATAACTATCACCGCAAGCGTTAGCGTGACTCTCATCGGCAGCAAGTCCCCTATTTCGTTCCATCTCCAGCCTTCACTTTCAGTCTAGAAGTCACTCACACTTCTATTCAACAGCTCAGGGTTTACAACTGCAGTGGTCGACTCTATGAGCGATGTGTCTAGAAGCCAGCAGTCCTCCCAGATGCTCGTCTGCCTACCATTGCCAACTATCCACCTGTGTCCCGGTAGGACGACATCTTTGATCCCTCTCTGTATACTCTTCCACATGTAAGACGGGTCTGAATGCTCCATGCCGGACTGTCTGATATACTTAGCTTTGAGAACCTTCGCCCACAAACTCGAGTCATCTCTCAAAATTCTCCATCCTAGCTTTCCAGTTAGCGCTAGGTTAAGAGCTGACATATTTTTTACTCCAAGTCCTCCATTCTCCTTAGAATTACAGATGGTCTTCCAGCTCATTGTGTGAAGTTTTGTATTCCCATCTCTATATCCCCATATAAAGCCTTTGCAGATTTTATCTATTTCGTCACATATGCTCTTAGGTAATAATGTCGATGACATTGATAGATGGGTATGGAGTTAAAGGGTAGCCTTAGTAAGAGTTACCCTCCTTGCAAAACTCAAATTTCTCCCTCTCCAGCCACATAGTTTAGAGTTAATCTTGTCCAACAGAAAAGAGTAAGTAGCCTTAGACACTCTATCGTGGGGCAACGACATACCTAAGTATCTCCCCAAGTTACCAGTCACCTCAAAACCACTCATTTCATGTAATTGATCTCTCAAAACTTGGTTCACGTTTGGGGATACAAAGATCTTGGATTTAAGGGGGCTTACCCTTTGTCCTGATCCTGTACAGAAAAGGTCCAAACATCCTATTATCACCCTCATTTGATCCAATGAAGCCTCAACGAATAGAGTTAAATCATCCGCGAAAAAAAGATGCAATAGCTGAGGTCCATCCCATGAGAGCCTAATCGGTTTCCACCTCCCTTGAGTCACCTCATTTGTGATAAGGTGACTAAGCCTCTCTACACATAAAACAAACAAATACGGAGACAACGGATCTCCCTGTCTGAGTCCTCTTTTCGGGGTGAATTCTCTAGTAAGTTCTCCATTAAGGTTAACTCTCATGCTAGTAGTGGAGATGCATTCTCTAACCATCTCTTTCCATTCCAAAGGGAACCCCACAGCCTCAATAGTGTCCTCAACAAACTCCCAATTCACCCGATCATAGGCCTTCTCTAGATCCAACTTAAGGATCATCCATTTCTTTCCCGTTTTCTTCTTCTTCTTCGTTGAGTGAACGATTTCCTGCATTAGTACAATGTTGTCTTGAATGTACCTACCCGGAATGAAACTTCCATGGGTGGGCCCAACAAGATTACCAATCACACTCTGAAGCCGTTGCACCATCACCTTTGTCATGATTTTATAAAGCACATTGCAAAGCGCTATAGGTCTAAAAGAGGTCCCACAATGCTCCAACATTTTTAGTAGAACACAGGTTGAAACCCATCAACCCCCGGTGACTTATAGGCTCCCATGCTCTTGGTTGCCTTCCAAACTTCATCATGGCTAATGGTCTTTAGTAGAGGAACCTTTTCACTCTCTAGAAGAACCGGGAAACCATTCCCAATCAGCACTCTCTCCTGCGTCAGGTGTATTGACTCCCGGGTCATGATAAAGCTCTACGAAAAAAATTCACCACAATATTTTCAATCCTATCAATGTCTTCTTCCCAAACTCCCTCATTATCTCTAATTCCATCCACTCGGTTCCCTCTTCTTCGAACTACTTTGGCCGTGTGGAAGAAAGATGTATTTCTATCTCCAAAAGAGAGCCACTGTTCCCTCGATTTCTGAAACCATATAATATCTTCCTGTTCCAGGACCTCCTCAAGCTTGGATTGAATATAAGACTCTCTTGCCCTTCCCATTCTGGACGTGTGTTCGCCACTTAGCGTGCGTGCAAATAAGTCTTAAATTTATAAAAACTAGAATCAAACAAGCGAACCCGCAGTGTACGGATCGATATAGTTAAGCAAGAAATCCAGCTGTGGCAATCCTAAAGATATAAGGACAGAGTTGAGGTATGCAAAGGTATACGAATGTAAAGTAATTGTACGGTGAAGTTCCAAAAACCTTATATGACCCACCTAAAGATACTCTCTATAAAGCTTGTTGAGGCTTCAGTATAGAAAGGATCTAAAGACAAGAATTAATATCAAATACCCAAACTTGTAATCCAAGGATCAAGACTAACTAAACTGATTAAGGTTGTGACACTCGGAATCGAGGTAGAGGTTGTTGAGGCTTCACTACCACCTAGAAAAGGCAAGCCAAGACTAAGTTAAAGCAAATCTTTAACTTTGGATTAAAGTAAAAGCAAGGTTCGTAACTGACACAAAATTACGGGTAGTTCTTGAGTTCCACGGCCGTGGAAGCTCAAGAACAGACCGTGGATTAGGTTCGTCGGCGAGTCTCTCTAACTCTCAGGGTCCAATCTGTTTACGATCGATCTATCATCATCTAAGCCACAACTATCAACCCTTCACCTTAGAATTGCTAAAGGGTTTTAGCCAACAACTGTCATATTGATATCAAATTCAAGATTTAAAAGAATGAAAGATGAAAACCTTCGAAAACCTTGAATAAATCTCAAATCAATCTCAAATCCGCAAACAAGAACAATGATGTAAGTAGATTCAAAATAACACAAACAATCACAATCCTTGATAAGAACGAAGAACGGGATGTCAATCCGTCTTCTAATCAAACCTAAGGACAAAAGGCGTAATCTCCAGTTCTTCAACTCTTCGCAAATCTCCGTTGCGAAATAGCAATCTCCACACGTCCCACTTGAAACCCTAGGCACGTGCAATAAGCTTAGGCGTAAGCGAGGTCTAAGCGAAGGTGACGGAATCTCTTTCTTTCCGTCCTTATATAGGCCCAAATAAAATGCGTCTTCGGCCCATGTGCGTAGAAGATCGTGGCTTAAAATATTGCGTAAAAGATCGTAAAGATCACGGTCATGGAAGGGTTCCACGCCCGTAATTTAGAGCGTGGAGTTGGATCACGGTTCCTCAAATCCTCCACGGCCGTGTAAGTTGCTGGAATGCACCACACTTGTGTTGCCAAAGTTCCACGGCCGTGGATTAGAGCGTGGACTCTAATACGGTCGTATTTTAGAGCGTGGAACGTACATAGCTCGTAATTTCCTTTGCTTTTGTGTCATTCTCCATCCTAGCATCATCCTTAGCTCCTAGTGGTGTCCTCAATCCTTGAACATGCTCAATCTACCTCCATTCTCTCTCAATCCGTTTGGAATTAGCTCTTAATTGCATACAATCAACACAAAGCTTATGTACACCTCTATATCGACAAAATAGATAAACTAACTCACAATTGCTTCAATGCTTTATCAATGAATACCAATATAGATGAAATACACTTAGAAAACGTGCCTAAAATATCATAATATTTCATGCTAACAAATAACCCCATACTTGCCACTTGCTTGTCCCTAAGCAAGGTCTTTCAAAAACTTTAAAACTCAAGTTAGGATGAAATATGGATATATTCTCAAAAGCAAAACTTCTTTTAGAGGAATGTGCTTTCTAATCAATAGACCATTCTCAAATCTTGCTTCATTCGTTTATAAGACTTTCATACACATAATCAAAGAGTAAAGAGTAAAGAAAGCTCATGAATTAATCAAACTTCCATGTAAACATCATAACCTTCAAACATTATCAAAATCAATTATAAGAAACTTCAATTTAGATCACCAAGTCATATATCATTCTCTTGATCTTAAGGACTTTCAAACAAGGTCTAGAATGCGGAAAGGAAGGGAAAACTTTAAGGAATGTGGTGCATGAATCCGGGAAAGTGGATAACTACTCTTTTCTTTTTCTCTTGCGGTTTCCGCAGCACTTTCAACTTAGAGCTTCGCTCTCTTCTTTTTAATTCATTTTTCGACTTTACTTTTGGAGTTATGGATAGAGGTGCACAAAAACCAAAGCCTAGGAGATTGACATTTCTCATTTTTACGAGATGCCTCAAATCCTTGATGCACATACCATAATCCGCTAGGAATATCGCTCAATCCGACTTTGGCAAGACACAAACACCCGGCTATGTGAATGGTGCCGAGTTACTCATCATCATGATTGACTTCCCCAAACCTATAATTTCTTTCTATTCTTTTGAATGCAAAATATTGCTTTCATGGCCCTCCCACATCAAACATGCCTTTTTCATTCAACTCCTCCAAATTCCCGGATAGGTAAAGGAGGCTATTATTTCAATGAGGGGCTAAATGATCAAAGAAGGAAGAAAGAAAATCGAATTGCCTTAATCATCTCAAAAAGAAGCATAAGAACTTATTATGTGATTTCAACCTTAATTTCTCAACATGATTTAAGTAACATTCATCACATTATGAAACTTGCAAAAGAGGAATAATCAACTCATTCAATTTCTTTTCAATTCGCTATTTGTTTAAGCATGCGATTGTCATCAAAACTCAATTCACAAGTGGTGATTATCATAGAAATCATCTCTATCCTTAGAAGCACAGAATTTTCAAATTTTTTCAATTTTTATGGGTTTTTCAAACGCTTTTTCATGCAATGCAATAATGAAACGTGTAGCAATAGAATGAAACATGCAAGGTAGTCTCGATAAAGCATACAAAGTGAGTAAGAGTTATTACAACGATTAGTCACACTCCACCCCATACTTGGAACAAACATTGTCCCTAATGTTCAAAAAGAGAAATAAAGAATAGAAAGAAAGAAAAAGAACTCACAAGACGGTGGTGGAGCGGCTAAAACGGTCGATCGTCAAAGGTCCTCACTGCGGTGGAGGCGGTGGTGGAAACGGGAAGAAGCTGGGATCATAGTACCGCCCGAACTGTTGGCGGTAAACATCTCTCATCATGTGGTCCAGATCGTCGGCTCGTGCGTCTCTAGCATCTGCACGGATCTCCAAAGCTCCAACCCTATCGGAAAGGTCGGTAGCCCACTCTGGCAGCTGCTCGTACCAACCAGGTGGCTGGCTGTACCACGCTGGTGCATCTGAAGGTGCTGGTGCAGGTGGTGGTTGTGCATGCAAAGGCGGTGGAGCTCTCATCCACTCCGGCTGAGTGCTATACCATGTAGGAGGATCCGCCATCCAAGTGGGCCTCTCGCTCACACTAGCACGGCGAGAGGATGATCCTGAAGCTCTAGCGGGACGGGGAGAACGTCTAGGCATGTCGGGAACTGCATCCGGCTGATCCGGGAATGTACCAAAGTCATGATCAGCTCCTCCTCCTCCCTCATAATCATCTCCTCCTCTCATCTCCTCCTCCTCTACAACTAGTGGTGATGGAACATAAGGAGGGGCTACTATCTGTTCGCATGCATGGCAGCGAACGTCGCCTTCCAGTTATGGCGTCCAGCCATAATGGAATACTCAAGGAGCCACTCAATGCCTCTACCGGTCCTACTCTCCCACGGCATAGAAGTATATGGTGGACCTCTATGGGTGGGGAAGATGATGCCTCTAGTCATGAGGCTATGTAGTCCTAGGGGTGTAGCAGCAATACGTGTACAAGCTGAGAAATCTACCCCTAACTGTCGAGCAAGGTGGGTGACCATCCCACCGTTTCCAATGTTACCAGCCCTCTTATTCTTTAGCTTGCTCATAGTAGCAGCTAAGAGGGTGGCACAATATGCAGGTCTACCGTATAACATACAGTAGAGAAGGAAAAGCTCATCTGTCTTGATTTTCTGAGGTGTCTCCGTCCTAGGGAAGAGACACCAGAAAGTACCCTGTGAGCAATCTTCCAGGCTAGGTGATACATCAACCTAGCCTTGGTATCAGCTGGCTGCCAGTGGTCCTCGCTGGCGTAGATCATCGCAATCTCCTCCCAGAAATCCTTGGCGTATACGCCACTGGGGAAACGACCATTGAAGGTCTCGTGGAACCCAAAGAAGGCTCCAAACTCCCTGATGGAGAACTCATAGTCTCTTTCCATCAGCCGGAAAGAGACAGTCCTATCCTCATGACTGTGCTGGAAGGAGACCACAAACTCCCTCGTGATCTCCTCATAAGCATCTTCCCGAATAGCGGAGAAGATGACTAGACCGGCTCTATCTAAAAGCCAAGTAATGTCTCCTACCACATGTAGAGGCTCTAACTCCTCAAGCAATAGGTACCTAGGTCCTATGACCGCTCTCTTATGGATCCTCTCTAAAGCATCGAGATGATCCTCATGGATGGTAGGGATCCTAGAGGGAGGTGGTGATGGTGATGAAGGAGGTTATGGAGGCTCGGTGGGTGGTGCTCTAGAAGAGGAAGCATCGTTGCCTTTCCTCTTTTTGTTCTTATCCTTGTTCCTACCGGACACTCTCCTCACAAAATCCATATTCTGCTTAAAACCACGGTTTGTTCTTCAAATTCCACGGCCGTGGAACGTCCATGAACCGTGGTTTATCTCGAAAATTCTCAAAATGCAACAGAAATTCACCAAATTCAGCAACAAGCAGCCCTAGACTAATTTCCTTCCAATTCCAATCAGTTCTCCTACAAATTCTATCAAAAACAAAGCCGAATCGACAAAGAGAGAGAAAGAACCAAAAACCTAGGTTTTCGGATTTTGTAATCCGAATTGTGGCTTCTCCGGTGATTTGCCGCTCGAATTGTTGCTTGGATCTTGTAGGTGTTTGGATTTGCTTCAGTTTTGGCCAAAGAATCGTCAAAAACGATTAACGAATGAGGAATTTAGAGAAGGGGCGTGGATTCGGCATTTTTGGGCGTGGAATGGGTTTTTGGTTTGTGTTTTGTGAAGAAACGTGGTTTATATAGTGGCCGTAAAATTTTTTGAAAATCACGGTCTATCGGGGGGTTCCACGGCCGTGGAAATGTACGGAACCGTGGTTTTGGTGATTTTTCTCAGGCTTTTGAAAATTACGGTCACTGTAGCTGTCACGGCCGTGGTTTAGGCCGTGGAACTCTCTGTAATGCTCCAAAGTCCAAATTTCGTCACTTTTCTTCAAACTTTCTCTTCCCCTTTCCTTTTCCACTGTTCCTACATCCAAAAACACGAACATACCGAAAGGTATCGAAGACAAAACAAAGCAAAAACATGTAAACTAAACTAATCTATGAATCAAAGACAAAAACGTAAATGCAATACCTTGGGTTGCCTCCCAAGAAGCGCTTTGTTTAAGGTCCGTAGCTAGACCAAATTCGCACTTATACGAGTGCGGTGGGCGCGAACTCTTCAGCTTGGAGTTCCGGTGTGTACTTCTTGAGTCGTTGACCGTTCAGCTTAAAGCTTCCGCCCGTTTCACCCCATACTTCAACTGCACCATGGGGAAAAATACGTTTGATTAGAAAAGGTCCGGTCCAACGAGATTTAAGCTTACCTGGAAAGAGACGAAGCCTTGAATTGAAGAGGAGAACTTGATCTCCTTCTTTGAAGTCCTTTGGAATGATATGCTTATCATGCCAACGCTTTGCTCTTTCTTTATAGATCTTGGCGTTTTCGTAAGCATTGAAGCGAAGTTCTTCAAGCGCATTTAGGTCCAAGAGACGCTTCTCTCCCGCTTCCTTCATGCTGAAATTCAACCACTTGATTGCCCAAAACGCCTTGTGCTCCAACTCTACCGGTAAGTGACAAGACTTCCCATACACAAGGTTGTATGGTGTAGTTCCGATGGGAGTCTTATATGCAGTCCGGTATGCCCACAATGCGTCATCTAGCTTCAAGGACCAATCCTTCCTTGTCCTTGAAACCGTCTTCTCTAGGATTCCTTTGATCTCCCGGTTTGAGATCTCCACTTGTCCACTAGTTTGTGGATGATAAGGGGTGGTGATCTTGTGAGTCACCCCATACTTAGCTAAGAGAGCTTCAAAGCGCCGGGCAATGAAGTGAGAGCCTCCATCACTAATGATGGTCCGTGGTGTCCCAAATCGTGGGAAAATGGTTTTGTTAAAGAACTTAACCACTACCATGGCATCATTGGTGGGAGAGGCAATCGCTTCAACCCATCTTGAAACATAATCAATCGCTAATAGTATGTATTGGTTACCACAAGATGATGGGAAAGGTCCCATGAAGTCTACTCCCCAAACGTCAAAGATCTCCACCTCTTGGATGTTGTTGAGAGGCATCTCATTCCTGCTAGATATATTTCCTGTTCTTTGACAAGCATCGCAGCAGGAAACAAAGGTTTGCACATCTTTAAATAGAGTAGGCCAAAAGAATCCAGATTGCAATACCTTAGCGCTAGTCTTGTTCGAACTAGCGTGTCCTCCACAAGGTAGTGAATGACAATGGCGGATGACACTTTGCATCTCATCTTCCGGCACACATCGCCGAATAATGCCATCCGGACCTCTCTTAAAGAGGAGAGGTTCATTCCAAAAGTATTCCCGAACATCCTTGAAGAACTTCTTTCTTTGTGCGTAGGATAATCCGGGCGGTAATTCCTGACAAACCAAATAGTTAACAAAATCAGCAAACCATGGTTCGTTACCTTTGGAGATCACATCGATGCACTCCTCTATGATGTGTAAATTCTCGTCCGGAAAGGAGTCATCTATAGGTAGATGGTCGTCCTCTAGATGTGTTAGATGACTCAAATGATCCGCAACAGAATTTTCCGAACCCTTCTTGTCGCGGATCTCTAGATCGAATTCTTGTAGGAGAAGAATCCATCTAATTAGCCTTGGCTTCGCATCCTTCTTTGCAAGGAGATACCGGATCGTATCATGATCCGTGTACACAATCACCTTTGCACCTACAAGATAAGAGCGAAATTTGTCAATTGCATAAACAATGGCTACAAATTCCTTTTCCGTAGTGGCGTAGTTGAGCTGCGCTTCATCTAGCGTCTTGCTAGCGTAGTAGATAGCGTGGGTTCGCCCTTCCTTTCTTTGCCCAAGAACAGCTCCTATAGCTACGTCACTTGCATCACACATAACCTCAAAGGGAAGATTCCAATCCGGAGGTTGGATAATTGGGGCTGAAATTAGAGCTTCCCGAATCATGTTAAACGCATCTAAGCATTCCTGCGAAAAATCAAAAACTGCATCCTTCATCAATAGATTAGTTAGCGGCTTTGATATCTTAGAGAAATCCTTTATGAAACGCCTATAGAATCCAACATGTCCTAGAAAACTTCTTATCTCTTTCACCGAAGTTGGGGGAGGAAGTTTTTCTATTGTCTCTATTTTAGCTTTATCCACCTCAATCCCTCTATTAGAGATTAAGTGTCCTAATACAATGCCCTCTTTCACCATAAATTGACACTTCTCCCAATTAAGAACTAGGTTAGTGTCTTCACACCTTTGTAATACAAGAGCAAGATTAGAAAGACAGTTGTCAAAAGAGGAACCATAAACGGAGAAGTCATCCATAAAAACCTCTATGATTTCCTCTATATATTCGGAGAAGATGGCCATCATGCACCTTTGAAAGGTGGTTGGGGCGTTGCAAAGCCCGAACGACATCCTCCTATAGGCAAACGTACCCCACGGGCACGTGAACGTGGTCTTCTCCTGATCATCCGGGTGTATCGGAATCTGAAAGAAACCACCATAACCGTCAAGATAGAAAAAGTGCGAATGTTGTGCTAACCTTTCAAGCATTTGATCGATGAAGGGTAGTGGGAAGTGATCCTTCCTCGTCGCGTTGTTTAGCTTGCGGTAGTCTATACACATCCGCCATCCTGTTACGGTTCGAGTAGGAATGAGTTCGTTGTTTTTGTTGGTGATGACCGTCATTCCTCCCTTCTTCGGAACCACTTGTACGGGACTCACCCACTTGCTATCGGAGATAGGGTAGATGATACCTGCATCAAGTAATTTAAGAATTTCCTTCTTGACAACCTCCTTCATGGTCGGATTTAACCGCTTTTGAGGTTGTCGCGAAGTCCTAACGTCCTCTTCCATTAAGATCTTATGCATGCATAGGGAAGGTTTGATTCCTACTAAGTCCTCTATAGTATATCTTAAAGCTTTTCTATGTTTCTTAAGGACAACCATAAGCGTACTATGTTCATTTATGCTTAAATCGGAACTAACAATTACCGGAAAGGTAGAATTAGGTCCAAGAAATGCGTACCTTAGATGTGTAGGAAGTGGTTTCAATTCCATAGCTATAGGAGTCTCCAATGGCTCTTGAGGAATATCTGATGGTTCCTTAGAAGCGTCTAAGGAAGTAGAAGGTGTTGGAGAAGAATCAAGAGAAGTTGAGGAAGAGACACAATTGCCTTCGGAATCACCCAAAATTACGGCCTCTCTGCATCCTCCACGGCGTGATTTTGGGCGTGGAAAATATTTACGGTTGCTCTGTTCTCTCCACGACCGTGTAAGCCTCTGAAGTGCTCCACGCTTTTGTTGGTGAAATCCACGGCCGTGGAATAGAGTGTATGACCGTGGATCTGTACGTTTTCTGCCTCGTCGTGGAGTTTCTCAAACTCTTCTTTATGCACTTCTTCTTGCTTCTCTAAGGCTTCAATTGCCTCATTACAATCTTCTTCATCCCCTACATTCATTAGGCTCATAGAAATAACCTTTTGCAAAGGATCTTTGAAGAGAATAGCACTTACCTCCTCTCTAGATAGCCCTTATTCATCTTGGATATTGAATATATCCTCATCAAAGATTGGTTCCTTCACTAGAGTGGAAAGAACGAACTCTACCTTCTCTTCTCCTATGTCAAAGGCGAGTCTAGCATTCTTGCAATCGACTATGCAGCCGGATGTTGCAAGAAACGGTCTTCCGAGAATGATCGGGACCGGACTATCTGCAGGAATGTCAAGCACAACAAAAACTATAGGAACATAGAATTTACCTAGCTTGATCGGGACGTCTTCAACTATACCGACGGGACGAGTTATGGATCGGTCCGCCATGTACAACGTCATCTTCACCGGTTTAGGGTCGCCTAAACCGATCTTCCTGCATAAGGCAAGTGGGATGATGCTCACACTTGCTCCTAAGTCACATAATGCATCATATGTGACATCTCCCACTCCTATAGAAATACAAAATGACCCCGGATCCTTTAGCTTTGGGGCATCTTCTCTTTCATGGTTTTGATGAGATCCGAAGAATCCGAACTCATCTTAACCTCTCCAAAATCCTCTAGCTTTCTCTTGTTAGAGAGGATCTCCTTTAAGAACTTACCATAAGCCGGCATACCTACAATAGCATCAATGAAAGGTATATTAATATGCAATTTGCTCATGAGTTCTATTAACTTACCGAATTGCTTGTCTAGACGCGCTCTTGCTCTAGATTGCGGGAGCGGTAGGGGAGGTTTGTAAGCTGGAAGAGGAACGCAGACATCTTCCTTCTCCTTCCCCTTTTCTTTCTCTTTCTCAACGGGGACTTCTACAAACTTAGGCTGCGGGTCGGTAGTTGTTACTCTGCTCCTAGTTGTGATTGCCATCACCCTTCCTTTTGGGTTGTCCTCCGTTTTTCCTGGAAGTTTCCCTTGATTCCTAGGAACTTCCTCCGCATGGCTGAACATTTGGTTTTCTAAAACCTTTTGGGCTTTATCAACCTTGGTAATGTGATCATCAACCTTGATGATGCGAGTCTCCAATCCTTGAAGCTTGTCCAAAATTGTCTCCAACATGGGATCGGGCTTCTCTTTCCCCGAAGTACTTCCACCATTAGATGTTTGCCCCTGGCTTTTCAAAGGAGTGGAAGAAGAGGAAGGTGGAGTTAGTGAATTTCCTGAATTGGAAGGATAAGAATTACCGGAATTTTGTTGATTGGGACGCCAATTGTTGTTGTTTGAACCCCTATTATTGTTCCAATTGTTGTTCCGGTTGTTGTTGTTATTTTAATTATTCCGGTTGTTGTTCCGGTTGTTGCAATTGGTATTCTTATTACCGTTGTGGTTATCGTTGTTGCCTAAATAACCCACATCTTGCTCCTTGTGCTTCGGAAATTTGGTTTTGATGGCTTCCTTCAACTCTTTAATCTCCGTGTTGAGAGAAAAGATTTGAGTTTGAGCTGCTTGTGATAGCTTTGCTCCTTGATCTACTTGATTCACCTCCACTTTCCGATGAGAATACTTCTCTATAACTCGCGCTTGCTTCTCAATGAAGTCCCAAGCGTCATCTTCCCTCATGTCCATGAATGTACCACATGAAAGGGATTGGAGCTTGAATTGTGTCTCCACATCCAGCCCCTTATAGTATATCTCCAATAGTGCAAGCTTGGATATGCCATGATGAGGGTAATCCAATAGCAAATCCTGAAATCTTTCCCAAGATTGAAACAAACTTTCGTTAGATCTCATAGAAAATGCATTAATCTTACCTCTTAACTCCGCCGTTTTGGATGGCGGAAAGAACTTAGTGAGGAATTCTGAAGAAAGATCCTCCAATGTTTCAAGCTTCCCACTAGGAAGAGCTTGATACCAAGACAATGCTTTCCCCTTCAAGGAGAAGAAGAAAGGCTTGAGTTTGTAGCTGTTGGTAGTTGCGTTCTTCGGCTTCATTGTCTCCATCATAATCTCAATGTTTTGTAGATGTTGATGTGGAGATTCAGCGCTTGTTCCACCAAATTGGTTTTGGCGGACAATAGTAATAACTTGAGGGTTGAAGCTAAACCCTTGTACATCGTCAGCATCAAAGTTCACACCTAAACGGCGTGGTTGCTGCGTTGGATCCATCCTTTGGCCAAGAGTTCTTGGCTCCTCATCTACACGTTCGACCCTCGCACCTCTAGGTGGAACACGGCGATTTGCAGTTGGCCGTGGAAAGAATGGATTCATATTGATCGTAGGATCAATTTCCTCTAGTGGTGGCATGGAGGAGTCGCTATCCTCATTGGATGAGTTAGCTCTAACCGATCTTCCCTGTATTCTTCTTCTCTTTTTCTCCTTGAGGTTGTTTATTTCCAGCCTCATTTGGAACATCATGTCCGATAGATCATCAACCTTTGTTTGATGACGATCCATCTCTTCCGTACGAGTCTTTTCACTCCATTGGAGTTGAGCTTCTTTCTCCGCCAACTCCGTTTGGTAATCGCGTTCTCTTTCTTCAGCCATTTTTCTTTCCTTAAGTTTTCTCCTCAAAGTCCTCTCAAGCTCTTGATCAAGAGGTCAGAGGTCTTTGTTATTCCTAGACCTGCGCATACACTCGAAAAGATATCAAATAACAAGGGAGAAGCTCCCAAGCTTGACAACCGATAACCGAATTTGGCCTAGACCAAATCCCCGGCAACGGCGCCAAAAACTTGTTCGCCACTTAGCGTGCGTGTAAATAAGTCTTAAATTTATAAAAACTAGAATCAAGCAAGCGAACCCGCAATGTACGGATCGATATAGTTAAGCAAGAATTCTAGAGTATCGAACACAGGGATTTGGGGGGTTAAATCCAATTATAGATTATCAAGCGAGTAAATGTATGAGCTTTGTAAATTATTGGGAAAACAACAACCCTAAAGATCCAGGAATCCAGCTGTGGCAATCGATTCAAGATATACTAAAGATATAAGGACAAAGTTGAGGTATGCAAAGGTATACGAATGTAAAGTAATTGTACGGTGAAGTTCCAAAAACCTTATATGACCCACCTAAAGATACTCTCTATAAAGGTTGTTGAGGCTTCAGTATAGAAAGGATCTAAAGACAAGAATTAATATCAAATACCCAAACTTGTAATCCAAGGATCAAGACTAACTAAACCGATTAAGGTTGTGACACTCGGAATCGAGGTAGAGGTTGTTGAGGCTTCACTACCACCTAGAAAAGGCAAGCCAAGACTAAGTTAAAGCAAATCTTTAACTTTGGATTAAAGTAAAAGCAAGGTTCGTAACTGACACAAAATTACGGGTAGTTCTTGAGTTCCACGGCCGTGGAAGCTCAAGAACAGACCGTGGATTAGGTTCGTCGGCGATTCTCTCTAACTCTCAGAGTCCAATCTGTTTACGATCGATCTATCATCATCTAAGTCACAACTATCAACCCTTCAACTTAGAATTGCTAAAGGGTTTTAGCCAACAACAGTCATATTGATATCAAATTCAAGATTTAAAAGAATGAAAGATGAAAACCTTCGAAAACCTTGAATAAATCTCAAATCAATCTCAAATCCGCAAACAAGAACAATGATGTAAGTAGATTCAGAATAACACAAACAATCACAATCCTTGATAAGAACGAAGAACGGGATGTCAATCCGTCTTCTAATCAAACCTAAGGACAAAAGGCGTAATCTCCAGATCTTCAACTCTTCGCAAATCTCCGTTGCGAAATAGCAATCTCTACACGTCCCACTTGAAACCCTAGGCACGTGCAATAAGCTTAGGCGCAAGCGAGGTCTAAGCGAAGGTGACGGAATCTCTTTCCTTCTGTCCTTATATAGGCCCAAATAAAATGCGTCTTCGGCCCATGTGCGTAGAAGATCATGGCTTAAAATATTGCGTAAAAGATCGTAAAGATCACGGTCGTGGAAGGGTTCCACGCCCGTAATTTAGAGCGTGGAGTTGGATCACGGTTCCTCAAATCCTCCACGGCCGTGTAAGTTGCTGGAATGCACCACGCTTGTGTTGCCAAAGTTCCACGGCCGTGGATTAGAGCGTGGACTCTAATACGGTCGTATTTTAGAGCGTGGAACGTACATAGCTCGTAATTTCCTTTGCTTTTGTGTCATTCTCCATCCTAGCATCATCCTTAGCTCCTAGTGGTGTCCTCAATCCTTGGACATGCTCAATCTACCTCCATTCTCTCTCAATCCGTTCGGAATTAGCTCTTAATTTTCTACAATCAACACAAAGCTTATGTAGACCTCTATATCGACAAAATAGATAAACTAACTCACAATTGCTTCAATGCTTTATCAATGAATACCAATATAGATGAAATACACTTAGAAAACATGCCTAAAATATCACAATATTTCATGCTAACAACGTGTTCACAGTCGGATCACTTTGGAGATCAACAAGCTCCTTCATGAGTCTTTGTTTCCTGCAAAACACATCACAAAAAACCCTCCGGTTCCAACGTAATAACCAATTTTGAAGAATAGAGAGAGGAATACCTCCATGTTCGTGTGAATCCCAACACCTTTTAACCATGGGTAGAAAATCTTTGTGTGTGAGCCAAGCCGCCTCGAACCGAAACGGTCTTCGATCCCTTCTTCTGGTAATATTCGGACATAACCGAAGGAGGATGGGCGAGTGGTCTAATGAAAACTGAGCCAAGTGTCTCACGGATGCGTCCGGCCAATCCAGCCGGGCTTGGATGCTCGATAAAACTCTATACAACCTCTTTTGCACACCTTTATTTCTAGTCTTCCGATCATCCCACGTAAAATCCGAATCCGTAAAACCAAGATCAACCAGGCCATAATTGTGTATGATATCAATGAACCGGTCCGAATCCTTATGAAGATTACCAGTCCCTCCTCTACATTCTCTTAGGGACGTAATACAATTAAAATCTCCCCCTAGGATATAAGGCTCACTTAAGTTGACCAGCTCCTTATCTAGAGCCTCCCAGAACTAGAATCGTCTTGTCTCCGAAGGTGGAGCGTAAATCGCTATGATATGTACAACCTTCCCTACTAAAATGACCTTTGCATGGATGAAGTAAGGACAAGTGCTGACGATGGTAAGATCCAGCTTAGCATCATCCCAAATCAACCAAACTCCCCCTTCGAAGCCCACTGCTTCAACTCTTTCACATCCCTTAAGCTTCAGTCTTGAACAAACCCTATCCGCTTGATCACCCGCAATTCGGGGTTCAATGATCGCAAGAAGGTCGATTTATGGTTATGGCAAAGGTACTTGATGGCTCTCCTGAAACCACTCTTAGCAGCTCCATGCACATTCCAAAATAAACAATTCATGGATAACAATATAATAGGTGAGGCTACACACTTGTATTGAAACACATACATAGTCGGTTTATTGTCTCTCTAGAGGCTGTTGCCTCATTTCTTCACCACCAACCATCATTGCGTCCTTCTCGCTATTCTGATCTTCACTCTTCTCTTCGTTTTCTCTTACCATATCATGCTCATCATTCATCACATACCTTGTTTGTCTCTTACTTTGTCCTTCTCTGTTGTCCCGATGTTCATGGGTATCCTCCATATCGTTTCTCTTGTCCACTCCATTGGCCTCCTGATTATACTCCCTCTGAGTATCCTTCTTGTTCTGTCCTTTGGTACCCTCTGTCATGTAGGTCTTGTTTTCTGTGCCCATTCCAGTCACACCGTGATTTCCATGGCTAGCACCAGCAATCTCCTTACCTTGGTCTCCTCTCATTTCTACGTCTTCCTCCACCACTATAAGTGCTCTCTTCTTGTCCTCCGGGCCACTCCTTCCATCTTCTGAATCTGATAGTTCAAAAACCTCCTTGTCTTTGCTTGGTCTCTGTCTCTTCAGCTTGTTGCTTTCTACTCCCTCTTCCTTCATCGATTTGGCTTTTCGTGATAGCCTTCTCCTCTCGTTTCGTAACTTGTTACGCTTCTTCCTCTTCCCTGATCTTCTTCTTTTTCTGTTACAGCTGCTGCAGCAAAAATCACTCCTGTACCCTCTTGAGGACTCGTTCTTCTACTTGTACAGGCTGAATCATTTCCAAGCAGTTGCTTGTTATTTCCGGTTAACTGTACATTGTTTATTTTTTCAATAATGGTCGATGGCACGTGCTCTTCCTTCTTTTCATTAACTGTTTTCTCTTTCCTTTTTGCTCCACTGTAACTTGCCCCACTCACTGGCCTACCATATCTCCACTATTTGTAATGATATTAATTTCTTTTCCTTTGTGGGATTTAAATTGATATTTTTGGGACTGATATCTTCTATTATCCCCAACTTTCCGTCTACGTGATGCAGCATTATCCTTTCCTTTCTGGTTTTTGGATCTTCTCCCAACCAGCATCCATAGTCCGAAATTGTCTTCCTCCTTAGTCGCCGGCGAGGACTTTCCCGACGGGATCGTTTGATGGTCGGAATTCTTCATTTCTTTCGAACCCTCTGTCCCTGTCTGGCTCTTTTCTTTACTTCTCTCCTGCTCTCCCTCTCCATATTGACACTGAGAGGCATAATGCCCATATCTCCCACATTTGAAGCACAACATGTGTAGACCTTCGTATTCTACGGGACATCTTTTGTTATTAATGTATACAACTTTTTTCAAAGGTCTACTGAGATCAAGTTCGACACACATTCTGGCAAATCGTCCCCTATTGAGATTCAGTGTTTTAGGGTCCATGGCAATAGGTGTACCAATCCCGGAGGCGAGATTCCAAAGGTTAGCTTCATTAAACCATTGCATAGGAATCCCACTCACTCTAACCCATGTTGTTACCGATGATATGGGCTCGGAAGTCACAAACTCTAGATTCCACCTTCTCATAATCAAACAACGACCGAAAATCGACCAAGGTCCTCCTGTAAGAACCATGAGCATTTCACTCTCGTTCTTGAATCTTGCCACGAAAAAATCGTTATCAAGATCAATCAATTGAATGTTACTTCCACACTTCCATAACTCTTTGATTTTCCTCTCCATCACCGGGAAGACAATTGGAAATCCCAAAACTTTAGAGACTATGGATAGTTTCCACTCCTCCTCGAGAGTTTTTGCAATTATTGGATCTACCTCAAAACAAGGGTCTTCATCTACTCCATATGGGAAAGTTAGTTTCATCTTCCCCACAAGTGCATTCATGTCCACCTTCGATCTTCCCTCTTTGATCTCTTTCACCCCAGTCATAATCTCCTTCCAGGATTTTGTAGCATTTGGTCCCTCTTTGTTTTTATCCTCACTACTCTTTCCTTCAGCATTCTCTGAACTTCCAATATCAAAGACCATAGGTGCGACTTGCTGTAATGCCTGTACTTGGTCATGATTGTCATCCTTCTCACCCTTATGGGTTTCCTCCTGCAATTGCCCTTGACTCCTAATAAGTGATAGAATCACTATCATTTAGGATAGTTTTTAGAGTCTTTTTATTGCATTAGTGTTGGTCCAGAAGAAGAAGACTAAAAGAAGCTAAGGAAGGAGTTATAAGCACTTAGGAGTGAAGATCGTTCACGAAGCAAAGCTTCTGTTACTTCACCGCCCCCGTCGAGCCTTGTCACCGCCCCTGCGGGTGACACCATACTCCGGAGCGCCCCCTGTGCCTTCGCCAGCGCCAGCCACGAAGACTGTCACCGCACATGCGTCAACCCCTAGCGCCCCTACGGTGACTTGCCCTGAAGAAGCAAAGACCAGCGCCCCTGCGCCTTCCCCTGCGCCTCAACCTGGGAGCTGGAAGATGAAGAGTCTGTGTCACCGCCCCTGCGTTGACACTGGGACGCCCCGACGGCTTGCCATCAGAAATGGCAGGAAGTTGAAGAGTCAGACGTTTGAAGAGCATTAAAGATCCGCCCCTGCGGAATTGCCTAGTCGCCCCTACGGCCATGAAGAAGATCAAGCGTTTTTGCCTTCACCACCCCTGCGGAGCTGAAGGCCGCCCCTGCGGTTCAACGACATAAGCTTTACTCCGGCTGTTTACACCACCTTTATGGCATTAAAGGTGGCTGTTTTGGGCCGGCTATATACTCCTATTTAGTGTCTTTTGTAGTATAAATAGTTCTTGGTTGATTGCTAGAATCATCCATTATTATCCACTTAGAATCGAATTTTCTCATCATTTCCATTGTAATGAGTTGCTAACTCCCTTGCTACATTGGGTTGGTTTGAAGCTGCAATTGTTACCTTGGTTGTAAGTTTTCTTTAATATAAGTTTTCATTCAGTAATGCTTTGTGTTTCCTTGATCTCCATTGTCTAATTGCATGTTTTACTATTACTTGAGATTGATCACCTTAGGTCCTAAAGTGCATGCAAAGAACTAGGATTAATAGATTCCGGGTTTGGGTCTTTAATCTAGTAGTAAACTTTAAGCAATAACGGGTTGTAATTACTTAAAGAAAAGGAACACAAATATAAAGATAAGATTAACAGTTTTAATCTATTCTTTATTTCCTTAGTCTTTATTTGAAAGCTAACTTGTTAATTGTTCTTGTAGGTTTACAGAACACTAACCTGTTAAGTTGTGTTGATGCCGGTTGGCTCAACATATATATATGATCGAGACGGGAGATTACTTAAAACTTGTAAAAGGAACTCACCAAAGTAGCATTTGCATGCTAAGAATCAACCTAGTGTAGATTCATCCTTTATTGCCTCATTTGTTGCGTTTTCATAAGTTTTGTGTGCGTCAATTCAACAACCCCCCCCCCTTTGTTACTTGTTCTTATAATCAATAATTAAATTTAATAAAAATACCTTAACTCTCTTGGGTTCGACCCTTACTTAACCACTATACTTGTTTTAGTGCTAAGTCGGGATTATATTTTTGATAGGGTATAGACGACCATAGAAATACCCTTAGTCAAATTTTGGCGCCGTTGCCGGGGAGTTTAGTGTTTTTATTTTATTGTTATTATTGATTATTGGTTTGAACCATTTTTATGGTTCAAACCCGTGCTACTAACTCCGGCTTTGCTTCTTTTGATCTAGAAATTGAGAGGACGCACATCCGGCAACGAAGACAACAACAACTCCACCAAGAAATGGCTGATCGCACCCTTTGTCAACTCACTCAGCCAACTTTAGCTCAAAACCCTCTTGCGGTTACCATACCGGCATTAGGGGAAGGAATCAACTTTGAGCTCAAGCCGGGTCTCATTCACTTATTTCCATCCTTCCATGGGCTAAGTGGTGAAGACTCCATCAAACACCTTGGGAAGTTCCATACCGTGTGTATGAGCATGAAGCCGGCCAATATTACCGAAGAGCAAATCAAGATGAGGACATTTGGCTTCACACTCAAACATTCAGCGGATGATTGATATTACCACCTTCCATCCGGGAGTATCGACACTTGGGAGAACCTATACAAGGCGTTTTTGGAGAAATACTTCCCAGCCAAGAAGGCGAATAGCTTGAAGAAAGCTATAAGCAACATCGAGCAAGAGGCGGACAAAACTCTCTACGAATACTTCGAAAGATTCGCGCGCCTCCGATCCAGCTGTCCTTTCTATGGATATTCGACTCAAGATCTAGTCTTGTACTTGTACAATGGCTTGCTAGACAATGAAAGGAGGATCCTCGATGCGGGTTGTGGAGGTAACATTCTTAACTCTACCCCTGACCTTGCTTTGGAAAAGATACAAGAACTAGCAGAAGGGACCCAGAACTTTGGAAGGGCTCCTTCCAAGAGAGATGTTCATGTTGTGAATTCCGGGAAGAGTGCGATCGCCACTGAGCTCGCGGAGCTGAAGAAAATGGTGAAGAGACTAACACTTATGGGAACCCCACAACAGCTCAAAGCTTGTGGAGTGTGTGCTGACTCATATCATCCAACGGACATGTGCCCACAAGTCCAGGATGATGATGCTGAGGTAAACGCAATGGACTATGGACAGCTACAACAGCAAAGGCATAGGAACGATCCCTATGCACAAAATTTCATGCCAAACTGGCGTGATCAACAAAACTTTCGTTGGAGGGATCAACAAAACCAACAACAACAGCCCCGACAAGGTAAGTATCAAATAACTGAAGATATGTTGCAGGTTTTGACTAAACACTTTGCTACTCATGTCCAAACAGCAGAATCCAGCATCAAGAACCTTGAAAAACAGGTTGGGCAAATGGCGGAAGCCATTACAAGGACCGAAGCTAGATTTTCCGGAGGATTGCTTTCCTAGACGTTTATAAGCCCCAAGGAGAATGTTAGTGCCCTAAAATTAAGGAGTGGGAAGAAAATCCAACAAAAACCAGTAAAAGAATCACAAAGCAAACCCTTTGTCGATTTTACCGCACCCACAGCCGCTCCTGCGGCTGCAACTGCGCCCAACACCGAGCAGACGCCGCCCCTGCGACTGGATGTCCCCGCCCCTGCGGTGACAATCCCTGAGCCGCCCCTGCGCCTGCATACTGACGCCCCTGCGGAAAACACAACAGAAGGTTCTGCTGAAAATGATTCTTACATCCGGCCTAACTTTCCGCCACTGTACTCTGAAAAACCACAAGCTCCCTTTCCTGAGGCTCTAAAGGAGAGAAGAATCATTGAGGACAAAGATCTCTTTGAGACTTTCTTCAAATGCGAGGTAAACATTCCCCTCCTGAAGTTAGTGAAGAGTATTCCTAAATATGCTCGTTTCTTGAATGAACTATGCACTATCAAGAGGAATCAGAAGCTAAAGGGGAAACAAAAAGTGCAAGTAAGTGAGCATGTGTCGGCTGTTTTCCAACGGAGAATGCCCAAGAAGTGCAGCGATCCGGGCATGGTAAGCATTCCTTGCGTTATTGGAGAAACCCGTTTTGACAAAGCCATGCTTGATCTTGGTGCTTCTATAAATGTTTTACCATATTCTATTTACAAATCACTTGGCCTTGGGCCATTAATGGAAACCAAGATTATAGTACAACTTGCTGATAGATCTAATGTGTACCCGAAAGGGATAATTGAAGATGTATTAGTAATGGTAGACAACCTAATTTTACCTGCTGATTTCTTCGTAATGGAAATGGAAAATGATTCGCATGATGCACCCATATTGTTAGGTAGACCATTTTTAAAAACTGCTAGGACTAACATCGATTATGTTAGTGGCAAACTAACCATGGAGTTTGATGGTGAAATAGTGGAATTTGACATCTATGATGCAATGAAATTTCCTAGTGATGATCACTCTTTATGTGCTATTGACATTGTTGAACCTTTTGTGCAAGATGTGTTTGATAATTCTGATGTTTATGAATTAAAAAATGTAATTGAGCATGATATTGATGGTTTCAAATCAGATTATGTATTAACATCCAGCATGAAAGAGGTCCTAGCCCAATTAGATGGGCATAAAAGGCTACCTATCTCCAATTTGGCCATTTGACCCACTTTACTAACCCCGAGCGAGAAGCTTGTTCCATCTATAGTGCAGGCATCAGAGATAGAATTGAAGGACCTTCCGCCACACCTCAAGTACGTTTTCCTTGGAAAACACAATACCTTGCCGGTGATCATCTCCAACAAGTTGACTACCGGTCAAGAAGACAAGTTGGGGAAAGTGCTAAAAGAGCACAAGACGGCCCTTGGATGGACCATTGCTGACATCAAAGGGATAAGCCCTTCAACTTGCATGTATAGGATCTTACTTGAGTATGAAGTCAAACCATCTAGGCAACCTCAACGGAGGTTGAATCCGCTAATGATGGATGTGGTCAAGAAGGAAGTGTTGAAGCTCCTCCAAGCGGATATGATCTTCCCTATTTCGGATAGCACTTGGGTTAGTCCAACTCAAGTGGTTCCAAAGAAAGGAGGCATCACAATGGTGGAAAATCAACATGGAGAGATGGTCCCAAGTAAAACACAAACCGGATGGAGAGTTTGCATCGATTACCGCAAGCTCAACAAGGTAACACGAAAGGACCATTTTCCATTACCTTTTATTGACCAAATGTTGGAACGTCTTGCAGGTCATCCGTACTACTGCTTCTTTGATGGATATTCGGGCTATTTCCAAATAGCCATCGCACCGGAAGATCAAGAAAAGACGACATTCACTTGCCCATTTGGCACTTTTGCGTACCGCAGAATGTCATTTGGACTTTGCAACGCACCCGGCACCTTCCAACGGTGCATGATAAGTATTTTTTCCTAATACATAGAAAATTTCATTGAAGTCTTCATGGATGACTTTACCGTCCATGGAGACAGTTTTGATGCATGCTTAAGACATTTAAAACTTGTTCTTGAAAAACTTGTTGAAACCAATCTAGTTCTTAATTCGGAAAAATGCCATTTCATGGTAGAACAAGGAATTGTGCTAGGACATGTAGTATCCTCAAAAGGGATAGAGGTAGATAGGGCAAAGGTTGATGTAATTCAAAATTTACCTTATCCTACTAATGTTCGGGAAATCCGATCTTTTCTTGGTCATGCAGGTTTCTACCGAAGTTTCATCAAAGACTTTTCGAAGATCTCGGCACCCCTATGCGAATTGCTCAAGAAAGACGTCATCTTCATAGTGGATGAGAGTTGCAAGAAAGCTTTCGATACTTTGAAGGCATGTCTCACCAGCGCACCGATCATCCGTTCTCCGGATTGGGAGAAACCTTTCAAAATCATGTGTGACGCCAGCGATTATGCCGTTGGAGCTGTCTTAGGACAGAAAGATGGACGGGCTTCCCATGTGATCCATTATGCGTCTATGACACTCAATGAAGCGCAAAGGAATTACTCTACCACCGAGAAGGAAATGTTAGCGGTGGTTTTTTCCCTTGATAAATTCAGACAGTACCTACTTGGGGTAAAGGTAATTATCTTCACTAATCATGCAGCTCTTAGGTACCTCATGGCGAAGAAGGAAGCAAAGCCACGATTGATTCGATGGGTGCTCCTTCTAAGTGAGTTTAACCTAGAGATACGGGACAAGAAGGGGGCTGAGAACCTGGTGGCCGATCATTTGAGCAGACTAGTGAAAGAAGAGGAGGATCCAGGAAAAGGAAGAGAGATAGCTGGAAGTTTTCCAAACGATACATTTTACACAACTCTCTATTGTGTAACCGCCCCCGCGCCTCACACCAGCCTTGATTTGCTGACATCGTGAACTTCATTGTCAGAAAGGTGTACCCTCCAGATTTCACTAAGGCGCAAGGAGAGAAGGTAAAGGCTGAAGCTCGACACTACGTTTGGGACGATCCTTACCTTTGGAAGCATTGTAGTGACCAAGTGATCCGACGTTGCATTCCGGATAATGAGGTACAATCCGTCCTAAATTTTTGTCATTCTGAAGCATGTGGAGGGAACTTTGGGGCAAACAAAACTGCAAGAAAAGTTTTGGATGCCAGTTTCTTTTGGCCACACATTTTTCGAGACACTTTTGCGTTTTGCAAATTGTGTGATAGATGCCAAAGGGTAGGAAACCTTTGAAGGAGGCATAAAATGCCCCAATCCTCTCTTATATTTTGCCAAATATTTGATGTTTAGGGAATTGATTTCATGGGACCTTTTCCTACTTCATTCGGGGACACATATATTTTACTTGCGGTGGACTATGTTTCCAAGTGGGTGGAAGCAAAGGCCACCAAAACTAATGATTCAAAAATGGTTGCAACTTTTCTTAAGGAAAATATCTTTGCACGATTTGGAATTCCGAAAGCCTTAATCAGTGATAGGGGTACCCATTTCTGCAACAAGACGATCACAGCTCTCCTTAAGAAGTGCCACGTCCACCAACGAGTATCAACAACTTATCATCCACAAATAAACGGCCAAGCTGAGGTATCCAACCGGGAAATAAAGACCATCCTTGAAAAGACGGTTTCTCCCGGACAAAAGGATTGAAGTGCAAGACTAAATGATACCCTATGGGCATATCGGACAGCCTACAAAACGCCTATCGGGATGTCTCCTTTCAGGCTCGTGTTTGGGAAAGCTTGCCACCTACCGGTGGAGCTGATAACACGATTTATGACTTAGGATTAGGTAATCATTTAGATAGATTTCTCACTCATTCATGCACGTTTTGGCATTGGTTCATGACGTCTTTGCTCAATTCATGCACATTTCTAGAAAAGACGTCTACACTACCTTTTATCGGTTTTGTAGGTAATTCGGGGATCTATTGGACGTTAATCGATACATTTGAGGGCCAAGCCTCATGATGGTACACATCCAAAGTCTTGGAGGAGCATAATTGGAGCAACAAAGGACACAAAGACCACTATTGGTGCAAGCAATGGAGCAGCTCATGGCTAGACGATCATAGCATGCTTCTGTTGAAGAAAATCGACCTACACCCAGGAAAATCGGCCGATTTTTTCCTCTGGGTCGATTTTTAGGCCTTTGACAGCTTAAGCCACGTGTCCCACGATCTCTTGTCCGGCCTTGCTCTTGGTGGAGAATATAAGTGGTCCTTCAAAGCTGTTGCTGGATCTCTCTCCCATTCTCTCCCTCTCACACATCCTCTAGCATCTTCCCAAAGACTCTTCCAATTGGGAGCTCTCTTCAAGACACCCTTGTGGGTGTTCTTGAGGGAGATTAGTGTAGATTTCAATTTTTTAGTGAGATTTGAGTGATTTTTGTGAAGAAGCTTGTTGAAGGTTGTAAGATCTGACTTGGAGCTACATTTGGTGTGTTGAAAGATTTGTTTTGAACTCAAATCCAGCTAAGTTTCATTGCTTTCATCTCCTTACTTCATCTTCTTGCTACGGATTCCATGTATGCTTGTATGATGATTTTAGATCTTGAAATGCATATTTTTGGCTAGTTTGTTGTGATTCTGGAGTGATGGATTGATGGTTATTGCTTGGGTGATGATAGAATGGACTTATATGTTAGTTTAGGATGATTCGTATGCACAAAACCTAACTCAGACATAAAAATCGACCTGTTCTTCATAGTAAATCGGCCGATTTTTACTATGATCCACCCGATTTTTCCTTCTGTTGCTCTTTAATTGATGAATCTGTATGTTAGGATGTTAGATTGTTAAAATCCTAGTGTTTGTTGAACATAATATACCTTAGGGTGACCTAATGCTAGCAAACTAAGTGAGGAAAGAGACCTACCCGGTGATTTCCGATCTTAGATACCAAAGATGATGAACTCTAGGTAGTAGTGAGCCTCATAAGCCGCTATTGGATCGAGTGTGCTAGGATTGCTGCTTGAGACTTACCTTTTCCGAGACTTACCCGGTAAGGAGAGGTTTGCCCCTTAAGTAGTGTCCGGTTTGTGTAGAATTCCCAACTTTACCTCCTTAAGACTTACCCGGTAATAGGAGTTTGGTGCGGGATTAGTGAAGCATGAGACTTACCTGGTAATTGCTTCCATTAGAGAAACACCCTTTCCCAACACCGCAACCTTATCCTTAGAATCTTTAGGAGCTTGAGTCCAATATCATAACCGGAAATCTTGATCTCTAGAATCCACTTATCTTACCTCTTATCTCCTATCTTGCATTCGTGTGTTTGTTTGCTTGTTTGATTTGCATATTTTGTGATCCTTGTTTGATCACCACAAAAACCAACCAAAAACATCATGATTTTCATTTCTTTATTCCTTTCTCTTTTCTTAGTTTAGATTCGCACTATCTTTGATCATTGAATGACTTGATTTCGCCTCAGTCCTTGTGTTCGACCTCGGAATACTTTCCTTCCTACATAACGATCCGTACACTGCGGGTTTCGCTAGGTAGTTTTGGAGATTAGATCGAGTTTATAAATGTAAAGCTTTTTGTGCTACACATCCTAGCGTAACAAGTTTTTGGCGCCGTTGCCGGGGACTAGGTCTAGATTGAGTCATTTTGTGATTGTTTGTAGTGTAGATCTTTCTTGTTGCTTTTGATCTCTCTTTGGTGTGTGTCTTTGCTTTTCAGGACATCGTCTCTCTCTTTAGGTGTATGCGAAGATCTCGTGGCAAGGATTTAGCTCCATTCGATCCCGAACCGGAGAAAACCCTTCGATCTAGATCCAAGAACATCCGAAAAGAGAAAGAGATGGCCGGAAGAAACCTCCAAGCTGAGTTGGATGAAGCCTTAGAGCAAATAAGGCTAAGAGATGAGCTCTTGGAAGAAGAAAGGAGACTTGCCAATGAGAGGCAAGAGGAAACTAGGAGGGAGATTGAGGAGATTAGGCAAGCCCTTGTTCAAGGAGAGCTCAATCGCCGACAACCTCCACCTCCTCCACCACCGGTGGTACAACCGCAGCCGGCGGTTAATGATAGGGTTGCGCCCATTGCCATTGAAGAGCCACAAACTTTGGGTAGACGTATGGATCCGGCACAAAGAGCACACCGTCCGGGTGTGAACTTAGGAGATCCCGCAGCCCACAACTATGAGCTCCGCCCTCAAGTGCTACAAATGATCCGGCACAATCAATTTGGAGGGATGGAAGGAGATCTCCTCATCAACACTTGAAGAACTACGAGATTTTGATGGAGACTCTTAGACCGCCAAGATTGGAGAGCAACAACCATAAGCTTAGGGCTTTCTCCTTCTCTCTTAAGGACAAGGCCTTGGCTTGGTATCAATCTATTCCACAAGGGCGAGTTGGTACTTGGGAGGAGATGACAACCGAGTTTTTGACTAAGTTCTTCCCACCTTCCAAGACTACCGAGTTAAGAGGGAAGATCAATGCCTTCGTGATGAAGGATAGAGAGAGTTTGTTCAAGTCTTGGGAGAGATTCAAAGACCTTCTCCTAGATTGTCCACACCATGGCATACCGAAAATTGAGCTATTGGAGATCTACTTCAAGGGACTTGATGAAGATAGCCAATTCAAGCTTCAATCTCTTTCCGGTGGGACATTTATGGAGAAGCATGTAGATGATGCTTGGGAGTTTGTGGAGAAGCAAGCTCTAGTGATTGAGAAATACTCCCATAGGAAGAGTGAAGGGAGAAAGGCGGGAGCATATGAGGTGAGTGAGGCCACCATGAGCAATTTCAAGCTTGACGCCATCAACAACGAGCTAAAGTCCTTGAGGGAGTTGTGTGCTACAACTTTGAAGAACCAAGCAACCCCTCAAGTGCTTCCACAAGCTAACTTGTCTTCCAAGGAGGAGGATGTGAATTACATGGGAAGGGGCAACTACAACAACTACCAAGGCCCAAGGAACTTCAACAACAACCGGCAATTCAACAATTACCGGCCCAACCATAACCATCCCGGGTTTTCTTACTCTAACCCGGATGGAGCCTTGAACCCTCCCGCTTCTACAAGCACGACTCCACCACCAAGAGCTTCACAAGAACCTCCACCCGGATTCACTCAACCTCCAAAGGATAGAACCGAAATGATGTTTGAGCAATTGCTTGGAAGGTTGAGTGGTCTTGAGAGCACGGTAACTTCTATCTCGAAGGCTCAAAAGGTTTTGGAAGCACAAGTGTTCCAAAAGGCGGGTGAAGCACATAGAGATCCGGGAAAGCTTCCCGGAAGAACCGAAGAAAACCCAAGAGGCCAAGTGTTGGCTATTACAACAAGAAGTGGGTTAAGCATGAAGGATCCTTTGCCCAAGGAGAATGCTAAAGGGAAGCAAGTGGTGATAGAGGAAGAGACTTTGCAAGGAGATGGAGGTAAGAGCAAGGATGTAGAGCCAACCTATGTGGCACCGCCTCCATACAAACCACCACTACCGTTCCCTCAATCACGAGCAAGAGCTCGCTTGGACAATCATTTTGGTAAGTTCCTTGAACTAATGTCTAAATTGCATATTAACATTCTGTTCATGGATGCTATTTTAGGAATGCCGGCATATGGCAAGTTCTTG
Source organism: Fagopyrum esculentum (assembly GCA_033239045.1). Lineage (NCBI taxonomy): Eukaryota > Viridiplantae > Streptophyta > Magnoliopsida > Caryophyllales > Polygonaceae > Fagopyrum > Fagopyrum esculentum. The sequence goes on along the minus strand of BSUD01000002.1, from coordinate 73,513,987 downwards.
AAGGAAATACTCTCCAACAAAAGGAAGTTGGAGGAGTATGGTGAGATAAGGATGACTAAGAGATCATCGGAGTTGATTCAAACGATGAAGGAAGAGATGCCTCCTAAGCTAAGGGATCCGGGATCCTTTTGTGTGCCAATTGGAGTAGGAGAAGTGAAGTATGACGCCCTATGTGATCTTGGGGCAAGTGTGAGCATCATTCCGCTCGCACTTTGCAACAAGGTTGGGCTAGGAGAGCCGAAGCCGGTCAAGATGACCCTTTACATGGTGGACCGCTCAATCACTCATCCGGTTGGGATCTTGGAGGACATTCCGGTGCAATTAGGGAAGTTCTATGTGCCCATAGACTTCGTTGTTTTGGACATCCCGGCGGACTATCCGGTTCCTATCATTTTGGGAAGACCTTTCCTAGCTACTTCCGGATGTCTAGTAGATTGCAAGAATGGGACTCTCTCCTTCAACATTGGAGAAGAGAACATCAAGTTCAAGCTATCAACAATGATGAAAGGGCCAACCCTTGATGGAGATGTATTCAACATAGTTGAAGAGGAAGAGTCTAGAGAGATTGTGAGCTCAATCTTGCTCAAGGATCCACTTGAGAGGGTTCTTAGCTCAAGCTTGATGGAGGAAGGAGTTGAGGAGAGTAGCAATGAAGTGATCAAGGCCTTGAATACATTGGACGAGCTACCAAGTGTTGGTTTTGAAGTGCTAGAAGAAGAGGAAAACAGACAGAAAAATCGACGTGCCTGGCAAAAATCGGCCGATTTTTGTACTTGTGCTGAAATTTCAGCCAGTTTTGCCAAAACAGAAACTCAGATCGACCCATCCTCAGATAAATCGTCCGATTTTTCTTCCTGGACCGATTTTCCTGAGTCTTTTCAACATCAACCACTTGAGTATGAGCAATCATCAAGGGACTTCAAGGAGGCTTCCATGGCTTTGCAATCATCTCAACCTACATTGTATGGATCGTCTCCAACCGAAAAAGGTCCTCCTCAACTTGATCTTAAACCTCTTCCTTCTCATTTAAAGTATGCTTTCCTTGGTTCAAATTCAACTTATCCGGTGATTGTGAATGCATCTTTGAATGATGATGAGCTTAATAGATTGTTGAATGAATTGAAACTGCATAGAAAGGCTATAGGATACACCATTGATGATCTTGTTGGCATTAAGCCCTCTTTGTGCATGCATAGGATAATGATGGAAGATAATCATAAACCCTCTATTGAACATCAAAGAAGACTAAATCCTATAATGAAAGAGGTAGTTAAGAAGGAGATCATAAAGTTGCTAGATGCGGGAATTATCTACCCTATCTCGGATAGTAAGTGGGTTAGTCCCGTTCATGTAGTACCTAAGAAGGGTGGGATGACCGTAGTGACTAATGAGAACAATGAACTAATCCCCACTAGAACGGTTACGGGATGGAGGATGTGTATTGATTATAGAAAGCTTAACATGGCCTCTAGGAAAGATCACTTCCCTCTCCCCTTCATTGACCAAATGCTAGAGAGGTTAGCTCAACATTCCCATTTTTGCTACCTAGATGGCTATAGTGGATTCTTCCAAATCCCTATCCACCCCGATGACCAAGAGAAAACAACCTTTACATGTCCATGGGGTACTTTTGCATATAGGAGGATGCCATTTGGGTTGTGTAACGCACCCGCCACCTTCCAAAGGTGTATGATGGCTATCTTTTCGGAATACATAGAAAATATCATGGAAGTATTCATGGATGATTTCTCTGTTTATGGTTCTTCTTTCGATGATTGCTTGGCTAACTTGTCCTTAGTATTGCAAAGATGTGAGGAGACAAATCTTGTCTTAAATTGGGAAAAATGCCACTTCATGGTAAGTGAAGGTATTGTGTTAGGACACTTGGTGTCTAACCGTGGCATTGAGGTTGATAGGGCCAAGATTGAAACGATGGAGAAGTTGCCACCACCTACCTCGGTGAAAGGGGTAAGGAGTTTCTTAGGGCATGCCGGTTTTTACCGGAGGTTCATTCAAGATTTCTCTAAAATTTCCAAGCCTCTCACTAACCTACTAATGAAGGATGTTGATTTTGTCTTCTCCAAAGATTGTCTTGAGGCTTTTTGTAGGTTGAAGAACGCTTTGATCTCCGCACCTATCATGCAACCTCCGGATTGGAGTTTACCGTTTGAGATCATGTGTGATGCAAGCGATGTAGCCGTTGGGGCTGTTTTGGGGCAAAGGAAAGATGGGCGCACTCATGCTATTTATTATGCTAGCAAGATGCTAGATGATGCCCAACTCAATTATGCTACCACCGAAAAGGAGTTGCTAGCGGTTGTGTATGCATTTGAGAAGTTCCGCTCATATCTTGTTGGAGCGAAGGTCATAGTCTATACGGATCATGCTGCGGTCCGTTATCTACTTACCAAGAAGGATGCCAAGCCTAGGTTGATTCGGTGGATCCTTCTTCTTCAAGAGTTTGACTTGGAAATCCGGGACAAGAAGGGATCCGAGAACTCCGTGGCGGATCACCTTAGTAGACTCCCACCATTGGAGCTTGAAAGAGAGGACATCCCGATTGATGACTCATTCCGGGATGAGCAATTGCAAATGGTGGAGGAGTGCTTGTTCCAAGTATCTAGAGGGAGTGAGCCGTGGTATGCCGACATAGTGAACTACTTGGTGTGTGAGGAAGTGCCTCCCGGATTAACATATGCCCAAAGGAAGAAGTTCTTCAAGGATGTGAGGCACTACTATTAGAGTGAGCCACTTTTGTTCAAAAGAGGGCCGGATGGAATGTTTAGAAGATGTATACCGGAGGATGAGGTGGAGAGTGTGATCCGCCATTGTCATTCCTTGCCATGTGGAGGGCATGCTAGCTCACACAAGACATGTGCTAAAGTGTTGCAATCGGGCTTCTTTTGGCCAAGTTTGTTCAAAGACGTGCAAGGCTTTGTGGTAGCTTGTGATGCTTGCCAAAGGACGGGCAACATCTCAAGGAGGAATGAGATGCCCTTGAACAACATCCAAGAAGTAGAAATATTTGATGTATGGGGTGTGGACTTCATGGGACCCTTCCCTTCTTCGTGTGGCAACCTCTACATCCTATTGGCGGTTGACTATGTTTCAAGATGGGTGGAGGCAATCGCCTCTCCTACAAATGACGCCAAGGTTGTTGTGCGGTTCTTCAACCGAGTTATCTTCCCTAGGTTTGGAACACCAAGGGTGATCATAAGTGATGGAGGAAAGCATTTCACCAATAGGAACTTCGAGGCACTTTTGGCTAAGTATGGGGTGACTCATAAGGTGGCAACACCTTACCATCCCCAAACTAGTGGCCAAGTGGAGATCTCCAACCGGGAGATCAAGGCCATTCTTGAGAAGACGGTATCAAGGACGAGAAAAGATTGGGCTATGAAGCTCAATGATGCCTTGTGGGCATATAGGACCGCTTTCAAGACACCAATTGGCACCACTCCTTACAAGTTGGTCTATGGCAAGTCTTGCCACCTTCCGGTAGAGATGGAGCATAGAGCATATTGGGCTATAAGGTGGTTAAACTTTGACCTCAAAGAAGCCGGTGAGAAACGTTTGCTTGATATAAATGCTCTTGAAGAGATCCGGTTGGATGCTTACGAGAATGCTCGGATCTACAAGGAGCGAACCAAGCGATGGCATGACAAGAGGATCATCTCGAAAGAGTTGAGTGAAGGAGACCTTGTCCTTCTCTTCAACTCAAGGCTGCGGCTATTCCCCGGAAAGCTCAAATCAAGATGGACCGGGCCATATGTGGTGAAGAAAGTTTTCCCTCATGGAGCGGTGGAGATAGGAGGAGATCATTGTGGTAACTTCAAGGTGAATGGGCATCGATTGAAGAAGTACATCCCGGAAGCCCCGGTGGAAGTGATTGCCCCACTTCACCTTGATTAAAACGCTCCTGAATTTGGTCAAGCTAATGACCTTAAAGAAGCGCTTAATGGGAGGCAACCCATTGGTACATATTTTTCCCTTTCTTTTTCTTGCTTTTGTTTAATCTCACTCTTGGTGTGCTTTGTTTTTCTTTTGTGTTTTTGGGTGCTAGATCTTGTTGATTGTCATGAGTTATGAGACATTGGAGGTCATGTGCAAGCCTCATGGAGCTATTGAATGGACAAGATCCAAGCACATGAACGAGGAGAAAATCACCCAGAAAAATCGGACTGTTCATGCATAAAATCGTCCGATTTTCTGGGCAACTGGGCCGATTTTTCCTCTGTAAAGGAAAGTGATGATCTCCAATCAAGTATGGGTGGAGCGAACGTGGAACTTGGACGGCTTGCGGTGCCAAGCGCGGGTTCCGACATCATAATGAACATCAAGAGCTCTCTACCATCCTTGATCGATCATCCACCTTCATCATCCAATGTGAACCGAAATACCAAAGCATCACCAATTTTACATTGTGAGGACTCTCTTTCACTTCTTTATTTAGTTTACACATTGGGGACAATGTGTTTCTAAGTATGGGGTGGGGTTTTCATGATCACTTGCATGATTAGCATCTAGGATAGTTTAATATTGTCACATGTTTCATTATGTCTTGCATTGTATATACATATTTCGAAAAATCCAAAAAATCAGAAAATTTTAAAAATTTTTAGTGCTTCTAAAGCTTGGGAATGACCCTTATGATGAAAATTGTCTTGTGAATTGGCTATGGATGGCCTTATGTGTTGAATTGATGTATGCATATGTGGACTTGAAGCATTTATCTTGAATCCCATGTATGATTTGTGATCATGAATGTTTGCCTTGATTGAATTGAGTATTGAAAGTCGAAATTGCATGCTAGTTCTTGCACATCATTTAGGAATGAATAAGGCAATTCATCTTTCTCTACTTCTCATCTTGATCATGTTGTTTGAGCACCTCAATTGATGAAAAATTTGACCTCTTTTGACCCATCCGGGAATAGGAGCATGATAGTGTGTTGATGTGTGTGAAAAGCAAGTGTGGGGTGAAGTTGTTGATGAAAGAATGATGTGAATAAAATGCTGAAATTGTTGTGAAAGTGTAGACAAAAATATAGGTTTGGGGACGTTGGTTTAAATGACAAGTAACTCGGTACACTTCACATAATCGGGTGTTGGTGCCTTGCCAAAGTCAAATAAACCGATAGTCCTAACAAGCTTTGGTATGTGTGCCCGGTGTGGATGCATCTCGAAAAATAGAAAAAGCCCGAGAATGGCTAATCACCAAGGTTTCG
>BSUD01000002.1:73460247-73508587 GCA_033239045.1 Fagopyrum esculentum | reverse complement strand
ACGATTTATGACTTAGGATTAGGTAATCATTTAGATAGATTTCTCACTCATTCATGCACGTTTTGGCATTGGTTCATGACGTCTTTGCTCAATTCATGCACATTTCTAGAAAAGACGTCTACACTACCTTTTATCGGTTTTGTAGGTAATTCGGGGATCTATTGGACGTTAATCGATACATTTGAGGGCCAAGCCTCATGATGGTACACATCCAAAGTCTTGGAGGAGCATAATTGGAGCAACAAAGGACACAAAGACCACTATTGGTGCAAGCAATGGAGCAGCTCATGGCTAGACGATCATAGCATGCTTCTGTTGAAGAAAATCGACCTACACCCAGGAAAATCGGCCGATTTTTTCCTCTGGGTCGATTTTTAGGCCTTTGACAGCTTAAGCCACGTGTCCCACGATCTCTTGTCCGGCCTTGCTCTTGGTGGAGAATATAAGTGGTCCTTCAAAGCTGTTGCTGGATCTCTCTCCCATTCTCTCCCTCTCACACATCCTCTAGCATCTTCCCAAAGACTCTTCCAATTGGGAGCTCTCTTCAAGACACCCTTGTGGGTGTTCTTGAGGGAGATTAGTGTAGATTTCAATTTTTTAGTGAGATTTGAGTGATTTTTGTGAAGAAGCTTGTTGAAGGTTGTAAGATCTGACTTGGAGCTACATTTGGTGTGTTGAAAGATTTGTTTTGAACTCAAATCCAGCTAAGTTTCATTGCTTTCATCTCCTTACTTCATCTTCTTGCTACGGATTCCATGTATGCTTGTATGATGATTTTAGATCTTGAAATGCATATTTTTGGCTAGTTTGTTGTGATTCTGGAGTGATGGATTGATGGTTATTGCTTGGGTGATGATAGAATGGACTTATATGTTAGTTTAGGATGATTCGTATGCACAAAACCTAACTCAGACATAAAAATCGACCTGTTCTTCATAGTAAATCGGCCGATTTTTACTATGATCCACCCGATTTTTCCTTCTGTTGCTCTTTAATTGATGAATCTGTATGTTAGGATGTTAGATTGTTAAAATCCTAGTGTTTGTTGAACATAATATACCTTAGGGTGACCTAATGCTAGCAAACTAAGTGAGGAAAGAGACCTACCCGGTGATTTCCGATCTTAGATACCAAAGATGATGAACTCTAGGTAGTAGTGAGCCTCATAAGCCGCTATTGGATCGAGTGTGCTAGGATTGCTGCTTGAGACTTACCTTTTCCGAGACTTACCCGGTAAGGAGAGGTTTGCCCCTTAAGTAGTGTCCGGTTTGTGTAGAATTCCCAACTTTACCTCCTTAAGACTTACCCGGTAATAGGAGTTTGGTGCGGGATTAGTGAAGCATGAGACTTACCTGGTAATTGCTTCCATTAGAGAAACACCCTTTCCCAACACCGCAACCTTATCCTTAGAATCTTTAGGAGCTTGAGTCCAATATCATAACCGGAAATCTTGATCTCTAGAATCCACTTATCTTACCTCTTATCTCCTATCTTGCATTCGTGTGTTTGTTTGCTTGTTTGATTTGCATATTTTGTGATCCTTGTTTGATCACCACAAAAACCAACCAAAAACATCATGATTTTCATTTCTTTATTCCTTTCTCTTTTCTTAGTTTAGATTCGCACTATCTTTGATCATTGAATGACTTGATTTCGCCTCAGTCCTTGTGTTCGACCTCGGAATACTTTCCTTCCTACATAACGATCCGTACACTGCGGGTTTCGCTAGGTAGTTTTGGAGATTAGATCGAGTTTATAAATGTAAAGCTTTTTGTGCTACACATCCTAGCGTAACAGGAGCTAGAGCACAAAGCTTGGTGGACGGTAAAGAAGTGCAACATGAACGTAGACGAAGTGGGAAAATTCCGGAAGCTCCAATTGCAAGAGTTGGAGAAATTGAGGTTAGATGCATATGACCATGCCACCGCATACAAAGAAAAGACTAAAGCATGGCATGACCGAAACATTCTCCGGAAAGACTTCAAGGTAGGTAATAAGGTACTTCTCTTTCAATTGCGTTTGAAACTCTTCGCATGTAAGCTACGTTCAAGATGGACAGGGCCGTTCGTAGTACCCGAAGTATATCCTCATGGAGCTGTGGATCTTTATGATCCCCAAACACACAGGGTGTTCAAGGTCAACGGGCAAAGGCTAAAGCCTTACCTTGAAGGAGTAAAAAACGATCCAATTGATGAGATGGTGCTGGAGGAAGCACAATCAGAGAAGTAGAGCCCTTACGTCGAGCCAACGACGTAAAATAAAGGTGCTGCTCGGGAGGCAACCCGAAGGAATAAGAAAAGGAGCCTCTGTCAAGAAAACCGCCCCTGTGGCTCAGTTTCCCAGCCCCCACGGTGACACCCATGCCCAGCACCGCCCCCGGCGCTGGGCCAGCGACTGCAACATACTAGTCACTGACCCCGCGGTAACTCCCTTACGCCCTTGCGGCGGCCACCCTTGACACACATCCTCAGCGCCGCCCCCGGCGCTGAGCCTGCGTGACTCCTCTTCCTTGTCACCGCCCCCGCGGCGACAAGCTCCTGCCCCTGCGGGTTTACCCAAAAAAGAAAACAAATAGCACTTCCCAAAACATTGCCTACACCTACCCCACCCACCCACTCTCTATCTCCTCACCAACCACAACCACATCTCCCTCACACTTTTTCCTTCTCAAGATGCAATGCCCCTACGCCCCCATCAAACACTCACAAGCCACCCCTACGACGCCCCTGCGTCACCTCCGACGACAGCCAACCCCCTGCGACGCTCCTGCGCCACCCTCACCAGCTCCACCTTCCCCCCTCCAAACTCTCTCACCTTACTACACTCTTCATCACCATCCACCACAAAACTCCACTCCTGCTCCACCTCCGGCGACGCCTACACCACCAAAGAAGTCACCAGAACGGCCTCAGCATCACCACCTTCATCGCTCCCCAGAAATCGCCCTCTGCACTTCTCCTGCCCCGCACCTGCAAGCTCCCGCACCTGCGCCTTACCGCCCCTGTGCCTGCTTCAGCCGCCCCTGCGGAAAACACAACAGAGGGTTCGTTTTCTCTCCCTATTTTTGAAAGTTCCTAATTCCTTTGCTAAATGAAATACCAGAATGGAGCCACAAAGGAAATACAAGATGTCCGAAGCTGAGAAGGAGAGGTATAGGATCGTACAGGATCGAGTTGTGTACGTAACTCGGTTTTTGCACGTTCCTACGTTGGAGAAACTAGGCATGCTGGAGAGCATGCAGTCCTTTCTGGCCAATGCTGGGCTCGGAGACTTCCTACGGAATAGTGCTCCAACGTATCCCGAGCTCAGCAAATAGTTCATCTCCACCTTCACCATGGAGAAGGAGGAACATGTGTGTATTGAACTCACTTTCAAGTTCAACAAGGTGAAATATACACTTGATTACCACCAGCTACAGGAGGCTTTCGGGGTGAGTCTCAACCCCACCGCGAACTGGTGGGAACCAGTCCCGACCCCGGACCCGTGTGAGTTTTGGCAGGCAGCTACCGGGTCAGAGTTCCATGCAAGGGGTGAGTACTCCAACAAACTCACTCACCCTTGCTTGAGGCTCCTCTCCAAGATCCTCATGAGTGTCTTCTGTGGACACAAAGAGGAGATCAAGGTTGTCCTCAAGGACCTCCCTCTACTATACTTCTGCCTTCCGATGAGCGAGAAGGTGATGGATTGGCCGTTTCTCTTCCTTACTGCTTTGAAGCGGATTAGGAAGAACGAGCCGCGGGACATTATTGGTGGTGGGGTGATCTCCTTGATCGCCTCACAGGTGATGGACCTATCCGAGCTAGAGGACGGGCTGGAGGCTCCCCTTTACACTAAGGGGATGCTTAGGAGGTGCAAGCTCCTCCGACGGGACGGGGAGAACCTATTTTGGATCTCCCTTGCAGATGGGAGCCACCTCACTTACCTCCCTCGGCATTTACCATTCGAGGATGAGCTCTCTGAGCTCTACATTCCGACAGATCCCTTCGTACCGAGGAGGCCGCTAGTGGCCATTGTGGAGAGGCATGTTGCGAGCTCCAGCCGGGCCCATCAGGAGGAGCACATGCCCATCCCTGACGACGAGGAGATGCCCACTGCGGCATCAGAGGAGGATCCGACCCTTGCGAGCCTTCAGGCTCAAATGGCGGCTATGACCACCCAGCACCGGACATGGTAACCTGACTACCAGAGGACATTGCTGGAGCAGCAACAAAGCTGGCAAACGAGCTTTGCCGCCTCCATGACCTCCCACTTCGACCAAATGTAGGAGGCTTGGCAGGCGGCCCAACAGTAGCAGCTGGAGGCTCAACAGTTAGCTTGACAAGCCAGCTTTGAGACCTCTTTTGGCCGTCGGATGGAGGCTCAGCAGACCCGCATTAAGGACATTTACCGCCGACAGGAGCACTTCTTCCGCCACTTTCCATACCCACCAAAGGAGGGTCCGGATGGTCTAGCTGGACCATTCCACTAGTGGTATCATTCTCATCCCTTTCCCACATTTATCTTTGCTTCATTTTCACTTTGAGGGCAAAGTGTACTTCAAGTATGGGGGAGGGACATATCATTGCATGTATAGTCGTTTTGATTTGTTTTGAGTTGTTTTGCATTGAGTCTTATGAATTGTAATTCCAATTGAAATTCATATATAAAAAAAAGAAAAAGCCAAAGATATTAAAAACGGGCATGAAAAATCCTTGGATAAACCAAAAACCCGAAAGGGCGGTTTAGGCAAAAAGAAGGTAGTCCGACCAACCTTAGGTTGGTGAAAAATTGGGCTTGAGGGATGTGAGATTAAAGTGAGATCATCAAAGAAAAGAAGAAGAGTGGCAAGATGAAAACCCGAAAGGGCACCTTGGCAAAATGAGTGGCACCGAGTGTAGGTTCCCTTTCCGGCGTTTGGCGACATAAGAAGGGGAGTCATAAGGAGGTTGTCCTGGTAGGCCACTGATAGGTGATGGAATCACTATCATTTAGGATAGTTTTTAGAGTCTTTTTATTGCATTAGTGTCGGTTTATACTACTAACTCCTTGGTCCAGAAGAAGAAGACTAAAAGAAGCTAATGAAGGAGTTATAAGCACTTAGGAGTGAAGTTTGTTCACGAAGCAAAGCTTCTGTTGCTTCACCGCCCCCGCGGAGCCTTGTCACCGCCCCTGCGGGTGACACCTTATTCCGGAGCGCTCCCTGCGCCTTTTCCAGCGCCATCCACGAAGACTGTCACCGCAGTTGCGTCAACCCCTAGCGCCCCTGCGGTGACTTGCCTTGAAGAAGCGAAGACCAGCGCCCCAGCGCCTTCCCCTGCGCCTCAACGTGGGAGTTGGAAGATGAAGAGTCTGTGTCACCGCCCATGCGTTGACACTGGGACGCCCCGGCGGCTTGGCATCGGAAACGGCAGGAAGTTGAAGAGTCAGACGTTTGAAGAGCATTAAAGATCCGCCTTTGCAGAATAGCATAGCCGCCCCTGCGGCCATGAAGAAGGTCAAGCGTTTTTGCCTTCACCGCCCCTGCGGAGCCGAAGACCGCCCCTACGGTTCAACTACAGAATCTTTACTCCGACTGTTTACACCACATTTATGGCATTAAAGGTGGCTTTTTTGGGCCGGCCATTTACTCCTATTTAGTGTCTTTTGTAGTATAAATAGTCCTTGGTTGATTGCTAGAATCATCCAACTTGTTATCTATCATTTACAATTAGAATCCAATTTTCTCATCATTTCCATTGTAATGAGTTGCTTACTCCCTTGCTACATTGGGTTGGTTTGAAGCTGCGTTGTTACTTTGGTTGTAAGTTTTCTTTAATATAAGTTTTCATTCAGTATTGCTTTGTGTTTCCTTGATCTCCATTGTCTAATTGCATGTTTTACTATTACTTGAGATTGATCACCTTAGGTTCTAAAGTGCATGCAAAGAACTAGGATTAATAGGTTCCGGGTTCGGGTCTTTAATCTAGTAGTAAACTTTAAGTAATAACGGGTTGTAATTACTTAAAGAAAAGGAACAAAAATATAAAGATAAGGTTAACGGTTTTAATCTATTATTTATATCCCTTAGTCTTTATTTGAAAGCTAACTTGTTAATTGTTCTTGTAGGTTTACGGAACACTAACCTGTTAAGTTGTGTTGATGCCGGTTGGCTCAACACATATATATGATCGAGACGGGAGATTACTTAAAACTTGTAAAAGGAACTCACAAAAGTAGCATTTGCATGCTAAGAATCAACCTAGTGTAGATTCATCCATTATTGTCTTACTTGTTGCGTTATTCGTTTTCATAAGTTTTGTGTGCAACAATTCAACCAACCCCCCCTTGTTACTTGTTCTTATAATCAATAATCACATTTAATAAAACCTTAACACTCTTGGGTTCGACCCTTACTTAACCACTATACTTGTTTTAGTGCTAAGTCGGGATTATATTTTGATAGGGTATAGACAACCATAGAAATTACCCTCAGTCAAATTTCGGCGCCGTTGCCGGGTAGTTTAGTGTTTTTATTCTAATGTTATTATTAATTATTGGCTTGAACCATTTTTATGGTTCAAACCCGTGCTACTAACTCCGGCTTTGCTTCTTTTGATCCAGAAATTAAGAGGACGCACATCCGGCAACGAAGACAACAACAACTCCACCAAGAAATGCTGATCGTACTCTTCGTCAACTTACTCAGCCCACTTTGGCTCAAAACCCTCTTGCGGTTACCATACCGGCATTAGGGGAAGGAATCAACTTTGAGCTCAAGCCGGGTCTCATCCACTTGCTTCCATCTTTCCATGGGCTAAGTGGTGAAGACCCCATCAAACACCTTGGGAAGTTCCATACCGTGTGTATGAGCATGAAGCCGGCCAATATTATTGAAGAGCAAATCAATATGAGGGCATTCGGCTTCACACTCAAAGATTCAGCGGATGATTGGTATTACCACCTTTCATCCGGGAGTATCGACACTTGGGAGAGCCTCCACAAGGCGTTTCTGGAGAATTACTTCCCAGCCAAGAAGGCGAATAGCTTGAAGAAAGCTATAAGCAACATCGAGCAAGAGACGGACGAAACTCTTTATGAGTACTTCGAAAGATTTGCACGTCTCCGATCCAGCTGTCCTTTCCACGGATATTCGACTCAAGATCTGTTCTTGTACTTGTACAATGGATTGCTCGATAATGAAAGGAGGATCGTCGATGCGGCTTGCGGAGGTAACATTCTTAACTCTACCCCTGACCTTGCTTTTGAAAAAATTCAGGAACTAGCAGAAGGGACCCGGAACTTTGGAAGGACTCCTTCCAAGAGAGGTGTTCATGCTGTAAATTCCGGGAAAAGTCACATCTCCACTGAGCTCGCAGAGCTGAAGGAAATGGTGAAGAGACTAACACTTATGGGACCCCCACAACAACACAAAGCTTATGGAGTGTGTACTGACCCATATCATCCAACGGACATGTGCCCACAAGTCCAGGATGATGATGTTGAGGTAAACACAATGGGTTATGGACAGCCACATCAACAAAGGCCTAGGAACGATCCCTATGCACAAAATTTCATGCCAAATTGGCGTGACCAACAGAATTTCCGTTGAAAGGATCAACAAAACCAACAACAACAGCCCCGACAAGGTAAGTATCAATCAACTGAAGATATGTTACAGGTTTTGACTAAACACTTTGCTACTCATGTCCAAATAACAAAGTCTAGCATCAAGAACCTTGAAAAACAGGTTAGGCAAATGGCGGAAGCCATTTCAAGGACCGAAGCTAGATTTTCCAGAGGATTGCCTTCTGAGACGTTTATAAGCCCCAAAGAGAATGTTAGTGCCCTAACATTAAGGAGTGGGAAGCAAATCCAACAAAAACCAGCAAAAGAATCACAAAGCAAACCTTCTGTCGATTTTACCGCACCCACAGCCGCCCCCGTGGCTGCAACTGCGCCCAACACCGAGCCGATGCCGCCCCTGCGGTGACAACCCCTGAGCCGCCCCTGCGCATACAAGCTGACGCCCCTGCGCATACAAGCTGACGCCCCTGCGGAAAACACGACAGAAGGTTCTGTTGAGAAGGATTCTTACATCCGGCCTAATTTTCCGCCACTATACTCTGAGAAACCACCAACTCCTTTTCCTGAGGCCCTGAAGGAGAGAAGAGTCATTGAGGACAAAGACCTCTTTGAGACTTTCTCCAAATGCGAGGTAAACATTCCCCTCCTTAAGTTGGTGAAAAGTATTCCTAAGTATGCTCGTTTCTTAAAAGAACTTTGCACTATCAAGAGGAACCAAAAGCTGAAGGGGAAACAAAAAGTACAAGTAAGTGAGCATGTGTCGGCTGTTTTCCAACGGAGAATGCCCAAGAAATGCAGCGATCCGGGCATGGTAAACATTCCTTGTGTTATAGGGGAAAGCCGCTTTGACAAAGCAATGCTTGATCTTGGTGCTTCTATCAACGTTTTACCATATTCGATTTACAAATCACTTGGCCTTGGGCCATTAATGGAAACTAGGATTATAGTACAACTTGCTGATAGATCTAATGTGTACCCGAAAGGGATAATTGAAGATGTATTAGTAATGGTAGACAACCTAATATTTCCTGCTGATTTCTTTGTAATGGATATGGAAAATGATTCACATACTGCACCCATTCTGTTAGGTAGGCCATTTATGAAAACTGCTAGGACTAAAATTGATTATGTTAGTGGCCAATTGACCATGGAGTTTGATGGTGAAGTAGTGGAATTTGACATCTATGATGCAATGAAATTTCCTAGTGATGATCACTCTTTATGTGTTATTGACATCGTTGAACCTTTTGTGCAAGATGTGTTTGATAATTCCGATATTGATGAGTTGAAAAATGTAATTGAGCATGACATTGATAATTTCAAATCAGAATATATATTAACATCCAACATGAAAGAGGTCCTAGCCCAATTAGATGGGCATAAAAGGCCGGCTACCTATCTCCAATTTGGCCATTGGGCCCACTTTACTAACCCCAAGCAAGAAGCTTGTTCCATCTATAGTGCAGGCACCAGAAATAGAATTGAAGGACCTTCCATCACACCTCAAGTACGTTTTCCTTGGAGAACACAACACCTTGCCGGTGATCGTCTCCAACAAGTTGACCACCGGTCAAGAAGACAAGTTGGTGAAAGTGCTAAAAGAGCACAAGAAAGCCCTTGGATGGCCCATTATGATCATCAAAGGGATAAGCCCTTCAACTTGCATGCATAGGATCTTACTTGAGGATGAAGCCAAACCCTCTAGGCAATCTCAACGGAGGTTGAATCCGCCAATGATGGATGTGGTCAAGAATGAAGTGTTGAAGCTCCTCCAAGCAGATATGATCTTCCCTATCTCGGATAGCACTTGGGTTAGTCCAACCCAAGTGGTTCCAAAGAAAGGAGGCATCACCATGGTGGAAAATCAACATGGAGAGATGGTTCCTAGCAAAACACAAACCGGATGGAGAGTTTGCATTGACTACCGCAAGCTCAACAAGGTAACACGAAAAGACCATTTCCCATTACCTTTTATTGACCAAATGTTGGAACGTCTTGCAGGTCATTAGTACTACTGCTTCCTTGATGGATATTCGGGCTATTTCCAAATAGCCATCGCACCGGAAGATCAAGGAAAGACGACGTTCACTTGCCCATTTGGCACTTTTGCGTACCGTAGAATGCCATTTGGACTTTGCAACGCACCCGACACCTTCTAACGGTGCATGATAAGTATTTTCTCCGAATACATAGAAAATTTCATTGAAGTCTTCATGGACGATTTTACCGTCCATGAAGACAGTTTTGATGCATGTTTAGGACATTTAAAACTTGTTCTTGAAAATGTGTTGAAACCAATTTGGTTCTTAATTCGGAAAAATGTCATTTCATGGTCGAACAAGGAATTGTGCTAGGACATGTAATATCCTCAAAAGGGATAGAGGTAGATAGGGTAAAGTTTAATGTAATTCAAAATTTACCTTATCCTACTAATGTTCGGGAAATCCGATCTTTTCTTGCTCATGCAACATACTAGCCACAGCCCCCGCGGTGACTCCCCAACGCCCCTGCGACGGCAATCCCTGACACACATCCTCGGCGCCGCCCCCGGCGCTGAGCCTGCGTAGCCCCTCTCCATTGTCACCGCCCCCGCGGCGACAAGCCCCCGCCCCTGCGGGTTTACCAAGAAAAGAAAAAAAAAAGAAATCGCAAAAACATTCCCCTACACCTACCCTACCCACCCACTCTATATCTCCTCACTAACCACAACCACATCTCCCTCGCCTTTATCCCTCTCAAACAGCAAACGCCCCTGCGCCCCCACCAAACACTCACCAGCCACCCTTGCGACGCCCCTGCGCCACCTCCGACGACAGACACCCCCTTGCGACGCCCCTGCGCCACCCTTACCAGCTCCACCTTCCTCCCTCCAAACTCTCTCACCTTACTACCCTCTTCATCACCACCCACCACAAAACTCCACTCTTGCTCACTTCCGGCGACACCTACACCACCAAAGAAGTCACCGGAACGGCCTCAACATCACCACCTTTGCCGCTCCCCAGAATTCGCCCTCGACACTTCTCCCGCCCCTGCAAGCTCCCGTACCTGCGCCTTGCCGCCCCTGCGCCTGCTTCAGCCGCCCTTGCGGAAACCACAACAGAGGGTTCGTCTTCCCTCCCTATTTTTGAAAGTTTCTAATTCCTTTGCTAAATCAAATACTAGAATGGAGCCACAAAGGAAATACAAGATGTCCGAAGCTGAGAAGGAGAGGTATAGGATCGTACAAGATCGAGTTGTGTAAGCAACTCAGTTCTTACACGTTCCTACATTGGAGAAGCTAGGCATGCTGGAGAGCATGCAGTCCTTTCTTGCCAATGCTGGGCTCGGAGACATCCTATAGAAGAGTGCTCCAACATATCCGAGCTCAGCAGACAGTTCATCTCCACCTTCACCATGGAGAAGGAGGATCATGTGTGTATTGAACTCACTTTCAAGTTCAACAAGGTGAAATACACACTTAATTACCACCAGCTACAGGAGGCCTTCGGGGTGACTCTCAACCCCTCCGCAAACTGGTGGGATCCAGTCCCGACCCCGGACCCGTGTGAGTTTTGGCAGGCAACTACCGGGTCAGAGTTCCATGTAGAGGGTGAGTACTCCAACAAACTCACTCACCCTTGTTTGAGGCTCCTCTCCAAGATCCTCATGAGTGTCTTCTGTGGACACAAAGAGGAGAACAAGGTCGCCCTCAAGGACCTCCCACTACTCTACTCCTGCCTTCCGATGAGCGAGAAGGTGATGGATTTGCCATCCCTCTTCCTTGCCGCTTTGAAGAAGATTAGGAGGAACGAGCCGAGGGATATTGTCGGCGGTGGGGTGATCTCCTTGATTGCCTCACAGGTGATGGACCTGTCCAAGCTAGAGGACGGACTGGAGGCTCCCCTTTACACTGAGGGGATGCTTAGGAGGTGCAAGCTCCTCCGACGGGACGGGGAGAACCTATGTTGGATCTTCCTTGCAGATGGGAGCCACCTCACTTACCTCCCTCGGCCTTTACCATTCGGGGACGAGCTCTCCGAGCTTCACATTCCGGTAGATCCCTTCGTATTGAGGAGGCCGCTAGCGGCCATTGTGGAGAGGCATGCTGCGAGCTCTAACCGGGCTTATCAGGAGGAGCACATGCCCATCCCCGACGACGAGGAGATGCCCACTGCGGCACCAGAGGAGGATCCGGCCCTTGCGAGCCTTCAGGCTCAGATGGAGGCTATGACCACCCAGCACCGGACATGGCAGTCCGACTACCAGAGGACCATGCTGGAGCAGCAACAGAGTTGTTAGACGAGCTTTGCAACCTCCATGACCTCCCACTTCGACCAGATGTAGGAGGCTTGGCAGGTGGGCCAGCAGTAGCAGCTGGAGGCTCAATAGTTGGCTTGGCAAGCCAGCTTTGAGACCTATTTTGGCCGTCGGATGAAGGCTCAACAGACCCGTATTGATGACATCTACCGTCGGCAGGAACAATTCTCGCCACTTTTCATATCCATTGGAGGAGGGTCCGGATGGTCCAACTGGACCATCCCACTATTGGTATCTTTTCTCTTCCCTTTCCCACATTTAACTTTGCTTCATTTCCACTTTGAGGGCAAAGTGTACTTCAAGTATGGAGGAGGGACATATCATTGCATGTACAGTTTCTTTTGTTTTGTTTTGAGTTGTTTTGCATTGAGTAGTATGAATTGTAATTCCTATTGAAATTCACAAAAAAAAAAAAAAGAAAAAGCCAAAGAAAATGAAAAAGGCATGAAAAATCCTTGGATAAACCGAAAACCCGAAATGGCGGTTTAGGCAAAAAGAAGGTAGTCTGACCAACCTTAGGTTGGTGCAAAATTGGGCTTGAGGGATGTGAGACTAAAGTGAGGTCATCAACGAAAAAGAAGAAGAGTGGCAAGGTGAAAACCCGAAAGGGCACCTTGGCAAGGTGAAAACCCGAAAGGGCACCTTGGCAAAATGAGCGACACCGAGCGTAGGTTTCCCTTCCGGCGTTTGGCGACATAAGAAGGGGAGTCATAAGGAGGTTGTCCGGGTAGGCCACTCTTGGAGCAATAAGGATGGTAGTCTTCTCACCTTTTTCTCACATTCCCTCTCTTTTCATTCTTTCTTTCTTGGCTTTTCTTTTGTTTTCATTGTCTTTTCTGCTTACCCATGCTTCATGAGGCCTTTGAGTCTAGTTGCTGTCATTTGTTTTACTCGGGACGAGAAAAAGGTCTAAGTATGGGGGAGTTTGATAGGTGATGGAATCACTATCATCTATGATAGTTTTTAGAGTCTTTTTATTGCATTAGTGTCGGTTTATTATGCTACCAACTCCTTGGTCCAGAAGAAGAAGACTAAAAGAATCTAAGGAAGGAGTTATAAGCACTTAGGAGTGAAGTTCGTTCACGAAGCAAAGCTTCTGTTGCTTCACCGCCCCCGCGGATCCTTGTCACCGCCCCTGCGGGTGACGCCTTACTCCGGAGCGCTCCTTGCGCCTTCGCTAGCGCTAGCCACGAAGACTGTCACCGCACCTATGTCAACCCCTGGTGCCCCTGCGGTGACTTGCCCTGAAGAAGCGAAGACCAGCGCCCCAGCGCCTTCCCCTGCGCCTCTGCCTGCGCTTAGCCTGGGAGCTGGAAGATGAAGAGTCTGTGTCACCGCTCCTCCGTTGACACTGGGACGCCTCGGCGGCTTGGCATAAAAAATGGCAGGAAGTTGAAGAGTCAGACGTTTGAAGAGCATTAAAGATCCGCCCCTGCGGAATTGCATAGCCGCCCCTGCGGCCATGAAGAAGATCAAGCGTTTTTGCCTTCACCGCCCCTGCAGAGCTGAAGGCCGCCCCTGCGGTTCAACGACAGAAGCTTTACTCCGGTTGTTTACACCACCTTTATGGCATTAAAGGTGGCTGTTTTGGGCCGGCCATTTACTCCTATTTAGTGTCTTTTGTAGTATAAATAATCCTTGGTTGATTGCTAGAATCATCCAACTTGTTATATATCATTTTCCAATTAGAATCCAATTTTCTAATCATTTCTATTGTAATGAGTTGCTAACTCCCTTGCTACATTGGGTTGGTTTGAAGCTGCGTTGTTACTTTGGTTGTAAGTTTACTTTAATATAAGTTTTCATTCAGTAATGCTTTGTGTTTCCTTGATCTCCATTGTTTAATTGCATGTTTTACTATTACTTGAGATTGATCACATTAGGTTCTAAAGTGCATGCAAAGAACTAGGATTAATAGGTTCCGGGTTCGGGTCTTTAATCTAGTAGTAAACTTAAAGTAATAACATGTTGTAATTACTTAAAGAAAAAGAACACAAATATAAAGATAGGGTTAACGGTTTTAATCTATTCTTTATATCCCTTAGTCTTTATTTGAAAGCTAACTTGTTAATTGTTCTTGTAGGTTTACGGAACACTAACCTGTTAAGTTGTGTTGATGCCGGTTGGCTCAACACATATATATGATCGAGACGGGAGATTACTTAAAACTTGTAAAAGGAACTCACCAAAGTAGCATTTGCATGCTAAGAATCAACCTAGTGTAGATTCATCCATTATTGTCTTACTTTCCGCGTTATTCGTTTTCATAAGTTTTGTGTGCATCAATTCAACCAACCCCCCCCCCCTTGTTACTTGTTCTTATAATCAATAATCACATTAATAAAACCTTAACTCTGTTGGGTTCGACCCTTACTTAACCACCATACTTGTTTTAGTGCTAAGTCGGGATTATATTTTGATAGGGTATAGACGACCATAGAAATTACCCTCAGTCAGCCACTCTTGGAGCAATAAGGATGGTAGTTTTCTCACATTTCCTCTCCTTTCCTTCTTTCTTTCTTGGTTTTTCTTTTGTTTTCATTGTCTTTTCTGCTTGCCCATGCTTCCTGAGGCCTTTGAGTCTAGTTGCTGTCATTTGTTTTACTCGGGACGAGTAAAAGGTCTAAGTATGGGGGAGTTTGATAGTTGATGAAATTACTATCATTTAGGATAGTTTTTAGAGTCTTTTTATTGCATTTGCATCGGTTTATGCTACTAACTCCTTGGTCCAGAAGAAGAAGACTAAAGGAAGCTAAAGAAGGAGTTATGAGCACTTAGGAGTGAAGATCGTTCATGAAGCAAAGCTTTTGTTGCTTCACCGCCCCCGCGGAGCCTTGTCACCGCCCCTGCGGGTGACACCACACTCCGGAGCGCCCCCTGCGCCTTCGCCAGCGTCAGCCACGAAGACTATCACCGCACCTGCGTCAACCCCTGGCGCCCCTACGGTGAATTACCCTGAAGAAGAAAAGACCAGCGCCCCTGCGCCTTCCTCTGCGCCTCTGCCTGCGCCTCAACTTGGGAGCTGGAAGATGAAGAGTCTGTGTCACCGTCCCTGCGTTGACACTGGGACGCCCCGGCGGCTTGGCATCAGAAACGGCAGGAAGTTGAAGAGTCAAACGTTTGAAGAGATTAAAAGATCCGCCCCTGCGGAATCGCCTAGCCGCCCCTGCGGCCATGAAGAAGATCAAGCGTTTTTGTCTTCACCGCCCCTACGGAGCTGAAGGCCGCCCCTACGGTTCAACGACAGAAGCTTTACTCCGGCTGTTTACACTACCTTTATGGCATTAAAGGTGGCTGTTTTGGGCCGGCTATTTACTCCTATTTAGTGTCTTTTATAGTATAAATAGTCCTTGGTTGATTGCTAGAATCATCCATCATTATCCACTTAGAATCGAATTTTCTCATCATTTCCATTGTAATGAGTTGCTAACTCCCTTGCTACATTGGGTTGGTTTGAAGCTGCAATTGTTACCTTGGTTGTAAGTTCTTTCTAATATAAGTTTTCATTCAGTAACTCTTTGTGTTTCCTTGATCTCCATTGTCTAATTGCATGTTTTACTATTACTTGAGATTGATCACCTTAGGTCCTAAAGTGCATGCAAAGAACTAGGATTAATAGATTCCGGGTTCGGGTCTTTAATCTAGTAGTAAACTTTAAGCAATAACTGGTTGTAATTACTTAAAGAAAAGGAACACAAATATAAAGATAAGGTTAACGGTTTTAATCTATTCTTTATATCCCTTAGTCTTTATTTGAAAGCTAACTTGTTAATTGTTCTTGTAGGTTTACGGAACACTAACCTGTTAAGTTGTGTTGATGCTGGTTGGCTCAACATATATATATGATCGAGACGGGAGATTACTTAAAACTTGTAAAAGGAACTCACTAAAGTAGCACTTGCATGCTAAGAATCAACCTAGTGTAGATTCATCATTTATTGCCTCATTTGTTGCGTTTTCATAAGTTTTGTGTGCGTCAATTCAACCAAAACCCCCCCTTTGTTACTTGTTCTTATAATCAATAATTAAATTTAATAAAAATACCTTAACTCTCTTGGGTTCGACCCTTACTTAACCACTATACTTGTTTTAGTGCTAAGTCGGGATTATATTTTTGATAGGGTATAGACGACCATAGAAATACCCTTAGTCAACTCCCCTTGTTATTAGTGTCATTCCCTTGTTCACCCCCATTACTTTGGCCTGCCTTAGCATCTCCATTTGTCACAGTTTCAACCTCCATAGTTTTTCTATCAGTTACTTCCACTTCCATTCTTTCACCTTGATTGCTAGAAACATCACTCTCTTTCATAGCAGTCACCTCCGCCGGAGGAGAACCCTCCGCCATTGTGCCGGAAATCTGTATCCTATTCTTTTCGCAAATAGGTTTTTTTTTTTTCAAAAAGAGAGCGTTTATGGTATATCAATTAGCTATTATAGGACAACCAATCAGTCTATGTTTATATTTAGGTCCATTTAAGGTTGGTATTGTATGTTTTGAGTTGTCGTTTGTGTTTTTATTTCAATTTTATGTTATAAGTTATGCGTATGTTAAAGTTAATGTATCACTTTAAGTTTTTTTTATTAAATTGGATTTTTATTTGTAAGTTAATGTCTCATTTTATGTCTGAGATCTATTTTAAATTATATTTTTTTAATTATAAAAAAATATAAAAAAAATAAAAATAAATATGTGTGATTAAATTAAATTCTTATATAAAAAATAAAAACGTTAAAAATGTTCACTACATAAAACCCTATATACGTTACAAGAAGTCAAAAATATTTTTTTATCGAAACATACGCAAAGTAGGTGTCATTAGATAGATAAAATTAAATCCTATTCAAAAAATATATTTTCTTATAATTAATATTTATACGCGAAATGGGGTTTGAAAATTAGATAAAACCCCTACCATATGATACATTGTCATTGGCCAGATTTTGGTTAATGAGGGCGCGCTTGTTGTAGAGAGCCAGCCAAAACGACATTGTCTTGGCCTAGTGAGGACAAAACAACGTCGTTCTGATTAAGATAAAAGATAAAAAAGAAAAAAAAACGAGATAAGAGTCGCCAATATTGGCGTTGATCATCGAGGCTACTAAATGCCTTTCTCCTTCATGTCATCAAATTAATGACATGGTTGGGGGTTTGTAGCCCCCGACTCTCCATTGTGGTGGGTCTTGTGGTTTTATCATACGACATAAGTACTATACTAGTGGAGTTGCTCATTCACCTAGACTAACATTGAAATAGTATTATATTAATCGAGCTACTCGGACTTGGCTAAACTAATCTAGACTTGTTTACTTTCTAAACGAGCTGAATACAACAAATTTTAAAATTTATTTTAAAATTTAGGACTTGACTCAAACATGTGGGCATTTTGAAATACACGAGCAAAAAATTACAAAGGTCACGATGCAACATGATAACACGATTTATGACATTAGTTTAGGCATTCATTTAGATAGTTTTTCCCGCTATTCATGCATAGTTTGGCGTTAGTTCATGACGTTTACGTTTGGTTCATGCATATTGTCGAGCTATACGTCTACACGAACTATTGTCGGTTTTGTAGGTATTTTGGGGAGCTTTTGGAGCTTAATCGATACATTCGAGGATCATTCCTCGCGATGACACACTTCCGGACTCATTAAGAAGCAACCTAGGAGCTAAGGAGAACACATGGGACCTTGTTGGTGCATGCCTTGCACCAACTCATGGCTTAACGATCAAAAGAGAGCTGAACCACCAAAACCACGGCCCAAACCCAGATTCCACGCCCGTGGTTTTGACCGTGATTCTCTCTGGACAGATGTGACAGTTGTCCCACGATCTCCATAACTGACTCTTGCCCTTGATGGAGGATATAAGTGGTCCAGCAGGCTGATGCTAGGGATCCTCTCCCACACTCTCTCATTCCACAACATTCCATTGTAGGCTACTCTTGGAGGGGAGCAAAAACACTCTCATTTGGAGAAGAAGAAGAACATTAGTTTTAGAGTTTTCTTAGTTTTTGAGAGATTTTTGAGTGAACTTGTTGAAGATATTTGCAAGGCTTTGTAAGGAACGTTTTGAACCTTCTTTTGAAGGGTTGTAAGTATCTCTTAACATACATTCAGCTTGGTTTTCTTGTTCTACTTGTTTCATTACTCTTTCATTTCATTTTCTTGCTATGGAAGCCATGAATGTATGCTTGTTGGGTTTGATTGTTAAAATGGATGTTGTTGGCTAAGTAGTTGAGATTCTAGGGTAAAGGAATGATGGTTATGGCTTGGACTATGATAGAATAGACTTAAATGTATCTTTGGATGATTTGCTTGCTCGTACTTAACTGCTGTTACGAATCACGGTCTGTTCTTATACAACCACGGCCGTGGTTCTGATGATCAGCCCGTGGTTTGCTTTTGTTGTACTTCTATTGATAAATCTGAATGTTAGGATGTTAGATTGTTGAAATACTAGTGTTTGTTAAGCTTAATCTAGCCTAGGGTGACCTAATGCTAGCAAACTAAGTGAGGAAAGATACCTACCCGGTGATTTTCGACCTTAAGTACCAATGATGATGAACTCTAGGTAGTAGTGAGCCTCACAAGCCGCTATTGGACTGAATGTGCTAGGATTGATGTTTAGGACTTGCCTTCTCGAGACTTACCCGGTAAGGAGAGGTTAGACCCCTAGATAGCAATTCGGTTTGTGTAGATTTCCCAACCTTAGGCTCCTAAAGACTTACCCGGTGATACGACCTTAGTTGCGGGATTAGTGGACCATGAGACCTACCCGGTGATTGATCCCATTTGAGAATTGTTCCTTCCCAACATACCATAGCTAGTCCAAGATTGATTAGAAGCTTGAGTCCAATGCCATAACCGAAATTCCTAACCCCTAGAATCCGCATTTCTCTCTTTGATCACATATCTCGTGTTTGTGTTGTTTATTTGTGTTGTTAGCTTATTTATTAGTTTGTTTTATAATCTTGCATCATTTGTGATCTTTGTTTGATCACCACAAAACCAAACCCAAAAACATCATGATTTTCATTTCTTTATTTCCTTCTCTTTTCTTAGACTAGATTTACACTATCCTTAGTCACTTATTTGATTCAATTTCACCTTAGTCTTTGTGTTCGACCTCGGAATATCATTCTTGCTACAAAACGACCCATACACTGTGGGTTCGCTAGGAGTTAGGAAAAATATATCGAGTTATAAATTTAAGACTTTTGTGCTACACAATCTTAGCGTAACAAGTTTTTGGCGCCGTTGCCGGGGACTAGGTCTAGATTGAATCATTGTTTGTGATTGTTTATAGTGTAGGTCTTTCTTGTTGCTTTTGATCTTGTTTGGTTTGTGTCTTTGAATTTTCAGGACATCTCTCATTCTTTAGGTGCATGCGAAGATCTCGTGGCAAGGATTTAGCTCCATTCGATCCCGAACCGGAGACAACCCTTAAAGCTAGATCTAAGAGCATTAAGAAGAAGAACGAGATGGCCGCAAGAGATCTTCAAGCTGAGTTAGATGATGCCTTAGAGCAAATTAGGTTAAGAGATGAACTCTTGGAGAATGAGAGGAGACTTGCAAATGAGAGGCAAGAAACAACTAGGAGGGAAATTGAAGAGATTAGGCAAGCTCTTGTACAAAGAGACCTTAATCGTCAACAACCTTCTCCACCACCACCACCACCGCAGCCAGCGGTCAATATTCGGTTCGAGCTGATCATGAATGAGGAGCCACAAATGTTAGGGCAACGTATGGATCCACCCCAAAGAGTGCACCGTCCGGGTGTAAACTTGGGAGATCCCACAACCCATGATTATGAGCTCCGCCCTCAAGTGCTACAAATGATCCGGCATAATCAATTTGGAGGGATGGAAGGAGAGTCTCCTCATCAACACTTGATGAATTATGAGATCTTGATGGAGACTCTAAGGCCGCCTAGATTGGAGAACAACAACTATAAGCTTAGGTCTTTTTCCTTCTCACTTAAGGATAAAGCCTTGGCTTGGTACCAATCGATTCCACTAGGACGTGTGAGTAATTGGGAGGAGATGACAACCAAGTTCTTGACAAAGTTATTCCCATCTTCCAAGACAACCAAGCTAAGAAGGAAGATCAATGCCTTCGTGATGAAGGATAGAGAGAGCCTATTCAAATCTTGGGAGAGGTTCAAGGACCTCCTCCTAGATTGTCCACACCATGATATACCGAAGATAGAGCTATTGGAGATCTACTTCAAGGGGCTTGATGAAGATAGTCAATTCAAGCTCCAATCGCTTTCTGGTGGAACATTCATGGAGAAGAATGTGGATGAGGCTTGGGAGTTTGTAGAGAAGCAAGCCTTGGTGATAGAGAAGTACTCCTATAGGAAGAGTGATGGGAGAAAACCGGGAGCTTATGAAGTGAGTGAAGTCACCATGAGCAACTACAAGCTCGATGCAATCAACAATGAGTTAAAGTCTTTGAGGGAGTTGTGTGCTACAACCTTGAAGAATCAAGCTAGTCCTCAAGTGCAAGTGCAAGCCAACTGGGCTTCTAAAAAAGAGGACATCAACTACATGGGAAGGGGCAATTTCAACAATTATCAAGGCCCTAGAAACTTCAACAACAACAGCCGGCAATACAACAATTACCGGCCTAATCACAACCATCCCGGGTTCTCCTATTCTAACTCGGATGGTGCCTTGAACCCTCCCGCTTCCACAAGCGCAGCACCACCACCTAAGACTTCACAAGAGCCTCCACCCGGTTTCGCTCAACCTCCTAAGGATAGAACCGAAATGATGTTTGAACAATTGCTTGGAAGGTTGAGTGGACTTGAGAGCACGGTGACTTCCATTTCTAAAGCTCAAAAGGTGCTAGAAGCACAAGTGTTCCAAAAGGCGGGTGAAGCACAAAGGGATCCGGGGAAGCTTCCCGGAAGGACCGAGGATAACCCAAGAGTCCAAGTGTTGGCCATTACCACAAGGAGTGGGCTGAGCATGAAAGATCCCTTACCAAAGAGGAATGACAAGGTAAAACAAGTAGTGGTGGAAGAAGAGCCATTGCAAGAAGAATGAGGAAAGAGCAAGGATGATGAGCCAACATATGTGGCACCGCCTCCATACAAGCCACCACTACCATTCCCACAATCACGAGCAAGAGCTCTCTTGGATAAGCATTTCGGTAAATTCCTTGAACTCATGTCTAAATTGCATATTAACATTCCGTTCATGGATGCTATTCTAGGTATGCCGGCCTATGGAAAATTTTTAAAGGAGATACTCTCCAACAAAAGGAAGTTGGAGGAGTATGGAGAAGTGAGGATGACAAAGAGATCTTCCGAGTTGATTCAAACTATGAGGGAGGAGATGCCTCATAAGCTAAGAGATCCGGGATCTTTTTGTGTGCCAATTGGGGTTGGAGAAGTGCAATATGAAGCCCTTTGTGATCTTGGAGTAAGTGTAAGTATCATCCCGCTTGCACTTTGCAATAAGGTTGGCTAGGAGAGCCAAAGCCGGTTAAGATGACCCTATACATGGCGGACCGTTCAATCACTCACCCCGTAGGAATCTTAGAGGACATACCGGTTCAGCTTGGGAAGTTCTATGTGCCAATCGACTTTGTAGTTTTGGACATCCCGACGGACTACCCGGTTCCTATCATTTTGGGAAGGCCATTCTTAGCCACCTCCAGATGCTTAGTGGATTGGAAAAATGGAATCCTCTCCTTCAACATAGGAGAAGAGAATATCAAGTTCAAGATATCCACAATGATGAAGGGGCCAACCCTTGGTGAAAATGTGTTCAACATTGTCGAGTAAGAGGAATGTAGAGAAGTTGTGAGCTCAATCTTGATCAAGGATCCCTTGGAGAAGGTTCTTAGCTTGAGTTTAATGGAGGAAGGAGTTGAAGATGATTGCAATGAAGAAATCAAGGCTTTGGATGCATTGGAAAAGGAGACAAGTGCTGAATTTGAAGTGCACGAAGTTATGCTGAACTACTGTAGGAACCACGGCTAGGGAGGGGGAACCACGACCGTAATTTTGCCTGTGGAACTCTCTGGAATGCTCAAATGTGCCAGCTTCTCAGATTCCACGACCGTGGTTTTGCCAGAGACCGTGATTTTCCCCGTGGTTTCTCTAGAAAGTGCCTTAGTTGTTGATCAAGCTTCAAGGAGCCTTGAAGAGTCTTCCATAGCTTTGGAATCATCTCAACCTACATTGTATGGAGCATCTCCAACTGATAAATGTCCTCCTAAACTTGAAATTAAGCCCCTCCCCTCTCATTTAAAGTATGCTTTTCTTGGTGAAAATTCTACTTATCCGGTGATTGTGAATGCATCTTTGAATGATGATGAACTTGATAGATTGTTGCATGAGTTGAGATTGCATAAGAGAGCTATTGGCTACACTATTTATGATTTAGTTGGCATCAAACCTTCCTTGTGCATGCATAAAATTTTGATGGAAGATAATCATAAACCTTCAATTGAACCTCAAAGGAGATTGAACCCTATAATGAAAGAGGTAGTCAAGAAAGAGATCCTTAAATTGCTAGATGCGGGAATCATTTTCCCGATTTCAGATAGTAAGTGGGTTAGTCCCGTTCATGTTGTTCCTAAGAAGGGTGGTATGACCGTAGTAACTAATGAGAACAATGAACTAATCCCAACTAGGACGGTTACGGGGTGGAGAATGTGTATTGACTATAGGAAGCTTAATGTTGCCTCTAGGAAAGATCACTTCCCTCTTCCCTTCATTGACCAAATGCTAGAGAGATTTGCTCAACATTCACACTTTTGTTACTTAGATGGCTATAGTAGATTTTTCAAAATCCCTATTCACCCCGATGACCAAGAGAAAACAACATTTACATGCCCTTGGGGAACATTTGCATATAGGAGAATGCCATTTGGGTTGTGTAATGCACCCGCCACCTTTCAAAGGTGTATGATGGCTATTTTTTCTTAATATATTGAGAACATTATGGAAGTGTTTATGGATGATTTCTTTGTGTATGGATCTTCATTTTATGATTGCTTGGTTAACTTGTCTTTGGTGTTAAGGAGATGTGAGGAAACCAACCTTGTTTTGAATTGGGAGAAATGCCATTTCATGGTGAGTGAAGGCTTTGGGACATTTGGTTTCCCAACGAGGCATTGAGGTTGATAGGGCAAAGATAGAAACAATAGAGAAGTTGCCACCACCTACCTCGGTGAAGGGGGTAAGGATTTTCTTAGGGCATGCCGGTTTTTACCGGAGGTTTATAAAAGATTTCTCTAAAATTTCTAAGCCTCTCACTAACCTACTAATGAAAGATGTTGAGTTTGTTTTCTCCAAGGATTGCCTTGAAGCATTTTGTAGGTTGAAGAATGCCTTGATTTCCGCCCCTATCATGCAACCTCCGGATTGGAGCCTTCCGTTTGAGATAATTTGTGATGCAAGTGATGTGGCCGTTGGGGCTGTTTTGGGACAAAGGAAAGATGGGCTTACACATGCCATCTATTATGCTAGCAAGACGCTAGATGACGCCCAACTTAACTATGCAACAACCGAGAAGGAGTTACTAGCGGTGGTGTATGCCTTCGAGAAGTTCCGGTCACACCTTGTGGGAGCCAAGGTCATTGTGTACACGGATCATGCTGCGATCCGTTACCTCCTCGCAAAGAAGGATGCCAAACCTTGCTTGATTCGGTGGATCCTTCTCCTCCAAGAGTTTGACTTGAAATTCGGGACAAGAAGGGTTCCAAAAATTCAGTGGCGGACCATCTTAATAGGCTACCACCATTGGAGATTGAGAGAGATGATATCCCGATTGATGACTCATTCCGGGATGAGCAATTGCAAATGATGGAGAAGTGCTTACTTCAAGTGTCTAGAGGGAGTGAGCCATGGTATGCGGACATAGTGAACTACCTTGTGTGTGAGGAGGTGCCACCCGGTTTGTCCTATGCCCAAAGGAAAAAGTTCTTCAAGGATGTGAGGCATTACTATTGGAGCGAACCTCTCTTGTTCAAGAGAGGACCGGATGGAGTCTTTAGGAGGTGCATCCCAGAGGATGAGGTGTGCAAAGGTATTACAATCCGGTTTTTATTGGCCTAACTTGTTTAGGGATGTGCAGAATTTTATGGTGGCATGTGATGCTTGCCAAAGGACGGGCAACATCTCAAGGAGGAATGAGATGCCCTTGAACAACATACAAGAGGTTGAAGTGTTTAATGTGTGGGGTGTGGACTTCATGGGGCCATTCCCCTCTTCATGTGGCAACCTCTACATTCTCTTGGCGGTAGACTATGTGTCGAGATAGGTGGAGGCAATCACCTCTCCCACCAATGATGCCAAAGTTGTGGTGCGGTTCTTCAACCGAGTCATCTTCCCTAGGTTTGGAACACCAAGAGTGATCATAAGTGATGGAGGGAAGCATTTCACCAATAGGAACTTTGGGACACTTTTGGATAAGTATGGGGTGACTCATAAGGTTACAACACCTTACCATCCCCAAACTAGTGGCCAAGTGGAGATCTCCAACCGGGAGATAATGGGGATACTTGAGAAGAAAACAAGAAAGGATTGGGCTATGAAGCTCGACGATGCTTTGTGGGCATATAGGACCGCCTTCAAGACACCGATTGGCACCACTCCCTACAAGCTAGTTTATGGCAAGTCTTGCCACCTTCCGGTGGAGATGGAGCATAGGGTGTATTGGGCCATAAGGTGGCTGAATTTTGACCTCAAGGAAGCCGGTGAGAAGAGATTGCTTGACATCAATGCTTTTGAGGAGATCCGGTTGGATGCCTATGAAAACGCTCGTATCTACAAGGAAAGGACCAAGCGTTGGCATGACAAGCGTCTCATCCCAAAGGAGTTGAGTGAAGGTGACCTTATCCTTCTCTTCAACTCGAGGCTGCGGCTCTTCCCCGGAAAGCTAAAGTCAAGATGGACAGGTCCTTATGTGGTGAAGAATATCTTTCCCCATGGAGCGGTTGAGATAGGAGGGGAGCATTATGGAGATTTTAAGGTGAATGGGTACCGTTTCAAGAAGTATATCCCCGGAGCTCCGGTGGATATGATTGCCCAACTTCACCTTGAGTGAGACGCCCCTGAATTTGGTCAAGCTAATGACCTTAAAGAAGCGCTTAATGGGAGGCAACCCATTGGTACATGTCTTTCCCTTTTCGTTTTTGTTTTGGTTTTTATTTTTCTGTTTTTGTGTGTTTGTGTGTGTTTGTTGTTGGCGTGCTAGAGTTTAAGTAGCGTGGAAGCCTTGCGAGGCATGAGGAAGGTGATGATGATGATCCCGCATCAAACGTGGGTGGAGCGGACGTGGGAGTTGGACGGCTAGCGGTGCTTAGCGCGGGTCCCGACGCCATAATGAAAATCGAGAGATCTCTACCACCTTTGATTGATCATCCACCATCACTCCACATGAGCGAACCAAAAATACCAAAGCAACACCATTTTTACATTGTGAGGACTCTCTTTCACTCTTCTTTACTTGATTTGCACATTGGGGACAATGTG
This sequence comes from Fagopyrum esculentum, assembly GCA_033239045.1. Classification (NCBI taxonomy): domain Eukaryota; kingdom Viridiplantae; phylum Streptophyta; class Magnoliopsida; order Caryophyllales; family Polygonaceae; genus Fagopyrum; species Fagopyrum esculentum. The sequence goes on along the minus strand of BSUD01000002.1, from coordinate 73,483,245 downwards.
TTTCTAAGTATGGGGTGGGGTTTTCATGATCATTTTCATGATTAGCATCTAGGATAGTTTAATATTGTCACATGTTTCATTATGTTTTGCATTGTACATACATATTTCGAAAAATCCAAAAAAAATCAGAAAATTTAAAAAATATTTAGTGCTTCTAAGCTTGGGTATAAACCTTATGATGATATTGTCTTGTGAATTGGCTATGGATGGCCTTATATGTTGAATGGATGTATGCATATGTGGACTTGAATTACTTATCTTGAATCCTGTGTATGGATTGTGATCATGATGTTTGCCTTGATTGGATTGAGGATTGATAGTCGAAATTACATGTTAGTTCTTGCACATTATTTAGGAGTGATTAAGGCAATTCATCTTTCTCTACTTCTCATCTTGATCATGTTGTTTGAGCACCTCATTTGGTATAAAATTTGACCTCTTTTGACCCATCCGGGAATAGGAGCATGCTAGTGTGTTGATTGTGTTAAAAGAAAGTGTGGGGTGAAGTTGTTGATGAATGGATCTTGTGAGTGAAGTGGTGAATTTGTTGTGAAAAGTGTAGAAAAAAAATATAGGTTTGGGGACTTTGGTTTTGATGACGAGTAACTCGGAACCATTCTAATAATCGGGTGTTTGTGCCTTCCCAAAGCCGGATAAACCGAATTTCCTAACGAGCCTTGGTATGTGTGCCCGGTGTGAGGCACCTCGGAAAAATCCCGAGGTCCGCTAATCACCAAGGTTTCGGATTTTGTGCACCAATTCCATTGCCTCAAAAATAAGTAAAAGAAAAAAAAATGAAAAAGAAAAGAAAAGAAAGAAAGAAAAGATGGAGAAAAATATACACTTGTGGGAAGTTGATAAAAAATGAAATTGTGGAGTTAGTTCCTTTCTTGAATTAGCATCACATGACCTAAAAATTCCCACCTATTCACAACGTTTCTTGGCCTCTTCTTTCCTAAGTCCTTGTGACCTATTTACACGTGTGTAAGACTTCGTGATCTAGATTGGATATACTCATGATCATCTTGACTTCTTCATTTTCATCTTTCATGCATGCTTTCGAGTTAAGTATAATTGTCTTTCCATGCCTTCATTCATTGGATGCATGATTGCTTGTCCATTGCCATGAAACATGACTATGAAGGTGATCCAATGTTAGAAGCACAATTCCAAAAAGATTTTGTCGTTTTTTCTGCATTCATAAATCATGTCATCTCTTAGCCTATTGTTGGACCTTGCTCGGGGACGAGCAAATCTTAAGTATGGGGTTTTGATAACACGATTTATGACGTTAGTTGAGGCATTCATTTAGATAGTTTTTCCCGCTATTCATGCATAGTTTGACATTAGTTCATGACATTTACATTTGGTTCATGCATATTTTCGAGATAGACGTCTACACGAACTATTGTCGGTTTTGTAGGTATTTTGGGGAGCTTTTGGAGCTTAATCGATACATTTGAAGATCATTCCTCGTGATGACACAGTTCCGGACTCATTAAGATGCAAGCTAAGAGCTAAGGAGAACACATGGGACCTTATTGGTACATGCCTTGCACCAATTCATGGCTTAACGATCAAAAGAGAGTTGAACCACCAAAACTATGACCCAGACCCAGATTCCACGCCCGTGGTTTTGACCGTGATTCTCTCTGGACAGCTGTGAAAGCTGTCCCACGATCTCCATAACTGAATCTTGCCCTTGATGGAGGATATAAGTGGTACAGCAGGCTGATGCTAGGGATCCTCTCCCACACTCTCTCATTCCAGAACATTCCATTGGAGGCTACTCTTGGAGGGGAGCAAAAACACTCTCATTTGGAGAAGAAGAAGAAGAACATTAGTTTTAGAGTTTTCATAGTTTTTGAGAGATTTTTTAGTGAACTTGTTGAAGATATTTGCAAGGCTTTGTAAGGAACGATTTGAACCTTCTTTTGAAGGGTTGTAAGTCTCTCTTAACATACATTCAGCTTGGTTTTCTTGTTCTACTTGTTTCATTACTCTTTCATTTCATTTTCTTGCTATGGAAGCCATGAATATATGCTTGTTGGGTTTGATTATTAAAATGGATGTTGTTGGCTAAGTAGTTGGGACTCTAGGGTAAAGGAATGATGGTTATGGCTTGGACTATGATAGAATAGACTTAACTGTATCTTTGGATGATTTGCTTGCTCGTACTTAACTGATTTTACAAATCACGGTCTGTTCTTATACAACCACGGCCGTGGTTCGGATGATCTGCCCGTGGTTTGCTTCTGTTGTGGTTGTATTGATAAATCTGAATGTTAGGATGTTAGATTGTTGAAATCCTAGTGTTTGTTAAGCTTAATATAGCCTAGGGTGACCTAATGCTAGCAAACTAAGTGAGGAAAGAGACCTACCCGGTGATTTCCGACCTTAAGTACCAATGATGATGAACTCTAGGTAGTAGTGAGCCTCACAAGCCGCTATTGGACTGAATGTGCTAGGATTGATGTTTAGGACTTGCCTTCCCGAGACTTAGCCGTGAAGGAAAGGTTAGACCCCTAGATAGCAATTCAGTTTGTGTAGATTTCTCAACCTTAGGCTCCTAGAGACTTACCCGGTGATAGGACCTTAGTTGCGGGATTAGTGGATCATGAGACCTACCCGATGATTGATTCCATTTGAGAAACATTCCTTCCCAACATACCATAGCTAGTCCAAGATTGATTAGAAGCTTGAGTCCAATGCCATAACCGGAATTCCTAACCCCTAGAATCCGCTTTTCTCTCTTTGATCACATATCTCGTGTTTGTGTTGTTTATTTGTGTTGTTAGCTTGATTTGTTAGTTTGTTTTATAATCTTGCATCAGTTGTGATCTTTGTTTGATCACCACAAAACCAAACCCAAAAACATCATGATTTTCATTTTGTTATTTCCTTCTCTTTTCTTAGACTAGATTTACACTATCCTTAGTCACTTATTTGATTCAATTTCACCTTAGTCTTTGTGTTCGACCTCGGAATACTATCCTTGCTACAAAATGACCCATACACTGTGGGTTCGCTAGGAGTTAGGAAAAATATATTGAGTTATAAATTTAAGACTTTTGTGCTACACAATCTTAGCGTAACACAACAAATAGCGACGGCGTTGAAGTTCAGTTAAATCTTAGCCAGAGTTAGAATAAAAATACTTGAAAAAGTAGGCTAGGCGTCGTTGAATGCGTTGGAATGAAAAAATTTAACTATAGTGCATCTCAACGACGTTCGGTGAACTTTTAATTTTATTTAAATTGAACGCTATCGAAAAGCTCTAAATTGAATCATTTGTAAATTCTTTGACGTGCCCTTAACAATTATATAACTTAATAGTTTATGTTGAAATTGGTGATCATTTAGAATATTCACTATCAAATTTAAATCTATTTACAAGCAAACTAAGGGGCGTGTTAAAAAATTTATCTAACCAGGAATAAAATTAAGTTGTCGTAATCAAATTAGTTATAATTAATGTATGCATCATCCTCAATTTTATAAGGGACTTTGTTTTTTCAGCTTCAATCCACAAATAAAGTGATGTGTCAAATTGCATGATCTATTATTATTGTGTTGGCAATAATAAATTTATATTTGGGCTCCCTTAATGTAATGCTTCGTTATATGTGGCCCATGCGTAGAAATGTAAAATAAATTCATTTATTCATTTATTTATGAATAAAATAACGATTGTGTGCTAATTAATTGTTATCCGCTTCTAAATTTCCTTCTACTAGGTAGCATGTGTGTGTGTAACACGCGTTATACGATGAAATACGGGATTATCATGGCATTTGGATGTTGTTCGTATGAAGAAAAAGTGAAGTGACTCGTGTAGTTGTGTTCGAACAAAGAGAGGAAGGAGGCAACTCGTGCAACTTGATAGGAATGAAACGTGCCGTCTTGTGTATTCCTCAGTATCTCCCTAGTGTATTCCTCTGTTAATTTGCTCACTGGTCACATTTCTTTGATAGGAATGAAACGTGCCGTCTTCGTCAGTCTATCAACAATAACCCAAATAGCATCAAAACTCCTATTGGGCCTCAATCCGGTCACAAAGTCCATGGAGACATCCTCCCACTTTCATTGTGGCACTGACAGTGGATGGAGCTCACCGTGCCACAAATCTGGCTACATCGGGCTTCAGTCCTCCCACCAATATGATCGTCACACATCATGGTACATCTTACTCGTACCTGGATGGATTGAGTAAGGTGTACAGTGAGCCTCTTGTAAAATCCTCTGTCTCAGCTCTGCATCAGCAAGTACACAGATACGATCATGGCGTCTCATCACTCCATCTGCTCCAATGGAGAACTATGGTGCCTCATCATGAGACATCCTCTCTCTAATCCTCATCAAGGTCGGGCAGGTCCCCTGCTTCTGTTAGATCTCATCCAATAGACTAGGTAGAACCTCTAAAGCGTACAACTAGGCATCCTCATTAGGAAACTGGATGTCCATCTCTAGCTAGGCTAGATTCCTCTGAAGTTGAGGCTAAACTGTCAATCTGACAATCGCCTTCTCTAGAGGCATCTTCCTATTCAGGGCGTCGGCGACAACATTCGCCTTCCCTGGATGATACAAAATCTCAAGGTCAAAGTCCTTGATCAACTTGAGCCATCGACTCTGGCAGTTATTCAACTCCCGCCGCGTGAAAATGTACTTCACACTCTTATGGTCTGTGAAGATCCGACATGTAGCACCATACAGGTAGTGTCTCTAGATCTTCAAGGCATGAACTACCGCTTCCAACTCTAGATCATGAGTCGGGTAGTTCTCCTCATACGTCTTCAGCTGTCGAGACGCATAAGCAATCATTCTTCCCCTCTGCATCAATACACATCTCAAGCCTAGCTTGGATGCATCACTGTATACCACAAAATCCTTAGAACCCTCTGACTATGCCAAGATAGGAGCAAAATTCAAACGCCTCTTCAACTCCTCAAAACTCTAGGCACACTGCTCATACCACACAAACCTGGTAGGCTTCCTCAGTAAACTCGTCAGTGTACGGGCAATTACATAAAATCCTTCCACAAAGCGTCGGTAATAGCCGGCTAGCCCAAGAAAGCGACGCACTTCCTTGACGTTCGTCGGTGTCGTCCATGCAGCAACAAACTCAATCTTCGCCGGATCAACCATGATCCCACTAGCAGAGACAATATGGCCTAAAAAGGCAACCTTTGACATCCAGAACTCACATTTAGAGAGCTTGACATACAACTCTCTATCCCTCAGAATCTGCAAAACCGTCCTCACATGACCGGCATGCTCCTCTCTGCTACGAAAGTACACCAAAATGTCATCAATGAAGACCACTACAAACTGATCAAGGAAGTCGATGAAAATACTGTTCATCAACTCCATGAAAAATATTGGGGCATTCGTAAGCCCAAATGGCATCACTACAAACTCTAGTGTCCATAACGGTTACGAAATGCCGTCTTGTGCACATCCTGCTCCCTCGCCCTCAACTGGTGGTATCTTGAGCGTGAGTTGGTCCGGGAGAACACTGTCGCTCCCTGATGCTAATCAAGTAGATCATCAATTAGAGGTAGTGGATACTTGTTCTTCATGGCCACCTTGTTCAACTCTCTGTAGTCAATACACAGTCTTAACGATCTGTCCTTCTTCCGCACGAAGAGGACAGGTGCTCTCCATGGGAATACGCTAGGGTGGATGAAGCCCTTCTCAGCCAACTCCTTGAGTTGCTTCTTAATCTCTAACATCTTGACAGGCGCCATACAATATGGGGCCTTCAAGATAGGTCTCGTACCAGGCTCCAACTCGATGCTGAAGTCCACACTCCTTTGAGGCGGCAAGCTAGACAGCTCAACAAGCACGTCTACAAACTCACAGACCACTGGAATATCCTCCAATGTTGGACTCTCTCCATCTTTCATGGCATAACACCAAAAGGCATCACATCCCTGAGCTATCAACTTTGCTGCTCGTACATCACTAGTGATAGAACCTGTTCTCCAAGGTCCCAACTTTGGAAGGCTTTTATCTTACCTATCTTGGTAGATACCGTCACAGTCCTCCTACCTACATCTAATATCACACGATGTCTACGCATCCAGTCCATATACAGAATGACTTCCTTATGCACCTACGGCATGACAAAAGAGTCCACAATCAACACACAAGTCCCTAAATAAAGGGACAATCACGTATCTCGCGGGTACCTTTGACCCTACTAACACCAGGTAATTTTATCATAAAGAGTATCCATTCTATCGAAACTAAACCATATCAAGAAAGGTCTACCATATACTGTATCGAAGATCAATCTATTAACGCATGCATCAGAAAGCAAAGAGTGCATAGCACCCTTTGCTCCACTACATATCATCACTCAAGACTCGGGCCTATATTCCTCAAGTATCACTGAGGTCATCGTCATAGTCTGTGTCTCTCGTTCTTCTGCAATGGGAAGAGGAGAGCCTCGCTAGGAAGAAACACCACCTTGTTGACAAAAGGGATCCAAATGGCCCACTTCACCACATGTAAATCACGCTATCGGTGCCAAGGAACACTCAGAGTGCACATGGCCTGGATCACCACAGTTGAAACAAGGTCGTTCCTTCTTCGCAACCTGTGTGGCGGAAGGGCAACTTGATCTTCTTCGTTCAGCCTTAGTAACCTTAACATGGGAAGAAAATTGTTGATGCGGCATCTTATTTTGTCGACAGAAAATTGCTGGATGTCCTAACTTACCATAGGTAAAGCATGTCACTAAAGATCTCTTACATTCCGGTCGTAGGTGTCTAGGGTCCCCACAGTTGTAACAAGATTTCGTCCCACTAGAAGTCCGTGGTTTCTTCTTTGATCCGGAAGCTTCAGTAAGTCCCACTGATGTTGGTAAACCCAAGGTAGGTCTACCCGCTCTTACAGCTTCCTCCCGTCGACATATATATTCTCGAAACTCGGACTACTAATCATGACATAATCTGTCTCCTCTAGTCCAATCTCCCCTACAGGCAGATCGGCGGTGGAAACCTGTCCCTAAACTATCGCTATTGGAGGAAGAGGGGGTGTACCCCTACCTCGTCCTACCACAAATGCCGCTCTAGTATGAGCCATCTATAGGGTATACATACCCAATACTATAAGACTATATATATGCCATATGTATAAATATATATATAAATATATATATATATGTATATATATATAACACATACACATAGTCCATATTACATATCTACAGAGACCCATGATAGAGGTGACGACTTCTCGTACATTCTATCCCAAAACAAATTTTAAAACCAAAAGCTTTTGAAAACGTCAGACCCCTTTCGGGTTTTGTTTATTTTATCCATCTGACCTTATTGCAGGTATCAAGTTCCATTGTCGTCGACCAAAGGCTCTGATACCAACTCTGTAACACCCCGAATCCGCGGGACTTGGAATGCCACATTGGGTTAGGATCTCACAGTGAATTTTGACCCTAGCCTAACAACAAGTTCACTAGACCTTACAACATGACACTGAAAGATATAAAATAAATACATAAAACTATATAAACTATACAACCAAAAGGTATACAAGATCATATCCGAGTATAAAGCAACACCCTCACACAAGAGGTATACAAAACATCATCCTCACGAAGGAGGAAAAACATAAATATCCCCAAATTTATAACCCCCTAATGTACGAGAGTCCTCGGTCTGTCACCTTAACAGATCACTCAGCAACTCGCCTATCCTGCAAGGCATCTACAACATGGTATGAAACCATTAGCTAACCATACGTATATAAGGTAATGCATAAGCACAAACACAAGTCATGAAAGGTAAACACATAATCATGCTATCACACAATTACCCAATTTATCATCTTTATATAATAGTCATTCACTCAAATTGTATATATATAGATAGATGAAACTATATGACACGAGGACCGATACATCCCCGCCTCTGGCATGGCGTCCATCTATAAGTAGTATCGGTCACACAACCCGTGTACCCTATGGGAGTGGATTGCGCCCTTCCATTAAACCAGATGGCATGAGCACAGAGTACCCCCAACCCCTTACAGGATGAAGGAAAGGGTTATCACTGCTAAGTAAGTCCTATGGACTTACCTCAACCTCGTAAATCACAACCACGATCAACCTCCAATCATGAGAGGGACACTGCCTAATAACAAGGCATAGAGATATATCAATCTTATATCAATCAAAGGGGTCACACCTATACCCAAGGGATCCATAGGATCATCCTCAACCTAAGCCTCACAACCTATTAATCCTCAAAGCCGTACAAGGCATAACATGATCATAACATCATCAACACACTCTCAACTATACCTAGCATGATACTACACACTCGAGGAAAGGAAGGGACAATGCCATCTTTAGGAATGCCCGGAATCAAGGCATACCTGCAAACCAAGAACAAAGCAAAGCTGGTGCAGGGAGGCGCAGGGGCGGCGACTGGCCGGCGCAGGGGCGGCTAGTGTGCAAAATGCACACCTTCAGCTCTTTTTCACTTCTTCACTTGAACCTCTTCACTCCTTCTTCAGCCAACATCCCTATACATACATATATACATCAAACAAATCCTATGAAGGCTACCACAAGATCAATCTTCTGGAACCTAAGCTAGGAATGAACAAAAGAAGGAAAGAAGGAAGAAAGAAGAAAGATAGGAAGCAAGGGATGAAGAACTCACCAAGCTGTAACCTAATCAGAAGAAGGATCACACCACAACCTCAAGGCTGGCTCATCAAAGGCACATCAACATCAACTAACATCGTCCACAACCAAACCCAAGCTCAAACTCTCACAAACTCATACAAAGATCAAAGAAGATCAAGAAAAAGATCGAAAGAGGGAAGAAGAAGAAGAAGAAGAAGAAGAAGAAGAACGTGAGGGAGAGAAGAAGAAGCTGTAGAAGGTAACCCACATCAGAAGAGAGAGAGAGAAGAAACTTATAGAGGAAGATATGGGTATGGCACGGGTCAAGAGTCAACAAAGTCGGCTAAGACACACCCTAAACCGCAGGGACGGCTCAGGGAGGCGCAGGTGCGGACCAGGCATACCGCAGGGGCGACCTCTTTTACACACAAGGACAGTTTAGGCCATTTTTGTACCCTCAACACTCACTCTCAGCTCCTCCAGACTAAGGCTCTTACACCTGGTCTTCACATCATCTCTAAGGGACGACAACTTCGATAGGACGATCTCATCCTCTCTTCTCTCAAGTCTCTTGTTGAAGCCGGTGGTTGAGATCGAACAGATCCCTCGATTTCACTCTTGGCTGAGTAGAAGGTAAGCCAAGCCCTTCCCCTGACGTCATTTTGTTATCCTAGACGTAACTACCTTGACCTCCTTCATCTCCTCCTTCCTTCTATCTTCTCTGTGCAGTATCACGCCTCCTCACCCTTCACGTGTGCACTCAGGCGTATTGGAGCAAATCAGTCTAGCCTCCGCCTTGCACCATCACCGGATCAGAAGAGGTGAGTGGTCTTTCCTCCCTTTTCTTTCCATCTCTTCCCCTTAGTCGGTAGCGTTGGGAACCCAAGGGCGAATAGATCAAGGAGGGGTCCAGGGAAGTCGAGCGTGATCTTGTTCAGGCGCAGGAAGACGAAGATGTGGTGCAGCTCTCGTAGTTGCAACCTGTGGAATACTTAAAAGTTGGACATTAAATCAAGATCGGGAAGAGTCGAACTTGAATCGTGTTGCCAAGTTTGAGTGTTTCAGATTGTAGTTGGTGAGGCTCGAATCACAGACCACTTTACATTTATGTTTTTGGTTCCAGAAAAATAGTGTCGAGTAACCATCTTTGGGACCATGTTTCGATATCTTAAAATGATTATGCACCGTTCACTTTTAAGTATGATATAGAGGGATATGCATAGTATGATGTATTAAAAGTTTAGGTTGATCCAATGGTCAGATCTGGATCCACGATAGTTCAAAGTAGGCTAGTTGTGCAGTTTGCTAAATTACTTAATGTTTGGCCAAGTATGGAATATCTGGATGTTGGAACTATCTTTGGAGATTTGTGTAGGAGTTTTTGTTTATTGTTTTTGAGAGTTCCTTGCTCTTAAGAGTAGCATGCATATCATAGAAGACCTAGATAATTGTTTTGGAATTTTTATATTTTTATTTGAGCTTCATATCTTAAGCCAAACTTGGATGCTAGTGACTTTGCTTGAATGTCGAGAATTTTGGTAATCTTCTAGTTTCTACCTAAACATCCTCTTGAGAGTTAGATTGTGGTTTTAGGTTCCAAAGAAGAGTTTGGGCATATATTATGGGATTTTTGAGAGTTTCGGGATCATGGGTAAAATGGTCATTTTACCTTAGGAGGACATTTTAGTAATTTCTCCTATGATGTGATTTTACATCTTAGAAGTTATAGACTTCTAAACAATATGGGATGTATTTTGATCCTCTTGCCTCTTATGACAGACAATTGAAATTCTACGGTTGCAGACCGAGTTGAGATTAATAGAGTTGAGATTTATTTCACGTAAGTCCTTTGGTCTTACATAGCTAACTTCTAGATATGAGTGTGAATAATGAAAATGGTGTTTGAATGATATGTGTATAAGTATACTTATTATTATTTACCTACTACCGACCTATATTTTGGCCTAAGAGTAACGAGCGGTGGCATTCTACCTAGAAAGCCCGAGGGCGAATGGGAATTTCTTTAGGGACTAGTCCATACTTGGTTTGTGGGGACGCTACCGACGGAGGTATGCCAAACCATCACCAGTTGGATAAGGAACGGAGGCGAGAAATCTTAGATTTCTCGTGCCACAACTTTAAAAGTGGAATAAAGTGAATCACCTAAATTAAAAGATAATAACCAGTTTGTGTGCCAGCATGATAATTGTTTTATTTTGCCTGGGTTGTGTTTGTGCTATTCTTATTCTACTTATATTTGGATAATTAGCTAATGGCTTATCCGTGTTGTCGATTTTGTAGAGATAGACAGTTACAAAGAGATTCGGGACGGATGGTTTGCCGGGTCCACGTACTCATTAGATGGGGACGGGGGAGTCTTCCGTTCGGCATGCGTGTTATCAATATATTTATGTTGTAAGGCTGTCATGGGTTGTTCATTCATACAAATACCATTTGATATTTTCAAAGAGTTTAAATACATTTGTTCCTTGTTGTAAGATCCTAGTAAAGTTGTTGTTAAACTAAGGTCGGGACCCATTGTGAGGTTCTAACTAGTAGCTCCCCGAGTTCCAAAAATTTGGGGTGTTACAATATGGTATCAGAGGTTTGGGTTAGCAACAATGGCACTTGGAATCTTCTGAAAGACCAAATGTAGAAATAACCAGAACCCGAAAGGGGTCTAAAATTTTCAAAATGAAGTTTTACTTTAAAAACATGTGCATAGTCGGGTTATTGGGATAGTAGTACGTTGGACCAGCATCGCTCTCCGTGGATCTCTGCAGCTTAGTAGATAGGATATAGTATGTGGACTTATAGTAATGTACGTTTATGTAGGTTATATGTATATCTTTATACATGTAACATTTTAGTACCCTGAAGGTTAGGTAATATCCTTTAGTTGAATTATCATGATGCGATCATCGCCTCATGATAAAAGGTTAGTATATCTTAAAGAGTATCTCTATAGGAAGATAATGGACTTCGACCTCGGAGTAGAGTAATGTGTTCTAGCAGACACTCTGGCGATTCTTACAATCTTTCGAAGAACGAGTGGAGATAAGGTGAAGACTACAAAATGATTTTCAACCACAAGAACAATCAGACAGGAAATAATATCAAATAAACTCAGATAGAAGTGATGGAAGTCCGTACAAGGAATTTTGCGGTTGGAAGATGAGAGATGAAACTCAAGGATGCATGTAAGGACTAATAAGAAGAGCAGATTGAAGAGGACAATATTGGAATACAAATCAAGTGAGGTAGAGTACAACTACACTTGGCGGGTTAAATGACAGTGCAACCAAGGTGAACGCCATAGGCAAGTATGGGCCTGAGAGTACAAAGGAGATATGGTGTTCACCCCGATGTGAAGAATTAAAAGAGTACAAAAACAAGCATTGACAAATGATTTTAAAGACGAGAAATAAGTTTCATCATCATAGAGACGGGTTGACTTCCTCGGAGATGCAAGAATTTTGAAAGAAAGCATGATGCAAGTATCAAATACAGTAGAAGTCTGAAATTAAGACAACAGACTTCTATAAAGGTGGCATTATAGAACTACACCAACCAAGGAGGAAGAATGTGAGAGATTGATATTGGTGGACTCGAGGGTCCACAATAACTTCTTATTCACAAAGAGATTTAAGTTACCAACATTAAGGTTCATACCAAAAGAACTGCAAACAAATGATGACTAATGTAAGAGGACTTACGAAGACGCGCTTACAAGCTATTGTGGAAGAATTGATAAGTTCATTGATGACAGAGGAATGATACAGCCGGACTTGAAAGAGTATAAGTGAGCTTATAGTGAAGTTGTAGGAGGAGCCAAAGGAGTATAAACCGATAACCTAGAGGGGATAACTTTTTACCAAATACATAAGAAGAATAACAACGGATCTATAGAAGAATTTTATTGACATCTGGAGAAATCCTTCAAGACACCAACGACGAAAATGGTGAAGGTAAATCGACCCAAATACTAGAATCCTTGACAGTAACATGGAATGAGGGCCAGATACTGTAATTGAGAATTTAAGAAGGGGATGTTGACGACCGGATATGTCCCCTTTATGCCATTTAAGATGTCAAGGAAATTGTGTGAGTACTTTCTTACCTACCGGAAAAAAGGGGGGTACATATGATAGTGGTATGAATGGATTGTATAGAAGAAGTCTAAGATTAAGAAGAAGGAGGAAATTTTGACCAAATCCTACGTCAATCCTGACAAAGGGAACTTAGCATTCCACACAAATGAGACTAATGGTGCTCTTCCGAGCAAAAGTTGGGGTCAATTTTCTAGATTGACAATGGAAGCCCTTGTGACTAAAGATGTGACACAGAATAATGAGAATTATAGAAGCGGCACAAACATAGAGAGTATGATTTAATGCCTTGGTGCAATGTCGTATCGAGTTGTGAGGTGAATGTAGATGGAATCTATATCTTTGTTGGAACATACATGAGAAGGAGTAAAGTTGAATGACTGAAGGTTGTTATAAGGATCCTGTATCACCCTAATAAGATGATTACCGGTAAGTGTTTATATAAGAGTAATGAGAAATAGTGGTACTCCAATGAAAATTCAAGCTAATCCCGATAACCAATAATATGTAGATGGAGGAGTAGTAGTGAGACTGCGTACAAATGTATGCTAGAAGTCCATTCTTGACTGATGATATAAGAGTTGATGAAAGTAATAAGACCAATCAACGTGGTCCGTAAGGCGTGTGCGAGAAAACACAAAGAGATTTAACTATCCTACTGGGTGTAAAGAATTAACGAAGGTAAAACGACATGAGTATAAAGAAAACGTAATAAATGCTATGCGAGAAATTTGATTTTTGAGAAAATCATATGCATCCGATGTTTCGTATACAAATGGTACCAGATGTTTCGTATACAAATGGTACCGGTAGTGTTTAATACTATCGGATCGATAACAATATGATGGATAAAGTGTAAATCAAGCGAAAAACTTAACTAGTAAGAAGGAAAGGGATGTATCAAAAGGCGGGTCTTGCTAAATTTAAATAAAGTGTTGAGATGAGGATGCATTTATGTAATCTATGCAAGAGTACAACGTAACGGAGGTTCCAACACGGAATGGGTAGTAATGATCAACTCACATTTAGAGACCGATTCGGAGAAGTAAAAGGTTATAAGATAGTCACCTAGTAGAAGAGTTCACAAGACAAGCATGAGAGACCATAATGTGGTTGATATTATTGTCTCGGTGTAGACTTATTACCGCACCTCGAGAATTTGGAGCTAAATAGAAACTCCAGGTCAAGATTGTAAATAGATCAAAGTAAGGACTTGTCGGTCAACGTTATGTGCCCTACGTTAGAGGTCAAAGGGATTGTGGAAGGATAACAACATTGAGTAGTCTTGATGAGTAGTAAGTAGAGTTCCGATGAGACCTAAGTGAATTCCAGGGAATTATAAGACAGCATGTTCCAATCCCTCCAAGGAGGCGTAACCGGTGAGTTATTTTGCTGAGGAGTTCGTAGACAAATTATGATACCCAATCGGGGTCGAGGACCATATTTTCGACAAATACCGACAGTTTATCTCGAGGTTTGGACGACCAATACACACGGCTTAGGGTACGAGCTTTCACTGTACTATAGTGGATCATCCTTAGAATGACGGTCGGTTTGAGAGGGACTTACCGCATTTTTTTAACAAAAATAAATAAATTTGGGCGGAAGTCTGATAAATCATTTTGGATTCACGAAGGGAGCGATTATAAGTAATGGGCAACAAAAGATCGATCACAGTAGCACAACGGAAGCGTGGTGGGCCCATAAACAATAGATGAGAATAATCAATGATGTTGTATCTATGACCTCAAGTTAAAGAATTAGAGATCTGTATGAAAACCTCCACTAGGAGTGTGACTTTGGATTTCAGCAAGTTGAAAGCCTGACAAGATATAGGTGTTGAGTCATTGGTTGAGGAACGGTCCGACTGAGTCATATTAGGGACAAGACCAAGTGAGTGGTCTTACAAAGAGCATTAGACACTTAGTAAAGTGGCGAGAGATTTCTCATATCATTGTTTCAGAAGCAATAGTCGGGTTCTTCTAAAAAGTCGAGAATAATTGGATTTAATAAAAGAAGGAAAGTATTGTGGTCATTTTCGGAAGTCACCAAGAGTAACTGAAAGTAAGTCGGAGAATGTAAGCTTGTGAGATCTTAATGAAGATTGGGAAGTTAGTAATCGACTAGCACTCCTACCCAAACTAGAGGGTGTACACCCAACATTCACGTGTAACAGTTGGGCCGGATCATACTTTATAGAGCTCCTAGTGGTCTAGAAGAGGAGTTGATAAGGCTACTTGGAAGGCAGAGGAGAGCATTAGACGTAGTTATCCCGAGTTCTTTTGCGGAGTTAGCCGCTACTTCTTTACCGACGAGTTAGTGCTCGGATGTTGTGTTGTGTGACTTTTGTGATTATACAGTGGATTGAGTGAGTGTGTTGTTATGTGTTGCCTGATTATGATGATTGTGTAGTTCTTGCATGTTAGGAAGTGGGATTGAAAATTTAGTAGAAATCGAGTTAAATACTTTTAATTATAGTAGTCATGTGAATAATGTCTTATTCTAAGTTTTTGGACGAAACTTTTTTTAAGGGGCTACTGATGTAATATCCGGAATTTTAATTCCGTTTTCTTCCGAGTTAAATCGGATTTCGACCCGTGGATCTTTGTTTATGATACCTAGTGTTGATTACCCTCACAAATCCTATCATTTTATGCAAGTCTAAACTCACATAAAATGATGATTTGTAAACCAAACCCTAAATTATACCTCTATGCATTTGACTAGATCATGACAAACTCTTGACAAGGCCATGACAATGCCTTACAAATTTCAGCCCATCCCATTGTGTTCCTTTCTGCAACCAATGTCTCTAGCCCAGCAGTCCGTGCACCCTTCCTTACACGCCGGCTCAACAGTGAAGCCCAATGAAGCACAACCCTCACGCCCGTCAGGAAACCAACAAGATATCTTCTCTTTTTCAACACGTGAAAGCCGGATCGGATCCTCTTTCCTTCTACAGCTCCGGATATACCGCCTCTTCCTCCCCTTGTTCACGTCCAGATGCACACTGTAGATCACCCCAACAAATCCCCCTCAATCTTGGAGATTTCGGCACTTCCCTTCTGCAGATCACCCCAGCAGATCCTTACGGTAATCTCACACCACTCCGTACGGCTTCAAGAACCCTAGCCACTGCTTCTTCGCCATCCTACACACACTACTTCCCTCCTCCTTGCACCCTTCGCCTCTACAAGAGTCGGACTAGACGTTGCAGACCGACAAACCTTTCCCCATCACCATCCTAGTCTTCACATCATATCTAAGGGACGACAACTTCGATAGGATAATCTCATCCTCTCTTCTCTCAAGTCTCTCGTTTAAGCCAGTGGTTACGATCGACCAGATCCTTCGATTTCTATCTTGGTTGAGCGGAATGTAAGCCAAGCCCTTCCCGTGACGTCTTTTTGTTGTCCTAGACGTAACTACCTTGACCTCCTTCATCTCCTCCTTCCTTCTATCTTCTCTGTGCAGTCTCACGCCTCCTCACCCTTCACGTGTGCACTCAGGCGTATTGGAGTAAATCAGTCTAGCCTCCGCCTTGCACCATAACCGGATCAGAAGAGTTGAGTGGTCTTTCCTCCCTTTTCTTTCCATATCTTCCCCTTAGTCGGTAGCGTTGGGAACCCAAGGGCGGACAAATCAAGGAGGGGTCCAGGGAAGTCGAGCGTGATCTTGTTCAGGCGCAGGAAGAGGAAGATGTGGTGCAGCTCTCGTAGTTGCAACCTGTGGAATACTTAAAAGTTGGACATTAAATCAAGATCGGGAAGAGTCAAACTTGAGACATCGTGTTGCCAAGTTTGAGTGTTTCAGATTGTAGTTGGTGAGGCTCGAATCACAGACCACTTTACATTTATGTTTTTGGTTCCAGAAAAACAGTGTCGATTAACCATCTTTTGGACCATGTTTCGATATCTTAAAATGATTATTCACCGTTCAATTTTAAGTATAATATAGAGGGATATGTGATAACACGATTTATGACGTAGGTTTAGGCACTCGTTTAGATAGTTTTTCCGCTCATTCATGCATGTTTTAGCACTAGTTCATGACGTTTGCACTTAATTCATGTATTTTGTCGAGATAGACGTCTACACGGACTTTTGCATGTTTTGTAGGTATTTTGGGAGATTTAGGAGCTTAATCGATACATTCGAGGATCGTTCCTCGAGATGACACACCTTCGGACTCATTGGGAAGCAAGCTAGGAGCTAAGGGAGACACATGGGACCTTGTTGGTGCATGCCTTGCACCAAATTGTGGCTTGATGATCCAAAGAAAGCTGCATCACTAAAACCACGGCCACTAGGACTTTCACCGGCGTGGAAATAGGCCGTGGTTCTCCCTACACAGCTGCGACAGCTGTCCCACGATCTCCATAACCGACCCTTGCCCTTGATGGTGTATAAAATGTGGTCCTGCAGGCTGTTGAGGACAGACCCCATCAGTCCATTCTCTCCCACACTCTCAACAACATATATTCTCTCATTGGAAGATTGGATTGGGGATATTATTGGAGGAGAAGAAAGGCTTCCAATGGAGAAGAAGAAGAAGCACACTAGTTCATAGTTTCCATAGTCTTTTTGAGTGATTTTGAGTGAGCTTTGTGAAGACGTTTTGCAAGGGTTTGTAGGAAATGATTGAACCTTCTTTTGAAGGGTTGCAAGTCCCTCTTGAACTCATATTCAGCTTGGTTTTCTTTGTTCTACTTGTTCATTTCTGTTTCACTTCATTTACTTGCTATGGAACCCATGAATGAATGTTTGTTGAGTTTGATTGTTAAGATGCATGTTGTTGGCTAAATAGATGAGATTCTAGGGTAAGGGAAAGATGGTTATGGCTTGGACCATGATAGAATGGACTTAGATGTACCTTTGGATGAATTGTTTGCTCGAACCTAACCTCTGTTGTAGATCATGGCCTGTTCTAGTAGGTTCCACGGCAGTGGTTCTTGATGAACTGCCCGTGATTTCGTCTAACTTGCTTGTATTGATAAATCTGAGTGTTAGGTTGTTAGATTGTTGAAATCCTAGTGTTTTTTGAGCTATATCTATCCTAGGGTGGCCTAGTGTTAGCAAACTATGTGAGGAAAGAGACCTACCCGGTGATTTCCGCTCTTAGATACCGAGGATGATGAGCTTTAGATAGTAGTGAGCCTCACAAGCCGTTATTGGACTGAGTATGCTAGGATAGGTTTTTAGGACTTGCCTTCCCGAGACTTACCCGGTAAAGAGAGGTTGGATCCCTAGATAACCATCCGGTTTGTGTAGAATTCCTATCCTTAGGCTCTTTGAGACTTACCCGGTGATGAGACCTTAGGAACGGACTAGTGGACCATGAGACCTACCCGGTGATTGATCTCAATCTAGAAACACTCACTCCCAACATACTATAGTTTATCCAAGGAATGATTAGATAGCTTGAGTCCTATGCCATAACCGGAATTTTTAACCCCTAGAATTCGCTTTTCTCTTGATTACCTATCTTGTGTTTGTGTTTGTTTATTTGCCTCGCTAGTTTAGTTACTTGTTAAATCTTGCATGATTTGTGATCTTTGATTGATCACCACAAAACCAATCCAAAAACATTGAGATTTTCATTTCTTTATTTCTTTCTCCTTTCTTAGCCTAGATCAACACTATACTTAGTCACTATTGATTCAATTTCACCTTAGTCTTTGTGTTCGACCTCGGAATACTATCATTACTACAAAACGATCCATACACTGTGAGTTCGCTAGGAGTTAGGAGAAATATATCGAGTTATAAATTTAAGACTTTTGTGTGTCACGTTCTTAGCGTAACAATATGCATAGTATGATGTGTCAAAAGTTTAGGCCGATCCAACGGTCGGATCTGGATCCACGATAGTTCAAAGTAGACTAGTTGTGCAATTTGCTAAATCACTTAATTTTTTGCTAAGTGTGGAATATCTGGATGTTGGAACTATCTTTGGAGATTTGTGTAGGAGTTGTTGTTTAGTGTTTTTGAGAGGTCCTTGCTCCTAAGAGTAGCATGCATATCATAGAAGACCTAGATAATTGTTTTGGAATTTTTATATTTTTATTTGAGCTTCATATCTTAAGCCAAAGTTAGGCGCTAGTGACTTTGCTTGAATGTCAAGAATTTTGGTAAACTTCTAGTTTCTACCTAAACTTCCTCTTTAGAGTTAGATTGTGGTTTTAGGTTCCAAAGAAGAGTTTGGGCATATATTATGGAATTTTTGAGAGTTTCGGGATCATGGTAAAATGGTCATTTTACCTTAGGAGGGTAGTTTTCAATTCCTCTTATGATAGGATTTTACATCTTAGAAATTATAGACTTCTAAAGAATATGAGATGTATTTTGATCCACTTGCCTCTTATGACAAGCAATTGCGTTTCTTTGGTTGTAGACCGAGTTGAGATTTATTTCAGGTAAGTCCTTTGGGCTTACTTAACTAACTTCTAGATATGAGTGTGAATAATGATAGTGTTGTTTGAATGATATGTTAATAAGCATACTTATTATTATTTACCTACTACCGACCTACATTTTGGTCTAAGAGTAACGGGTGGTGGCATTCTACCTAGTACGCCCGAGGGCAACTGGGGTTTCTTTAGGGACTAGTCCATACTTGGTTTGCGGGAACGCTACCGGCGGAGGTGTGTCAAACCATCACCAGTTGGATAAGGAGCGGAGGCGAGAAATCTTACATTTCTCGTGCCACAACTTTAAAAATAGAATAAAGTGAATCACCTATATTATAAGATAATAACCGGTTTGTGTGCCAGCATGATAATGTTTTATTTTGCATGGGTTGTGTTTGTGCTATTCTTAATCTACTTATATTTGGATAGTTAGCTAACGGTTTATCTGTGTTGTAGATTTTGTAGAGATAGACAGTTGCAGAGAGATCCGAAACGGATGGTCAGCCGGGTCCACGTACTCATTAGATAGGGACGGGGGAGTCTTCCGTTCGGCATGCATGTTATTACTATATTTATGTTGTAAGGTTGTCATGGGTTGTTCATTCATACAAATACCATTTGATATTTTCAAAGAGTTTAAATACATTTGTGCCTTGTTGTAAGATCCTAGTAAAGTTGTTGTTAAACCAAGGTCGGGACCCATTGTGAGGTTCTAACCAGTAGCTCCCCGAGTTCCAAAAATTTGGGGTGTTACAATACAACGGTACAGAAAGGATATGATTTTATTATATATATATATATATATAAAGAACTATCTACATAATATATATAGGTTGTGTGACCGATACTACTCCAGATGGCTAGCAGGCCTAGTGGGGAGGATGATATGTTCCTCGTGTCACATAGTTTCACACACACACACACACACACACAAAAAAAAAAACGGGTAAATGCGTGACAGCATGATTATGTGTTTATCCTTAATGACTTGTGCTTGTGCTTAGGCATTACCTTATATACATATGGTTAGCTAACGGTTTATACCGTGTTGTAGATGTTGTGCAGGATAGAGAGTTGCAGGGTGATCCGGCAGGGTGACAGGACGAGGACTCTCGTACATTAGGTTGTTATGGCTTTGGGGATGTTATATATACCTCCTGCGTGAAGATGATGTTTGCATACCTCTTGTGTGGGCTTTTGTGTTTTATACTTGGCTATGTTTTGGTATACCTTTTGATGTACAATTTTATACCGTTTATGTATTTGTTTTTATATATGTCAGTGCCATATTGTAAGGTCCAGTGAACTTGTTGTCAAGATTGGGTCAGGATACACTGGGAGATCCTAGCCCAATGTCACGCCCCGAGATCCGCAGAATCGGGGTGTTACAGAGTTGGTATCAGAGCCTTAGGTTGACAACAATGGCACTTGCTACTAGCAATAAAGGTCGGATAGATAAATGAACAGAACCCGAAAGGGGTCTGACGTTTTCAAAGGATTTTGGTTTTAAAAGTTGTGTATATAGTGCTTTTGGGATAGAATGTACGGGAAGTCGTCACCTCTGTCGTGGATCTCAGTAGTATAGATATGTATATATATATATATGTGTGTGTGTGTGTGTGTGTGTGTGTGTGTATTATGGATTATATGTGTATGTGTTATATATATACATATGGTATATATATATATCCTTATATGTTAGGTGAGCATACCCCGCAGATGCCTCGGACTAGAGCAACTCCTGCTGTAGGCCGGGGTAGAGGTAGACCACCTCTTCCTCCTGGAGTGATAGGGCAGGGACAAATTCCCGTTGCTGATCCACCAGTGGTGGAGGAGGTTCATGAGGAGATTGCTCAGAGTGTCGATCCTGAGACGAGGAGCGGTGGATCTGGGAGACAGCGATCACAGCGGGTCTAGTCAGATGATTCGGATCGTGTCTCTATGAGGGGACCGGAGTTCCGTTCTTACATTAGACGAGTGGAGGAGGCTACCAGAGCGGGTAGACGTGCCCCGGATCTGCCAATGCAGGAGGGATCTTCTGAGATGTCCCAGGCAGCCACTCGGTGTCAGTTATGCCAACACGTGTTGTTGAGACTGTTAGAGCTCTAGAGGAGTACAAAGGGGCTCGACCAGATACTTGGTTGAAGGCCTTTCATCAGATGGGAGTACCCTCTTTCTTTGGGAAGGTGGGATTAGAGACGGAGGTTTGGATTGGACATGTGGACTCGGCTCTTGAGTCTATCAGTTGTCTAGAGGACAGACGGATAGAGTTAGTCTAGACTTTAGTCCGTGACCTAGCTCATCAATGGTGGAGGACCATGTGGGGTCGAGCCACTAGCTACGATCAAATGAGGAGTATGATTAAAGAGTGTTTCTGCCCAGCCTCATTAAGGAGGGAGAAACTTCAGGACTTTATGGAGGCACGCTTTGAGGATGTGTCGATAGTAGATGCCATCAGCCGCTTCCAGACAAAGATGGCATTATTGGGTACAGTTGCACCTTCTTAGGATCAGAATGTGTATCTGTTCTCCCGCCGACTGAGGGAGAGTACACGTTAATATGGTGGGATTCCATTGTGAGTCCTTGACAGATTATCATGACCGGGCCTCAGCTTTTGAGCGTGAGCGGGCCAAATAGAGAAGGACTTCTCAGACAGGACGGTCTGAGAAGAGACAGCGGACTGGGGACACCAGTGGCATTGGTGGAGCTTCAGGTTCTGGACGGAGCCAAAGATGCCAGAGTTACCCCTCATCTGCATTAACTGCAAAGAAGGGGCGACAATGCTTCAACTATGGTGACCTTGGACATTTGCGACTAGAGTGTACGAGGCCACTAGTGACTTGCTTCACCTGTGGCAGGCCAGGTCATAGAACTGCCTTTTGTAGGCAGGGTGAGTTGCATCATAGTAGGGTTCTTCCCTTGCTAGTGTGACAGGAAGTGGGCAGAGGCCACATCAGTAGCAGACACAAGGACAGCAAAGAGTCCCATATCGTCCTTCTACTCAAGGATCTACTCCCGCGCCGAGTAGACGCATAGGTCGTGGTGGGAGTACCACTAACACTAGAGGAGCACGTGGTAGAGTTTTTGAGTTGAGGAATGCAGAGGAGCCACCTGCACCGACTACTACAGGTACCATTCTGCTTCATGGTTTATTTGTTAGAGTTTTATTTAGTACGGGTGCTACGCATTCATTTATTTCTGATGTACGTGTTGAGCGTTTGGGTTTAGCTACGATAGAGGAGATACCCTTTATTATACGGTTACGTGATGGTAGTAGGCTCAGAGGTACCCGCGAGATACGTGGTTGACCCATTCGTTTAGGGACTCGTGTATTGCTCGTGGACTTTTTGTCATGCCATTGGTGCAGGAGCAAGTCATTTTGAATATGGATTGGATGCGTAGACATCGTGCAGTATTAGATGTAGGTAGGAGGACTGTGACAGTCTCTACCGAGATAGGTCATATAGAGGTCTTCCGAGGTTGGGACCCTGGGAAACGGGTTCTGTCATCAATGTCGTACAAGCAACGAGACTGATAACACAGGGGTGTGATGTCTTCTGGTGTTATGCCATGAAGGATGGAGAGAGTCCAGTATTAGAGGATATTCCAGTGATTTGCGAGTTTCCAGATGTGTTTGTTGAGCCGTCTAGCTTACTGACCGATGGTATTTCTATGGTCGTCTATACCCAATCAAAAGTAAATCCCGACTTAGCACTAAGAACAAGTATAGTGAATAAGTAAGGGTCGAACCCAAGAGAGTTAAGGTGTTTTAGATGCAATTATCGATTATAATGACAAGTGGCACAAAGGGGGGGGGGGGGGGGGGG
>BSUD01000002.1:73354371-73459938 GCA_033239045.1 Fagopyrum esculentum | reverse complement strand
GGGGGGGGGGGTTGGTTGAATTGATGCACAAAAACGTATGATAACGATTAATGCGACAAGTAAGACAATAATGGATGAATCTACACTAGGTTGATTCTAAGCATGCAATTGCTACTTTGGTGAGTTCCTTTTACAAGTTTCCAAGTAATCTCCCATCTTGATCGTATATATGTGTTGAGCCAACCGGCATCAACACAACTTAACCTATTAAAGTTCCGTAAACCTACAGAACAAATAACAGGTTAGCTTTCAAACAAAGACTAAGGGATATAAAGAGAAGATTAAAACCGTTAAACTTATCTTTATATTTGTGTTCCTTTTCTTTAAGTAATCACAACCCGTTATTACTTAAAGTTGCTACTTGATTAAAGACCCGAACCCGGAACCTATTAATCCTAGTTATTTGCATGCACTTTAGAACCTAAGGTGATCAATCTCAAGCAATAGTAAACATGCAATTAGACAATGGAGATCAAGGAAACACAAAGTATTACTGAATGAAAACTTATATTATAAAGTACTTACAACCAAAGTAACAAAGCAGCTTCAAACCAACCCAATGTAGCAAGGGAGTTGGCAACTTATTACAATGGAAAACTCAAGTCTAAAATGGATTTTGTGAGGAAAAACATGGATGATTCTAGCAATCAGCCATTGACTATTTATACTACAAAAGACACTTAATTAGGAGTAAATAGCCGGCCTAAAACAGCCACCTTAAATGCCATAAAGGTGGTGTAAATAGCCGGAGTAATGCTTTTGGCGAAAAACCGCAGGGGCGGCCTTCAGGAACCGTAAGGGCGGTTTAGGCAGAATCGGTTGATCTTCTTCAGAGCCGCTGGGGCGGCTACACAATTCCGTTGGGGCGGATCTTTAATGCACTTCAACGTCTGACCTTTCGCCTTCCTGATGTTTCTGATGTCAAGCCGCCGGGGCGTCCCTATGTCGACGCAGGGGCGTCGGCATAGCCTCTTCGTCTTCCAGCTCCCAGGTTGGGGCGCAAGCAGGGCCGCAGTCGGAGACACAGGGGAGTTGGTCTTCATATCTTCAAGGCAGGTCATCGCAGGGGTGCCAAGGAGTGGCGCAGGGGCGGTGACACACTTCATGGCCGGAGCTGGTGAAGGCGTAGGGAGCGTTCCAGTGAAAACGTCATCCGCAGGGGCGGCTGCAAGGACCCGCAGGGGCGGTGAGGCAACAGAAGCTTTGCTTCGTGATCGATCTTCACTCCTAAGTGCTTATGACTCCTTTTTTTAGCTTCTTTTGATCTTCTTCTTCTGGACCAAGGAATTAGTAGCATAAACCGACACTAATGCAATAAAAAGACTCTAAAAACTACCCTAATAGATAGTGATTCCATCACCTATCAAACTCCCCCATACTTAGACCTTTTACTTGTCCCGAGCAAAAACAAATGTCATCAACTAGACTCAAAGGCCTCAGGAAGCATGAGTAAGTAGAAAGATAATGGAAAACAAGAGAAAAGCCAAGAAAGAAAGAAAGAAAAGATAGAAAATGTGAGAAAAAGAAATACTACCATCCTTATCGCTCCAAGAGTGGCCTACCCGGACAACCTCCTTATGACTCCCCTTCTTATGTCGCCAAAACGCCGGAAGGAAACCCTACGCTCGGTGTCGCTCATTTTGCCAAGGCGCCCTTTCGGGTTTTCACCTTGCCACTCTTCTTCTTTTCTCACTTTAGCTCACATCCCTCAAGTCCAATTTTGCACCAACCTAAGGTTGGTCGGACTACCTTCTTTTTACCTACACCGCCCTTTCGGGTTTTCGATTTATCCAAGGATTTTCATGCCTTTTTTCACTTCTTTGGCTTTTTTATTTATTTTTTTTTTGAATGAAACTGAATTCAACAATGCAAAAACAAATGCCAAAAACAACTCAATGAACTGTACAAGCAATGATATATCCCTCCCCCACACTTGAAGTACATTTTGTCCTAAAAGTGGAAATGAGTCAAAGATAAATGTGGGAGAAGGGAAAGAAATGTATCCCTCACTGGGGTAGTCTGGATGGACCACCTGGACCCTCCTCCGGTGGGTAAGGGAAGTGGCGGAAGAAATACTCCTGGCGGCGGTAGATGTCATCAATGCGGTCCTGCTGGGCAGACATCCGGCGACCAAAAGAGGTATCAAAACTGGCCTGCCAAGCCAGCTGCTAAGCCTCCAGCTGCTGCTGTTGGCCTGCCTGCCAGGCCTCCTGCCTCTGGTCGAAGTGTGAGGTCATAGAGGTGGCAAAACTGTCCTGCCAGCTCTGCTGCTGCTCCAGCATAGTCCGCTGGTAATCGGACTGCCATGTCCGGTGCTGGGTCGTCATAGCCGCCATCTGAGCCTGAAGGCTCGCAAGGGCCGAGTCCTCCTCTGATGCCGCCGTGGGCATCTCCTCGTCATCCGGGATGGGCAGGTGCTCCTCCTGATGGGCCCGGCTGAAATTGGTAGCATGCCTCTCCACAATGCCCACTAGTGGCCTCCTCGGCACGAAAGGATCCGCCGGAATGTAGAGCTCGGAGAGCTCACCTCCTAAAGGTAAAGGCCGGGGGAGGTAGGTGAGGTGGCTCCCATCTGCAAGGGAGATCCAAAATAGGTTCTCCCCGTCCCGCCAGAGGAACTTGCACCTCCTAAGCATCCCCTTAGTGTAGAGAGGAGCCGCCATCCCATCCTCTAACTCGGACAGGTCCATCACTTGTGAGGCGATCAAAGAGATCACCCCACCGCCGACAATATCCCTCGGCTCATCCCTCCTGATCCGCTTCAAAGCGGCAAGGAAGAGAGAGGGTCAATCCATCACCTTCTCGTTCTGTGGAAGGCAGGAGTAGAGTAGTGGGAGGTCCTTGAGAGCGACCTTGTTTTCCTCTTTGTATCCACAGAAGACACTCATGAAGATCTTTGAAATCAACCTCAAACTGGGGTGAGTGAGTTTGTTGGAGTACTCACCCCCAGCATGGAACTCCGACCCGGTAGCTGCTTGCCAGAACACGCACGGGTCTGGGGCCGGGACTGGATCCCACCAGTTCTCAAAGGGGTTTAGATTCACCCCAAAAGCTTCCCGTAGATCGGCGTAGTCGAGAGTTTATTTCACCTTGTTGAACTTGAAGGTGAGGCCGATACACACGTGGTCCTCCTTCTCAATTGTGAAGGTGGAGATAAACTGTCTGCTGAGCTCCGGATATGTCGGAGCACTCTTCTGGAGGAAGTCTCCGAGCCCAGCATTCGCCAAAAATGCTTGCATGCTCTCTAGCATGCCTAGTTTCTCCAAGGTCGGGATATGCAGAAATCGAGTTGCATACACAACTCGATCCTGCACAATCCTATAACGCTCCTTCTCTGCTTCGGTCATCTTGTATTTCCTTGGGGCTTCCATTCTTGAAATTATTTGAAGCAAAAGATTAGCAGATGTTGAAATGACAAAAAGAAAACGACCTTTCTGTTGTGATTTCCGCAGGGGCGGCTGTGCAGGCGTAGGCGCGTTGAGGCGCAGGGGCGGATGCTTGCAGCCGCAGGTGCGGGAGAAGTACAGAGGCGATTTCTGAGGAGCGATGGAGCGGTGTTGCTGAGGTTGCTCCAGTGACGTCCTTGGTGGTGTCGCCTCGCCGGTGATGTAGCTGGAGTGGAATGTATGAAGTGGGTCAGGAGGAAGGCCGTAGGGTTATGAGAGAGCATGGGGGTAGTGGGAGAAGGTGGCGCAGGGGCGTTTCGACTGGTGGCTAGCTGTCGGAGGCGGCGCAGGGGCGTCGGTGCATTTGTTTTTAGGTAGAGGGCGCAGGGGCGTTGAGGGTGTTTCTGAAGGAGGGGAGTTTGGAGGGTTTGTGTTTGGTGAAGAAGGTTGGTGGGTGGTGCGTGGTAGGTGTAGGCGTTTTTTGAGATCCTATTTTTTTCTTTTCTAGGTAAACCCACAGGGGCAGGGGTTTGACACCGCAGGGGCGGCGACAAGGGAGAGGGGCACGCAGGCCCAGCGCCGGGGGCGGCACTGGGAATTTGTGTCAAGGATGGCCGCCACAGGGACGTGGGGATGTCACCGCGGGGGCGGTGACAGGCGTGTTGCAGGCGCAAGCCCAACGCCGGGGGCAGCGCTGACCTGAGTGTCACCGCAGGGGCGGGAAACAAAACCGCAGGGGCGGATTCCTTGACAGAAGCTCCTCTTTTTATTCCTTCGGGTTGCCTCCCAAGAAGCGCCTTTGTTTTACGTCGTTGGCTCGACGTAAGATCTCTACTTCTCTGACTGTGCCTCCTCTAGTACCATCTCGTCAATCGGATCGTTCTTGACTCCTTCAAGGTAAAGCTTTAGCCTTTGTCCATTCACCTTAAACACCTTGTGCGTTTGGGGGTCATAGAGATCCACAGCCCCGTGAGGGTATACTTTGGCTATTATGAACGGCCCTGTCCATCTTGAACGCAGCTTACCTGCAAAGAGTTTCAAACGGGATTGAAAGAGAAGTACCATATTACCTACCTTGAAGTCCTTCCAGAGGATGTTCCGGTCATGCCATGCTTTGGTCTTTTCTTTATATGTGGTAGCATGGTCATATGCATCTAGCCGTAGTTCCTCCAACTCTTGCAATTGGAGCTTCCGGAATTTTCCCACTTCTTCTATGTTCATGTTGCACTTCTTTACCGCCCATCATGCTTTGTGCTCTAACTCTACCGGTAGGTGACAAGCTTTCCCGAACACGAGCCTAAAAGGGGACATTCCGATGGGAGTTTTGTAGGCTATCCGATATGCCCATAGGGTGTCATTTAGCCTTGCACTCCAATCCTTCCACCCGGGAGAAACCGTCTTTTCAAGGATGGTCTTTATTTCCCGGTTGGACACCTCAGCTTGGCCGTTTGTTTGTGGATGATAAGCTGTTGACACTCTTTGGTGAACATGGTACTTCTTAAGGTGAGCTGTGATCGTCTTGTTGCAAAAATGGGTACCCCTATCACTGATTAAGGCTTTTGGGATTCCAAATCTTGCAAAGATATTTTCCTTCAGAAAAGCTGCAACTACTTTTGAGTCATCAGTTTTGGCGGCCTTTGCTTCCACCCACTTGGAAACATAGTCCACCGCAAGCAAAATATATGTGTTCCCGAATGAAGTAGGAAATGACCCCATGAAATCAATTCCCCAAACATCGAATATTTCACAAAATATAAGAGAGGATTGGGGCATTTCGTGTCTCCTTGAAAGATTTCCTACCCTTTGGCATCTGTCAAACACCTTACAAAATGCAAAAGCGTCTCGAAAAATGTGCGGCCAAAAGAAACCGGCAACCAAAACTTTTTTTGCAGTTTTGTTTGCCCCAAAGTGCCCCCCACATGTTTCAGAATGACAGAAAGTTAGGACGGATTGTACCTCATTGTCCGGAATGCAACGCCGGATCACTTGGTCACTACAATGCTTCCAAAGGTAAGGATTGTCCCAAACGTAGTGTCGAGTTTCATCTTTTACTTTCTCTCGTTGTGCCTTGGTAAAGTCTGGAGGATACTCCTTCCTGACAATGAAATTCACAATGTCAGCAAACCAAGGCTTAAAACATTGAAGCTTAAGACAAACCTGTGTCGACAATTCCGAAGGGGCGCCTAGGCTGAGCATCAGGGGCGGCTGGCCGCAGAGGCGGCTGGTGTGAGGCACGGGGGCGGTTACACAACAGAGAGTTGTGTAGAATGTATCGTCTGGAAAACTTCCGGCTATCTCTCTTTTTCCTGGATCTTCCTCCTCATGCACTAGTCTGCTCAAATGATCGGCCACCAGGTTCTCAGCTCCCTTCTTGTCCCTTATCTCTAGGTTAAACTCGCTTAGAAGAAGCACCCAGCGGATCAATTGTGGCTTTGCCTCCTTCTTTGCCATGAGGTACCTAAGAGCTGCTTGGTCCGTGAAGATAATTACCTTTACCCCAAGTAGGTACTGCCGGAATTTCTCAAGGGCAAAAACTACCGCTAACATCTCCTTCTCGGTGGTAGAGTAATTCCTTTGTGCTCCATTGAGTGTCATAGACGCATAATGGATCACATGGAAGGCCCGTCCGTCTTTTTGTCCTAAGACAGCTCCGACGGCGTAGTCACTGGCGTCACACATGATTTCAAAAGGTTTCTCCCAATCCGGAGAACGGATGATCGGTGCGGTGGTGAGACATGCCTTCAAAGTGTCGAAAGCCTTCTTGCAATCCTCATCCACTATGAAGGTGACATCTTTCTTGAGCAATTTACACAAGGGTGCTGAGATCTTTGAAAAATCTTTGATGAACCGTCTGTAGAAACCTGCATGACCAAGAAAAGACCGGATTTCCCGAACATTAGTAGGATAAGGTAAATTTTGAATAACATCAACCTTTGCCTTATCTACCTCTATCCCTTTTGAGGATATTACATGTCCTAGCACAATTCCTTGTTCGACCATGAAATGACATTTTTCTGAATTAAGAACTAAATTGGTTTCAACACATTTTTCAAGAACAAGTTTTAAATGCCCTACACATGCGTCAAAACTGTCTCCATGGACGGTAAAATCATCCATGAAGACTTCAATGAAATTTTTTATGTATTCGGAGAAAATGCTTATCATGCACCGTTGGAAAGTGTCTGGTGCGTTGCAAAGTCCAAATGGCATTCCACGATATGCGAAAGTGCCAAATGGGCAAGTGAACGTCGTCTTCTCTTGATCTTCTAGTGCGATGGCTATTTGGAAATAGCCCGAATATCCATCCAGGAAACAGCAGTATTGGTGTCCTGCAAGACGTTCCAACATTTGATCAACGAAAGGTAATGGGAAATGGTCTTTTCGTGTTACCTTATTGAGCTTGCGGTAGTCAATGCAAACTCTCCATCCAGTTTGTGTTTTGCTTGGGACCATCTCTCCATGTTGATTTTCCACCAAAGTGATGCCTCCCTTTTTTGGAACTACTTGGGTCGGGCTAACCCAAGTGCTATCCGAGATAGGAAAGATCATGTCCGCTTGGAGGAGCTTCAACACTTCCTTTTTGACCACATCCATCATTGGTGGGTTCAACCTCCTTTGAGGTTGCCTAGAGGGCTTGGCTTCATCCTCAAGTAAAATCCTATGCATGCAGGTGGAAGGACTTATCCCTTTGATGTCCGCAATAGTCCATCCAAGGGTCGTCTTGTGCTCCTTTAGTACGTTCACCAACTTATCTTCTTGTCCGGTGGTCAACTTGTTGGAGATGATTATCGGAAAGGTATTGTATGCTCCAAGGAAAATGTACTTGAGGTGTGACGGAAGGTCCTTCAATTCTATTTTCGGTGCCTGCACTATGGACGGAACAAGCTTCTCGCTTGGGGTTAGTAAAGTGGGCCCAATGGCCAAATTGGAGATAGGTAGCCTTTTATGCCCATCTAATTGGGCTAGGACCTCTTTCATGCTAGATGTTAACACATAATCTGATTTGAAACCATCAATGTCATGCTCAATTACATTTCTTAATTCATGCACGTCAGAGTTATCAAAAACATCTTGCACAAAAGGTTCAACAATGTCAATAGCACATAGAGAATGATCATCGCTAGGAAATTTCATTGCATCATAGATGTCAAATTCCACTACTTCTCCATCAAACTCCATGGTCAATTTACCACTAACATAATCAATTTTAGTCCTATCCGTTTTCAGAAATGGCCTACCTAACAGAATGGGTGCAGCATGCGAGTCATTTTCCATATCCATTACAAAGAAATCAGCAGGAAAAATTAGGTTGTCTACCATCACTAATACATCTTCAATTATCCCTTTCGGGTACACATTAGATCTATCAGCAAGTTGTACTACAATCCTAGTTTCCATTAGTGGCCCAAGGCCAAGTGATTTGTAAATCGAATATGGCAAGGCATTAATAGAAGCACCGAGATCAAGCATTGCTTTGTCAAAGCGGGTTTCCCCTATAACACAAGGAATGCTTACAATGCCCGGATCGCTGCACTTCTTGGGCATTCTCCGTTGGAAAACTGCCTACACATGTTCACTTACTTGCACTTTCTGTTTCCCCTTTAGCTTTTGATTCCTCTTGATAGTGCAAAGTTCCTTCAAAACACGAGCATACTTAGGGATACTTTTCACCAACTTAAGGAGGGGATGTTTACCTCACATTTAGAGAAAGTCTCAAAGAGGCCCTTGTCCTCTATGATTCTTCGCTCCTTCAAGGCTTCAGGAAAAGGAGCCGTTGGTTTCTCGGAGTACAGTGGCGGGAAGTTAGGCCGGACGTAAGTATCCTCTCCAGCAAGACCCTCTGTTGTTTTTTCCGCAGGGGCGCCAGTTTGAAAGCGCAGGGGCGGCTCAGGGGTTGTCACCACAGGGGCGGGGGCAGCAAGCCGCAGAGGCGTCGTTCGTTCTGTGTTGGGTGCAGCTTCAGCCGCAGGGGCGGCTGTGGGTGCGGAAAAAACGACAGAAGGTTCGCTTTGTGACTCTTTGGTTGGTTCTTGTTGGATTTGCTTCCCGCTCCTTAATGTTAGGGCACTAACATTCTCCTTGGGGTTTATAAACGTCTGGGAAGGCAATTCTCCGGAAAGCCTTGATTCGGTCCTTGAAATAACTTCCGCCATTTGACTAACCTGTTTCTCAAGGTTCTTGATGCTAGATTCTGTTGTTTGGACATGGGTAGCAAAGTGTTTAGTCAAAACCTGCAACATATCTTCAGTTGAGTGATACTTACCTTCGTGGGGCTGCTTTTGTTGGTTTTGTTGATCCCTCCAATGAAAATTCTGTTGGTCACGCCAATTTGGCATGAAATTCTATGCATAGGGATCGTTCCTAGGTCTTTGCTGCTGCGGTTGTCCATAACCCATTGCGTTTACTTCAGCATCGTCATTTTGAACTTGTGGACACATGTCCGTTGGATGATATGGGTCAGCACAAACTCCACAAGCTTTGAGCTGTTCCATTGTTCCCACAAGTGTTAGCCTCTTCACCATTTCCTTCAATTCCGCTAGCTCGGTGGAAATCTCACTCTTCCCGGAACTCACAACATGAACTCCTTTCTTAGCCGGGGTCCTTCCAAAGTTCCGAGTTCCTTCCGCTAGCTCCTGTATCTTTTCCAAAGCAAGGTCAGGAGTAGAGTCAAGAATATTACCTCCGCAAGCCACATCGACGATCCTCCTTTCATTGTCTAGCAAGCCATTGTACAAGTACAAGACTAGATCTTGAGTTGAATATCCGTGAAAAGGACAGCTGGATCGGAGGCGTGCAAACCTTTCGAAGTACTCGTAGAGAGTTTCGGTTGCCTCTTGCTCGATGTTGCTTATACCTTTCTTCAAGCTATTGGCCTTTTTAGCTGGAAAGTATTTGTCCAAGAACGCTTTGTGAAGGTTCTCCCAAGTGTCAATACTCCCGGATGGAAGGTGGTAATACCAATCATCCGCCGAATCTTTGAGTGTGAAGCCGAATGCCCTCATCTTGATCTGTTCTTCGGTAATGTTGGCCGGCTTCATGCTCATACACACAGTATGGAACTTCCCAAGGTGCTTGATGGGGTCTTCACCACTTAGCCCATGGAAGGATGGAAGCAAGTGAATGAGGCCCGGCTTGAGCTCAAAGTTGACTCCTTCCCCTAGTGCCGGTATAGCGACCGCAAGAGGGTTTTGAGCCAAGGTGGGCTGCGTAAGTTGACGAAGAGTACGGTCAGCCATCTCTGGTTGAAGTTGTTGTTGTCTTTATTCCCGTATGTGCGTCCTCTCAATTTCTGGATCAAAAGAAGCAAAGCCGGAATTAGTAGCACGGGTTTGAACCATAAAAATGGTTCAAACCAATAATCAATAATACAATAAAACACTAAAACTCCCCGGCAACGACGCCAAAATTTGACCGATGGCATTTCTATGGTCGTTTATACCCAATCAAAAGTAAATCCCGACTTAGCACTAAGAACAAGTATAGTGATTAAGTAAGGGTCGAACCCAAGAGAGTTAAGGTGTTTTAGATGCAATTATCGATTATAATGACAAGTGGCACAAAGGGAGGGTTTTCGTTGAATTGATGCACAAAAACTTATGAAAATGATTAATGCGACAAGTAAGACAATAATGGATGAATCTACACTAGGTTGATTCTAAGCATGCAATTGCTACTTTGGTGAGTTCCTTTTACAAGTTTCCAAGTAATCTCCCGTCTCGATCGTATATATGTGTTGAGCCAACCGGCATCAACACAACTTAACCTATTAAAGTTCCATAAACCTACAAGAACAAATAACAGGTTAGCTTTCAAACAAAGACTAAGGGATATAAAGAGAAGATTAAAACCGTTAAACTTATCTTTATATTTGTGTTCCTTTTCTTTAAGTAATCACAACCCGTTATTACTTAAAGTTGCTACTAGATTAAAGACCCGAACCCAGAACCTATTAATCCTAGTTGTTTGCATGCACTTTAGAACCTAAGGTGATCAATCTCAAGCAATAGTAAACATGCAATTAGACAATGGAGATCAAGGAAACACAAAGTATTACTGAATGAAAACTTATATTATAAAGTACTTACAACCAAAGTAACAAAGCAGCTTCAAACCAACTCAATGTATCAAGGGAGTTAGCAACTCATTACAATGGAAAACTCAAGTCTAAAATGGATTTTGTGAGGAAAAACATGGATGATTCTAGCAATCAGCCATTGACTATTTATACTACAAAAGACACTTAATTAGGAGTAAATAGCCGGCCTAAAACAGCCACCTTAAATGACATAAAGGTGGTGTAAACAGCCGGAGTAAAGCTTCTGGCGGAAAACCGCAGGGCCGGCCTTCAGTAACCGCAGGGGCGGTTTAGGCAGAATCGGTTGATCTTCTTCAGAGCCGCTGGGGCGGCTACACAATTCCGCTGGGGCGGATCTTTAATGCACTTCAACGTCTGACCTTTCGCCTTCCTGACGTTTCTGATGTCAAGCCGCCGGGGCGTCCCTATGTCGATGCAGGGGCGTCGACATAGCCTCTTCGTATTCCAGCTCCCAGGTTGGGGTGCAGGCAGGGGCGCAGTGGGAGACGCAGGGGAGCTGGTCTTCATATCTTCAGGGCAGGTCACCGCAGGGGCGCCAAGGAGTGGCGCAAGGGCGGTGACACACTTCATGGCCGGCGCTGGTGAAGGCGCAGGGAGCGTTCCAGTGAAAACGTCATCCGCAGGGGCGGCTGCAAGGACCCGCAGGGGCGGTGAGGCAACAGAAGCTTTGCTTCGTGATCGATCTTCACTCCTAAGTGCTTATGACTCCTTCTTTAGCTTCTTTTGATCTTCTTCTTTTGGACCAAGGAGTTAGTAGCATAAACCGACACTAATACAATAAAAAGACTCTAAAAACTACCCTAATTGATAGTGATTCCATCACCTATCACTTACCGCCTCAAAGGAGTGTGGACTTCAGCATCGAGTTGGAGTCTGGCACGAGACCGATCTTGAAGGCCCCATATCGTATGGCGCTTGTCGAGTTATTGGTGCTGAAGAAGCAACTCGAGGAGTTGGCTGAGAAGGGCTTCATCCGCCCTAGCGTATCCCCGTGGGGAGCACCTGTCCTCTTCGTGCGGAAGAAGGACGGATTGTTGAGATTGTGCATTGATTATAGAGAGTTGAACAAGGTGACCATCAAGAACAAGTATCCACTGTCCCATATTGATGATTTGTTGGATCATCTTTAGGGAGCGACTATGTTTTCCAAGATTGATTTGCACTCAGGGTATCACCAGCTGAGGGTGAGAGAGCAGGATGTGCACAAGACGGCATTTCGGACCCGATATGGACACTACGAGTTTGTAGTGATGCCATTTGGGCTTATGAATGTCCCAACGGTCTTCATAGAGTTGATGAACAGTATTTTCATCGACTTCCTTGATCAGTTTGTGATAGTCTTCATTGATGACATTCTTGTGTACTCCCTGAGTCAAGAGGAACACGTTGGTCATTTGAAGACGGTTTTACAAATTCTGCGGGATAGAGAGTTGTACGCCAAGCTCTCTAAGTGTGAGTTCTGGATGCCCGAGGTAGCATTCTTGGGTCATAGCGTCTCTGCCGATGGGATCAAGGTTGATCCGGCGAAGATCGAGTTTGTTGAGGAAGACTACCAGATTTGCATGGTATGAGCAGTGTGCCCAGAGTTTTGAGGAGTTGAAGAGGCGTTTGACTTCTGCTCCTATATGGGCACATCCAGAGGGTTATGAGGATTTTGTAGTATAGTGATGCATCCAAGTTAGGCTTGGGATGTGTGTTGATGTAGAGGGGCAGAGTGATTGTATATGTGTCTCGATAGTTGAAGACGTATAAGGAAAACTACCTGACTCACGATCTGGAGTTGGCAGCGGTAGTTCATGCTTTGAAGATCTGGAGATATTACCTGTATGGTGCTACATGTCAGATCTTCACAGACCATAAAAGTCTTAAGTATATTTTTACGCAATGAGAGTTGAATAACCGCTAGCGTCGATCGCTCGAGTTAATCAAGGACTTTGTACTTGAGATTCTGTATCATCTATGGAAGGTGAACGTTGTTCGCTCCAAACGGTGTGTGCAAGCTTTAAACTTATAACCCTAGACTTAAGCTTAAAACAAGGATGCGAACCCGCAGTGTACGGGTCAATCGTAGTAAAAGCAAGAAAATTCCAGGGGTCGATCACAGGGACTCGGTGAAACAAAGTCAGTACGGTATGCTATGTCAAGTCTAACCACAAAAGCGATTAACACAATCAAAGATGAATAAGAAGTCAATAAAGCAAACGTGCAATTCTAGGGATTAAAGCATCTAGTTGTGGTTTCAACTCAAGATCTATAGATAAGCGGACAAAGCTGAGATTTTTGCGTGGGGTAGGTGTTACTAAAGTGGAGTAGATTACCGGGTAAGTCTCACTACACACTAATCCTAAACCGTAACTCCTATTACCGGGTAAGTCTCAAGGAATCAAGATAAAGGACTATAACCTCAAACTAACATACCATCTAAGGGAATAGAATCAACCTTTACCAGGTAAGTCTCAGGCTAACTCACAAAGATGGGATAGAAGCACACTCAAACCCCAATAAAGGATAAACCTTTATTACCTACACTTATGATCGTTAATACACAAACTAAGGAATTACCGGGTAAGTCTCATCCTAAGCTTGCATTGAACCAGGAAGGTGTAATAAGAATAGGATTTAGCAAACTCTAACGCTTAACTTTCTGTTTAGGTTCGGATAAGTCACCTCGGTCAGAAGAATTCCACCCCGGCCGAGATGTTCATTAGCCGAACGAGATGCTTAGGGTTAAGGTTAAAGACTCGAACTTTCAGGATCCTACTGGAATCTAAGATTATTCTATCATTGTTTTTCCCACAACCTTCAGCTAATCACCCTAGAATCACACAAGGAAATTAGCCACTCATCATCATAATGAAAGTATTAAATATATGGGAAAAAGGTGAATATTTGAACAAAGAAGAATTTAATGAAAAGACTTCAATAACTGAATCAAATATCACAACAAAGCGTTCCTTGGATAGCAATCCAACAAGACAAGATAATCAATGAGGGAATTGAAGACAATCTTACAAAACCCTCCAAAAAGCTATAAAAGCTATGAACTTCAATCTTCCTTCAACCTTCAAAAAGGTTCTTCGAAACTCTCCAATGGAGTATGCTGCTGCTGCTGCGTGCTATAAACCCTGATCGACGGTATAGCGTGATGATGGAATTGTGGAAATCCAACCCTTTTTATAGGAAAATAAACCTCCAAAGATAATAGATCTTAGAAAGATATTTTCCCATAAATA
This sequence comes from Fagopyrum esculentum, assembly GCA_033239045.1. Lineage (NCBI taxonomy): Eukaryota > Viridiplantae > Streptophyta > Magnoliopsida > Caryophyllales > Polygonaceae > Fagopyrum > Fagopyrum esculentum. Next base: position 73,446,223 of record BSUD01000002.1, on the reverse strand, counting down.
TAGGTAAAATATATGATTCTGCATATCTACTTCCTTCCAAAAGCCAAGTCCAAAAATATAAGATCACTTTCCAATTTTAAAAGATCTCATCCAAGAATAAAATATTCTCGTCGCGTCCTAGGTGTCCGCCTCGGTCGAGTCGGCGTCTCTGGATCGCCTCGGTCGAGATGAATCTCTGGTCAACCGAGGTGAGTCACAACTGAATGTGAAATCTCTTGAATCTGCTCCAAAGTAAATCTTTAATCCATGGCTATGCTCCCTGGATGTAGCTCCAAATGACTCATGACTCCTTTTGCTCCTTTTTGATGCAAAACGTACCATATTACCTGCAATTACAACGAAACTAGGTGTAGACCTCGATTCTCGCAAAGGTAGATGAAATGGTAGCAAAATCACATAATGTACATACAAACATGCAGATTATGAAAGATAAAACGTCCAAACAAACCTCATAATATAGACTATAATTCATGCTATCAAAATACCCCATACTTAGCCCTTGCTTGTCCCCAAGCAAGTTCCTCATATAGAAGACAAGATAGGATGAATTATAAGTCAAGAAAATCAATGAAAAAGTCTTTCAAAAACATTTTATGGTGTGCAACTATCATAGATCACTCTAAGAGAATACTTCTTGGAATTAAAAACTCAATATGATCAAAACATTTTATAAACATAAGAAAGTTGTTCATCTTTGCATAAAATCATAGAATGCATAATAAATCATAATTATCAAAATTAATCATGTATAATCCAATTTAAACCGCTAAGTCAATCAACAAGCTCAAGGTCTCAAGGGCTTCCCAAAAGAAAAAGTCAAGAAACGTGTAGGGTAGGGATGTATGTAAGGTAATGTGGTGCTAGAATCCGGGAAAAGGATGAACTTCACTTCACTTTGACTTGCAACATCTTCCACCAATAAGCTTCGCTTATCTCACACTTGTTTTTCTTTTACCTCTTTTTTTTTTTTTTACTTTACTTTTTGGGATGCATGGACAGAGGTGCACAATAACCGAAGCCTAGGAAATCTGCAATCATCAATTTCTCGAGATGCATCATACCCTTGATGCACATACCATGACCCGTTAGGAATATCGCTCAATCCGACTTTGGCAAGACACAAACACCCGGCTATGTGAATGGTGCCGAGTTACTCATCTTCATGATTGACTTCCCCAAACCTAGAATTACTTTCTAACACTTCACTTCCAGCCCACTCCTCAACTTTAACTTGCTTTCACCACTTCGCTTGCTTCCAAATTCCCGGATAGGTAAAGGGAGGCAAAATGTATATGAGGGGCTAAGCATGATCAAGAAGAAGAAGAAGAAGAGAATGAATTGCCTTGGTCTTTCCAAGAAGAAAGTGAGAGAACTTAACCTGCGGTGTCAACCTTCAAATTCAACATAATTTGGATAAAAACAAAGTATTAAACATGCTAATAATTTCAAACAAAGCATTTAGCAACTTAAACATATTATAAAACCTTTCAAACACATAAAGAATTTAAAACCAGTAGGTAAACAGAGTCTTCACTGAGATCATATCCAGATAAATAACACAAAATCGTTTTCGAAAACTTTCTGTTACGCACCTCGGTCGAGATGTTCTTGGTTCAACCGAGGTGAAGTGCCTCGTTTCGCCAGAATTTCCCCGGTCGAGGTCAAAAAAAAAATTTTTTTAAAACCATTTTTTTTTTTTTTGGTTTCGACGTTTTTCTCAATCAAATAACCTGTAGGTATGCATGTAATATCAGATAATCATATAAATGCAAAAGGGGAGCATAAATAAAATATCCGATAAATAAAATACATCAAAGGTGGTCAAATAACATACATCACGTAGTCAAATAAGTACAAATACCCTATACTTGAGACACACTGTCCCAGTGGGTATAATAAAAAGTCTAAACATGAGAGTACTCACCGGATAAAAGCCGAACTGCATAAAAGAAAATAAAGAAAATCCTGCAGCTCCTCAATAGTCTCGATCCGGTGGTGGTGCATATGGATACTGAGTCGGATCGTAAGGATGGCCCATGACACGCTCGAACTGAAGCTGGGCCATGATGTGCTGATGGTGCTGCCGCTCCTGCATCTCGCGGATATCCAGCGATAATGCAGCGTATGAGTCGATAACCTGATCCGTCAGGTCATCGATCCGTCGGTGAGCAGCTCGATCTCTCACTCCGCGCCTCCTGCGTCTAGCAGGTCTGACTGGAGAAGTCTCAGCTGGTGCAGCATCAGTCTCCTCCTCATCATCCAAATCTATAATAGGTGGCGCGCTCGTCCCAGCAGTATCTGGCCCTGTATCCATCGGGACGCCACCTCCTCTCTCATCTACTATATCCTCATCGTCGTCGTCATCCTCCTCAGCCTCAGCAGGGGCAGCTGCTGCCTCTCTGTGATCCTCTATCAGTGTATCCCAAGCTGTCTGCCAGTAATGTGGATCAAAGACTGTGAACTGTGCAGACCAGCGGATCCCCTGAGGTGCAGTCCGCTCCCAAGGCATGGCGACGTATGGAGTGGTCAAACCACGGGGAACTAGAATCCTCCGTGTGATCATCTCCTGTAATCCCAACGGCTTCGGAGCCGCCGCCATCGTGCAAACACTGAGGTCCATCCCGTGGTAGGTAGCGATGTGGGTGACTAGACCTCCGCAGCAAATGTCTCCCTTTGCCTTGGCCTTGATCCTGTGCAGATCCTCTGCCAGGAGCAAGCCAAAGTCTGGGAAACCTCCTGTCACCATGCAGTAGAGGCTAAAGAGCTCGCCTTGTCTGATCTTCTGGGGCGTCTCAATACGCGCCAGAAGTGTCTCACTGAAAATCCTGTGGGCAAGTCTGAAGGCCGGATGAAAGATGACCTTCTCCCTGGAATCTCCAGGGCGCCATCTGTCTGCGTGCTCAGTAATGTGGGCAATCTGCCCCCAGAACTCCCTAGCTACGGATCGGGAGGGGAAGTCGGTGGCGGTGGGCTCAGAAAAGCCAAAAATCTCTCTCCATATCTCTAAAGGAACTATGAAGTTCCGGTTCATCAACCGGTACTTCACAGACCGGTTTGTGGGAAGGTAGGAGAAGGAGCTAACGAACTCTAAGGTCGGCTCCAAGTAAGCTGGGGCTCGGATCTCAGTAAACTGATCCAGCCCGACGGTACCAATCATCCTCCTAAGGTCAGCATCTAACCCTAGGCAATCAAAAGCAGACACGTCCAGAAATCGTGGTGCGATAACTGGACGGCTAGTTATCCGCTCATAGTCTACCCGGCATCTCTCGTGGATAACCGGGCGGTAAGGACGGGAGGAAGAGGAAGAAGGGGAGGGTGAGGATCTGTCTCTAAGGGCTAGACGATGATCGGAACTCATTTTCAATCGACACTGTCACGCTACCTCGGTCACTGACAAACTCCAAGAATCACCTCGGTCGAGATGCAGGTCGACCGGACCGAGGCGTAGCAGTTACGATTCCAAATCTCAGAATTTCAGTTCTTTTCCCCCTAAAATCACTACAGATGCTTCCTAAGGGGTACTTAAGCTTTTCCTCAGCAAAATCAGGGGCAACCAAAGCCCAAATCAAAGCAAACGAACGAGTTAGGGTTTCGACTCGTTTTACCTTGTTTCGGTCGAGTCGCTCGATCTTTCTGCAGATTTGTTGTTGCAATCGGTTCCTCTACCCTTCAATCTCGGTTTAGAAGCAGAAATCGTCGAAAACGAGCGAGAAACGAAGGAGGCGAGGTAGATTTGTCGCCGCGGTCGAGGAAGGTAAATAAAAAGTGAAAAGTAATTTTTCCCCCTTTTATACTGTTACTTGATCTGCTGTCACCTCGGTCGAGATGGTCTCGACTGGACCGAGGTGGTACGGACCGAGGTGGTTCTGCAGAAACCCTAGTCGCCTCGGTTTGCTCAAGAATCAACTCGGTCGAGGTGCTCTGACAGTAACCGAGGTGCTTCTGTCTTCTCAGAATCTCGAACTTCTGTTCTTCCAGATGTGCTCCTTCCTTAGATATTCCCTGTTGTCTGTCCAGAACGCCAAAAACAAAGCAAAGCAAAGCAAAAACGAAAACTATCTAAGCTAGACTAGAAAACGGGAAAAGAAAGCAATACCTTGGGTTGCCTCCCAAGAAGCGCTTAATTTAAGGTCGCTAGCTGGACCATGATGCGTCTCAAAGGAGGTGGGAGGTTCCCTCACCCCATACTTCACCTCCATCGTGGGGTGAAGTAAGTAGATCCATCAAACGCTCCAACAAGTGTAAGTGCTCATCGGGGAATGAATCGTCTATGGGTGGGTTGTTCGTTTCGCGGGAGGATTCTGGTAGCCGGCTGAGGTGATCCGCAACGGAGTTCTCGGATCCCTTCTTATCGCGGATCTCTAGATCAAACTCTTGAAGCAAGAGAATCCATCGAATAAGGCGCGGCTTGGCATCTTTCTTAGCCAACAAATAGTGAATGGCCGCGTGGTCGGTGTAGACAATGACTTTTGCCCCCACTAGATAGGAACGAAACTTCTCAAAAGCATATACAACCGCCAATAACTCCTTCTCGGTGGTAGCGTAGTTGCGTTGTGCTTCATCTAGCATCTTGCTAGCATAGTAGATGGCGGTGGTCCGTCCATCCTTCTTCTGTCCAAGCACCGCTCCTACGGCTACATCACTAGCGTCACACATGACCTCAAAGGGCAAGGTCCAATCAGGAGGCTGGATAATGGGAGCGGAGATCAACGCTTCCTTAATCCTGTAAAAAGCATCAAGACACTCCTGCGAAAACTCAAAAACAACATCTTTATTCAAGAGGTTAGTTAGAGGTTTAGAAATCTTAGAGAAGTCCTTGATGAATCTCCTGTAGAAACCTGCATGCCCGAGAAAACTCCTCACACCTTTAACAGAACAAGGAGGAGGGAGTTTCTCAATAGTCTCGATCTTAGCTCGATCGACCTCAATACCTCGATTAGAAACGAGGTGTCCTAGCACAATGCCTTCATTAACCATAAAATGACACTTCTCCCAATTCAAAACAAGGTTAGTGTCTTCACATCTTTTAAGCACTAGAGAAAGGTTAGATAGGCAATCATCAAAAGAGGAACCATATACAGAAAAATCATCCATAAATACCTCCATGATCTCCTCTATGTATTCGGAAAAGATAGCCATCATGCATCGCTGGAAGGTAGCGGGTGCATTGCACAATCCAAATGGCATCCTCCGATAGGCAAACGTCCCCCAAGGACAAGTGAAAGTGGTCTTCTCCTGATAATCCGGATGGATAGGAATCTGGAAGAATCCACTATAGCCGTCCAAGTAGCAAAAGTGTGAATGCTGGGCCAACCGTTCGAGCATTTGATCAATGAAGGGAAGCGGAAAATGATCCTTCCGAGTCGCCATGTTCAGCTTCCTATAATCGATGCAAACTCTCCAGCCCGTAACGGTCCTTGTTGGGATCAACTCGTTGTTCTTATTCGTCACAACGGTCATTCCTCCTTTCTTCGGAACGACATGCACCGGACTAACCCACTTGCTGTCCGAGATAGGATAAATAATACCTGCATCCAACAACTTAAGAACTTCCTTCTTCACAACCTCTTTCATGATCGGATTCAACCGTCTTTGAGGTTCCCGTGAAGTCTTATGATTATCTTCCATTAGAATTCTATGCATGCAGAAAGAAGGTTTAATGCCAATAAGATCATCTGTGGTGTAACCTATGGCTTTTCGATGTTTTCTCAGGACATGCATTAACTTAGACAATTCAGAATCGGAGAGGGAAGCACTAGCAATAACGGGATAAGTAGAATCCGGCCCAAGAAAGATATACCTCAAGTGACTAGGGAGTTGTTTAAGCTCCACAACTGGCGGTGCTTTCTGAGAGGGATCTCTGCTTCCTCTTTCCAGTGGAGTGGTGTCAGAAATTGGACTCGATGCAGTCTTAGTTAGAATCGTCTCGCCATCGACCTCGGTCGAGGCGCATAGGCGTTGACCGAGATGTTCTTCGGTCGCCTCGTTCTGTCCAGAAAGTGCCTCGGTCGAGGTACTGCTACTGGATCCGAGACTGGAGATCTTCGCCTCCTGGATCAGCTTCTCAGTTTTAGCCCCTGGATCCTCTTTCAGTGCCTTCAAGCTCCGTATATCTGCATCACAAGAAGCATCTATACCTTCCTCCATTAAACTAAAGCTAATAACTCTTTCGAGTGGGTCGTTAATAAGGATAGAGCTCACCAATTCTCTTGATTCTTCTTCATCGTAGATGTTGAAGATATCATCAGTTAGTTGCTCCTCTTTCATTGCTGCAAGTAGTGCGAACTCCACCTCATCGCTACCAACGTTGAATTTCAACTTGGCGTTCTTGCAATCCACATTGCAACCCGAAGTTGCTAGAAATAGCCTCCCGAGAATAATAGGAACAGGATAATCTGCGGGAATGTCAAGTACAACAAAATCTATAGGTAGATAGAAGTTACCTAACTTGACCGGAACGTCTTCCAAAATGCCCACGGGATGGGTAATGGAGCGATCCGCCATATAAAGTCGAATCTTGACCGGTTTGGGCTCTCCAAGACCGATCTTAGTGCATAGCTCCAGCGGGATGATGCTCACGCTGGCTCCTAGATCACAAAGGGCTTCACAAGTGACATCCCCAACTTGAATGGGAATGCAAAATGAGCCGGGATCTCTCAACTTAGGTGGCATCTTTTCCTTCATGATCTTGATAAGCTCCGAAGATTTAGATGTCATCCTAACTTCACCAACATCCTCCAGCTTCCTCTTCCTTGATAAGATTTCTTTTAAGAACTTCCCATAGGCGGGCATACCTAAAATAGCATCAAGAAAAGGAATATTAATATGTAGCTTATTTATCAAGTCAAGAAACTTACCAAAGTGCTTGTCTAGATGTGCTCTGGCTCTGGACTGAGGGAACGGAAGTGGTGGCTTATATGCAGGAGGTGGAACATAAGTTTCTGTCGTTCCTCCTACTTTCTGTTGCTCCGCCTCGGTTGGCATCTCGGTCGAGGTGTTCTTCGACTGGATCTGGACCGAGGTGGTCTGCATCGAGCGAGGTACTGGATCTGCAGTTTTAAGTCCACTCCTCGTCATTATGGCCATGCATTGGCCCTTAGGGTTAGTTTCTGTCTTCGCTGGAAGCTTCCCTGGATCTCTTGGCGCTTCATTCGCCCTACTAGCAAGTTGTTGTTCGAAGGACTTTTGGGCCCTCGAAAATGAAGTCATAGAATTCTCCATAGCACTAAGCTTGATCAAGATTGCCTCCAGAACTGTGTCTTTCTTTTCCGGCTGAGACGAACTTGATCCTTGTCCTTGGCTTTTCAATGGAGTAGAAGAAGAAGAAGGGGAAGAGAGGAAAGGGTTAGAGGAATCATTAGAGTTGGAGTTTGAATAATTGTTACCATAGTTTTGGTTGTTCGCCCTCCAGTTGTTGCTATTGGATCCTCTATTGTTGTTGTTGTAGTTGTTGTTTCGGGGGCCGTTGTTGTTGTTACGGTACCCGTTATTGTTGTTGTTCCTTTGTCCTGGCTCTTCCTTCTTAGTTTGAGCCATCAAGAGCTCCTTCAATTGCTTCACGTCATTCTTCAACGACGTGAGTTGATTGTTGTTGGATTGAGTCTCTTGAAAGTTGACTCTTTTAACTCCACCTTCAGCTCCTTGGTGGGTATATTTCTCCATGTGCAAGGCTTGCTTCTCAATGAAGTCCCAAGCCTCGTCAATCGCCATGTCCATGAAGGTACCGGCGGAGAGTAGTTGGAGATTGAACTGGGTGCTTCCGTCCAGCCCTTTGAAGTAGATCTCCAACAACTCGATCTTTGGAATCCCATGATGTGGGCAATCCAAAAGGATATCCTTGAACCGCTCCCAAGATTTGGACAAGCTCTCCTTGTCCTTCATGATGAAAGCATTGATCTTCCCTCTCATTTCAGCGGTCTTTGAGGGGGGAAAGAATTTGGTTAAGAATTCCGTAGTCATCTCCTCCCATGTGCTAATTTTTCCTGGAGGAAGAGATTGATACCAAGTAAGAGCTCTATCTTTTAAAGAAAAGGAAAAAGGTCTTAGCTTGTAGTTGTTATTTTCAATTCTGGAAGGTCGCAAGGTTTCCATCAAGATCTCGTAATTTTGAAGATGTTGATGCGGTGACTCCTTCTCTAGCCCTCCGAATTGGCATTGGTGAATCATGGATAGAACTTGCGGTCGGAGTTCGTAGTCATGATCCGCTGGATCTCCTAGGTTCACCCCTGGACGCCTCAGCTGTTGATTAGGGTCCATCCTTTGACCTAGGGTTTGTGGGATTCCTGCAAGAAGAACATCTCGGACTGGCATCCGAGGTGGAAGTACATCGGCCGGGGCGTCAGGTACTGGAATCTGCCTCGGCCGCGGGTCAACTACTGGATCCTGCATCGGTCGAGGATCAACAGGAGGATCTTCCCTCGGTCCAATTAGAATCTGGTTCCGAATGACTGCTATTTCAGCTTCGATAGCTGCAGTCCTGGCACGATTCTCTTCTTTCTCTTGCCTTAGTTCTTCCTTACTGAGACGTAGCAGCTCTTGCGTCTCTTTTAATTCGGCCGCAAGATCGCGATCGTCTTGTTGGGCCATCTTCGCTTCTCTTAAGCGTCGCTTGTATGTCTTTTCCGGTTCGGGATCGTATGGAATAATTTCCTTCCCAGCGCGGGTTCTTCGCATATACCTAAGAAAGAACCTGCAAAAGTCGTCACTCAAGTAGAGTGGTTAGATGAAACGGGGCAAGCGCCCCAAGAGCAAACCGTACCGGCTCGGTCTAGACCAAGTCCCCGGCAACGGCGCCAAAAACTTGTTCGCTCCAAACGGTGTGTGCAAGCTTTAAATTTATAACCCTAGACTTAAGCTTAAAACAAGGATGCGAACCCGCAGTGTACGGGTCAATCGTAGTAAAAGCAAGAAAATTCCAGGGGTCGATCACAGGGACTCGGTGAAACAAAGTCAGTACGGTATGCTATGTCAAGTCTAACCACAAAAGCGATTAACACAATCAAAGATGAATAAGAAGTCAATAAAGCAAACGTGCAATTCTAGGGATTAAAGCATCTAGTTGTGGTTCCAACTCAAGATCTATAGATAAGCGGACAAAGCTGAGATTTTTGCGTGGGGTAGGTGTTACTAAAGTGGAGTAGATTACCGGGTAAGTCTCACTACACACTAATCCTAAACCGTAACTCCTATTACCGGGTAAGTCTCAAGGAATCAAGATAAAGGACTATAACCTCAAACTAACATACCATCTAAGGGAATAGAATCAACCTTTACCGGGTAAGTCTCAGGCTAACTCACAAAGATGGGATAGAAGCACACTCAAACCCCAATAAAGGATAAACCTTTATTACCTACACTTATGATCGTTAATACACAAACTAAGGAATTACCGGGTAAGTCTCATCCTAAGCTTGCATTGAACCAGGAAGGTGTAATAAGAATAGGATTTAGCAAACTCTAACGCTTAACTTTCTGTTTAGGTTCGGATAAGTCACCTCGGTCAGAAGAATTCCACCCCGGCCGAGATGTTCATCAGCCGAACGAGATGCTTAGGGTTAAGGTTAAAGACTCGAACTTTCAGGATCCTACTGGAATCTAAGATTATTCTATCATTGTTTTTCCCACAACCTTCAGCTAATCACCCTAGAATCACACAAGGAAATTAGCCACTCATCATCATAATGAAAGTATTAAATATATGGGAAAAAGGTGAATATTTGAACAAAGAAGAATTTAATGAAAAGACTTCAATAACTGAATCAAATATCACAACAAAGCGTTCCTTGGATAGCAATCCAACAAGACAAGATAATCAATGAGGGAATTGAAGACAATCTTACAAAACCCTCCAAAAAGCTATAAAAGCTATGAACTTCAATCTTCCTTCAACCTTCAAAAAGGTTCTTCGAAACTCTCCAATGGAGTATGCTGCTGCTGCTGCGTGCTATAAACCCTGATCGACGGTATAGCGTGATGATGGAATTGTGGAAATCCAACCCTTTTTATAGGAAAATAAACCTCCAAAGATAATAGATCTTAGAAAGATATTTTCCCATAAATATAGGTAAAATATATGATTCTGCATATCTCCTTCCTTCCAGAAGCCAAGTCCAAAAATATAAGATCACTTTCCAATTTTAAAAGATCTCATCCAAGAATAAAATATTCTCGTCGCGTCCTAGGTGTCCGCCTCGGTCGAGTCGGCGTCTCTGGATCGCCTCGGTCGAGATGAATCTCTGGTCAACCGAGGTGAGTCATAACTGAATGTGAAATCTCTTGAATCTGCTCCAAAGTAAATCTTTAATCCATGGCTATGCTCCCTGGATGTAGCTCCAAATGACTCATGACTCCTTTTGCTCCTTTTTGATGCAAAACGTACCATATTACCTGCAATTACAACGAAAATAGGTGTAGACCTCGATTCTCGCAAAGGTAGATGAAATGGTAGCAAAATCACATAATGTACATACAAACATGCAGATTATGAAAGATAAAACGTCCAAACAAACCTCATAATATAGATTATAATTCATGCTATCAAACGTTGTCACCGACGCCCTAAGCAAGAAGACGCCTCGAGAGAAGGCGATTGCAGGACTGACAGTTCAGCCACAACTTTAGAGGGATCTAGTTTGGCTAGAGATGGACATCCAGTTTCCTGATGAGAATGCCTAGTTGTACACTTTTGAGGTTCTACCTGATCTGTTGGGTGAGATCCAACATAAGCAGGGGACCTGCCTGAACCTGGTGAGGATTAGAGAGAGGATGTCTCGTGGTGAGGCACCACAATTCTCCATAGGAGCAGATGGAGTAATGAGACGCCGCGACCGCATCTGTGTACCCGGTGATGCAGAGTTGAGATAGAGGATTTTACAGGAGGCTCATTGTACACCTTACTCAGTACATCCAGGTACGACTAAGATGTACCATGATTTGAGACGATCATATTGGTAGGGAGGGTTGAAGCCCAATTTGGCCTGATTTGTGGCACAGTGTGCGACCTGTCAGCCGGTCAAGATAGAGCATTGCAGACCCGGAGGTGAGCTTCATTCACTACTAGTACCATAATGGAAGTGGGAGGACGTCTCCATGGACTTTGTGACCGGATTGAGGCCCAGTAGGAGTTTTGATGCTATTTGGGTTGTGGTTGATAGACTGATGATGACTGCACGTTTCATTCCTATCAGAGAGACGTGGCCAATGAGCAGATTGGCCGAGGAGTACACTAGGCATATACTGAGAATCCATGGTGTACCGAGGATGATCGTCTCTGATCGAGATGGGCGATTTACCTCGAGGTTTTGGAAGCAGATTCAAACTGCTTTGGGGACGAGTTTACACTTCATAACTGCAATTTATCCCTAGATAGATTGTCAGTTAGAGAGGAACATCCATACCCTTGAGGATATGTTGCGAGCTTGTGTGTTGGATTGGGGACAAGTGTGGACGGATCATCTCCCACTAGTTTAGTTCTCATATAAAAACAGTTGGCATGCATCGATTGGGATGGCTCCATATGAGGCATTGTATGGGCGTCGATGTCGTACACCGTTATGTTGGGATGAGCCTAGCAGTAACAGTGGTATAGCGCTAGAGCATATTCGGGATGATATGGCTCGAGTAGTGCTGATCAGAGAGAGGATGATGGCTGCATAGAGTCACCAGAAGTCGTATGCAGATAGGAGGCGTCGACCTCTAGAGTTCAGAGTGGGCGCTCATGTCTCGCTGAGAGTATCTCCGACGCGAGGCATCAGAAATTTTGGCATAAAGGGGAAACTGAGTCCCCGATATGTCGATCCGTTTGAGATACATGATAGAGTTGGGAGGGCATCATACAAATTAGCTTTGCCTCCGAGGTTAGAGGGTGTTCATCCTGTGTTTCATGTGTCTCAACTGAGGGAGTATATACCAGATCCGAGACATATTGTGAGTTATGATGATTTGGTGGTTGAGCTGGACCACACTTTTGTTGAGCATCCGATTGCAGTCCTAGAATGAGGTATGAGACACCTGCATTCGAAGGACATTCCCATGCTGAGGATACAGTGTTCGAGACGATGACCTGAGGAGGCTACATGGGAGACTGAGGATAGTATCCAGAGGAACTATCCAGAGTTTTATGCCGAGATTGATGCACCTAGGGTCGACGAGTAGATCTTAGTGCTATCTTGGTGAGTATGTGATTATGTTCTTATGTGCTTACATGCTTTGATGGGTTTATTTTTGTGCTAGTTGTGATGTGATAAATAATCTTATTAGATCTTGTTGCACTAGCAGGATTTATGATCATAGCTGGAGATGGTTCTTTCTTCCATACTATTTGAGTGCGATTAGGATCTAGCTGGAGATGGTTATTCCTCCATGCTATTTTGATGGACATGTCTAGCTAGAGATGTTCTTTTTCCTCCATGCTTTGTGTATGAGTATGATCTGGCTAGAGATGTGCTTCCTTTATGCCTTGTGATGTGAGTAGGGCAAGAGATGTGATTCCTCTATGCCTTTGGATAGCATTATGATCCTGATTTCTGGAATGAATGATTCCTCCATGCTTGTGTTTTGAGGTTATAGATTGATATAGGTTGTGACCTTTTGAAGGGAGATGTGATGCCTCCGATAGAAAGAGTTATACCTCGGCATATGGGTCCGAGAGGATTTGGGATTTTGCCAGTTTCGGGACGAAACTTGATTTTAGGGGGGTGAGATGTAAGAGCCTTAGTCTTTGAGGTACTGAGAGTGCTGAGCTGTGCTGAGAGATGCCTAAACCACCCCAGCAGCCAGGAATTGCGCCCCTGCGGCCACCCTGAACCGCCCTTGAGCCTCCATGAGACGCCTCTGCGGTTTATGGTGTGTTGCAGCCGTCTTCGTTGACTCGTGCCTTTGCTTTTGACCCCTCTTCCTTTATATATCTTCTTCTTTTAGATGAGGGTTTCCTCATTCTCTCTCCAGCTGCATCTTCTCCCCTAAAATCTTCTCCTCTCCTTCTCTTCCTTTGGATCTTCTTCTTGATTTCTTCTTGTTTTTAAAGAGAGTTTGATGTTGTATGATGATGGTGGTGTTTGATGATAGTGTTGTGCTTGTGTTGAGCCAACCTTGAGGTTGTGGTGTGTGGTTCTTCCTCTGTTAGGGTTCAGCTGGTGAGTTCTTCATTTCTTCTTTCTTCTTCTTTTCTACTTTTTCTCCCTTCTAGCTTAGGATTCCACAATATTTGATTTTGTGGCAGCTTTCCTAGGCTTTGTTTGATGTATATATGCATGTATATGTATGTATGGGGTTACTGGCTGAAGAAGGAGTGAAGAGGTTCGAGTGAAGAAGTGAAGAGGAGCTGAAGTGTGCAATCTGCACAACAGCCGCCCCAGCGCCGGCCAGACGCCGCCCCTACGCCACCCAGGGCCGCCTCTGCGGTTACCTGCATTCCATCCTTGTGTTGCTCTTGTCACGCAGGTGTGTCTTGCTTCAGGGCTTGCCTAAGGTTGGCATTGTCCCTTCCTTTTCTAGTGTGAGTGTGTAGCATCATGCTAGGTATAGATGAGAGTGTGATGATGATGTTATGATCATGTTATGCCTTGTATGGCTTTATGGATTAGTATGTTATGAGGCTTAGGTTGATGATGATCATATGGATCCCTTGGGTCTAGGTGTGACCCCTTTGATGAATAGGATATTGATATCCTTTAATGCCTTATTAATAGGCAGTGTCCCTCTCAGAATTGAAGGTTGATCGTGGTTGAGATTGTATGAGGTTGAGGTAAGCCCGTAGGACTTACTTAGCTACCATCCTTATATTGGGTGTTTGCATGGTGTGTGTATTATATGCTTGATATGATAACATGCAATGTCGATTATTACCGACCTATGTTTTATTGATAGCCCCCTTGTAGTGGTAGTGATAACCTTTCCCTTTCATCCTGTAAGGAGTCTGGGAGGTTCTCTAACGTCAGGCCAGACCTGATATATGGGAAGGGCACAACACCACTCCCATAGGGTACACGAGTTGTGTGACCGATACTACTCCAAATGGCTAGCATGCCCAAAGGCGAGGATGATATGTTCCTCGTGTCACATAGTTTCATATATATATATATATATATACACACGATTTGAGTGAATGACTATTTATATAAAGAGAATAAACATGGGTAAATGTGTGATAGCATGATTATGTGTTTATCCTTCATAGGGTGACAAGCCGAGGACTCTCGTACATTAGGTGGTTATGGTTTTAGGGATGTTATATATACCTCCTGCGTGAGGATGATGTCTGTATACCTCTTGTGTGAGGCTTTTGTGTTTTATACTCAGCTATGTTTTGGTATACCTTTTGATGTACAGTTTTCTACCATTTTATGTATTTGTTTTTATATCTATTAGTGTCATGTTGTAAGGTTCAGTGAACTTGTTGTCAGGTTAGGGTCAGGATCCACTGTGAGATCCTAGCCCAATGTGATCCCCCGAGTCCCGCAGAATCGGGTGTTACACCTATGTAGTCTGTGAAAGCCTCATGCAAGAGCCTAAACACATGCACCTTTATAAGCCTCACAACCACTGCTTCCGGCAGCCGGTTCCCCTCCAAAATGAGGCTATTCTGGGCATGCCAAACATAATATACCGTAGTGACTAAGGCAAACCTCATAGTTGTTGTCCTTCGATCCTTCCTGCGTACCCTTCGTCTAAGCCAACGTTGAGCAATGTCTAGCGTACCTAACCCATATGCCATGCCAAACGCACATCGAACAACTCTCCATATCATACGGACATACCTACATCTAATGAAGAGATGGTCATGAGATTCCACCTCCCTTCGACATAGATAGCATACCGGGTCGATGTCTAAAAATAGCATTGGCAACCTCTTCAACGTTGCCATCCATGCAATACATGCATGTCTTGGCGTCAACTTTGAGTCCCAGATAGTTTGTTGTCACTCCACTCGCTCACCCATAGTCCAAATGAGATTGTAATATTTTGTAACTTTGAACTTCTCCCTAGGAGATACCTGTTGTATAACTTCATCTAGACCCATGCCATTCAACGCCTTGGCTCTCATAATATCTCTTCCAGCTAAGATGGCTTTGATCAAGGGCGAATCCCTCCGGTGTGGTTGCCAATCCTTCAGCTTAAAAAATAGTCAAATACCTATGATGGACCCATTTGACCCAAAGGCTCTCTCTTTCTTCATGTATATGTGAGTAATGCTTACACATAAACGCTATATTCCATGATCTCAAGTTAGAAAGCCTAACCCACCCTCGTCTTTTGGCTTATAGATCTTCTCCCAAGCTACATGAGGATGTGACCAAAGAAATTGATGACACATTTGAATAACACGGTCAATGACCAACCCTGGCACATGTAAAAGGGACAACCAAAAACTCTCCATACTTTGCAAAACCGACATAATAAGCTCCATCCTCCCTGCGAAGGAGAGATGTCTCTTGCTCCAAGTTGTTATGTGCTTACCAATTCTATCCCAGAGGGGTGTATACTCCGTTGCACGCAAGTTGTGGGGCGCCATTGGTATACCTAGATACAGGAAGGGAAAGTTACCAGTGGTGAAACCTATTATGAGCCTGATCCCCTCCACTTTATCATCCGGGACTAAGGTCATATAGATCGAGGATTTTTCCATGCTCACCTTCAAACCACTAACCTCCCCAAATCTTTGTAGGTAGTACATAAGGGTAACAACCGACTCCTTATATCCCCTACTAAAAAGAACAATGTCATCCGCAAACGCAAGGTGCGCAATACGTAGCTCCCCACAATGTTGGTGAAACCTAAAGCTTGGTTTGGACGTTTCAACCTTGAGTAGACGTGAGAAGAATTCCAAACAAAAAACAAAGAGGAGTGGTGATAGGGGGTTCTCCCTACCAAAGCCCTCTCTTCCCCATAAAAAAGCCATGAAGTTCCCCATTGACTTTGATCGAATACGAGGCTGAGGAAACACACTCCAATTACCATGTTATAAACTTCATTGGAAATCCAAGTTTGTTTAGAGCTAGGTTAAGGAATTGCCAAGAAACCGTGTCATATGCCTTTGCAAGGTTCACATTAAGAAACATCTTCGAGTGCCTCTCTTTACATTATAACGCCGAAGCAGCTCTTGTACTAAGAACACATTATCCGACATGAATCTACACGGAACAAAGGTTGTTTGTGCTTGATCAATGAGGTATTCCAAGCAAGGTCCCATCCTCTTTGTCATAACTTTGGATATAACCTTATATGTCACATTGCAATATGATATAGGACAGTAATGCTCCACCCTTGAGGGGCTCTCAATCTTTGGCACAAGCGACACAAATGTATGGTTAATTTGTGGCAACAACTTGGCATTTGCAAAGAACTCTATAACCGCAACACACATTTCACTACCCACCTCTTCCCACATTGTTTTGAAGAAGCAAGATGTATACCCATCTAGACCGGGTGCTTTCTCCTCCTCAATATCCCACACAGCTTCCTTTATCTCTTGGTTTGACACTGTTTTGACGAGCCCTTTGACATCCAAAGTCTTGACCTTTGCCCCAACGGCAAACTCACAGTCCAAAGGGACATCCACTTGCGTCTCAATTCCAAAGAGGCCTTGGTAAAACATCAAGAACTCTTGCACCACCTCATCATAGGATCTGCTCACTTCCCCATTCGAGCGTACAATGGATGCTACATGACATCCGGAACCTCTAGCCTTCATAAGTCCATGGAAGTATCGTGAGCACCTATCACTTTGCAAGAGAAACTTTGTTTTTGCTTGATGCGAGAAGAAGCTAAACTCAGTCTCCCCCATCCTCTCCATGCATGTTTTAGCTCTAACCATATATTCTCTCTTGGTTCTGGACAGAGGCGCCAGGCGTAATTCCTCCAAAGCCGTTTCGCCTCTCTATCCTTCTCAGTGATGTGAGCAAAATGCAACCTATTGAGGTACGAAGTGGCCCCTTCATACCTCGTAGGAGAACACACAATCTATATTGGTAGGTTCCTCTAAGATGACACACCCAATTTTCCTTAATCACATCACGAAACTTCTCATGCTTTGCCCACATATTTAAAAACTTGAAGCTCTTCCTAGTGACCGTATTATGTCGATGAAGATGCACAATGGCTGGTTTGTGATCCGAGTATTGCCACTTACCAATAAAACTAGCCCGGAAGTGGATGCCTTGGTCAAGCCACTCACCATTGACCATCACTCTATTGATTTTGCTCCATATCGTGCCATTGGTTCATGTGTACTTATTGCTACTATTATAAGGCACATCAACTAACCCTAGATCTTGGCATACCTCATAGAGGCCACGACATTCGTATAACATAATTGGCACCCCATGAATCCTCTCATCCGAATAGATAACGTTGTCGAAGTCTCCTAGCACAATCCATGGACATCACCTTCCTCCTATCATATCTCTCATACATTTTCATGCTTCACATCGAGTTGAGACTCTATGCTCCCCAAGGACAAAGAAAACTCCAAAACCCACTCTAGTGACCTTGCATGTCACCATGTACGTAACAAATTGCACATGCTTACGTAGAATATCGACCTCCACATGCTTTGGATCCCACATAACAAGGATGCGGCATCGACTATCCATTTTAAAGTTGTGGACGTACCTCCAACTAGCAAACTTCCTCCTCATGATGACCTGCACATCCGTAATAGATGAGTCAATTCGTGACTCTAATATACCACATATACGTACCTTAAATTCATCAAGAAGGGCCTTTATCCCATTTTGTTTGCGAGGATGGTTGAACCCCTGCACATTCCAGGATGCTACACTCATGGAGGACCATGACGCTCACCCTTCACTTTCTCGCTTGTCTTTGGCTGCTTGATAGGTCCAGCATAACCTTGAGAAGATGCCTGCGTTATCAAACGTCGTCTTGCATCACCTTCCTTTGGCTCATCACCCAATGACTTTCCCTGCTTCTCAATCAAAGCATTGAGTCGCCTTATAATACGCCTCTTAGCTCTAGACAAGGTTGGAGTGAAGGCTTCCTCTAAGGCCTCATCCCCTTCTCCTTCTAGGTCATCATATTCATTGTCCATCGACCCATCTTCCTTATAGTGTATAACCATATCCTCTAAAACCTCTTCATCATCGCTTTCATATACTTCCTCATTGTCACCCTCCTCACTAGCCTCGTCTTCACTTGGAGCTTCTTCCTTACTTTGGTCTTTGACTACCTTTGCCTTTCCTTTGTCTTTCCTCGTGATGAAGTCTGGTCTTTCAGATTCCTCATTAGTCTCTATCACCTCTATCTCCTTGTCAATTGATATACTCACGTTCTCCACCACTCTAGCCTTTGTTGGTACCGGAGTACGTTCCTTGGCAATCACCAGACCTCCCTCCTTGTTACCACTTTGTTCACATTCTCTTTCATACTCGGATTGATTACCCTTGGGCTATTCGAGGCTTGGCAACCAATGTTGTTGTCTTCTCCTTCATCTTCCAAGACTTCTCATTGTTGCTCGTCAAAGGCACATTTTGTCCCCTTGGTGTCTCCTTATTAACAAGCTCCTTCGTCCTTGGTTAGGTCTTACGCCAGCCTCCTTTGAACGATCATTAAACATGCAATCCTCATCCTTATGCCCAAACTGTAGGCACTTACGGCAATAGGAAGGTTCATTTTCATACAACAATGTACAATCAAGAGAGATCCCATCATCAAAGTCCAATGAGACCTCTCAAAGAATATCCTTTGCAAAGTTCACCTCAACAAGCACTCTAGCATATGAACCTCTCTTACGATCTTCCGTTACATGATCTATAAACAAAGGCTTACCAATCAAAGAACCAATTTGTCCAAGAATGGGTGGTGTCTAGAATTCATTTGGTAGCCCGGTGATACTCACCCAAAGTGGCATTGTGGCTATATCCTTCCGGTTGAAGGCGAATTTATCCGGCACATGCTTAAGGAGCAATGTGCGATTGAAAATGAAGTAAGGACCTCCTTTTAACACATTATCCCTATCATTATCATTCAAAAAACCAAAGATCATCCATCCAGCCTCCATTCGAAATTTCACTTTCCCTCCCCAAGCCTTCATCACATTATTGATTGCAAAAAATCCAGGATGGAAACTAACATATTGCCCCAAAAGAATACTACCCGTTACGTGATATTTTGGCATTCCTTAGCATTTGATTGCTATTCTTGTGGTTGTTGAGGTGTATACTCTAGTATACCCCCAGTCCGGAGTTCATGAAGATCTTAGATGAGTTGTCTTTCCATGCTTGCTTCATCACACCACTAGTACTGGCCTTTCCTAGTGGCGGAAATTTTGTAGCTAGTTGTCCAACCACAATAGGCTCAACAGCCTCTCTAGTGACATCATCTTCCTCCTTATCCTCATTTGCGAGAACGTCGTTCCCATCCACTACTACTTCAAGTTGATCTTCACCGCCTCCCTCAGAATCATCCAAGTTTTGAAGTCACAATAATCGACCTTTATCTTGCGCATTTGATTGGTTAGGGTTACTATGATCACTCCCCAAAGGGACGGACGAAGACGTTGATTTTTTTTGTTTGTTTGGCACTTTCTTGATTTTCAGGCGCCAAAGCGGATGTCCCCTTTGCCTTTGCAGGCGCGCTTGGTTTTACAAAGCGGTCATCCCCTTTCTTGGATGCGCTATCACTCGATGACAAAGCGGACAACCCCTTTGTCGGGTGCGACGCCGTAACTGCTTTTGGCACAACATTCTTGGTTGGTGGTTTGTTTGCAAACTTCACTACTACTATTCTAGTGGTTGCGTCTCCAACCCCACTGATAGCATGTATTATAGTCTATATTTTTGGATTGGTTTAGACGTTTTATCTTCATAAATCTGCATGTATGGATGTATATTCTTGATCATTATGTCGTTTAGTTTACCTTTGCAAGAATCGAGGTCTACACCTAGTTTTGTTGTAATTGTAGGGAAAATAACACGTTTTGGAGCGATATGGAGCTAAGGGATCTAAGGAGTCATTGGAGCTACATTATGGAACATTGAGGAGCTACAAGAAAGGCTTAGGAACCATGGAAGTTGGACAGAAGATTAATTTTGGACCAGATTAGAGAGATTTACACGTAGCTGAGGATCACCTCGGATGGCTACAGTGTCACCTCGACCGAGGTGATCTTTCCGCCGGCCTGGACCGAGGCGAACGACCCACAACCCATAAGATCTTTTATTCTTGGCTGAAGATCTTTTATTTTTGGCAAGTGTTTTTCCTATATATTGGGATAGATTTTCTGTATGGAAGCATGTCTTAGATCTAGAAGTGGAAGAAAGTTGGTTAATTGGAAGATTGAAAATATTCCAAGGAAGGAAGGAAGTTGGCTTTAAAGATAAAGATTTTTGAAGAAAGTTGTAAGGTTTTCTTAGATTGTTTGATTGTTGTCTTTTGGTTTGTGATTGAGGAACGTAGTTTAATTGTTTGATTGATTGTTTGATTGAGTTATTGAGACCTTTGTGTTAAGGTTTTCTTGTTTGAATATTGACTCCCTTTTCATATATTTGATTATTGTTATCATGATGATTATTGGCTAAGTTCTTTGTGCAATTCTAGGGTGATTGGCTGAAAGTTGTGGGAAAGACGATGAAAGAATGAGCCTTTACCCCAGTGGACCATGAAAGCTCGAGCCTTACCTTAGCCGAATCTCACCTCGGTCAGTTTGTAGAACATCTCGACCGAGATGGAACATGAACTGAACGAGGCGATTCCTTTCCTGATCCTTATCTGAGTTGAGGTTTCAGTTTGCCAAATCCTATCCTTGTTATACCTTTTCTGGTTCAACGCAAGCCTAGGATGAGACTTACCCGGTGATTCCTTTGCTTGTACCCAAGATCATGAGTGTTAGGTAATAAAGGTTTATCCTTTATTAGGGTTTGTGTGTGCCTTCATCCCATCTTTGAGAGTTAGCGTGAGACTTACCCGGTAAAGGTTAATTCTATTCCCTTTGGTGGTGTGTTGGTTTGAGATTATAGTTCATTTCCTTAGTACCTTGAGACTTACCCGGTGAGAGGGTCTTTGGTTTGGGACAGTGAGTAGTGAGACTTACCCGGTGATCTATTCCGACCTTAGAAACATTTTCCCTTTGCAAACCTCAGCTTTGTCCACGTTATCTTTTGAGATTTTGAGTCTGAACCATACCTAGATGCTTTGACCTCTAGAATCCGCATTCTATTTATTTGATTATTACATCATCTTTGATATCTTTGCTTTGTTGCTTGTTTTTTATTGACAACCTGAATTGCCGAGCTTTGTTTCACCATAGTCCTTGTGTTCGACCCTGGAGTATTTGTTATTATTACAATTGATCCGTACACTGCGGGTTCACATATTGTTTCATGCTTATATTTTAGGTTATAAATTTAAAGTTATATCGTTCATCATACACACACGTTTGAGAGAGAACACCCACTTGTCCCTAACGTTGATTCCATAACCACTCCACCCTTTTGCCCTTGGACGGATGCATTCTTGGACCTCTCTAACCGCACTTCTTGATTTTCTTGGTTTGTTGGAACCTCCAAACCAGAATCTTGATCAGGTACCCCAACGGCTATTTCACTTCCCTTTGTTACCAAAGGTGCCAAATTTGGTAAATCCGGCTCAAAACCTCCACCGTCATCCCCAGCCTCCACCTCGGCGTGCATTTTCTTATTTTTTGCCATGGTGAAGACAATTTACCAAGGCCTTTGGTTGGTGGACAATAGCCACACCAATCGTCAAAACTTAATTAAGACGTACAAATCAGTAGAGGAGATAGATCCCTCAGGCACAAAAAATGAATAAGAACAAAGAGTTTCGGAGGTGAATCAAGATATTCACGAAGGAGAGAAGAGAAGAACTTATGTTCAACACTCAAGAATCGAAGGAGAGAAGAGTGTGAATCTTGGAGCGTTTCTTGGAAGGTACTGATACATCCCCTTGTCATGCTATTGATGCGAGTGAGTAATTACTTTTGCTACTGATCTTTCTACTTGAGTGTTCTTGCAGAATTTTCTCTTAGGCTTATGCGAAGATCTCGTGCCGGTAAGGAAGTAGTACCATACGATCCTGAATTGGAAAAGACTTACAAAAGAAATTTAAGGGAAGCTAAGATGGCTTTAGTTGAAAGAGACCTTCAAGCTGAATTGGATGATGCTTTGGAGTAAGTAAAGCTTCAAAATGATGCTCTAGCTGAAGAGAGAGTTGTTGCACGTGAGAGAGAAGAAGCGATTCGAGCTGAGATTGATGAGATGCAAGCTACTATGAGGTAGTTTCTCCTTGAGAGAAGGATTAATGCCAAGATCAAAGTACAACCACCCGTCGCACCACCGATTATACCTCACCTTCCGATAAGGATTGATCTGTTTGTGGGAGAGCCGCAAACGCTTGGGCAAAGGATGGATCCATCTCAACGAGTACGCAATCCGGGCATAAATCTAGGAGATCCGACCGCACATAATTACGCACTCCGCCCTCAAGTTCTTCAGATGATCCGTCAAAATCAGTTTGGAGGATTGGAGGGAGAGTTTCCACACCAGCACTTGCAGAACTATGACATTCCTATGGAGACATTGAGGCCTCAAAGATTAGAGAATAATAATCATAAGTTGAGAGGTTTTTCATTCTCCTTGAAGGAGAAAGCTCTTGCTTGGTATCAATCCCTACCTTTTGTAAGGATTAGCACTTGGAAGGAGATAACTACCGATTTCCTCACTAAATTCTTCCCACCATCAAAGACTATGGAGTTGAGAGGTAAAATAGATGCTTTTGTGATGAAAGAATAAAAAAAGTTTGTTCAAGTGATGGGAAAGGTTCAAGGACCTTTTGTTAGATTGTCCTCATCACGGGATTCCGAAGATTGAGCTTCTAGAAATTTATTTCAAAGGTTTGGATAAGAAAATTCAATTCAAGCTTCATCCCCTTTCCGGAGGGACTTTCATAGAGAAGCTAGTTGATGAAGCATGGGAATTTATGGAGAAGCAAGCATTAGTCATTGAGAAGTATTTCCATCGGAGAGTTGATGATAAAATCCGGCGACCCTGAGTCCATGAGGTAACTCTTGCTACTACTAATAGTGCTCTACTTGATATTCTTAACAATGAGGTTAAAGTTTTGAAAGAATTGTTGAAAACTCTAACAAAAGCACCGGCACAAGCTAGATTTCCACCCAAAGAACAGAATGTTAGAAGAGGAAACTATCAAGGGCCAAGGAATTTCAACAATAATATGAATTTTCATGGAGGAAACAATTGGTTCCCTAATCATAGTCATCCCGTATTTTCCTACTCAAATCCGGATGGTGCACTAAATCCGCCCGCATCTTCTATTCAAGCTCCAGCACCGAAGAATCAAGAACCGTTACTTCTATTTCTAAGACTCAAAAGGCCTTGGAAAAGCAAGTGTTTAGCAAGGCGGAAGAAGCTCCTAGAGATCTAGGAAAGCTTCCTGGAATGACGGAGAATAATGAGCCTTTGCCCAAGACCATTGAAAAAGGAAAACAAGTGATGGTTGAGGAAGATCCACAACCGATGAAGAAGGAGAATGATAAGGAGAAGGAACCGGTTTATGTACTGTTAGCATGAAATATTGTGATATTCTAGGCACGTTTTCTAAACGTATTTGATTCATACTGATAATCTTTGATTAAGCTTTGTGCATATATGAGCTAGTATTGCCTATATTGTCGATATGGATGTCTACACGAGTTCTATGTTGATTATAGGTGATTTGGAGCTATTTCCGAACGAAATCGAGCAAAGGGAAGTTGAGTTGATGTACCTCTAGATTAAGGACACCTTTTGGAAGCAATTTGGAGTACTAGATTGAGGAATGCACGAATGAAGGCAAGAATCACGGTTTTACCCTAAATTACGGCCGTGGATTGTGATGCAGAATTCGATGTTCATTCCAGGGGATATTACGGCCGTGGAAGTTACCCGTGTTTGTTTCCACGCCTCAAAATTACGGTCGTGGAATCTTCCACGACCGTGATCTTGGCGAATCCTTTCGCCACGTTTCGAAGCCATGATCTTTTGAAGATCGGGCCGGGCCGACATTTTGCCCTGCATTATAAAAAGGACGGATGAAGCAAGATTCCGTCACCTCGCTACCTAGCTTACGATCTTTCAACCCTAAGTTTAGCGGCAACAACGCAAGCTTAGGAACGCACAAACCCTCATTCTTGGAGGTAATTTTGGGAGATCTCATTGAAGATCAAGGTTCGGAATTGAAGAATTGCGGCTAGCGATCTTGGCGTTTATGTAAGATCAAAGTTCTTGGAGGATTTTGCAAGAAGGATTCTCTTCTTGCTTAGGTTTGATTTAGGATCGGATTGACATCCCGTTTCCTTTCTTTCCTAAGATTGTGATTGCTTATTCCTATTTGAATCCTTTGATAAACACTTGTTCTTGATTGTGATTCTGAGATTCGTTTGAAGATTATTGATAGTTCTTGAAAGTTCCCATCTTTTATCTTTTAAATCTTGAATTAATATCAAATGACTGTTATTGGCTAAAAACCCTTAACAATTCTAAGGTGAAGGGTTGAAAGTTGTGGCTTAGATGATGATAGATCGATCGCAAACAGATTAGACCCTGAGAGTTAGAGAATTGTCGCCGACAACCCTAAATTACGGGCTGTTCTTGAGTTCCACGGCCGTGGAATCTCAAGATCCAACCGTAATTTCCCTGAGTTTACGAGCTTGCTTTTACCTTAATCCAAAGTTAAAGATTTTCTTTAGCTTAGTCTAGGCTTGTCTTTTCTAGGTGGTAGTGAAGCCTCAACAACCTCTACCTCGATTGTGAGCCTCAACAACCTCAATCGGATAAGTTAGTCTTGACCTTTAGATTATAGGTTTGGGTATTTGACACTAATCCTTGTCTTTAGTTCCTTCTTATATTGAGCCTCAACAACCTGTATAAGGAGTATCTTTTAGGTGAGTTACATAAGGTTTTTGGAACCTCAACCGTACGATTACCTTACATTAGTATACCTTTGCACATCTTAACTCTGTCTTTACATCATTAGTATATCTTGAATCTATTGCCACAACTGAATACCCGGATCTTTAGGATTGTTGTTTTCCCAATATTTGCAAAACTCTCATATTTATTGCTTGATAACCTGAAATCGAATTTGTTCCCACCCAAATCCCTGTGTTCGATACTCTGGAATTCTTGCTTAACTACGTCGATCCGTACACTGCGGGTTCGCTTGCTTGATTCTAGTTTTATAAATTTAAAGCTTATTTGCACACACCTCTAGGGGCGAACAAGTTTTTGTAATTCTTGATTGGGATGTACTAAATGTTTGTAATAACTCTACTCTATATGTTGCTTCTATTCCGAGACTATTATTGCATGTTCATCATATGTTACACGTTTCATTCTTGCATCGCATGAAAAAGAACTTTAAAAACCCATAAAAACTGAAAATTTTTGAAAAATTTGATGTTTCTAATGAATTGAGATGAATTCCATGATAAACACTACTTGTGAATTAAGTTGATAACGATTGCATGCTTGAAAGGATAGTAATTCGAAAAGAAATTGAATGAATAGATTTTACCTCTTTTGCAAGTTTTATAATGTGAAAATGTTACCTAAATCATGTAAGAAATCGAAGTTGAAATCACATTATAAGTTCTTATGCTTCTTTTTGAAATGATTAAGGCAATTCGATACTTTCTTTCTTCTTTCCTTTGATCATCTAACTCCTCATTGAAATACTAGCCTCCCTTACCCATCCGGGAACTTGGAAAGTGAATGAGAAAAAGGCATGTATGATGTGGGAGGGCCATGAGAGCATATATTTGCAATCAATTGAATAGAAAGAAATTATAGGTTTGGGGAAGTCAATCATGACGATGAGTAACTCGGCACCATTCACATAGCCGGGTGTTTGTGTCTTGCCAAAGTCGGATTGAGCGATATTCCTAGCGGATTATGGTATGTGCGCTAAGGGTTTGAGGCATCTCGCAAAAAAATGAGAAACGCCAATCTCCTAGGCTTCGGTTTTTGTGCACCTCTATCCATAACTCCAAAAGTAAAGTCGAAAAATGAAAAGTAAGAGCGAAGCTCTAAGTGAAGAGTTGCGGAAATCGCAAAAGAAGAAGAAGGTAGTAGTCCATTTTCCCGGATTTATGCACCACTCTCCCTTAAAGTTTCCCTTCCCTTCCATACTCTAGACCTTTTTCTTTGAAAGTCCTTAAGATCAAAAGAATGTTATATGGCTTGGTGATCTAAATTGAAGTTCTTATGATTGATTTTGATAATGTTTGAAGGTTATAATACTTGTTTGGAAGTTAAATTGTTTCATGAGCTTTCTTCACCTCTTACTCTCTAATTAAGTATGTGAAAGTTTGAAAACGATTGAAGCAAGGTTTGAGAATGATCTATTCTTTAGAAGTCACTTTCATCCAAAAGAAGGTACACATATTTCATCCTAACTCTTGTTTAAAGTTTTTTTTGAAAGACCTTGCTTAGGGACAAGCAAGTGTTAAGTATGGGGTTATTTGTTAGCATGAAATATTGTGATATTCTAGGCACGTTTTCTAAACGTATTTGATTCATACTGATAATCTTTGATTAAGCTTTGTGCATATATGAGCTAGTATTGCCTATATTGTCGATATGGATGTCTACACGAGTTCTATGTTGATTATAGGTGATTTGGAGCTATTTCCGAACGAAATCGAGCAAAGGGAAGTTGAGTTGATGTACCTCTAGATTAAGGACACCTTTTGGAAGCAATTAGGAGTACTAGATTGAGGAATGCACGAATGAAGGCAAGAATCACGGTTTTACCCTAAATTACGGCCGTGGATTGTGATGCAGAATTCGATGTTCATTCCAGGGGATATTACGGCCGTGGAAGTTACCCGTGTTTGTTTCCACGCCTCAAAATTACGGTCGTGGAATCTTCCACGACCGTGATCTTGGCGAATCCTTTCGCCACGTTTCGAAGCCATGATCTTTTGAAGATCGGGCCGGGCCGACATTTTGCCCTGCATTATAAAAAGGACGGATGAAGCAAGATTCCGTCACCTCGCTACCTAGCTTACGATCTTTCAACCCTAAGTTTAGCGGCAACAACGCAAGCTTAGGAACGCACAAACCCTCATTCTTGGAGGTAATTTTGGGAGATCTCATTGAAGATCAAGGTTCGGAATTGAAGAATTGCGGCTAGCGATCTTGGCGTTTATGTAAGATCAAAGTTCTTGGAGGATTTTGCAAGAAGGATTCTCTTCTTGCTTAGGTTTGATTTAGGATCGGATTGACATCCCGTTTCCTTTCTTTCCTAAGATTGTGATTGCTTATTCCTATTTGAATCCTTTGATAAACACTTGTTCTTGATTGTGATTCTGAGATTCGTTTGAAGATTATTGATAGTTCTTGAAAGTTCCCATCTTTTATCTTTTAAATCTTGAATTAATATCAAATGACTGTTATTGGCTAAAAACCCTTAACAATTCTAAGGTGAAGGGTTGAAAGTTGTGGCTTAGATGATGATAGATCGATCGCAAACAGATTAGACCCTGAGAGTTAGAGAATTGTCGCCGACAACCCTAAATTACGGGCTGTTCTTGAGTTCCACGGCCGTGGAATCTCAAGATCCAACCGTAATTTCCCTGAGTTTACGAGCTTGCTTTTACCTTAATCCAAAGTTAAAGATTTTCTTTAGCTTAGTCTAGGCTTGTCTTTTCTAGGTGGTAGTGAAGCCTCAACAACCTCTACCTCGATTGTGAGCCTCAACAACCTCAATCGGATAAGTTAGTCTTGACCTTTAGATTATAGGTTTGGGTATTTGACACTAATCCTTGTCTTTAGTTCCTTCTTATATTGAGCCTCAACAACCTGTATAAGGAGTATCTTTTAGGTGAGTTACATAAGGTTTTTGGAACCTCAACCGTACGATTACCTTACATTAGTATACCTTTGCACATCTTAACTCTGTCTTTACATCATTAGTATATCTTGAATCTATTGCCACAACTGAATACCCGGATCTTTAGGATTGTTGTTTTCCCAATATTTGCAAAACTCTCATATTTATTGCTTGATAACCTGAAATCGAATTTGTTCCCACCCAAATCCCTGTGTTCGATACTCTGGAATTCTTGCTTAACTACGTCGATCCGTACACTGCGGGTTCGCTTGCTTGATTCTAGTTTTATAAATTTAAAGCTTATTTGCACACACCTCTAGGGGCGAACAAGTTTTTGGCGCCGTTGCCGGGGATTTGGTTTCGGCCGAATTCGGTAACCGGTTGTCAAGCTTGGGAGCTTGCTCTCGTTATTTGATTTTTCTTTGAGTGCATGCGCAGGTCTAGGAACACCGAAGATCTCTTACCTCTTGATCAAGAGCTAGAAAAAACCTTGAGACAAAGACGCAAAGAAAAGAAGATGGCTCAAGAAAACGAAAGCGATCTTCAAACTAAGTTGGCGGAGAAGGAAGCTCAACTCCGATGGAATGAGAATCTCCTCCAGGATGAGATGGATCGTCATCAAACTCAAGTTAACGGTCTACAAGACATGATCGTCCAAATGAAGATAAAGATGAGCGATCTTGAAGATAAGGTGGGCAAGAAGTCCTCGAGAAGAAGGACAAAGTCTAGAAGAAGAAGCCACTCATCCGCTGATGATAGTGATTCTTCCATGCCTCCGCTAGAAGAGATTGATCCCACGATCAATATAAATCCTTTCAATCAACAAGGAGCTGCTAACCGCCGCATTCCACCTAGGAATGCGAGGGTCGAGCGTGTGGATAATGAGCCAAGAACTCTTGGCCAGCGGATGGATCCAACACAACAACCACGCCGCTTAGGTGTGAACTTTGATGCTGAAGATGTACAAGGGTTTAGCTTCAACCCTCAAGTTATCACTCTTGTTCGCCAAAGCCAGTTTGGCGGTACAAGCGCTGAATCTCCACACCAACACTTGCAAAACTTTGAGTGTATGATGGAGACAATGAGACCAAAGAGCGCCACTACCAACAGCTATAAGCTCAAACCTTTCTTTTTCTCTTTGAAAGGGAAAGCGCTATCTTGGTACCAAGCTCTTCCTAGTGGAAAGCTAGAGACGTGGGAAGACCTCTCCGCAGAGTTTCTCACCAAGTTCTTTCCGCCCTCCAAAACGGCGGAACTTAGAGGTAAGATTAATGCTTTTTCTATGAGACCTAACGAAAGTTTGTTTCAATCTTGGGAAAGGTTTCAGGATTTGCTCTTGGATTGCCCTCATCATGGCATATCCAAGCTTGCCTTGCTGGAAATTTACTACAAAGGGCTAGATGCGGGAACGCAATTCAACCTTCAATCCCTCTCATGCGGAACGTTCATGGACATGAGAGAAGATGACGCTTGGGACTTCATTGAGAAGCAAGCAAGAGTCATAGAGAAATATTCCCACCGGAAAGTGGAGGGAAATCGTGTGGAGCAAGGAGCGAAGCTCACACATGAAGCTCAAAATCAGATTTTCTCCCTCAACAATGAGATCAAAGAGTTGAAGGAGACTATCAAGACCAACTTCCCAAAGCAACAAGAGAAGGATGTTGGCTATTTGGGCAACAACAATGGCGGTGACAACACCAACCGCAACAACAATAACCGAAACAATAACCGGAACAACAATTGGAATGGAAACAACAACAACCGGAACAACAACAATTGGAACAACAATCGTGGTTCTAACAACAACAATTGGCGCTCCAATCAACAAAATTCCGGTAACTCCTATCCTTCCAATTCCAATTCACTAACTCCACCCTCTTCTTCCTCTACTCCTTTGAAAAGCCAGGGGCAATCATCAAATGGAGGAAACAATGCGGGAAAGGAAAAGCCGGATCCTATGTTGGAAACGATCTTGGGAAAGCTTCAAGGGTTAGAGAACCGCATCATCAAGGTTGATGATCAAATTTCTAAGGTTGACAAAGCTCAAAATGTTTTGGAAAATCAAATGTTCAACCATGCGGAGGAAGTTCCTAGGAATCAAGGGAAACTTCCAGGAAAGACGGAGGACAACCCTAAGGGAAGGGTAATGGCGATTACAACTAGGAGCGGAGTGACTACCACCGATCCGCAGCCTACGTTTGTTGAAGTCCCCGTAGAGAAAGGCAAAGAAAAGGGGAAGGAGAAGGAGGACGTCTATGTTCCACCTCCAGCTTTCAAACCTCCCCTACCATTCCCTCAATCTAGAGCGCGAGCGCGCCTAGACAAGCAATTCGGTAAGTTCATAGAACTCATGAGCAAACTGCATATTAATATACCTTTTATTGATGCTATTGTAGGTATGCCGGCTTATGGCAAGTTCTTGAAGGAGCTCCTCTCTAACAAGAGGAAGCTAGAAGATTTTGGAGAAGTCAAGATGAGTTCGGATTCTTCGGACCTCATCAAGACTATGAAGGAGAAAATGCCCCCAAAGCTGAAGGATCCGGGGTCATTTTGCATTCCCATTGGAGTGGGAGAGATCACATACGACGCTTTATGTGACTTGGGAGCAAGTGTGAGCATCATACCACTTGCGTTGTGCAGGAAGATCGGTTTAGGCGACCCTAAACCAGTGAAGATGACGTTATACATGGCGGATCGATCCATTACTCGTCCCGTCGGCATTGTAGAGGACGTCCCTGTCAAGCTAGGCAAGTTCTTTGTCCCCATTGATTTTGTTGTGCTTGACATTCCTGCAGATAGTCCGGTCCCGATCATACTCGGAAGACCGTTTCTTGCAACTTCCGGCTGCATGGTCGATTGCAAGAATGGGAGACTCGCCTTTGACATTGGGGAGGAGAAAGTAGAGTTCGTTCTTTCCACTCTAGTGAAGGAACCAATCTTTGATGAGGATATTTACAATGTCCAAAACGAAGAAGGTTTATCTAGGGAGGAGGTAAGTGCGATTCTCTTTAACGATCCTTTGCAAAAGGTTATTACTATGAGTCTAACCGATGTAGGAGAAGAAGAAGAGTGCAAAGAGGAAATTGAAGCCTTAGAAGCACAAGAAGAGATGCATGAAGTAGAGTTCGAGAAACTCCACGATGAGGCTGAGAATACAAGATTCCACGGCCATACTCTGTATTCCACGGCCGTGGATTCCACAACCAAATTCGACCTCCATTCCAGAGGATATTACGGCCGTGGAAAACCAGAGAAAACCGTGATTTTGACCGTGGAAAATGGTGATCGGCACACTTCTTCAACTTCTCCTAATTCTTCTCCAAACCATTCAACATCCTTAGAAACTTCTAAGGAAACATCGGAAGCTCCTCAAGGATCATCGGAAGCTCCGAAAGCGATGGAACTTAAACCACTTCCTACTCATCTAAGGTACGCTTTTCTTGGATCTAATTCCACCTTCCCGGTTATCGTTAGTTCCGAATTAAGCATAGATGAACATGAACAGCTCATGATTGTCCTTAGGAAACATAGAAAAGCCATAGGCTATACTATTGAGGACTTAGTAGGAATTAAACCCTCCCTATGCATGCATAAGATACTAATGGAGGAGGACTTTAGAACTTCAAGACAACCTCAAAGGCGGTTGAATCCGACCATGAAGGAGGTTGTCAAGAAGGAAATTCTTAAACTTCTTGATGCAGGTATCATCTATCCTATCTCTGATAGCAAGTGGGTGAGCCCGGTTCAAGTAGTTCCGAAGAAGGGAGGAATGACGGTCATCACCAATAAGAACAACGAACTCATTCCTACCCGAACCGTGACTGGATGGCGAATGTGTATAGACTACCGCAAGCTCAACAACGCAACGCGGAAGGATCACTTTCCATTGCCATTCATAGACCAAATGCTTGAAAGGTTAGCACAACATTCATACTTTTGCTACCTTGACGGTTATAGTGGTTTCTTTCAGATCCCGATACATCCGGATGATCAAGAGAAGACCACATTCACATGCCCTTGGGGTACGTTCGCTTATAGGAGAATGCCGTTCGGGCTTTGCAACGCCCCAGCCACCTTTCAACGGTGCATGATGGCCATCTTCTCCGAATACGTAGAGGAAATCATGGAAGTCTTCATGGACGACTTCTCCGTTTACGGTTCCTCTTTTAACGATTGTCTTTCTAACCTTTCTCTTGTTTTGCAAAGATGTGAAGACACTAACCTAGTTCTTAATTGGGAGAAGTGTCAATTCATGGTTAAGGAAGGAATCGTTTTAGGTCACTTAGTCTCTAGTAGAGGGATAGAGGTAGACAAGGCTAAAATAGAGACCATAGAGAAACTCCCTCCCCCAGTTTCGGTGAAGGGAATAAGAAGTTTCCTAGGACATGCTGGATTCTATAGACGTTTCATTCAGGATTTTTCTAAGATATCAAAACCTCTCACTAATCTATTGATGAAGGATGCGGTTTTTGAGTTTTCGCAGGAATGTCTAGATGCATTCAACACCATCCGGCAAGCTCTAATTTCAGCACCCATTATCCAACCACCGGATTGGACTCTCCCCTTCGAGATTATGTGCGATGCTAGTGACGTAGCCATTGGAGCTGTTCTTGGGCAACGAAAGGAAGGACGAACCCACGCCATATACTACGCTAGCAAAACGCTAGACGAAGCCCAGCTCAACTACGCCACTACGGAAAAGGAATTTCTAGCCATTGTCTACGCTATTGACAAGTTTCGCTCTTATCTTGTAGGTGCAAAGGTGATTGTCTACACGGATCATGCTGCGATCCGGTACCTCCTTGCAAAGAAGGATGCGAAGCCAAGGCTGATTAGATGGATTCTTCTCCTACAAGAATTCGATCTTGAGATCCGCGACAAGAAAGGCTCGGAAAACTCTGTTGCGGATCATTTGAGTCGTCTAACACATCTAGAGGACGACCATTTACCCATTGATGACTCCTTTCCGGACGAACACCTACACATCATAGAGGAGTGCATCAAGGTAATCTCCAAGAGTGACGAACCATGGTTTGCTGATTTCGTTAACTATTTAGTTTGCCAGGAGATACCACCCGGACTATCATATGCGCAAAGGAAGAAGTTCTTCAAGGACGTCCGGGAATACCATTGGAACGAGCCTCTTCTCTTCAAGAGAGGTCCGGATGGCATCATTCGGCGATGTGTGCCGGAAGATGAGATGCAAAGTGTCATCCGTCATTGTCATTCACTACCTTGTGGAGGACACGCTAGTTCAAACAAAACTAGCGCAAAGGTATTGCAATCCGGATTTTATTGGCCTACTTTATTTAAAGATGTGCAATCCTTTGTTTCTTGTTGCGATGCTTGTCAAAGAACAGGCAATATCTCTAGAAGGAACGAGATGCCCCTCAACAACATCCAAGAGGTGGAGATTTTTGACGTTTGGGGAGTCGATTTCATGGGACCATTCCCTTCTTCTTGTGGAAACCAATACATACTATTGGCGGTAGACTACGTCTCTAGATGGGTGGAAGCAATTGCCTCTCCCACGAATGATGCCATGGTGGTGGTTAATTTCTTCAACAAGACCATCTTTCCGCGATTCGGGACGCCAAGGACGATCATTAGTGATGGAGGTTCTCACTTCATAGCCCATCGCTTTGAAGCTCTTCTATCCAAGTATGGGGTTACTCACAAGATCGCCACCCCTTACCATCCACAAACGAGTGGACAAGTTGAGATCTCAAATAGGGAGATCAAGGGAATTCTAGAGAAGACGGTTTCGAGGACTAGGAAGGATTGGTCCTTGAAACTAGATGATGCATTATGGGCATACCGGACTGCATACAAGACTCCCATAGGAACCACACCATACAACCTTGTGTATGGGAAGTCTTGTCACTTGCCGGTAGAGCTAGAGCACAAGGCGTTTTGGGCTATCAAGTGGCTGAATTTCAGCATGAAAGAAGCGGGAGAGAAGCGTCTCCTAGACATCAACAAGCTGGATGAACTCCGTTTGAACGCCTATGAAAACGCTAAGATCTACAAGGAAAGAGCAAAGCGTTGGCATGATAAGCATATCATTCCAAAGGACTTCCAAGAAGGAGATCAAGTTCTCCTCTTCAATTCGAGACTTCGCCTCTTTCC
Organism: Fagopyrum esculentum; assembly: GCA_033239045.1. Classification (NCBI taxonomy): domain Eukaryota; kingdom Viridiplantae; phylum Streptophyta; class Magnoliopsida; order Caryophyllales; family Polygonaceae; genus Fagopyrum; species Fagopyrum esculentum. The sequence continues at coordinate 73,412,227 of BSUD01000002.1, read as the reverse complement.
AGGTAAGTTAAAATCTCGTTGGACTGGACCTTTTCTAATTAAGCGCATTTTCCCCCATGGTGCAGTTGAAGTATGGGGTGAAGCTAGCGGAAGTTTTAAGGTGAACGGCCAACGGCTCAAAAAGTACTCACCGGAACTCCAAGCTGAGGAGTTTGCACCTACCGCACTCGAATAAGTGCGAGTTTGGTCTAGCTACGGACCTTAAACAAAGCGCTTCTTGGGAGGCAACCCAAGGTATTGCATTTTCGTTTTTTGTTTTCGATTCATAGTTTAGTTTAGAATAGACGTTTCGGTTTTATTTTGCCTCGATTCCTTCCGGTATGTTCGTGTTTTTGGTTGTAGGATCGATGGAAAAGGAGAAAGGAGGGATAATGTCGAAGAGAAGTGACGAAATTTGGACTTTGAAGCTTTACAGAGAGTTCCACGGTCTAAATTACGGTCGTCATTGCTACAGTGGCCGTAATTCTCAAAGGCCTGTGAAAAATCACCAAAATTACGGGTCCGTACATTTCCACGGCCGTGGAATGCCCCGACAGACCGTGATTTTTGAAAATTTGCCTGCGAGTATAAAAGCCACACTTCACCACAAAAACACCACAAAACCCCCAATTTCCACGCCCTAAACACCGAAATCGCACATCTCATCCCAAATCTTCGTTCTCTAATTGTTTTTAACGATTCTTCTTCCTAAACTGAAGCAAATCCAACCAAGAACAAGATCCAAGCAACAAATCGCGTGGAAAACGATCAACAAACCCGCATTTTGGATTTCTCAATCCGAAAAAGAGGTTTTTGCTCTCTTCTTGATTCTAGTCGTTTTTGTTCATTTTTGTTAGAGATTTTTAGGAAGAACTGATTGAGATTGGAAGAAATTAGATTAGGACTGCTTGTTGTGGAGTTTGATTGCTGATTTGCTGAGAATTGAGAATTACTGTGTCGAATCACGGTCTGCATAGGTTCCACGGCCGTGGTTTTGGGAAGAACAGACCGTAATTTTCAACAGAATGGATTTTGTGAGGAGAGTTTCGGGAAGGATTAAGGAAAAGAAAGGGGAGCAGAATAAGAAGAGAAAGGGTAACCCTTCCACATCTAGGGCACCACCACCCTCATCTCCCTCACCTTCACCTCCATCTTCACCTCCATCCTCACCACCTCACCCTAGCATCCCGATCATACACGAAAACCACCAAGCTGCATTTGAGAGGATCGAGAAAAGGGCAGTAATTGGCCCTAGATACTTGTTGTTGGAGGATCTACATCCTCTCAACATTGTAGATGACCTCACATGGCTCTTGGATAGAGCCGGTTTACTTGTCTTCACGAACATTCGTGAAGACGCTTATGAGGAGATCACCCGAGAGGTTGTGACGTCTTTTGAGCACAGCCATGTTGATAGGACTGTCTCCTTCCGTCTCATGAACAGAGACTACCAGTTGAGCATTGTCGAGTTCGGGACCATCTTTGGGTTCCATGAGACCTACAACGGTCGACTCCCTAGGAACGTGTCCGCAAAGGACTTTTGGGAGGATGTGGCTATGATCTATGCCGACGAGGACCGTTGGCATCCAGCTGATACCAAGGCCAAATTGATGTACCATTTGGCCTTGAAGATAGCTCACCGTGTTCTTTCGGAGTGTCTCTTTCCTAGGACGGAGACGCCCCAAAAGATTAAGACGGATGAGCTATTCCTTCTCTACGCTATGCTTCATGGATGCCGCGCCGATTGTGCTACCCTTTTGGCGGCAACTATGAGCAAATTGAAGAACAAATCAAGAGGGAACATTGGATATGGTGGGATAGTGACCCACATAGCTAGGACTTTTGGAGTGGACTTCTCGGCTTGCACACGTATACCGGCAGTTCCATTAGGGCTACACGCTTTCATGGTTAGGGGACTCATCTTCCCCACACATAGAGGTCCGCCTTATGCGGGTATGCCCTGGGAGAGTAGGACAGGCAGGGGTATTGAGTGGCTGCCGGAGTATTCCATTGTGGCGGGACGCCACAACTGGAAGGAGACGTTCGCTGCGATGCATGCGAACAGGCTTGTAGCTCCCCCTTACGTTCCACCGCCGGTTGTAGATGAGGAGGATATGGGAGAGCCGTATGAGAGTGGTGGAGGAGCAGAGCAGGAGTTCGGCTCGTTTCCGGATCAGCCGGATCAGCAGGATGTACCTAGACGCTCTCCGCGTCCGGCTAGAGCTCCAGGCTCGTCATCTCGCCGCGCTAGCGTGAGCGAGAGGCCCACGTGGATGACTACACCTCCCACCTGGTACGAGACACCCCCTCCTTGGTCCACGACGCAGCCAGCAGCACCACCACCACCACCACAGCCAGCACCAGCAGATGCTCCCGGATGGTATGATCGCGCTCCGGGATGGTATGAGAGGATGCCGGAGTGGGCTACCGGACTTTCAGAGAGAGTCGGAGCATTAGAGATCCGGGCAGACGCGAGAGATGGACGTTTGGACGACCTCGACCACATGATGAGGGACGTCTACCGCCAGCAGTTTGGGCGGTACTATGACCCGAGTTTCTCTCCATTTCCACCTCCACCGGCACCGCAGTGATCGATGACCGGACTGCTCGTTTTAGACATCCCCGCCACCATTTGTGAGTTTCTTTTTACTTTCTTTCTTTTGTTCTTTCTTGTGAACATTAGGGACAATGTTCGTCCTAAGTATGGGGTGGGATGTACTAAATGTTTGTAATAACTCTACTCTATATGTTGCTTCTATTCCGAGACTATTATTGCATGTTCATCATATGTCACACGTTTCATTCTTGCATTGCATGAAAAAGAACTTTAAAAACCCATAAAAATTGAAAATTTTTGAAAAATTTGATGCTTCTAATGAATTGAGATGAATTCTATGATAAACACTACTTGTGAATTAAGTTGATAACAATTGCATGCTTGAAAGGATAGTAATTCGAAAAGAAATTGAATGAGTAAATTTTACCTCTTTTGCAAGTTTTATAATGTGAAAATGTTACCTAAATCATGTAAGAAATCGAAGTTGAAATCACATTATAAGTTCTTATGCTTCTTTTTGAAATGATTAAGGCAATTCCATACTTTCTTTCTTCTTTTCTTTGATCATCTAACTCCTCATTGAAATATTAGCCTCCCTTACCCATCCGGGAACTTGGAAAGTGAATGAGAAAAAGGCATGTTTGATGTGGGAGGGCCATGAGAGCATATAATTGCAATCAATTGAATAGAAAGAATTTATAGGTTTGGGGAAGTCAATCATGACGATGAGTAACTCGGCACCATTCACATAGCCGGGTGTTTGTGTCTTGCCAAAGTCGGATTGAGCGATATTCCTAGCGGATTATGGTATGTGCGCTAAGGGTTTGAGGCATCTCGCAAAAATGAGAAACGCCAATCTCCTAGGCTTCGGTTTTTGTGCACCTCTATCCATAACTCCAAAAGTAAAGTCGAAAAATGAAAAGTAAGAGCGAAGCTCTAAGTGAAGAGTTGCGGAAATCGCAAAAGAAGAAGAAGGTAGTAGTCCATTTTCCCGGATTTATGCACCACTCTCCCTTAAAGTTTCCCTTCCCTTCCATACTCTAGACCTTTTTCTTTGAAAGTCCTTAAGATCAAAAGAATGTTATATGGCTTGGTGATCTAAATTGAAGTTCTTATGATTGATTTTGATAATGTTTGAAGGTTATAATACTTGTTTGGAAGTTAAATTGTTTCATGAGCTTTCTTCACCTCTTACTCTCTAATTAAGTATGTGAAAGTTTGAAAACGATTGAAGCAAGGTTTGAGAATGATCTATTCTTTAGAAGTCACTTTCATCCAAAAGAAGGTACACATATTTCATCCTAACTCTTGTTTAAAGTTTTTTTTGAAAGACCTTGCTTAGGGACAAGCAAGTGTTAAGTATGGGGTTATTTGTTAGCATGAAATATTGTGATATTCTAGGCACGTTTTCTAAACGTATTTGATTCATACTGATAATCTTTGATTAAGCTTTGTGCATATATGAGCTAGTATTGCCTATATTGTCGATATGGATGTCTACACGAGTTCTATGTTGATTATAGGTGATTTGGAGCTATTTCCGAACGAAATCGAGCAAAGGGAAGTTGAGTTGATGTACCTCTAGATTAAGGACACCTTTTGGAAGCAATTTGGAGTACTAGATTGAGGAATGCACGAATGAAGGCAAGAATCACGGTTTTACCCTAAATTACGGCCGTGGATTGTGATGCAGAATTCGATGTTCATTCCAGGGGATATTACGGCCGTGGAAGTTACCCGTGTTTGTTTCCACGCCTCAAAATTACGGTCGTGGAATCTTCCACGACCGTGATCTTGGCGAATCCTTTCGCCACGTTTCGAAGCCATGATCTTTTGAAGATCGGGCCGGGCCGACATTTTGCCCTGCATTATAAAAAGGACGGATGAAGCAAGATTCCGTCACCTCGCTACCTAGCTTACGATCTTTCAACCCTAAGTTTAGCGGCAACAACGCAAGCTTAGGAACGCACAAACCCTCATTCTTGGAGGTAATTTTGGGAGATCTCATTGAAGATCAAGGTTCGGAATTGAAGAATTGCGGCTAGCGATCTTGGCGTTTATGTAAGATCAAAGTTCTTGGAGGATTTTGCAAGAAGGATTCTCTTCTTGCTTAGGTTTGATTTAGGATCGGATTGACATCCCGTTTCCTTTCTTTCCTAAGATTGTGATTGCTTATTCCTATTTGAATCCTTTGATAAACACTTGTTCTTGATTGTGATTCTGAGATTCGTTTGAAGATTATTGATAGTTCTTGAAAGTTCCCATCTTTTATCTTTTAAATCTTGAATTAATATCAAATGACTGTTATTGGCTAAAAACCCTTTACAATTCTAAGGTGAAGGGTTGATAGTTGTGGCTTAGATGATGATAGATCGATCGCAAACAGATTAGACCCTGAGAGTTAGAGAATTGTCGCCGACAACCCTAAATTACGGGCTGTTCTTGAGTTCCACGGCCGTGGAATCTCAAGATCCAACCGTAATTTCCCTGAGTTTACGAGCTTGCTTTTACCTTAATCCAAAGTTAAAGATTTGCTTTAGCTTAGTCTAGGCTTGTCTTTTCTAGGTGGTAGTGAAGCCTCAACAACCTCTACCTCGATTGTGAGCCTCAACAACCTCAATCGGATAAGTTAGTCTTGACCTTTAGATTATAGGTTTGGGTATTTGACACTAATCCTTGTCTTTAGTTCCTTCTTATATTGAGCCTCAACAACCTGTATAAGGAGTATCTTTTAGGTGAGTTACATAAGGTTTTTGGAACCTCAACCGTACGATTACCTTACATTAGTATACCTTTGCACATCTTAACTCTGTCTTTACATCATTAGTATATCTTGAATCTATTGCCACAACTGAATACCCGGATCTTTAGGATTGTTGTTTTCCCAATATTTGCAAAACTCTCATATTTATTGCTTGATAACCTGAAATCGAATTTGTTCCCACCCAAATCCCTGTGTTCGATACTCTGGAATTCTTGCTTAACTACGTCGATCCGTACACTGCGGGTTCGCTTGCTTGATTCTAGTTTTATAAATTTAAAGCTTATTTGCACACACCTCTAGGGGCGAACATGTACCTCCTCTAACTTTCAAGCCTCAACTTTCATTCCCTCAATTGAGAGCTAGAGCGCGTTTGGACAAACACTTCGGCAAGTTCCTTGAACTCATGAGTATACTACATATTAATATTCCTTTTATGGATGCTATTGTAGGTATACCCGCCTATGGGAAGTTTCTAAAGGAGATCCTCTCTAACAAGGGGAAACTAGAGGATGTTGGAGAAGTAAGTGTAAGAGCATTAGTCTTCGAGAGATCCCGCACCTGCGCTTCAGCTAAGACGCATCTGCTTTTCCTTGTTGGAGCTGCAGAGGGCCGCCCCTGCGCCCCTATTTGGCCGCCCTTGCGGTTCTGTGAGCCGCCCCAGCGGCCAGGTCAGCCGCCCCTGCAGTTTAGGGTGGGTTGCAGCCGTCTTCTTTGACCCAAGCTTTGCTTTTTGACCCTTGTTTCCTTTTATATTTCATTCTTTCTTCAGATGAGGGTTTCCTCAATCTCTTTCCTGCTCTATCTATCTCTTCTTACGTACTTCATCTTCTCTTCTCTTCTCCCTTGGATCATCTTGATCTTCTTTGAGTTGGTGTGTGAGTTTGGAAGCTCAAGCTTGGCTTTGCTTGAGGATGATGCTTGTGGATGCTGTTGTGCTTGTTGTTAGCCAGCCTTGAGGTTGTGATGGTGTTCTGCTCTTGCTTAGGTTAAGCTTGGTGAGATCTCTCTCCTTCTTCCATTTCTTTCTTCTTTGCTTCCTTTCTATGTTCTTTCCTTTCTCTTTAGCTTAAGATCCACAAGAGTGATCTTGTGGCAGCCTTGATTGGCTCCTTTTGATGTATATATGTATGTATATATATGTGTATGGATGGTGGCTGAAAGAGGAGTGAAGAGATCGAGTGAAGAAGCAAGGAGGAGCTGAAGTGGTGTGTCTCTGCACACCAGCCGCCCCTGCGCCATCTCTGGACCGCCCCTGCACCAGCAGTGAGCCGCCCCTGCGCCATATCCTAGCCGCCCCTGCGCCACCTGCACCAGCTTGGTTTTGCACTTGGTTCTACAGGTGTATGTTGCTTCTAGGTCTTCCTTAGGATGCCTTTGTTCCCTCCTTTCCTAGTATGAGTGTATAGGATCATGCTAGATGTGTGAGGATGTGTTTGGTTGAGGTTATGATCGGTTTATGCCTTGTACGGCTTTAAGGACTTAGGTTAATTTTGATTGAGGTTGTGAGGTTGAGTATGATCCCTATGGATCCCTTTGGGTCTAGGTGTGGCCCCTTTGATGAATAGAGGTTGATATATCTTTATGCCTTGTTATTAGGCAGTGCCCCTCTCTCAGGATTGGAGGTTGTTGTGGTTGAGCTGTGTACGAGGTTGAGGTAAGTTCGTAGGACTTACTTAGCTGTCATTCTTATATTTGGGTGTTTGCATGAGTGGTGTGTGCTTATAGTGTTGTTATAATAGCATGAGATGTCGTTTATACCGATCTATGTTTTATATGGTTTGCCCCGTATGCGTGGTTGTGATAACCTTTTCCTTTCATCTCGCCGTGGAGTCTGGAAGGTTCTCTTGAGTCAGGTCAGGCCTGGTATACGAGGAGGGCACAACACCACTCCCATAGGGTACACGGGTTGTGTGACCGATTCCACTCCAGGTGGCTAGCAGGCTCAGAGGCGAGGATGTATCGATCCTCGTGTCACATATTTTCATCTATGGATATATATATATATATATATATATATATATATATATATATATATATATATATATATATATATATATATATATATATATATATATATATATATATATATATATACGATTTGAGTGAATGACCTTTATATAAAGATGATAAAATGGGTAAATGTGTGATAGTATGCTGATGTGTTTATCTTTCCTGATTGTGTATGTGCTTATGCATTACCTCATATATGTATGGTTAGCTAACGGTTTCATACCATGTTGTAGATGTTTACAGGTTAGGCGCTGTTAAGTGATCTGGCAGGGTGACAGGCCAAGGACTCTCGTACATTAGGTGGTTGGTTTGGGTTTGTTGTGTTTCCCTCCTGTGTGAGGATGACCTTTTTGTACCTCCTGTGTGAGGGTGTCGTTTTTATATACTCGGCTATGTTGTTGTTTTACCTTTGGTTGTACAGTTTATATTGTTTTATGTATTTGTTTTATATTTGTCAGTGCCATGTTGTAAGGTCCAGTGAACTTGTTGTCAGGCTAGGGTCAGGATCCACTGTGAGATCCTAGCCCAATGTGGCATCCCGAGTCTCGCAGATTCAGGGTGTTACAGTAAGGATGACTAAAAGGTCATCCGAACTTATCCAAATTATGAAGGAAGAGATGCCACCGAAGCTAAGAGATCAAAGATCTTTTTGCGTTCCTATTGGCGTTGGAGAAATCACTTATGAACTTTGTGTGATCTAAGAGCAAGTGTGAGCATCATACCACTTGCATTGTGCAAGAAGATAGGACTTGGAGATCCACAACCCGTCAAGATGACTTTGTATATGATGGATAGATCGATTAAGCATCGAGTGGAGATCCTTGAAGATATTTCCATCCAGCTTGGTAAATTCTATATCCCAATTGATTTTGTGGTGCTCAAAATTCCTGTAGATTATCCAGTTCCGATCATCCTTGGAAGACCATTCTTTGCAACTTCGGGATCGATGGTTGATTGCAAGAATGCCACACTCTCTTTCAAAATTGGTGAGGAGAACATTGAGTTCACGTTGTCCGCTATGGTTAGAGGACCAGCTCTTGGTAATGATGTTTTTAATATTTGTGAAGAAGAAGAGTCAAGGGAGTTAGTGAGTTCGATTTTGATCAAAGACCCTCTTGAAAAAGTCTTGAGTTTGAGCATTATGGAGGAGGGAATAGATGCAGTTTGTGATGCTGAGGTACAAGTGTTAGAAGCCTTGGAGAGGGATCCAAAGGCTACATTTGAGGAATTTGAAGAGTGCGCAAAAATATGCAAAAATCTCGAGTCACCCTCAGGAATCTCGGTCAACACAAGTGTGGGGTCATCCGAGGTTGACATTCTAGCAACCAATATCGACCAAAATCCCGGTTGAGATTTTCTGAGAGGGGTCGAAATTCCTGAGTCTCTTCAAACATCGAATGTGAGCGTCCTGGGATGCGACCATGACCCTCCCGAAGCTACAGAAGCATCGCAAGATGCTTTAAGAGGTACAGAAGCTTCACTTAAAGAACCTCCCGTATTGGAGCTAAAACCTCTTCCATCACACCTAAGGTATGTGTTTCTTGGACCAAACTCAACTTATCCGGTCATAGTTAGTGCTACTCTTAATGATGATGAACTCTGCAAACTAATGCATGATTGAAAATGCATAGGAAATCTTTAGGATATACTATTGATGATCTTGTTGGTATCAGGCCTTCTTTATGCATGCATAAAATTCTTATGGAAGATAATCATAAACCTTCACGAGAACCTCAACGACGGTTAAATCCGATCATGAAAGAGGTTGTAACGAAGGAAGTGCTTAAGTTTCTTGATGCAGGTATTATCTTTTTGATATCGGAAGCAGTGGGTGAGTCCCATTCATGTGGTTCCAAAGAAAGGAGGAATGACCATTCTCACCAACAAAAATAACGAGTTTATTCCCACAAGGACTGTAACAGGAAGGAGAATGTGCATTGATTATAGGAGGTTGAACGTAGCAACAAGGAAGGATCACTTACCATTTCCTTCATTGATCAGATGCTTGAAAGATTAGCACAACACTCCTATTTTTGCTACTTAGATGGATATAGTGGATTCTTCCAAATCCTTATCCATCCGGATGATCAAGAGAAGACCACATTTACGTTCCCTTGGGGCACGTTCTCTTACAAGAGAATGCCCTTTGGATTGTGCAGCGCACCTGCTACATTCCAATGATGCATGATGGCTATATTCTCCGAGTACATTGAGGAGATTATGGAGGTATTTATAGATGATTTTTCTGTGTATGGTTCATCCTTTGATAATTGCTTGGTTAACCTTTCTCTAGTGCTACAAAGATGTGAGGACACTAATCTTGTCCTAAATTGGGAGAAGTGTCACTTTATGGTTAGTGAAGGGATTGTTTTAGGTCATTTAATCTCCAATCGTGGGATTGAGGTGGATGCAAAGATCGAGGGTATCAAGAAGCTACCTCCACCTTCATCTGTTAAACGGGTAAGAAGCTTCCTAGGGCACGCAAGTTTTTATAGAAGGTTGACTTTTCTAAGATTTTTAAACCATTGACTAACCTATTGCTGAAGGATGTGGTTTTTGAGTATTCGAAGGAATGTCTAGATGCTTTCTACAGCTTAAAGGAAGCATTGATATCCTCTCCCATTATTCAACCCCCGGATTAGAATCGACCGTTCGAGATTATGTATGATGCTAGTGATGTAGCCGTAGGAGCCGTACTTGGAAAGAAAAAGGATGGACGCACTCATGCCATCTAATATGCTAGCAAGATGCTAGATGAGGCTCAGTTGAAATACGCTACCACGGAAAAGGAGCTTTTAGCGGTGGTCTATGCTTTTTAGAAGTTTCGTTCCTACCTTTTGGGAGCAAAAGTCATTGTCTACACCGACCATGTAACAATTAGGTATTTGCTCACCAAGAAAGATGACAAACCGCGGCTCATTCGATGGATCCTCCTTCTACAAGAGTTTGATCTAGAGATCCGGCACAAGAAAGGATCCGAGACCTCGATGGTGGATCATCTCAGCCGGCTTCCTTCCATCGCAATAGAGAAGGATGACTTACCCATAGATGACTCATTTTCGGATGAGCAGCTGCATTGGATAGAGGATTGTCTTCTCCAGATTTCCAAAGGTAACGAACCATGGTATGCAGATATTGTTAATTATCTAGTTTGTCAAGAAATACCTCCGGGATTTCCGGGATTGTCCTACGCGCAAAAGAAGAAATTCTTTAAGGATGTGCGTCATTACTACTAGAATGAACCTCTACTCATTAAGAGAGGTCCGGATGGGATGTTAAGGAAATGCATTCCAGAAGATGAAGTGGAGAGTGTTATAAGGCATTGCCAATCATTGCCTTGTGGTGGACATGCTAGTTCCCACAAGACAGGTGTTGAGGTACTTCAATCTAGTTTATTTTGGCCTTACTTATTCAAAGATGTGCAAAGGTTTGTGATTTCTTATGATGCTTGTCAAAAACATGAAACATATCTAGGAGGAACGAGATGCCTTTAAACAACATCCAAGAAGTGGAAATCTTTGACGTATGGGGAGTTGATTTCATGGGACCATTCCCGTCATCTTGTGGGAACTTATACATACTCTTGGCAGTAGACTACATTTCAAATTGGGTGGAAGTCAATGCTTCTCCTACTAATGACGCCACGGTGGTAGGGAAATTCTTTAACAGGATGATTTTCCCAAGATTTAGGACGCCTCGAGTCATCATTAGTGACGGAGGGACACACTTTACCGCTCGGAAGCTTGAAGCACTTCTATTGAAGTATGGGGTTACACACAAGGTAGCAACTCCTCACCATCCTCAAACTAGTGGACAGGTTGAGGTATCAAATAGAGAGATTAAAGGGATCCTAGAGAAAATCGTCTCTAGAACGAGGAAGGATTGGTCCATGAAGTTGAATGACGCACTTTGGGCATATAGAACAGCGTTCAAGACTCTCATAGGTACCACATCTTATAATTTGGTATATGGGAAGTCTTGTCATCTTCCGGTGGAGTTAGAGCACGAAACGTATCGGGTAATCAAGTGGCTGAATTTTGACATAAAAAAGCAAGAGAAAAATGGCTCTTAAACATCAATGAGCTAGAGGAAATCCTCTTGAACGCCTATGAGAACGCAAGGATCTACAAAGAGCGGACCAAGAAGTGGCATGACAAGCATATCATTCCGAAGGAGTTGAAAGAATGAGACTTTGTCCTTCTATTCAACTCTAGACTCCGTCTCTTTCCAGGTAAACTCAAATCTAGATGGACAGGACCTTACACTATGAAACATGTTTTTCCCCACTGTGCAGTTGAAGTATGGAGTGATTACCCAATACGTTTTGTGCTCTAACTCCCCTTCACCTTGCATGATCATAAGGATTGCAGTCAAGTAAGCAACCTTAAATCAAGCGCTTCTTGGGAGGCAACCCAAGGTAATTCCTAGTTTTTGCTTTCTTAGATAGATTATTAGTTTTTTTTTTGTGTGTTTTGTTTTGTGTTTTTTATTGCAGCACTTAGGTATTTTCCATCAAGAATGAACAACTAAGATGCGTTGAGATTGTTTTAAGTTTGAGAATTTGAGACAAAAGAAATGTTGAGGTAATAGAAGAGGAAGTAGAAAAAAAATCTAGACCGAGGCTGAAAAATTTCAGACCAAGAGCATCCATTACACACGCCGATTCAACCGATATGAGCACAACATGGGGAAATTTCGGATGACAATCTCGGCCGAGACTTTTTTGAAATTTCTAAGGGGGATAAAAGCTGAAAACGACCTCACCTTCTTTCTCAGCCCTACTCTCCTTCACACTTTCAGCCGATTCATCCCCAATTCCACAAAAATCTCGATGCTTAACCGATTTGCCTCGTTCTTGACCCAAAATTGAAGAGAACGACACAACAAGCAATTAAATTTCTGGAATCATTCAGCACCACAATCCATCAAATCAAGCCAAATCCGAGTAATTTCGTTCCAAACCCTCATTATTTCGCACTACTTTGATTTAGTCGACTTCCGGAAGAGTTGGTTCGTGTGATATCACTCAACATGGTTGAAAAAGATTGAGGAAGCAGGTGGAAGCATCGATTTGGCGAAATCTTTACAGATTTGCCAATTTCAATCGAAGTATAAAAATCTTAGTTGACTGCAGATATCTCGGCCGAGATTTTCGGAAGAACAATCCGAGATTTCCCACTACAATGGAACCTCTTCATCGATCATCAAATCTCGGTCTGTTTTTCACACATCATTGGTCAAGGTTCTTTGCGGGAATATCTTGGTTCTTATAATCATATATCATTTCATCATTCATCTTCTTATTCATCTTCTTATTCATCTTTCCATATCATTCATTATTCATCTTCTTATCTTTCCATATCATTCATTACTCCGCATTCTGAGTTTCACTAAATCTCGATCTGTTTTTCCCAAAATCTTGTCCGATATTTCCATTATCCATCCGAGATTTGCTTTGATCGAGGACTTTCAATCTAGATCGGGAACTACGCCATCAACCCCGCATCATCTCTCGTGATTGTTATTGTAGGCTTGCAGTTGTCACATCGTTCTCAACCTTCTGATTTAATTTTCGCCCATTCATATCGTAAGGAATTTGTCCTTACACCAAGCATCACATAACAGGTAATACAATTCTTATTATAATAAAATCTAATGTTCTCTTGGATCGATACTAACTTTGACATCCGATCGAGTAGCTCAAGGGATATTGTTCTAGATTCCTCTTTCACGATTGTTATTGTAGGGTATGGATTCTTGGTTGATTTTCATTCATAATGTGAAAAAATTCAACCTTAAAACTAGCATCACATAACAAGATATCAACACAATGAATTATCAAACATCTATATACCTTTACTAAAGTAGGTGACGTTGATGCTGACGTGACGGTCTCACGATTTTTCTCGGAATAATTTTTTTACTAAATCACTAACTAAGTCATCTCTTTTACTAAAACTAGATTATAAAAAATAATAGTGTCAGTTAACCTTTAACGTAACATAAAGATTTAATCAATAACATTCTTGGTGGAGAAACTCTATTTTAAACAAAAATTAATATAAAAAAATAGTAAAACTTGTGGATAATCACAAAAGTTAAACTTTTCACATGAGCTATTTCCAACGTAAAACTCGTGGGAGAAGTTTTATTGTAACCCTGCTTTACTTTTCGCTACATATATGGATCATCTAATTGTGTTGGATTCATCAATCTTTGACATTCCTATAAGTAGGAATTTTTTCCCTTATTTCAGGTAAACATTCAATCACTTCATCTCGAAAACTATTTTTTTGATTGTTGTGTCTCCTCAATGTTATCTCATAATCATTCGATAATAAATGGTTCAACACAAATAAACATCGGTGATAGATCAATAGTTTATCGGTTCATATGTCGTATAAAATTTTATTGATATATATGTTATTGCTAATAAAAGAGGTAGTTTTTTTGTATATCTTTATATCGAACCAATTATATACGTTCACGGTATTCTTTAGTTTATATCATTAGCATATGCAACTTTCAAATCATTTATTAACAAATACCCGTACAAGGCAGGGATATGAAGTAGTTTTTTTTTAAAAACACAGTACCCACTAAAATAGCCCTCGTTTCGCCCATGTGTCGTCTTCTAAGGTCATCCACCTCAACTTTTTTTCAACTTAATTACGGATTTGTCATAATATATTTACGGTTTTGCCATTATTTCTTTAAAAATAAATTTCATTTTATAAGTGATTTACAGGTTATACCTCCACATGTCCAGATTTGTTACCTTATTAACCAATTTTACTTTCATCAGATTTGTTATTGATTTTAAGAATTTAGTTCAATTAACTATTTAAAATTATGCGAAGAATGTGTTAGTAGAGCCTCCTTTGTTTTGCTGATACAAATTAAGCCCCTTTATTTTTGTTACTAAACAAACGAACCTAGTTGATACTATATTAGAGAAAAAAGGCCTAATTAACCAACTCACCTTAAACTATTGATATCTAATTATTAATTTAATAACATATATTTTTTAAATTATCTAATCACTTTTATAATCATATTTTTAAAAAAATCACTCACAATTTACCTAATTTTTTTAATTACTTAATTGTTTTAAAAAATGCGCCCATAATTTTTTTTTGATTTAAAATAATACACAAACGATTCACATAATTAATTTTTAAATCTTATAAAATATGGAGATACTATTCTAAATTTGTGGTGTTTTGACGGTGTTAAATATTATAATCCTAAATCTCCATTCAAAAAAAAAAATTTGGGTGGTTACAAAAAAATGTGAAATACTTAAATGTACTTAATGTATATTTATATTAATATTTAGAAAACATAAGTTGATTTTATAACCAACAAATAAAATAGTAATAGAATAAAATTTATTTTAAATAAAATCCACATAAGTATAGACCCTAAACTAATTTTAATATAAATCAATCAATAACCTCAATAGTAAAAGAAAGAATTTGGCCTACTAGGTTCTTTTTGGTTTTTTGTTAAAGAAATTATACCCCATATTTTTTTTACCACTTTCATTTAATGGTAGGTAAAACTAATTAACCCTTCTATTTAAAAAAAATGTTTGTTATTTGTTATTTGTTATTGAAGTGTAAGTTTTAATTTTTTTAAAAATGAATTTGTTTTTTTATTTTCTTTTATTAATTTTTTTTCGCTTTTTTATTTTCTTTATTTTTTTTTTAATTTTCTGGAATGAAGAATTTTTCACATACCGGAATTTTCACATACCGGAATTTTCACGTACCGGAATTTCCAATACCGGAATTTCACATACCAAAATATCACAAACCGGAATTTCACATACCGGAATTTTCACATACCGGAATTTTCACATACCAAAATTTCCAATACCGGAATTTCACATACCGAAATTTCACATACCGGAATTTCACATACCGGAGCTTCACATACCGGAAGTTCACATACCGGAAGTTATCATACCGGAAGTTTTCATATCATACCGGAAGTTATCATATCATACCGGACGTTATCATATCATACCAGAAGTTATCATACCGAAAGTTATCATATCATATCGGAAGTTATCATACCGGAATTTATTTTTTATTTTCTTTTATTTTTTTTTGTCTTTTTTATTTTCTTTATTTATTTTTTTATTTTTTTGGAATGCATACCGGAGTTTCATATACCGGAGCTTCACATACCGGAAGTTCACATACCGGAAGTTATCATACCGGAAGTTATCATATCATACCAGAAGTTATCATACCGGAAGTTATCATACCGGAAGTTATACCAAACAAACTAGAATTAAGAATTACATACCGGAGAATTACATACCGGAAGTTATAAAAATGGTATGAGCAAAAACGCAACATTTAGGTATCAACCTTGAAGCAACAAAAATGTCTCTAAAAATGGTATAACCTTCTTCTTTGCCAAGAGACGATCAAGACAATTGTCAGCATCACCCTGAGCGAGCAAAGGTTGTAAATTCACCAGTGTAAACATCATTGGCATCCGGTATGAACCTCCGGTATAAAAAATTTTTGTAATGAACTTCCGGTATGAAAAATTTCGTTATGAACATCCGGTATGAACTTCCGGTATAAAAAATTTCGGTATGAACTTCCGGTATGAAAAACTTCGTTATGAACTTCAGGTATGAACTTTCGGTATGAACTCCCGGTATGAACGGTATGAACTTCCGGTATGAACTTTCGATATGAACTTCCGGTATAAAAAATTTCGGTATGAACTTCCGGTATAAAAAATTTCAGTATGAACTTCCGGTATGAAAAACTTCGTTATGAACTTCCGGTATAAAAAATTTCGGTCTGAACTTCCGGTATGAAAATTTTCGTTATGAACTTCCGGTATGAACTTCCGGCATAAAAAATTTCGGTATGAACTTCCGGTATGAAAAAATTCGTTATGAACTTCCGGTATGAACTTCCGGTATGAACTTCCGGCATGAACTTCCGGTATGAACTTCCGGCATGAACTTCCGGTATGAACTTCCGGTATGAACTTCCGGCATGAACTTCCGGTATAAAAAATTTTGGTATGAACTTCCGGTATGAAAAATGTCCGGTATGTAGATGTCCGGTATGTAAAATGTCCGGTATGTAAATGTCCGGTATGTTAATGTCCGGTATGTAAATGTCCGGTATGAAAACATAAATAAAAAGGGAAATAAAAAAAATAAAAAATAAAAAACAAATTCAGTAATTAAAATCAAAATTTACGTAACAAACATCAAATGTTCATCCTTTTTTAATAGAAGGGTTAATTAGTTTTACATTACCATTAAATGAAAGTGGTAAAAAATGATAGGGTATATTTACTAAATAAAATAAAAAAAACCTACTTTAGCGCAGTAAAAAGTAAAAGTACGTGTTATGATTTTGTTAGAATTGGAATTTCATCTCATAAAAAGTAAACTTTAGCGCAGTAAATGATGTATTTATTTAAAAATAATTTCCCTTCCAATAAATTGGACTTTTCACCTTCTTCAAATTGGGGCAATGATCTGAAAGGCCAACTTTACCAGTATGAAGATAAGATGCTACAAGAGATGCAAACCAATCATTACATAACATATTATAAGTTTGTAGGTTAGGCCGTTGGGGTGCCACGAAAATTACAGTTGAATAAAATCTCTCACTAAAGAATCGAAGCTTATACATACAAGATGAGAAAAATTGCTCAGAAATCACAAATTGAGGTGTGCAAAGAGAGAAGGAACGAGATCTACGACCGACCACGCAAGGCCAGCATACTGCAGAAATCTTATGCCGGTGTCCACGTCGAAGGAATCCTGATTTGAGAAGAACAAAACCTTCTGAGCGAACCCCAACGACTGCTTGTTCGGGTTAGAGCCATGCTTTGCACCTGGGGCTGGTGATCCTTTTAACCCGGGGAGGTAGGTGCTTGATTTGATTGGAAAGCCCATTGCATTCAGAGCCAAGGGCAGGATCCACATTGCTAGGGACTTGCTACAGAACTTGACGATAAGGATGGTCGGAATGCCAACGACAACTCGACCCATGAAGACTACACCGGTAAGCTCGGGCATAAATATGCGTGGAACGGATTCGTGGTGAAAATGATGGTATGTTTGCTGCACTCCTGCAACCTAGAGGGGTTGGAAACCATAATATCACTTGCACAAGTTGAGAAGGACGCATTTATATAACAAGACAAAGAAGTGCTGATCATTTTCCAAATCCTTGTAGAATAATGTTCTTGGATTAACTTTTGCCACAGAACGAAAAAGGAATTTGTGTTGATGCTCACTGAGGAATGGTGTACTTACAATTCCAAATGCAACGCCGTTAAAGGCAGTATGAAACTCATAGCTTGGGGTTGGAAACTCAGGAGTTGGATAGGCAAAAAGCAATAGGAAGCTAAGGGCAGCCCAGAATAACGTAACTGCAAAGGAACAAAAATCAATCATTAACAGTATACATAGCAGCTGAAATCAGCGAAGGTTTCCTCCGTTAACTTATTGTTCTTGATGCAAAAGCAAATAAATTCCATGATTCCATGGTTGACTTCAGGGAATCCACTAAACCAATCCTGAAACAAATTTCAATTTGCATCCAATTCCACCAGTGGAAGATTAGGTTAAGTAAAATACTCCTGGTTTGGTTGGCCTTCTCGCCAACATAGTCAGTCAGTCTATCTAGTCCTAGAAGACGTTCCTCCACATTAGGGTTGTAATATGAGATGGGCTACTCGGGTTTGGCTCATCAAAAGCTCGGCTTGAGCTCCTTCACTTTCTAAACGAGGCGAATATGAACACATTTGAAAGCTTGTATAAAATTTAGGCTCAGTTTGTTTATAAACGAGCCGAGCTTGAGCATGCCAATGCTCGGCTCGTATTACACCCCTACTCCCTATCCATCCCGAAATGAAAAACAATCAACATACAAGTGAAGGACTAAAGGAATAATAAGAGAAGTCATCGGTTAAAGCAACAAACTCAGATGCTTATCTTATAGTCTCAAAAAAAAATATTTTATGCTTTCATTAAAGGTTTTGATTTTTCCAGCTCTTCCCTTGATCACTCATACACTGCAATTGCTGAAGATCATATCAACACTTAAAGTAGGATTATATATGCATCAAGATCCATCACAAGGCTCATACTGTTGTATGGTGAATAATATTATCTAAAAAAGGGAAAAGAGGATTTATATAATTGTTGCGGAAATGCGGAATTACACAGTTTCCTAGGATTTTGTTCTCTACATGGAATCATTGATCTTAAATCATAAATAGTCCACATCCAAAGCTTCTACTTGTAAAATAGTAGATACCTACATTTTTTTTTTTTGTTATTACTCTATTCATCTTGTTATGTGTTCCTGTCTGTTATCTTGTAACAACATTCAATTATGCAGATAAATAAACAAGCATCAAATTGCCAAAAGATCTTATTTTGCATTACAGCATCTAATATTCATTAAAACACTAAGTAAGGAAATATAGATATGCTTACCATTTTGCCCAGACACAACAAAGTTGTCAAGAGAATCATGTACTTTAAGCCAGCATGTAAGGATAATCAATCCCATAATAAGACCTCCGATTATATCAATCAAGCTGTGCATGCCCAAGTATATTCTTCCTAATAAAAGAAACAGATTAAGCAGGGTTAGAAAATTTGATAGTATTCCCTAAATTTCAACAAGAAAATCATCTTATAACATACCGAGTGCAATGAGACTGATGAAGACGCATACACCAGAAAGTGCAGCAATTTTCACCAGGCTATCACTACCCTCGCTGTATGTTATCAGATAACACAATAGGTATCTGCAAAAACATCCAAGGAAATTAGAATCTATCAGCATAATTTCTATATCAGAAACAAATAGATTTTTTATGTACGGCAAGACATAAAGATGTGGATAGCTACAGAATTCACAACTTATACATAAAGTGTAGCAAGATAAACTCCACGTATGAGTACATTGAGTAGAGAAAACTAATCTACTGAGGGTAGAATATCTTCAAAAGAAATGTTGTAGAGCACTGTTTTTTTCAAAATATTTTCAGTCACTCAAAAACAATAGCCTGTAATGTCCCTTTGTCGTGCATGCAATTTCACAATTCGAGTAAAATATGTAAAAGTTATGCACTTCAACAGCTTAGAGGGAACACCTCGTAATATAGTTAATAGTCTGGATTCTGGAATAATGCAGAATGTTGATGCTATTGATAGGTAAATTAGCCTAGCGAAAGAACTCCCAAGGAAATATTAATCACCCAGATAAGCAAACAGTGTTGAGAGTGTGAGATGAAGGCAAGCCATATTCATGAGCATTCTCTTCCTCATCTTTTGTAGCAATCACCCTTCTAACAGGTGGACAGCTGGGTCTAGGAGCTGATACCACATCCTATCACCACCAAATAAAATCACTTTTATAAATTAAAGCTTCACCTTGAGAATTCTCACTAAGAAGCTACCAAATAAATCAATTCAACGTTAAAAAGGAAAAGAATTAGGGGCAAAAACCTTGACACAATTCCCAGTATAATCACAGAATGCCATCAAAAGGGTCATCTGCCTCGCCAATTTCCCATGGCCACTCTAAAATATGCAAATAAAAAACCCACATAAACACAAAAAGCCCACAACTAAAACTAAATGGTAAAAGGAGAAGAATAAATAAAAAATACCCAGAAAAGGAGAGGGAGGAAGCCGGTGTAGAAGGGCACGGAAACTACACAGGACAAGACAGAGAAGAAAGCATCCAAGAACTTATGCTGCAATTTCTGCAAAACCCCGTCAAACCAAAATCGATACATATCACAAAATCCTCAAAAAGGGGAAACAATTAAATTATCAGTAAACGAAATTTGGTAAGTTGCAAAGATTGACCTGGATCTGAAGAATAAAAGGGGTGCCAGTGGTGACATGGTAGATTATCCATGGCTGGCTCAAAGATCGAAGTTTCTGGGTTACATTGAGCATCGAAGAAACCACAATCCATGAAAGGAGGCCGGATAAAGTAGCCACCTGCCACGTCGGGATGCTCTCCATTCTCCCTCTCTCCCCTTTCTCTTGCTCTCTCTCCCCTACTTGGTGTCGAAGAGGGACGATAAAGAAAGGGGAAATTCACCAGGCGAAGAATATTCAAATCCTCATTCTGGTATTGAAAGCGTCCATGGCCGAGAATTCTAAATTGGCATGCGATGCGAGTTGCGCACCGTTGGATTCGTGACGTCAGAGAAGAACCCTAAGCGGCCTAAAAAGGCAAAATAAATACATATCCTTATTATGCTTACAACGTACCATGGTTTTCCTTTCAATAATCACTTTATATTTTTACCTCCAACCCTGAACCTGAAATAGTGTATTTTTACCCCTTCCTCTTCTAATATAAAGCTCTAGATTTTGATCCTCTCACTCAGTCTCCTATTTCTCGGATCTAGACACCATCTTTGTTGGCCATGTTAGGAGACAACAATTCCCCTTTAATCGGAGACATAATAGCATTTTCAGATCTAGGCACTATCTTTACCAACTCCGGCCTCTCATATAAGCTCTTCAGCCTCCTCTCTCCTCTTTGTCGGGGTTCTAGGGTTTCATGGTTCTGAATTTGTGAAGCTTCGTTTTTTTAGGTTTCCAACAATATCACTTCAAATCTCACCTTCTCACCTTCATCTGGCAAATCAATTTTGCGGCTTCTCCCTTGGTTTCAATCCCCGATTCTCTCTTGCCCCCGCTTCTTCTTTATCTATTGTGTTTTGTTTCGATTTGCTTTTGTTCTTCTCGAATTTCTTCTATTTTGGTTGAATCCGAAGAATTGTGTATTTTATACAATGTGCAATTACTAATGATGAGTCAGGACATTAAATATGAGGATATAAATAGTTTGACAATATTAGGGGTCATGGTTTTTGCTAGTAGTTTACCATGATCGGTGCGTTTATATGATAAGTTTATTGTTAATGCAGACATGTCCTACGAGGTCACACCATAACAAGCGGATGAACATGATCAGTTTCTGAGAGGATTACCATACAAGAGTATACTACAAAATATATTATGAAGTTGGTTATTAATAGTTAATCAAAATTTATTTCTTTTAAGGTTTAAGAAGTTAAAACCTAACCTAATACTAGAGCAAAAATTTGCAGCCCCTTGGATGGCCGATTTTCCCATTCCCAAAAGGCTCTCTCATTAGCCTTCATTTTTTGTTTTAGTAATCGAAGGTTAAGGCGATATTTGTTTTGTCTTCGGTGTACCAACTACAAGAGTAACATTTGAGACTCTATATATCCTCAAAAGAGTTTTGAACACGCATCAAAGGTAATCCCTCTTCCGCTTGTCTAATCTGATATGCATGCGATCCATGGTTTAGGCGTTTAGGAAATTGTTTCCTGAAACTTAGCTTTATATATCTAAAATCCCAACAATGGTATCACACTTGCATACAAGATTAGATCAAATTGAAAAGGCCATGAGTTAATGCACGTACTGATTGTTTTCTTTCGATTACAAAAGAGATTGTTTGTATGGATTAATTTGCATGATTAAGGTGTAAAATTGAATGATAAAACCCTTTAATTTTCGGCAATATAAGAGAAAATAAGTTGTTGGAATTCATGAAATTTCATGCATAACACATGTTATAGGTTTAATTCATGCAATTGTTGCTTAAGATATGAACAAACATGCGAAATTTTGAATTTTTTTCATGCTTAATTGATGAATTAAAGGTGTTAAAATTTCTGGATTTTTTCCCATGAAAATTTTCAATTTTAAGTGAGAGAAAAACGGGATTTTAATCATATTATGAATCCGGTAAAAATTTCACCGGAACAGGCTCACCGGAAAATTGTTTTTTGGTAAACCACCGGCCTTCCGCCAACCTTGCCACTGCACAAGGGTTGATGTCGCTAGGGTATGGGTGTGGGGTAGGGTCCATTTTAGGGTTTGAGTAATATCCTTGGTAATTATCTAATATGATTATCTAGTTACCTAAATGATAATATTGTTTCCTGAAAGATATTATATGAGATATGCTATCTAGATAAATTTGATTTCTATTTAGAAATAAGTATTTATTTATATTAGGATATATGATATCTTGACTTAATTAAATTCTTTCTTAAAATAAAACATACCCACATTTTATGGAAAGTTGCTTATTTTGTATAAGGTTTTTAATTTAGAAATGTTCTAATTTTAACAAGTTACTAAAATGATGCATATGTCTAATTTTAACAATGATCTAACGTTTGAAATTTTATAATATTGTAAAGTTATTAATTTTGAAAAGTTATCATAACTGAAAAGTTACTATTTTTGGAAATGTTATAATTTTAGAAAGGTTCCAAATTTAGAAAGTTTATACCTTTGACATTTTAATGATTAATACATGACATTAATACCACACTCAATATAATTGATTAAAACAATAGCGGAAAGGAGTTTCCAATAATATTCTTACTTCTTATGTGATAAAGTGTTTGATGTGTGTTTACACTAGTACAAAAAAGCACATTGGTTATGGTACATTTAACACGGTTTCGTATTTTGACGTGGTAATTATGCAAATTCAACATTTTTACCATGGTTGCACAGAAAACCGTGTTAAAAATACTTACAATTTAGCTCAGTTCACCGATTAACCGTGGTAAATTTATTGAATCACCCATTTTAACACGGTTACCCTGCGAACCGTGTTAAAATATTTGTTATAATAACACGGTTACATGTAACCATGTTAAACTTGTGTATCATTTATCACGGTTCTCTTCGAAACCGTAGTAAAAATGTTTACAATTTACCACGGTTACTCTTCAAACCGTGTTAAATTAGCGTATAAACACAATTTACCATGTCTTTCAATTAACCGTGTTAAATATTTTTGAAAAAATAATTTGAAAGTTTTTTCGTAAAGCGCGAGATTTGCCGGTTCTGTTCGAGACCGTAGTAAAAATGTTTACAATATACCACGGTAACCCTTCAAACCGTGTTAAATTAATGTATAAACACAATTTACCACGTCTTTTTAACTAACCGTGTTAAATATTGTTTAAAAAATAATTTAAATTTTTTTTAGAAAGCGTGAGTTTTGTCGGTTCTCTTCGAATCCGGTGTAAAAATGTTTACAATTTACCACGGTACCCTCCAAACCGTGTTAAATTAGCCTATAAACACAATTTACCACGTCTTTTAATTAACCGTGTTAAATATTGTTTAAAAAATAATTTGAAAACTTTTTAGAGAGGGCGAGATTTTCCGGGAACTAAAATTTTTTTCATTAAATCCGCGTTAAAAAGCACCGATCAACCGTCAATTAAGTTCAAGGTGGTTGATTAATTATTTAATTTTTATTTTTATAATGTATCTTTTTTTAACCTACAGCGCACTTCTGCGTCAATTAGGTTCAAGGTGAGAAGCCTGAACTTATTTTATTTAATCAAAATTAAGTTTGAAGATGTCATGATTCTTTACATTATTTTAATTCTTTTCTCCTCCCTTTAAATATTCATACTACTTCCAAGTGGAGATCCAAAAGGGAATTCAGTTAGTTTATAAAAAAATCAGCAAGGTAATGATTATTTTCAGAAAATATTAACAAGGGAGTTTAATTGGTTTAAAAAATTAGCAAGGTAATTGAATTGTTATTAGAAATAATTCAGCAAGGGAGATTAATTGGTTTAAAAAAATAGAAAGGCAATTAAATTATTTTTAGAAAAAAATCAGCAAGAGAGTTGAGTTGGTTTAAAAAACACAGCAAGATAATTGAATTGGTTTAAAAACACCAGCAAGGTAATTGAATTGGTTTAAAAATTCAACACGACAATTGAATTGTTTTTTTAAAAAGTCAGTCATTGCATCTGAATTGTTTACAAAACAATCAGCAAGAAGGAAAGCAGCATGAGAAAATCATCAGGGTGATTGAATTTAAAATCAACAAAGTAATTGAATTGTTTTACATTGTATATAACACGAGAAAATGACAAGTGCAGGAATAATCCATGATTAAACTATAAACTGAAACAATGAGCTGCTATAAAATGAAACCGACAACAGGAGAAGGAAAATCAGTAGGAGGAATATCATGGTAGCCACAATCAATGCACTTCGGCTGCAATAAAAACATTGTAGCCAATCAAACCTTGAAAGCCAAATGTGTCGCATAGATTTAGCCTTAGGTGCTAACATTAATAAACAAAACCTAAACCAACAAGAGGAATATCTCATGCTTTAAAAAATAAGCAGGAGTAATATTTGCTAACATCAGTAAACCATTATAACAACTCATTGTTTACAAGCTGGAAATTAACTACGACAATGAACCAACGAACCTACACGTTACTCACATTACAAAAGCATCAATGGAAAGTAAATGCGTACAAAATGAATTATAAAAGTTGGATACAAAATTGTTTTTCGGTTACACGAAAACCCTAGGATGAAACAATATAAAGGACACACGTCATCAACAAGACACTCGCAACACAACTATACATTTGGAGGCGGCGTGCAATCAAAGCATGCTTTGTTGCGCTAATCTTGGTGTTGTCGATTGCGAGAGACAACTGGACATTTGAAACTTGCAAAGCAGCAAGATGTTCATGAAGACTATTAATCCTTTGTGAACACAAATAGATGTCTGATATGCAAATCTCATGTGTTGATAGGCTGCACTTAATTCTTCTTAAGAAACAAGTAGGCATTCTCTAACTCCTTGCGCAATCTCTTGTATGCGTCTTACATCGGGATTACTTGATGACATATCGATGAACTCGTTGTCAAGATCTTGACTCAATTTCTACAATGTAAAATATGTTATCAGGTACCACTATTGGCAAAGAATAAAAAGTTAAAAGAACTACATATTGAAAAAAAATATAAGCATTAGAAGAGTAGACCACACCTGCGACTTCAACTAAGGACTCAACCCTATCTAGGTTCCATAGATTAATATGAGATAATCATTTTGTGTCCTAGTTTCTGGGCTATATGAGGAATTTTTGAGACTCTCACGCAAAAGGGGTTGTTGGATCATTTTGTTTGCGAGGATCTGTACATGCTCAATTTCTACAAGTTTCAGATCTGATTTATTTTTCTAGTGCTTTTGCTTGTGACCCGTGCAATTCATGTTTATAGGCTTATATGTGCATGGCCAATTTTTCTTATAGATTGTGATGTATGCATGCTCAAATCTTGTTTATAGGCTACATGCTCAATTCTTGCTTATAGGTTGATTTGTGTTGTCGGTTCCATTATTTGTGCAGGCTTATTCGTTGGATGTAGTATTTGTGTAGGCTTTTTTAAGCATCAGATTTTGATAGGTGGAGATAACAAACATTACGAAATGATTAGAAAAGGAAAGAATTACTCACAAATGTACAAACTTATCCATAATCATCTCCAATACATCAACTTCTTCCAACCATTTTACTGTCTCGGTGCAATTTGCAAAAATACTTTCATCAACACCAATCACGCAAACCAAAACCTTGCACACAAAAACCATCAGACTAGTTCATCAAACACAATAGAAAAAGAAAGGATTTTTCCGTTTGGTGCCCCTAGGTTTTTAGCTTTTCCGGATGGTGCCCAAAGTTTTTCACGTTTCCGTTTGGTACCCCTGAGTTTTTGGCTTTTCCGGATGGTGTCCAAAGTTTTTCACGTTTCCGCTTGGTACCCCTGAGGTTTCGGCTTTTCCGGATGGTACCCTTATTTCTTATTATATGTCTAAAATAACGTTTCTTATATTAAATTTAAAAAAAATAGGGGGGAAGATTATAACAATTTTATATTATAAATTTGAAGACAAGTATATTTTAATTAAACAAATTTAATCAACTATTAATAAATTATGATATTTTTTAAAATACAAGGTTTTTACATATTATTTTATGATTTTTAATATATTTATTACTATTTAATACTTTATCATATTTTTCCATCAAAACATGAAATATTTTTATGTTTTATAGAGAATAATTTTTATGAAAAATTTTCCCTATTTTTTTATAAATTTAATATAAGAAACGTTATTTTGCATCAAAACATGATTTTTATACAAATTTTTTTTTATCATATTTGTTAAAATAATTTTTATGTTTTATTTGATATATGAAATAAATCATTGATAAATGTATAACGCAAAATATTCAAATTGGTTTCGGTTTTTCAGAAAAAATTAATAATTATTGATAAATGTCCGTTTTGAATACTATTTCACCTTTTCAAAATGAAAAAAAAAATCCTACTTAAATTTTAATAAAACTATTGAAATGTACATACAAAACTCATGTTTTTTTATAAAAATTATTATGTATAAATTTTTTTTTCATGTTTTGATGCAAATATGATAAATTATCAAATAGTAATAAACATTTTAAAAATCATAAAATAATATATAAAATCTTATATTTTAGGAAATATCATAATTTATTAATAGTTGATTAAATTGGTTTAACTAAAATATACTTGTCTTCAAAATTTATATAATATAAAATTGTTATCATTTTTTAATATAAATATAATATAAGAAACGTTATTTTAAACAAATAATAAGAAATAAGGGTACCATCCGGAAAAACCGAAATCTCAGGGGTATCAAGCGGAAACGTGAAAAACTTTGGACACCATCCGGAAAAGCCAAAAACTCAGGGGTACCAAACGGAAATGTGAAAAACTTTGGGCACCATCCGGAAAAGCCAAAAACTCAGGGGCACCAAACGGAAAAATCCAAAAAGAAAACACCAACATATAGAAAGCACTCTCGGTTATGTAATAGTACAAACTCCCAACATCATAAGAATGTATTTCATTTGAAATTTCTACTTTTCATAATAAAAGTGGGATTCTTTTCAGCAGAGGGTTTGTATAATAGATGTACATACTTAAAGAAGGCCAAAAAACGTGATTTAGAAATACTTATTGCTCTGTACTCATCCCTCTATTTTCTTCCTTTCACTTGTCATTCAAGGTTATAGTGTTTTTGGACAAACCTAAATCATAAGAAATAGTACCCAATTTCTAATGCCTATACCAACTTACTATCCTCATCACATTTTCAGTGCAGATGCAAATTTTCAAGTAGCTCAATTTCATTCTCTCTTAACTCTTAAACCTAAAACAATGTTTGTTGATGATTACCTATAAAAACCAATCCAGAGATTAAACTGCTAGATTCACATACCTGATCATCTCCACAATCTAAGCATCCCCACCCACGACGAAAATGGTCGTTGCCGTTGCAATCCAGGACCGCATTCTTCCTCGCCATCACCGCCTCTCAAACACGTTCATAGGAGAAGACGGTGGCGGTTGGTGAAATTACATGTAGCCAAATACCTTGCCGATATAGTAACGAGTAGAAACCACGGGATTTACAACTGAAACTGGGTACTAGAGCTGAACTTCGTCGTCTTCGCGCAAGTGTAGCAGAGGAAAGGAGTGAATCGTCGTTTTGTGTGTTTTTTCTGTATTGAGGAAACTCAGGAAAGCGCCTGTGAGTGTGAGGCGCAACAAATCTTTTTTTTTTTAATCTTTGTGTGCATTATGAAGCGTATGAAAGTGAATGGATATTGGCGTGTCTTTAGTAATATACTAGCGTGTAGATGGCTTTCGGCTTAATTAAATCTATCTTCTTCTTTTTTAACCTAGATAGAACAAGACACGTATTGCACAGCTGCGTCTCCTCTTCTCAAAACTATATTGCCCGCCGCGTCAATCTCATCGATTTCTCACGTACAGCGCACTTCGATCTTTCAGCCGCCGGAACTCTCAGCCCAGCCACCTGAACTCTCAGCCCAGTCGTCGATTGCAGGTACTCCGGCCCCTTTCCCGTTCTGCTTCCGCTTCATCCCTAATTTCTAGCATAGCCGCCGATCGCAGGTATCTAATTTCCGGCCGTCTTCAGCGTAGATCTCCTCTTCTCACAGCCCTCTGCATCGACGTCTCCTTTTCTCGAAGTTGTCTTGCCCGCAACGTCTCATCTTCTCACGTACAACACTTCGATCTCTTGTGCGCCCAGCCGCCAGAACTCTCAGCCCAGCCGCCGATTGCAGGTAATATCCGGCCCCTTTCCCGATCTGCTTCTGCTTCAGTTTTCTGGCCCAGCCGCCGGTGATCTAATTTCCGGCCCTACTTTCTGCTTATGCTTCAGCCCTAATCTCCGGCCCCTTTCCCGATATGCGTCTCACCGCTGGGATATTGTAGCCAAGACGAGACTGCAGTATTTGACCGGCCGCCGGCCTTCCGTCGCCACCAACACCGACGAGACTGCAGGCCTGCACCTTGCCGGCCGTCAACCGCCTTCCCTACCGGGTGTCACTTTTAGGTACGTGAGACTTATGCATTACGTATTTGATTTTGAGAATTATGCAGCATTTGATTTTGATAATTTTCAGAATTTGTGTGTTAAATTTTGTGGGTTCATATATATTATAATGAAGAGTGAAAAAAGTTGGCTTTTTTCTTCAAATGATTTGGATCTTTTCATTGAACATTGTACAGTGCTATGACTGCAGTCCACACTCCATGTCAAGATTTCATACTATATTTGTTTGGTTTTAAAGTGAGGGGGTAAAAGAAGAGTACAATTTTATGCTTTTTTTTACTCCTATCTCATAGAAAACACAAGAACTGAAGCTGATATTACTAATAAAATATTGATTGTGCATTTATCAAATGAAACTAAGGGGTGTAAAAGAAGAGTACAATTTTGTGCTTTTTGACTCCTATCTCAAAGAAAAACACAATTTTGTGCTGTAATTTAGTTTTATGATTTGGGTTTGTCACACAACAATAGAAACATAACTATTTAATGTGAGATTAATAATGGTGCCTTTATGATCAATTGCCATTTAAGAATGTAGTCTTTTAGTTATCTTTGTTATCAAAAGTTTGTTATGAAATGTGTTGGTTCACTCTTCAAATTATTAGTTTATAAGAAAATGTGATGACTATTCTCTAAATTCATTAATGTTGTGTAATAGCTAGGATTTCCGAATTTTAATTAATGTTGATTAACTTAATCAGTGATAGCAATTGACATATAACTCGCGAAGATTGCGTAAGTGTTGAGTATAAGTCCCACCGTTATGTTTTTGACGTAATTTTGGGCTTATGGTGAAATTTTCACTTTTTCCCCGGGTAATTATTTTTACCCTCCGGTATTATTTGGAGCATTTGGGAGCTCCAATTAATAAAAATGCAGTTGAAAGAAATGATCAGGACATCGGACATGTCCTAGATATGAAATAACATGGAAAGGCAAAACGGCCAAAAGAGTCGCTATTTCGTTTCTTAACGGCTAAGAAAGACGGCTTAGGAATACACGTTTTCCGAGGAAATTGTGGAATAATTATCCCTACAATATTCAAGATTTATTGTTCCAATTTCGAGAAGTTTGGAGAAGGGGGTTCAACCCGCCATTGGATCGGTTAAAGGATAATTATCGACTTCGCTAAAGGATAATTATCGACTTCACTATAAATAGCGAAAAATCGTTTATTAATTCATTTCCTTTCACGTTTCCTCGTAAAAGCTCTAATTTCTCTCAAACTTCAAATTCAGATCTACTCTCCGTTTCTAATCCGATTTCAATTCTGTTTGAGTTTCTGGATTCCTCTCTTCATTCTCTTCATATCGGTACCAAGTTTCTACATTTCCGAGCAGATAAGGACCTGGTCGAGCATATATGTCACCAGGACAGTTCCGTCGCTCAGATTCCGGTGAATTTGATGTTGTACATGCGTAGCCTGCGTCGTTGTGATTCCGAATCTTCTTTCAGATCGTCAATCGGGTTAGTAACGAATAAGTTATGAATTTATTCATTTTCCGTACTGCAATTTGGCCTAAATTGACCTTAGACTTTTCAAAATGGATAATTAGAAATTCCATTATGATCATTATATTATTCTGGTGTTTGTGGGTTGTTTGTTTGATGAAATATGATGACAAGTGGGTTTAGAAATGACATGCGGGCAAAACGTTATTCTGGTGAAATTTAATTAATTAATTAAAGGTTAATTAATTAAATTAGGATTAAATTTGAGATTAAGGAATACTGATTAGATGCATGCTAGGTGTCAGAATGAGTTGAGGATCATGATGATGTTATGGATATCGGTTATGGCTTTAAGGTTTAGTATGTGTATGAGTATGATGAGATGTTATGTTGAGGATATGCCTTAGGCATTTATAAATGTGTTGAGGATCTGAGGTTTAGATTTGAGATATAGGTTGATTGTGGTTAGTGAGACGAGTCTTCTAACCTTTGCAGTATGTGATTGTGTGTGCCTTGCTATTGCAGGCATTGATTACTTCCCCAAGGGGAAGCTGTGACGTGGTACAGATTACGAGTATATCAGGTAAGTCCATAGGACTTACTTAGCGTACAGTTGTGGATTGTATGATTGTGATGGTTGTGTGTGTTCATATGATTGTGCATTTATAACCTAAACCGGACTAGGATGACCATTCATTATATTTATTTGGCCCAAGTGTATTATAACGGGAGGTAACCACTGGTCTCCGCCTGCTGGGTTAGGAGGAGGTGCCCTGAAGATGATCTCACAGGAGGGGACGAGTGACGGTCACCCCCATGAAAAACTCCTGTGTTACGTTGGATGGGACGGGGTTCTTGAGGCTCCTCGTGTTACAAAAGAAGTTGAATTAGTAATGGAATAACGTCATTAAAGATAATAAATGAATGTGTGTGACATTGCATGTATGAGTTGTTCTGATGTGTTTGTGCTATTACTATCATGCTTATCTTTTGCTGTAGCTAACGGTGTATACCGTATTGTAGTTGATCTGCAGGTTAGGAAGACTGCATAGTGAGTCAGATGGTGTGACCAGCCGAGGATTTCTGTACATTAGGATGCGTGGGTTTGGGATATTTTGTACCAGTTGATGTTGTTGTTATGGTTTTGTACTCGGCTTTGAGTTTGTAAACTCTTTTGTTGTATTATACAACTTTTATGTATTTGTTTTTACTCTACTTGTGCCTTATTGTAAGATCCAATGAACTTGTTGTCAGGCTAGGGTAAGGATCCATTGTGAGATCCTAGCCCAATGTAGCATTCCGAGTCCCGCGGATTTGGGGTGTTACATGTTGATTATTTTGTAGTGCCCTCACCAGAAAAATAATGCAAATTGTGGTTATTATGTCCTTCGATTTATTCAAGAGATTATCGCAAGAGGACAAGATCAAGTTCCTAAGAAGGTATGTGTATAATTGTAGTTACTTCTCTAAATATTATTAGTGAAGTTCACTATACTTATGGCTTGCATCAGCTATATTCACTTTGCTTGTGTTGTCATGTATATATGACATATTTTCTCACTAAATCGTTTCCTCTTAAATGACAGTGGTTTTCGGAGTCAGCTAAGTCGGTGTCGTATTCACAAAAGCAAATCAATGAGGTTCGAGATCAGTGGGTTAGTTATGTGCAACAATTCATACGTGTACACTAGTTGCATTGGTTTCATTAAGTTGAAAGAACGGATATTGAAGTAAATAGCTAGGTATCTTATGAAATTCTTATGGATTTTTATTGATTACTATTTTGAGATGATCGAAATGATTATTGTTGTCAATTGACATGGTTATATTTGATTGATCGATCATCATGGTGTTGTTGATGATTTTCTTTGAGTATTATTTGTCGGTTAGCCTGCCATTTAGCTTGTTCATTGTGTTGGATTACTACAGGTGTACGGTATATATGCGCAACAATATAGCATAATCAAAAAAGAATATATAGTATTACTTCGGTTGTAGATGAAATTGTAACACCCCGAATCCGCGGGACTCGGGGCGCTACGGGTTGGGACCTCACAATGGGTCCCGACCCTTAGCTTGACAACAATTTCACCGGATCTTTCAACAAGACACAAATAAAGGCCAAAATGAAATACATTTTATGCAATGCAATGAAACCCAAAACCTTACAAACAAAAGACTTCAGCCGAGATACAACCAAAAGACCAAATGCCATACACGTTGCATACAATATATAAAAAATACAAAACTCAAATACGACTCCAACCAAAACCCTATCCTAAAATGTACGGAACCCCGGCTGCCCACTCTTCCGGATCTTTCGGCCGCATTCCTAATCTGCAAGGCAATCTACAACAATCGGTATAAAACCGTTAGCTAATATTCGCAGCATTAGAAGCAAGGTGAAGGTACATACACACATACATCAACATAACACATAACATGCTCAAAACACACAAGTCCGGTTATTATCTTTTTATTATTAGGTCATATCCCGTTCTAATTCAACTTCTTTTGTGACACGAGAATCTCCCGAAACTCGCCTCAGTCCCCACTTACCGCAAGGAACGGTACGGATGCATCCGACCGTCTAACCACCCGGGCTAGTCGCCAAGAACCTCCTAACTCTACGCAAGAGCTAGACAAGTTGTCACCGCCCGTTATCATACACTTGGGCCAAATAATATATAAAGGTCGGTAATCCTATTCCGGTTTTATAAGTTATAATGAAAGCAATTAAACACACACCACCAAACACGCATCGAATCTAATACATAGAATACGAGCTAAGTAAGTCCGGAGACTTACCTCGTCCCAAAGATAATCCCACTAATCACCGCTCTCAACTTCCCGTCGGAAGGCACTCAACGCCTGGTCAAAACAAGGCACACAATCAACATCTCTCTCACCTACTAGAAGTCCTTAGACTTCTAGTCCCAATGATCTCGCAAGATCATAAACCATAACCATGATAGGATAACAACCACCTAATCCTCACGATCTCACAAGGTCAACCAAACACTCAACGTCCTACGATCCTCACAAGATAACATCAACACCTCGAGCCTTAAAACATTTCAAAAATCCTCAAACACTCACCTAAGGTCCAAAGCCACTACTTGACATTCACTCTAAGTTATGCTAGATCCATCCTAGCATGATACTAATACTAAACATGACTAAATCGAGTAAGATCATAAGCTCGGGGGAGAGGGTACTCACATGACGTCAAAAGACGGAAGGCGAACTTAGACTCGTTAGGCCTTTATCGGGGCACTTCCGGACCTAAAACCAAAGCTACAAAAATTTAGCGTATTAGCTAAATTTGATCGTAATATATATAAGATAAATTATTCTAAGGTAAACTCATTTTCAAAAGCAAACGCTAAAAACCCGCAATTAAACCCTTGAGTCATAATCTCGAAATTAATCCAACGAGGGTATAAAATATAAGGAAAGTCCCGCTTTTAAAAAAAGGATAAAACTCGCAAAAACGTTTTCCGGGACAAATCATACCATTCCAAAAACATGGGTCAAAATACGTAATTAAATATTGGGCCAAATTCCATAAATAAACCAACAAGGACACAATACGTAATATACATAATATAAGATCAACTCGTATATAAAATCCAAGGTTAAAACTCGTAAAAAAAATTTCTGGGCAACTCATGAAGTTCCATAAACGTTAGGATATGTTCTGAAAATAAAAACTAGGCCAAATCTGTAAGTAATTCAAATCAGTAGGGCACAATCTACAAATTCCAGAAGAGTGGGTCAAATTTGCAATAAACACAAAATACTGGGTCCATTCTGTAATTAAACGTAAAGATAGGGGCCCGAATAAAAAAAAAGGAAGAAGCCCTTTTCTTTCATCTGTTGAAACGCACAGCTTGCATCAGGGATGAAGCGCCGGCAGTTAGGGCATCCCGGGAGTGCGCTGGAGGACGAAGGCAGGTGGAGGAGGGAGGAGATTGCCGGCGCAGGGCGGTCCACTTTCTATGGTGGCGGTCTCCAGTCGACAAGGGAAGACAGGGGAAAAGGGCGAGACAACCGGAGGCTTCGACTGCTCGGAGTTCAGGCTAGGGTGAAGCGAGGGAGAGTACAACGAGGGGGCTGGGGCTCCGGCCGGGAGGAAGGCGAGGTGGAGCAGGGTCGAGGCAGGCTAGCCGCTCCCATGTCCGGTGGCTACAGACAGCCACGAGGGAAACACTGCGGGCAAGGCGACGGTAGGAAGGCAGTGGAGGCGGCAAGGATGCTTCTCCGGCGAGGCGCTGCGGCTTCCGGCGTGGCAGGAGGAAGGTAAGATGTGAGAGAAGGAGGGAGTTTGTTGTGCTGAGTGAGAAGGAGGGATTTTGCTGTGCTGAGTGAGAACAAATGGAGGGAGAGAAGTAAGGTTGTGAGAGGCTGGGCTGGGCGAGTCATCAGATAGCCAAGAGGAGGGGTTGTTTTGCTCAACTCTAGAGGAAGAAAGAAGGACCACAAGGCTGTTGCTTGGCCTACAATTTGATAGGGAGGAGGCTTTCTTGTGCAGGCTGCCAAAATCAGAACAAGGTAGCAGGGGTAGAACGAGGGGTCGGGGAAGAGAGAAAAAAGGAAAGGAGAAAAACAAATTAATAAAAGGCTAGGCTCGTCTTCAACATTCGGGAAGGGATTTTCGGATCGGAAACTCTTTTCCGAATAAAGATACGGAAATATGCGTGGATCGAATTTATAAATATAGAAAATTGCAAAATATATTTTGCGATATAGAAACCATTCTTGTAAATAATATTGCGAGATTCCAATAATAATAAAAAATACCGTTAAAATATTAATATAAATATATACTCATAAAATCAAATTTTACGACGTAAAATACTTATAAAACATACTTAAGATATTAAAATATCAATAACCGCCGAAAAAAATAAATCGCAAACGCGCCTAAAAAGAATTGGGCTGTTACAGAAACCGTGATAAACACATTTATCACGGTCAAATTCACATTTAACACGCGCTACTAATTTACCACGGTTCAGTATTATTACCCTGATTGAACATTATTACCACGGTTCTATAGAACCTTGGAAAACACGATTAACACGGTTCGAGGAGAACCGGGGTAAACACGATTAACATGGTTCGTGGAGAACCGTGGTAAACACGATTAACACGGTTCAAAGAGAACCGGTAAACACGATTGACGCGACACTTTTAACACAGTTGGGATGGAACCGTGGTAAAATGCATGTGGTAAAGATGATTACCACGGTCCATCTTAAGCGTGTTAAACGTGTTTACAACGGTTCGGCGCGAACCGTTGTAAACACGTTTAACACGGTTCACGCCTAACCGTTCTAAAACTGCATGTGGTAAATGTTTTTAACACGGTTGGGCTAGAACCGTGGTAAACGTGTTTACCACGGTTGAAACATGAACCGTGGTAAACCCGTTTAACACGGTTCTAGCCCAACCGTGTTAAACACATTTACCACAGGCAATTTTAGAACGGTTCAAAATCGTGTTAAATAATGCACACGGAACCGTGTTAAATGTGCATTTTTGTACTAGTGTTATGTGTGTATTTTATGTAAATATGCAATATGATATGCTTGTATGTATGTGTATGGTGATATGCTCGTGCATGCAGTTACTAGTATGACCCTAATTCGAGGATAGTTAAATACAATATGTGTATTGTTATGTTTTTATTGTACACGATATGCGTATCATTATGTATTTTTGTAATTTTTAATTTCTGCAAGAGTTATGTTAAATTCATTATACATGTAAAACAAGAATACCAAAGTCCTAAGGAGCTCGAAGGATGGAGATCCATGAAGGTTCAAGAATGGAGATTCTTGTTTTAGGGGACATACTATGAACTATTTATTAAATGCTTTAATTTCTCATTTGTATGCTTGCTTGTTATTTTTGCTATGTGTTCACATTAAAATAACAACCTCACATGCTAAAAACGCCCCGTAAAGGAATATTGAGAATTGTCTTTTCATATCATAACAGGTCGCTATCCAGAAATTTGTAGGATAGGTTCCACCAAAGCGGGGTGTCCTTACTTTAACCCAGACGCATTGCAGGTATGTTCATACTAAGAGGCATACTGCCTTGATATGGTTAACTCAACAAAAAACCAAAAGATAAAGTTTTAGAATTTGAGGCATAGAAATGAGTTCACATGAGATGTGTTCCCATCAACCAAGAATTATAAGGGGTTATAGTTAGTTAAGGAGTACACTTACCTTGATTATATGAAACTTAGGGTAGTGCTAAACTTTTCTAAGGTTCATGTATGACAGGGTCTTGGAATCATTTTTGCTTAGTAAGGGAATTGATATTATGAGTAGAAATGTGCAAAACTTTACTTGTTTGTAATTGTTATAATAGTTTAAAGCTTTTAAAAAATCGATCATAATTAATCTGCATTTTATTACTCTGTGTTTTTTGTATTCCACCATGTCAAACGAAAACCTCAAATTCACTTTTCGCTCCATAATCACCAAAAAAAAAATTAAACAAACACAACTTCCTTGATTAGGAGAGAATTCTGAGATTTGTTCTCAAGTTGGAGAACCAAGAGGATGTCTTGGAACATCCAATCCCCGAACTCACATTGGACTCATTTGATGAGGACCATGCGACGTATATGACAACTAGTGACAAGTCATGCAATGTCACATGTTTGATGCTAACTTCGATGGAACCAAGTCATTAACAAAGGCTTGAGGATCTGGACGCGTGTACAAACATGTCTAATCTCAAAGATCTCTTTAAGAAGTAGACTAGGCTTGAAGATACTCGACCTTGAAAGTTATCTTGCATTGCAAGTTAGAGAGATCCAAGTGTAACACCCCAAATTATGAGAACTTGGGGAGCTACTGGTTAGGACCACACAATGGGTCCCGACCATAGTTTGACAACAATTTTTCTTGGATCTTACAACAAGGCACAAAAGTATTTAAAACATTTGAAAACTGTAAACAATATATACATGGAGAATATGTATCAGCCTTACAAGAAAAGTACTAAAATGAGGCATATGAAGAACAGAAGACATCCCCGTCCCCAACTAAATGAGTACGTGGACCCGGGTGACCATTTTCTCCGGATCTCTCTACAACTGTCTTAACCTGCAAGGCATCAACAAGCGGTATAAAACCGTTAGCTAACATTCTATGCATAAGTATAAAGGTAAAAGCACAAACACACAACATACACAATCAACATGCAACCATCAATCCTTTTATTATCTTTAATTAAGTGATATGTCATTACTAATGATACTTATTTTGTGACACGAGGGATTCCCAAACCTCGCCCCTGTCCCCGTTTACCAGCGCGGAATGGTACTAATGCATCTGACCGTCTACCTGACTGGGCTGGTCGCAGGGAACCTCCTAGACTCTCGCAAGAGCTAGGCAGATGATGTCACGACCCGTTATCATATACTTGGATCAATTACGTAAATAATAAAGTCGGCCTAATCCGGTTTCGTTATTTATTATAACTAACAAACACCACTCATACACATTACACTCATACAAGAAGTCAGCTAAGTAAGTCCGTGGACTTACCTGAATCAGATCTCGACTTTCTAATTCGCAAATCGATCTGTACAGTAGGAATTCAGTGGCCTGTCAAAGGAGGCAAGTGTGTCAGCACACTTTCTGGGTGATTAGAAGTCTAAGACTTCTAAGATAGTAGGTCTTAATAGAACGGAATTGATTATAGTATTAATTTATGGTAACATAACTATTTTACCCTTGGTCTCGAAACTTCCAAAAATTTCCTAATTCATGCCTAAACTCTTATTTGAGACTAAAGAGTCATATTCTAACTCCTAAAGATGAGTTTGGTTACAAACTGACAATTTACCCATTTCCCTATTTTCGGAAAGATCGTTAAGGTCCAACTTCGGCTTCAAATATAAAATTCGAATAATCATATAAAAATTCCGAAATAATTCCCTAGATCATCTAGGATATCTCATCTACTTCTAGGAGCAAGAATTTCTTAAAACCGTTCAACCATCACTTCTACAAAAATTTCCAAAATTGGTTACAACACTTAACAAACAGCACATTGTCTTAACTTTGAAAAAAAATCATAACTCCTAAACCGTTCGCTGGATTTATCCCAAATTTTGATATGTTCTACTATAAAATCTTATCTATACTATATCCAAAATTCAGCAGCAACGGAGATCAAAAGCCTATTCAAAACCATCTCACAAAACGGTATCACATGCTGTTTTTTCTCAACACTCAGCACACTTATGAAAACTGCATGAGGAGTCAACTTTGCAACATCATAACTCTCAACCCGTAACTCCGATTCTTCCCAAATTTTAATATGATCTACTATGTACTACTGACTACAACATATCCAAAATTCAGCAACAAAGAATGAGTTTAGCATACCTAAATCTGGCCCTGAAGTTGGGTACTCGACACGGTTTTGAAACTTCAGAAACAGTAAAACGATTTAACTGTTTCTCCTTGCTCGACCTGAGTGAGTTACGGACAGATTTTGTAGCATCTATTAGCTCATAAGTATGGTAGGAAAGGTAACCAAAAGAGGTATGGGTCTTACTCGATTCTAAGGTTCGATCATTGGAGGTTGCGGCTACTTGACTCCTCCTGTTGGTTTGGTGATTGCTTGTGTGCAGAGAATGATGCAGCAGTTGGGCATCCATCCGGCACAGAAGATAAGAGTGTGAGTGCTCAAACACATGACAGAATAAGGAGATGAAAGGAGAGATGGAAGCTTGGCCATACCCGTAGGGACCGGAGGAAACTCGAACGATCTAAGCAGCGACAGAGGGCAAAATATTGGTACCGACTCTCCCACTGTGTGTGCAGCAGCAACTCCTAGAGCAGCGTGAATGGGGACTGGGACAAGAGGCAGCAGCGTTGCACCGTCCTCTCTTCTGGCGTGAAATCCTTGGGCTATTACAGCTCTTTTAATGCTTCATTTAATCGGCTGTTACAAGTAGATGGGGAGATAGGCAGCTGAGGGTTTTTGACATGAATCCCTTGGGCTGCTCCTGGCTGGGCTGAAGCAAGAGCTGGGCTACTTGAAGCTGTAGGGCTGGAGTGGAGCATTCTCGTTACTGGGCTGGCATTCCTGGGCTGTCTTGAAGAGTTCAGTAGTAGTAGGTAGGGTGTGGGCTGTCAACAGCTTGTCTGGGCCTTGTCAACTGCTTGTCTGATCCTTGTAAATTGCTTGTCTCGGCCTTGTCAACTGCTTGTCTTGTCTGGGCCTTGTCAACTGCTTGTCTGGGCCTTGTCAACTGCTTGTCTCGGCCTTGTCAGCTGCTTGTCTCGGCCTTGTCAACTGCTTGTAGGAATTTGTCATGACCTCGTCTCAGCTTTGTCATGGTCTCGTCAAAAGTCGTCGTTACGAACTAATTATAAGAACTAGGGTTTTGCAAGATTAGGGTTTGATATAATTCTATCATTTTATGTAAATTAAATTTTACATAAAATGATAAAATTTATGAAGAAAGAAATACTAGATAGAATGGGAAACCGTCAACGGCTCAAAGTCCGATTTGATTCGGAATTAAACGGAATAAAAATTCCGGATATTACATCAGTACCCCCTTACATAAGTTTCGTCCCGAAACTTAGAACAAGGTACTTAATTAAACAACTTCCATAAATAAACTGGTATGTCCTAGTCTCACTAAATTTTTATTCGTTTCCTAAACTTCTCTAACCCTATCAAAGCGTAACGAGAAAAAAAAACTGGTCGTTACACCAAGGACCATGTGTTTTCCACATGAATGACTTGTTTGACAAGATGACCCAACTAGGTAGCGCATTCAGCTTGGAGATAGCCACAGATATGATCCTAAACTTCTCCATGATGGGTTCATGCATTTTAGATCGACGTATCATATGAATGTTATGACCAAGACGTTGACTAAGTTGCATATCATGCTCAAGATTGTTGAGCAGAACATGATGGTTGACTTGACGAAGAAAGTTCTGATGGTCATAAACAAGAGATTTAAGAAGGGGCCACAACGACAACAAAAGGGGAAGGGTAAGAAAGTTGCCCAAACCCCGGTTCAACCCCCTAAGGGGAAGAAGTCTACTGAGCAGGAATGCTACTAGTACAAGGTCAAGGGGGCACTTGAAGAGAAACTACCCCAATTACATGGAGAATAAGAAGTACGGGAATGTCTCCACTTTAGGTATTCATGTTATAGAAAATTTGTCAACTAATTCTATTTCATGAGTATTGGATATAAGATGTGTTTCTCACATTACTTTGAATGTGCAAGCACTAAAAAATAGAAGGACGTTGCGGAAGGAAGAGGCAAATCTACGGGTTGGGAATGAAGCAAAAATTGCTGTTATTTTCATTGGAGATTATTGCTTGTCTTTACCTTTTGGCTTAGAAATAAAACTTAATAATTGTTATTTTGTTCCATACATTACTAAAAACTTTATTTCAATTTTAGTTTTAAACCGTGAAGGTTATACTTTTACCATTACTAATCACATGGTGATGGAGATTTATAAGAATGATATTTATTATGGTCGCGGGAACATGAGTATTAATGGATTCTATATGCTAGACCTCAAAACTAAGATATATAACATTAATGCAAAAAGGGAAAAAATTGAATGAAATAAACGAAGCAAAACCTATGACATTTTCGATTGGGTCACGTAGGCATAAAGTGTATTAAAGAACTCCAAACAGTTGGATTACTTAAACCATTTAATTTGGAATCATTTGAAGCATGCAAGCCGTGCCTAATGGGAAAGATGATAAGGGCACCTTTTATCGGTAAGAGTGGAAGGACTTCTGAACTTCTAGCCCTCATACATACGAATGTGTGTGGACCTATGAGTAAAGAAACTAGGTCTAGCTATCGCTCTTTTATTACATTTACTGATGATTTTAGTAGATACAAGTATATCTACTTAATAAAATAAAAATCGGAATCCTTTGAAAAGTTCAAAGAGTTCCAAAATGAAGTAGAAAGGCAAGCATGCAAGAAGATAGAAACACTTCCATCAGAATGAGGGGGCGAATATCTAAGCCATGAATTCGATCATCATATAAGGAGTTGTGGAATTGTGACAAACTCACTTTCCTAGGCACTTGTGTTTGAGAGGAGGAACAAGACTTTGTTAGACAATGTCCATTCAATGACAAGTTTTGCGGATCTTCCATTATCCTTCTGGGATATGCTCTCTGAACAGCCGTGCTCGTAGTAAACAAGACTCCTTCACGTTCAGTTGACAAGACACCATGTGAGATACAGACGGGAAAGGTTCCTCAATTGTCATTTCTGAGGGTTTGGCGGTGCGAAACTTAGACGAAAGTGGGAAAGCTAAGGTCAAAATTACAAGTTTCAAAGGCAAATGTGATCCGGACGTTTACATGGAATGGGAGACCAAAATTGAACAAATTTGGTCTTGCCATAACTTTAATGAGCGAAGGAAGATCCAACTTGTTGCGTTGGAGTTCCAAGGATATGCCTTAGTTTGGTGGGATCATCGTGTCAAAGAACGGAGAAGAACGCTAGATCCGGGCATCAACACTTGAGAACAAACGAAGGCCTTAATGGTAGCTAGATTCGCGCCTCAACACTATGGCCGAGAAGTGAGGCAACGATTGGAGAACCTCAAGCAAGGTTCCATGACTGTAGAGGAAGTTTACATCACCATGCAAATGGCGATGGTGAAAGCTAACGTGCGAGAGGATGATAAGTCTATAATGACTCGGTTTTTAAGAATTTTGCATCCTTCATTAGATAATGAAATTGATTTATATGCATATGCTTCAGTGACTAATTTACTACATTTGGCTATAAAGGTAGAGAAAAAGATCAAAGGGCAAAACCAAGGATCAAGTTCATGGAATGTAGAGAGGAAATCTCGGCCGAGATTCAGCCCGAGATTCCCAAAAAGACGAGGGACAACGTTCGGCATTTGATCCAACGGCCCATAAATCTTATACTCAGTCTCGCCCTTTGAATGAGCCTTCAAAGGATAATGAAGGGAGTACTTCTAACTCTACTTTACGTTTTAAAGATATTATATGCTTTAAATGTCAAGGTAGAGGTCACTACATGAGAGATTATCCTAATAAAAGGTTTTTTTTTAATCAACAAGGACAATATGAAAGTGAAGAAGAGCATGAAAATGATCATATCCATTTCAATGCATTGCATGAACCTGATAGCAACAGTGAAAGTGATGAAGGTTGTGAGTATGAACATGGAGTCTTTAATTGCTAGCAGAACCTTACATGCTAAGATAGCCCCCTGTGAGGATAATCAACGGAAAAACCTTTTTCATACTAGATGCCTTGTTCAAGAAAAGGTGTGCAACATGATCATTGATGGTGGTAGTTGTTGCAACATTGCTAGTGAGGAATTAATCACTAAGATGCAAATCACTACTTTCTATCATTCTAGACCTTATAAATTGCACTAGATGAATGATTGTGGATAATTGAAAGTTAATAGACAAGCTAGGATTGCGTTCACCTTAGGGAAATACGAGGATACTGTTTATGTGATGTTGTGCATATGCAAACATGTCATATCTTATTAGGACATCCATGGCAATTCGATAGAAAGGTCAGACATGGTGGTTTTACTAATAAACATTCTTTTGAGTTCAATGGACAAGCAATTACTTTTAAACTTATGACCCCCTTGCAGATTGCAGAACATTACGATAAGAAGAAGGAAAAACGCAAGGGAAAGGAGCGACAAACGACTTCCAAAGAAGAAATCTCGGGCAAAACTGAGAAATCTCGACCGAGATTTGAAGAATCTCGCTCCAGTTCAGAGAAATCATGTTCTAGTGAAAAATCTCGGCTCCGACACACAAATCTCGCCTGAGATTTTCAGACCGAGATTCCTTCAATGGAACACAATCGAGTCCTTTAGAT
The DNA here is from genome assembly GCA_033239045.1 of Fagopyrum esculentum. Lineage (NCBI taxonomy): Eukaryota > Viridiplantae > Streptophyta > Magnoliopsida > Caryophyllales > Polygonaceae > Fagopyrum > Fagopyrum esculentum. The sequence goes on along the minus strand of BSUD01000002.1, from coordinate 73,369,218 downwards.
ACTGTTTTACCGAGCCTATGTAAAAGCCTTATGATTTTGAGCGATAAAGTCAAGCCTACCTCACCTAAAAACATTTTAAGAACTTTGGATGAGTTTTGTGATGTATTTCCAAATGAGATTCCTGCAGGTCTTCCACCTTTGTGAGACATTGAGCATCGAATTGATTTCATTCCAGGTTCGACACTTCTTAATCGTCCAACATACATGATGAGTCCTCAAAGAAAGTAAAAAAATTCAAGATCAAGTACAAGAGCTTTTGAATAAAGGCTATGTTCGAGAAAGCTTGAGTCCTTATGCGGTTCCAGTCTTATTTGTACCTAAGAATGGAAATACTTGGCGGATGTGTTGATTGTAGAGCAATCAATACATCACTATCAAATATCGTCACCCCATTCCTAGATTAGATGACATGCTAGATGAGCTTAACGGATCAACATTGTTCTCAAAGATTGATCTTAAGAGCGGTTATCATCAAATTTGGATGCGGGGGGAAGGTGGTGAATGGAAGACGACATTCAAGACTAAATTTGGTCTATATGAGTGGTTGATTATGCCTTTTGGTTTGACTAACGCTCCTAATACCTTCATGAGATTGATAAATCATGCCTTACGCCATTTCATTGGAAAGTTTGTGGTTGTCTACTTCGATGATATTCTCATCTTCAGCAAGTCCCTTGAGGAGCATGAGGAATATTTGAGGGAAGTGATCGGAACTCTTAAAACTGAATCTTTATATACTAACATTAAGAAATGTGAGTTTAGTACTAATTAAGTTGTCTTCCTTGGATTTGTAGTGAGCATAAAAGGTATTGAGGTGGACAAGAAGAAGATCAAATCCATCCAAGAATGGCCTACACCTACCACAATCGGACATGGCCGATCTTTTCATGGACTAGCAACATTATATAAACGTTTTGTACGAGATTCCAACACCTTTGCAACCCCCTCACATCTCCCACGAAGAGGCAAGTACAATTCGAGCGGGGAGAAACTCAAGAGAAAGCATTCAATGAGTTGAAGAAGCAACTATCACATGCACCATGTCTAGCACTTCCAAAATTCAACAAACCATTCAAGGTTGAGTGCGACGCATCAAGAATTGGCATTGGAGGAGTGCCCATGCAAGAAGAAGCCACTTGCTTACTTTAGTGAAAAGTTGAAAAGAGCATGCTTGAATTATTCGACTTATGATATAAAGAATTATATGCTTTATTTCTAGTTTTCAATACATGACAACATTATCTTTTGCCTAATGAATTCATCCTTAGAACTGATCATGAGTTTCTAAAGCATTTTAGGAGTCAAGATAAGTTGGATAGGAGGCATGATGGAGTTTATAGAAACCTTTCCGTGTATCATCAAATATAAAATGGGAAAAAATAATGTTGTTGTGGATGCCCTTTCTATAAGGTATACTTTGATCACCATTATGGATTCTAAGGTCTTAGGTTTCCATTATATTAAGGATCCATACGGGGATGACGTTGATTTTTGAGATACCTACACACAGTATCTCGGCCATATTCCAGACCGAGATTCTGACCGAGATTTGCCACTGTTGCGTAAAAAATACTATATTTTAAGGCATTTTGTTCCATGAGGATAAAGTTTGTATTACTAGATGTTCTCTGAGACTATTACTGGTTGAAGAGGCTCATATGAGAGGTTTAATGATACACTTTGGTAGAGATAAGACTTGTCACATGATGCATTCGCATTTATATTGGCCTCATATGCTTAAAGATATTGAAAACATGCTTAAGGGATGCATTATATGTTTGAAATCTAAGTCTAGATCAAAACCGCATGATTTGTATACTCCCTTACCTATACATACTTCACCATGGCTTGATATTTGTATGGACTTTGTCATAGGATTAGCAATGACTAAGAAGGGGAGAGATTCTATTTTTGTAGTTGTTGACAATTTTTCTAAAATAACTCACTTTATTGCTTCCCATAAGACTGATGATGCTTATCATTGGCTAACTTGTTCCTTAGAGAAGTTGTTAGGTTACATGGAGTACCGCGGACTATTGGGAGCAATAAGGATGTTAAATTCCTTAGTTTCTTTTGGAAGACTCTTTGGGGAAAACTAGGTACAAGGTTGTTATTTTCAACCTCTAGTCATCCTCAAACGGATGGATAAACGGGATTCACTAATAGGATTTTAACTACTATTTTGAGGGCTATTTTGCAAAGCTACACTAAATGCTCAAAAGATGAATACAAATGATGGTGAAAAAGACGCTCAATTGAATGTTATCAACCATCCCTTGATCAACATTCTTGACCGCACATACGATGTTTAGGATTCCAAACTTGGAGCAAAGTGTTGTTTATAACATTAATATCCTAGAGACCCAGCGTCAACAACTTGCATGCCAATTACAAACGAAACGATGTTGTAGAAGAAAACATAATTGTCGATAGGAGCTGCCAAAATTGTCCCTTCAACGTCCAAAATCCACAATTTTTGCAAGCATCATCTATAGCTTCCATAGAAAAAGACAAACAAACAACAAAAAAGTACCACTAATGGTGAAAATTCGTCATAGTGGGATGAGAAAACCCTAAAAAAAAAGGAATATTATGTATTACTATGTGTTGAATAAATGCCGTATGTTGATAAAATTTCCATTGAACCAATCATTGTTTTTAAAAAGATTTTTTTTGCTTAAATAATTTTAAGTCATTTTCTTATACTTATTATGTTTGAAGTTTCAAAATTATGTGTTTTTATTTCACTTATTTCAAATGTTTTTAGACGATTATGATACTTTTTATATTCAATTAAAAATAATTATATATTTAAAATAGTCGTCCATAGCGGTGGAGTGAAACAAGTTTGGGCAATTTTGGTAACTAGGCCTTTTTGAAAAACTATAGTAGTAACTAGGCTTTTTAATGTTTTAATTAAGTAAATATACCCCAACCTTTTGTATTTATTCTCAAACTCTACACATTCTTCTCTCAAGGGGTACATTTACTAAACTCAAAACTAAAAAAAGCCTAGTAAATCAAATTGTTCCAATAAAAGTTTTTAAGGGGGGCAAAAAAATTTTGTATAAGACATTTCGTATATTAAGTTAAAAATTAAATTAAAAAGTATGCTAAAAGTTTTCGTACTATAAATAAGAGCTTACATTGCATATACATTTTTTATTTTGATGACAGTTAAATTAATTTTATATATTTAGTTTGTTTATAAATAAATTGTTAAATAAATTAGATAGTGGTTGATGGGTTATTGTATTTGAAAATATATGGTGTTGATTAGATTATATAAGAGTGAGTTTATTAATAAACTTCATTTAATCTCCATCTAAGTATATATATACTTTTTTAAAATAAAAATATACAACAAGAAAGTATACTTTCTTAAAATAAAAATATACAACAAGAAAGTTTGTTTTGTAACTTAGTTTTAAAGTTATTTTTTATAAAAAAAAATTATCAAATAAAATTAATTGATGGTTGATAACTAGTGTATGAAAAAGTATATTAAGTTGGTTGTATTAATTAAGAATTAATGCAATAAATATATCATGCAATCCACACACCTCCTTCCTTGAATATACAAAATGAACTAAATATGTTATATCCGCCTAAGACGAAATAACATCTTTGGAAGTTGGGCACAACCCCTACCCCTTTCACCCCCGTACAAACATGAACAATAAACTAATCTATGTCGGAGATAATCCAAATCTATACATAAGGTTGGTGGACCACTACCCTTATTGACAATTGAATTTAAGATAAAGTTATCAGACTTCTTATTGTGTTGGATTTGATCTTAACGTACATGGACACTCGTATGCACACGATCTTGCTCTACAATCGGTCTATGCCGAACTTTAACATAATATCACAACGTTTAGCCTCAATCGGTCGATCATAACATGTGGGTCAGTTGTAACCCGTTTGTCAAAGTATTAACTAGAATTAACTCTAATAATACTAGCAAGAGCCTAGTATATAAGGCTAATGGACTTATGATATTACCAATTGGTTTTGAGATGAACTCAAACAAAATTATACATTTAAGTTTGAGTTAAATATACACGTGTGCTCGTATGCATATATCCCACCACCAAAGTCGATCATACTTAAACAATATCTTATAATAAAGACAAAAATGCATAACCCGAAGACAGTTCATGCCGTCAGTTACCTGTAATTTGTAGACATGTAGGCTGTAGCAGTCTGATGGTGGCGCCCATTTGCGTGTGAGAAGTGGAAATCAAAACCGAAGAGCGAAGTGATTTGGGCTGATTGAATCAGGAGAGAAGAATTGTGGAGAAGATATAGGGCGGATCTGGTACGACAGTCATTGCCCCATGATCGAGGCCTCAATAAATCCGAGCCCAATTCGGCCCAACAAAACGACTTTTTTCCGCGAGACGGACTGTTAGGTAGTCCTGAAACTCGTGGTAAAGACTTCGATCCCGGGCACTACCTCCGCCTTGTTCTTCTCTCCAGAGCATCAGGAAGTTCCAAGGTACATTCTCTCACTCTTGCATATCCCTCCTTTTTTATCATCCAATTTTGTATTTCAATCTACATCCCTTTTTGAATTCTCCGAAATGGTCGGCAAACGGATCACTTTTGCCAATGGAATCTGACCACCAGACTTTTGATTAATTTTTGCTAGGGTTTAGGAGATCGGACTTTGGTTTTCAGGCTCATTGACAGCGCTGAAATTTATACTGCATTGGATTCGGCGAGCTATCAAGCAGCTGATTGCTTTCAAATCCAGGTTTAAATGCCTAATTTCTAAATTGCTTGCGTATTGATATTTTGTGCGGGTATTATGTTTCCCAGTGGTAATAGACATCTTTATCGCACTAGCCATCTTTTTCAAGGTGTGCATTAAAGGATTTTCTGGTTTTTACAGAACTAGCGTTGTGGAGTTTTCTTTTGTTGCAGTTCATTGCTTGCTGTATATTTCATAAACTGATGACAAAAAGTCAATGCTTCATGTTTGTATGTCATTTCTTTTGTGAACTCTGTCTTTCTTGTAAAATCATGAAAGTTCAAGTCCTTTTCCTGATTTGCCTCTTGATCATTGTATTTTGATTTGGTGCACTTTCTCAGATATGTGGATATGAAAGACAAAAAAGCCACTTCTGTGTTGCAGCGCGCCTTACTAAATTGTGGAGCTCAGGTTTGTTAAGGCCCATCTGCATGATTAAATATGTCAGAACCTGCTAGTTCAACTGCTTCTTTGTTCCACGTGGCTCTAGTACTATACGACATCCTCTTGATTTCATATGTATGTTTCAGTATAGGCTGATGAAATCATAAACACCTCCATTACTGTCCTTCAGTTTTGAAATCCTGGTAATTCATTCATGATTAGAGAATGAAGTACAGCAAACTCGAACCTAGGCATAGCCAGGTTTTACACAGTTTCTTCTATTCCGAGTTTGTCCATCCATTTCCTGACCAGACTCCAGAGTCTACATTGAATATGATATTTTCATTTACTGCTCATTCTGTGATATGAATTGTTGTGGTGTAATTTTAATCTGAGGTAATAAAAGGTGCAAAAATGAAATATAGCAGTGCTATCACATGAGATAAGCGAAAACTCTAACCCTTTTTACATCCATGTAAGAAAGCAATCCAACTTAAAGTATTTTTCCAGAGCAAAGAGTATGGAAGTTGCATTGCTAAAAAGATCCCAGAAGTTGAGCGTGATATGTGTCTCAAGGAGTTTCTGGCTTTGAAGCAGTGTATGCAAAGCGTGGTATGATTTGTTTGATCAAAGGAAAGTATTTGATTCTTTTCCTAGCTTAGTATGTTCACTAATCTTGTAACCTTTTTTTTCTTGCTAGCTCAAAAGAAAGGCTTAATGCTGTGAATCTTTGAGGATCATGAACTTGTTTAAACATTTCAAACTACAATTTTCTGGAAGGCAGGAGACTAGCAAGCTTCGGTAGTAAGATTACGTTGTGGCTTTTGAAAAGACTAAGGTGCAACCCTTAAATATGTTTTCTGTATATTAAATTTCTCTCACTCGTTATGTTCTTAGCATATTTGTCCGCTTCATGGACTTGATGCTCCATATGTGTTCAGTCTGAAATTTTTAGCTTATGTACATAATTGTGTTTATCTTATTTTAATTAACAGAGTGCATACGATTATAATTCGAGGTTGATAAAACAGACATACAAAATGCACAGCGAAGCATCAAGCTCCCAGCCTAGTGTTTCTTTGAATGGATCTGGTGCTCTATCACATGTTTGTATCAATTACCCACCTCTAAGATGTAGCATTTCGGGGTCGAAGGGTTTTTTCTATGATGATGGGAATAAGTTACTTCTTTCTCCAACATCTGATCAGGTAATATTTATGTGAAGTGAATATCTAAATAGTTCCTTCAGTTGTTGATAAGTATTTTTATTTGATGTATACTTCATTGAATAAAACTTCGAAATTTGATTCTTGTTTCTAGGTATTTTCGTGGAAAGTTTCACCATTTGATGCTAATGTTGTATCTAAACTAGATCCAATCAGTGAAGGAAACATTGTATCTCTTCGGTACTCCCTTGATACTCAGATTTTAGCAATTCAAAGGTCAATTCACGAGATTCAGTTTTGTAATAAAAAGAGCGAGGAGACTTTTAGCTATAGGTGTAGGCCTGACGCAGAGACCATACTTGGATTTTTCTGGACAGACTGCGCTAGTTGTGACATCGTAATTGTAAAATCCAGGTAATTTTATTTAAAGCATCATGGATGGAAATTCTGGACTTGTGTTTGGGGAAAAAAGTTGATTTTCCATGTACTTGGAATGTTATATTCTTTTTTCTGTATTTTATTTATGAGGTTCCTGAACCAAATCACCTGTTTGAGGCATGTTCACAATTATGGTCGTCTTTGATGTAGACAATTGCATACACTATAGTGATTTTATTTTTGCACTATAATAAAATTGTCCTAGCATGCTTTATACATCATTTTGAAAAGAAAAATTGTGTTGGTGTTGCTAAATATGAAGTGACATTGTCATGTGCCAGCTTTTCATTCTGTTACAAATCTAGGGGTTGTTCAAACATACAAGATATATAATGAGCATATGCTCTTATTATAATGAACTTATTATACTGCGGGATATTGTAGATAAGAAACTGTGGAGTATGTTGTGACTTGTGAGAAATAGTGAAATCCTTATTCACTCCAAGAGCACGAGCCTTATAAGAACTGTAAAGTAAAATATATATCAGCTATAAAGCAAGAATAGTAAGACAAACTCTATATCATATAGTATACTCCAAGAGCTATATCAATTAACTACACCTGCAGTCAACTAACACTCCCCCTCTAGCTAGGTCCTAGAGATTCACCAATCTAAGTGTGGAAGTAAAATCCACAAATCTAGAGCAATGGATCCCTGTTGTCAGCAAATGAGTAAATTGATTTTCTAATTCGAAAAATGATACCGCCTCCCATTCAAAGGGACCCATTGTGCTAACTTATGAATACATTTACCTTCTGATTTGACAAATGATATCATTACCACCCCGATCTACTTGATCCCTTTCTTAAGAAGATGAATAAGGTAACCTTCTTATTTGACAAATGATATCCTGATCACCCCTTCAAATGGATCCATTTTGTTAGCATATGAGTAAATTAATCTCCACATGCCTGGTTCCATCTTTCATGACTGTGTTTTGTGCAAAGGACCCCTTTTACTAACATGAGTAAGCTGATCTCCACACGCTTGGTTCAGTCATGCCAAACTCAATTATGGGCAATGTAGATAGTTAATATGTTGTCAGAACCATAGGTTCCTCCCATTTAACCTTAAGGTATGTCAAAATAAGATTAAACCACAACATCTCAAACAAACCATGGGCAAAATTCAAGCTCAATAGAAGATCTTGCCATAATATTTTGTTTTTACTTCTCCATAAAACGAGGTACCCTCTCAGAATCATGCAATACCCACAAATGGATCTAGCATGAAAAACATAACTTGTATAGTCAATGTCTATACAAGATCTCGTTGTCACTTTGTTTCCTCTCTAACAAGTCACAATTGTTGCTTTTCTCCACACCGAACCTTCCAAATATAAAAATATATGTGTATGGTAGATTGCATTGAGATGAGTTGGTATGGATTGTGTAGGAAATGACTTATTACAAAGATGGGATGAGCAATATGAGGTGTAGTGTAAGATAAATAAATCAATTTCTCACACAATCTCTAACACATTCGTTTATGTGCAATCGGGTCATCTTTGTGGTCTTTGAGCTTATGGTTCGGATCAATGGGTGTTGAGACTAACTTGTATCCACTTTACTTGTTTGGTCAAGTAAATCGATGAAATATTTTTGTTGAGAGATAACTATCCCTTGTGAAGACTGAACCTTCTTAATTCCATGAAAATTATTGGATCCGACCAAGAGACTTCATTGATATGCATAAGATACCTTTTCTAGAACTTGGAGCTTGTTGCTCTTGGTGAATAGATATTCTTTCTTTTAAGTATCTTAAGGTATATGAGAATCTTAATTCCAAGAAAATTCTTAGATCCTGCCAAGAGTCTTAAATTGATATGCATAAGATATCCTTTCTAGAACTTGGAGCTTGTTGCTCTTGGTAAATAAGATATTCTTGCTTTAAGTACCTTAAGGTATATGAGAATCTTATAAGGAGCCTGAAGATGTGGAGCCCTAGGATCTTGCATAAATCGACTAATTCTCACTGTTTCCCTAAAACAGAAACGGGAAATGTGATTTCTAATTTTCTTAGGAAATGAAACGCTGAGGAAAACGTTAATATAATATACATATTATTTTAAAGGTCCAAATAAGATAAATATATGATCAAATATAAATAAATAGCAACTATATCTTATAAATGAAGTCGATTCATACAAGCACATGCAATAAACCGCTGAACACCAGTGAATCAAAATAACATGAACTAAAATTCAAGACAAAGATAATCAAGTTCAGCATACGATATATAGTGGAATAGTGGATCATAAGTTCATAACCATAGCATAAACATTTCATAAAACATTACTCATCTAATATCAACTCTACCTCCAACTCTGGTTCATCAAGGGAAAGTTTAGTGAACTCTAGAATCCTAATATCTTTCAACGTTCCAAACTCATCTCCTCGAACAAACCACACCTTAGAGGGACCTTGAAGGCTCAAAATTCACAGAATCGGAGTAGGGAGCTAGTGCAACAAAAAGTTGTAGTGGTGGGGAACTTAAGGTTTGGCGGAAAAGGTTGTGGCAAATGGCTCTAGGTGTGGCAAAAAAAGTGGCTGCCGGAGAAAGTAAATAAGCAAGTTTCTAGGGTTGCTCTGGTACCATGAGAGTGTATCGTGAAGAAGTTATATCCCTGATGGGCAATAATCCTCTATTTATAATTAATTACAGAGGAGAATTCCAGTGCATAATATAATAATGACTATCCTGGATTCCCCAGGGTTGCCACATAGGAACCTTATACATAATAAATCTTCTACTCATAAACAATAACAATTAATAATTACTTACGAGTCACTTTACCTAGGGGACTTTATCTAATAGCTGTATTAGCTAACAAAAAACTTTATTGAATTCAAAAAACTGCCGAAACATTTAAATATACAGGAGGATGAGCCTTGAAGAATGATATATGATATAGAAAAGTGCGTAGTTGTCATATGGATTGAAAAACAAACTCTATCTGAAATACTATATGCAAATATGAATAACATGTTGTGTACGAATATTTTACATGTTAAATTGGAAAGTGCAATTGTAATATATGAAATTCGAACATCTAGTATCTGAATATGATTTGTAGGGATAAGGAATGTGAATATTTAGTTTTGAATAAATACTTGTGATTTATGCCCTATTTTACTAGATTTTATTGTTTTATGCATGATATTCCTAAATCATATACTTAATTATTTTAATGCATTTAATTTTCGTTAAATATAAAGTTTTTTTTGACACGTGGAAAACATACATGCCGCCACATGGCATGCGGACAACAGCCCAAATTTACATGAATACGGGTGTATACATTTGATGTGTCAATAATATATGCTCAGAATTCGATGTTTTGATACCACTATTTCAATTTGAAGCATTCTCAAGCATCTTGCTTATAATGTTAGGGTCAATAAGAATATTTAGGGTTGTTTGAAATTGGGTGCTTAGAAGATTTTAACTCTGTCTATGGTTTTCTTTTGCCAGATACCAAACTATTCGTACTAGTATATTTTGCTTCGCTGAAATAATCACTAATTCTGTATTATTTTCTTACAGCGGTCTTGACTTATTAAGTTATGATTCTGAGTTGAAAAATATTCGTTTAACTGAGTCAAAGAGGATGAATGTGAGTTGGTATGTTTACACACATGAAAGTCGCTTGGTTCTTCTTGCTTCTGGACTGCAGTGCAAGACTTTTGTGGGGTTTCAGGTTAGTGCTGGAGCATATTAAAGTTATGAATTGTTGATCCCCACCCTCCCGCCTAGATTATGAAAGATTAGAAAAAGAAATATAGAGCTCGAAGCATTCTTTCCCCTCACCTTCATACATTAGTTGTGTGGAATTTGATGATTGGACTAAATCTTGGGTCATCTTCTACTGCCTTATTATTACCTCTGTTCCCAGTCTTACCTATATATTTGTATGGTATTGTTGATTATTGATCGGCATATTCATCGATCTTTCTTTAAATTTATTTTGCACAGCTTTCATCTTCTGGAATCATTCGTTTGCCGAAGTTTGACATGGTTATGGCAAAGTTAGATGCCAACAGCAGGCCAGTGCTGTCTGCTGAAGATATTCATATCATCACTGTGTATGCTTTAAACAAATTATTTACATTCACAACTTAACCATATATGTCTGTTGATTCCTAGACACTCTTTTTTGATGTGCTGGATATGACAACTGTCACAGCTATGGGAGGATATACTGTTTGCAAGTTGATAGGGTTGCTATGCTACTACACTGCTATCGGTTTTACCGCGATGCTGTTGTACAACAGGTACTTCTTTTTATAGGAAATTTCCTTTACTTTTGATTTTTGTACAATTTGGAAATTGTACTAATATCTACTTTATGCTAAAATCGGAGAGATTGGTGAAGCTGGCTGAAACACTGAGATGGAAACCTGGAATGTCTGACTGGTGGACAGTTGCACTTTACTTAGATCCAATTTAAATAGAAACTATCTGCTTATATAAGCAACTCTTGTAATACAACATTTCTGATATTGCTTAATCTATGCTTAACGTACAATTCCTTAATATTTCAGGGATCTTTACCGATTTATTCAAGCAAGATTGCCGTGAGTGTGGTAGATAATGTGCTACTTGTACATCAAGTAGATGCCAAGGTCGTCATACTGTATGACATATTCGCAGATTCCAGGGCACCAATTTCTGCTCCACTCCCCTTACTTCTGAAAGGTTATCCAAGAATTACCCCCTCTTCTTATAGACTTGAGGGCATCGATACTGCAGTTTCAAATGCCAAGGACACGATTGATCAGGAGTTGGTCCTTTATGGAGACGAGTGGACCTTCTTTGTTCCTGATATCATTTGTGATAATGCTAAAGGACTACTGTGGAAGGTCCAGTTAAATTTGGAGGTGTGCTTTCCTGTTTTCATTTCTGTATAGCAAGTTTTACAATACGGTGATCTACTGTTCCACTGAATGCATCCCACCACTTTCAGGCAATATCTGCCAGTAGCTCAGAAGCACCACTAATTCTAGAATTCCTGCAGCGACGCAAGTTGGAAGCTAATAAGGTAGAGCATTTTACCTACTTTGTTGGAGATGAATCCTAGTTGTATCATATATTTCCATAGCATTTGTTTTTGACAAGAAAAACTGGTGTTTGGAATTTTCTTTGTCCTCATTCTTAAGAGGTTTCTGAAAAAATTCCTATGAGATGCCAAAAGAGTTAAAAGTAAAAATGACCTTGTTTATTGGATCATTCAAGGCTCTTTTCTTTTACAATGCATGACTTTCAGAATGCTGAAGGCTTGATGCGTTTGTTATTATCTGTGATTCAGGCTAAAACGCTATGCTTGGCTATAGGAAGGACAATCATACTAGAAAGGAGACCAGTGGCTATTGTTGCTAGAGCAATGGATGTATTGGTGACATCTTACTCTCATGCAATTAAGTCAGGAATTTATTTTAAGGGATTAAAACCCGACAAGATACCATCTTCCAGTGCCCAACATGTCAGTAGTCCAAGAATGCCATCCAATGAATCCTCTAGGACAACAGATTCACGAGGAAAATCAATTAATGCGGAAGCTTCTGCCAATCAATCTTCAGTATATTCAGCTTCAGACTCTGAGGAAGAAAACACTCAATTACCTGAAACTAATAATGTTCCATTGGGCACTAATCTTTCTGAACATCAGCATGATGCTCAAATTACGTCAGCAGCCATTTCACCCAATGAGATTTATCAGCATGTGTTTGCTCCAGTAGATGAAGAGATGGCCGATCCTGCTTATTTGATTTCAGTTATTGTGGAGTTTCTCCGCAGGTATGTAAATCTTAATATCTGATTTGGTAATTCTAGGCAACAACCATAAATAATCATCTTGCGCAATATTGTCTGTAAGTAGTTCTGCATTTTTAGTAGTGATAGGTATATGCATAAAATATGTCGCATTTTCTGTATTGTTACTATAGCAAATTCTTTATCAAAGAGCCACTATGCAGGTGAAGTAGGCCGGTGAAGAGAATATAAGTAATGCTTATTAATAAACATAAATTCTGTGCTTGCTTAAAAATTGCTACTACTCTATACTCAAGTTCCATATGTATCTTCTCTTTTCAGGACATCTTTTGTCTTTTCCATTTTGTATCCTCGTGAGTTTTTTCGGGTAATTTTCTTTCTTATCTGGTTGATGCAGTGCTAATGCGGAAAGGATCAGAATTCATCCCAATCTGTATGTACTCACAATACAACTACTCTCCCGTAGCGGGAAATATGCTGAACTGGGCTTGTTTATCATCAATAAGGTTCTTCATTCAATTTATCCTTTCTTACTCTATCCATTGTGTAGCTCACGTCTGGGAGATGGATTTACCAATTATAGGGTATTGTTAACACTAGTGTCTTACAAAGGCTTCGTTTATATCACTATATTCATTCTCAACAATCTTATCAGCATTATGAGCATGTTTGACAAGCATAAGCCAGATCTTATAACAAGAGAGATGTTGTTTTGCAGATTATAGAACCCTCAAGGGAAGTTGCATTGCAACTATTGGAATCTGGTCGTCAGAACTACCAAACAAAAAAGCTAGGGATGGATATGCTCCGACAACTATCCTTTCATCAGGAGTACATATTGTCATTGGTGCAGGATGGATACTATCTTGAAGCGCTTCGTTATGCCCGTAAACACAAGGTATGCTTAATAATTTTCATTCTAGACAGAAATTACATTTCATGTTCCTTCCCTAAACATACACGGTGAAACCTCTACTTTCACATTGATGCATTAGCTAATGCCTCTACAAGGTGACCTCACCATCTTTTTTGTTCACATGTGTGTTTATTGCTTTTGTAGTAAAAAAGGAGTTGGAATTCTTTTATTTAGTCAGAAAAGTGCATCCTTGCTTAATACGTTGAAATCTCAGGTGAACACCATTCGTCCGTCCTTGTTTCTTGAAGCAGCTTATGGTTCAAACAACTCGCAACATCTAGCTGCAGTTCTAAGGTTCTTGGCTGACTTCATTCCCGGTTTCAAGAATACATCAGATCACGTCGCTTATTGCCACATCCTGACTGAGATGAATGCCTCAGTTGCTGCTTAGGACTGGCTTGTTATACAGGGCTGTTTGAGCTAACAAAGATTATATTGTATTGTCTCTTTGAATAATATATACTCGTACACGTGACAGCTTGGGGATCTCAGTCCCAGGAGACTTATACTAGAAAGTTCTTTTTCCCATTCATGTTTGATGCTAGGATGAATTGAAGAAGACATATTTATCATGATTTTCTGGATCCATTGTTCTTCATCTGCCGCCAATCAAATAGGTCATGTTTAAATTTGATTCAAATATTCCCCCTGTAGGGGTGTAATATTAGACAAGCTACTCGGGTTCGGCTCGCCAAAAGCTCGTTCACTTTCTAAACGAGCCAAGCTTGACCACATTTTAAAGCTCGTATAAATTTTAGGCTCGGCTCGTTTATAAACAAGCCGAGCTTGAGCATGTCAATGCTCGGCTCGTTCGGGTAAAACTCAGCTCGTTCGGTTAAAATAACACTATAAGAGAATTATTTTAGCCAAGCTACTCGGGCTCGGCTCGGGCTTGGCTCGTGAAAAGCTCGGCTCGAGCTCGTTCATTTTCTAAACGAGCCAAGCTTGAACACATTTTAAAGCTCGTATAAATTTTAGGCTCGGCTCGGGCTCGGCTCGTTTATAAACGAGCCAAGCTTGAGCATGCCGATGCTCGGCTCGTTCGGCTCGTATTACACCCCTACCCCCTGCAAGTTGAGGTAAATCATCATCATGTATTGGAAAAAAGGGTATCATTCAAGTAAGGCCCATTATTGCGGTACGGCCGCACGGCCGTACCGCAGGGCGACACGTGTCCCGAAAAAAAAAAAAAAAAAAAAAAAAATTTTTTTTTTTTTTTTTTTTTTTTTTTTTTTTTTTTTTAAAACGAGTAAAAGTAATAGTTCAAAACTTATTATGGAATAGTTCATAACTTATAAAAGGATAGTTCATGAATTATAATAGAATAGTTCATAGTGTAAAATTTATAAAGGATTGAAAGTAATAGTTCAAAACTTATTAAGTAATAGTTCATAACTTCTAAAAGGATAGT
>BSUD01000002.1:73333609-73344304 GCA_033239045.1 Fagopyrum esculentum | reverse complement strand
GGGGGGGGGGGGGGGGGACGAGTGATAATCACCCCCATGCCAAACCCCTGTGTTAAGTTGGATGGGACGAGGTTCATGAGGCTCCTCGTCTTACATAATAAGTTGAATTAGTAATGGAATAACGTAATTGAAAGAAAATAAATGAACGTGTGTGGCATTGTATGTATGTGATGTGGATGTGTGTTTGTGCTATTACCTTCATACTTATTCATTGCTGTAGCTAACGGTGTATAGGGTTGCGTTGGATATGGGATATTTTGTATCAGATGTTTATGGATGTTATTTTGTACTCGGCTTTGTTGTTGTAAACTCTTTTGATGTATCTCATACAGTTTTATGTATCTGGTTTTAATCTACCCGTGCCTTGTTGTGTGAGCCAGTGAACATGTTGTCAGACTAGGGTCATGATCCATTGTGAGATCCTAGCCCAATGTAGCACTCCGAGTCCCGTGGATTCGGGGTGTTACAGAGTTGGTATCAGAGCCTTAGGTTGACAACAATGACACTTGCTATCTGCAATAAAGGTAGAGTGGATAAATAAACGGAACCCAAGAGGGGTCTGACTTTTGAAAAGGATTTTGGTTTTAAAGCGAGTACAGATGTTTTGGGATAGCGTGTACAGAAGTCGTCACCCTTCTGAGGATCTCCACAGTATATATGTATATATATGTATATATAGATATCTTCTATTTGATGATGTGTATGCATGTTGACCGACGGTATTTCTATGGTCGTTTATACCCAATCAAAAGTAAATCCCGACTTAGCACTAATAACAAGTATAATGATTAAGTAAGGGTCGAACCCAAGAGAGTTAAGGTGTTTTAGATGCAATTATCGATTATAATGACAAGTGACACAAAAAGGGGGGGGGGGGGTTTGGTTGAATTGATGCACAAAAACTTATGAAAACGATTAATGCGACAAATAAGACAATAATGGATGAATCTACACTAGGTTGATTCTAAGCATGCAATTGCTACTTTGGTGCATCCCTTTTACAAGTTTTTAAGTAATCTCCCGTTTCGATCATACATATGTGTTGAGCCAACCGGCATCAACACAACTTAACCTATTAAAGTTCCGTAAACCTACAAGAACAAATAACAAGTTAGCATTCAAGCAAAGACTAAGGGATATAAAGAGAAGATTAAAACCGTTACACTTATCTTTATATTTGTGTTCCTTTTCTTCAAGTAATTACAACCCGTTATTACTTAAAGTTACTACTAGATTAAAGACCCGAACCCGGAACCTATTAATACTAGTTGTTTACATGCACTTTAGAACCTAACGTGATCAATCTCAAGTAATAGTTAACATGCAATTGAACAATGAAGATCAAGGAAACACAAAGCATTACTGAATAAAAACTTATATTAAAAGAACTTACAACCAAAGTAACAAAGCAGCTTCAAACCAACTCAATGTAGCAAGGGAGTTAGCAACTCATTACAATGGAAAACTCAAGTCTAAAATGGATTTTTGTGAGGAAAAGCATGGATCATTCTAGCAATCAGCCATGGACTATTTATACTACAAAAGCCACTTAATTAGGAGTAAATAGCCGGCCTAAAACAGCCGCCTTTAATGCCATAAAGGTGGTGTAAACAGCCGGAGTAAAGCTTCTGGCGTTAAACCACAAAGGTGGCCTTCAGGACCCGTAGGGGCGGTTTAGGCAGAATCGGTTGATCTTCTTCATAACCGCTGGGGCGGCTACACAACTCCGTTGGGGCGGATCTTTAATGCACTTCAACGTCTGACCTTTCGTCTTCCTGACGTTTCTGATGTCAAGGCGCAGGGGCGCCTTAAGGCCAACGCATGGGCGGTGACATAGACTCTTCGCCTTCCAGCTCCCAAGGCGAGGCGCAGGCAGGGCGCAGTGGGAGGCGCAGGGGAGCTGGTCTTCGTCTCGTCAAAGCAAGTCACCGCAGGGGCGACTACAAGGGTCCGCGGGGGTGATGGAGCAACATAAACTTTGCTTCTTGATCGATCTTTACTCCTAAGTGCTTATAACTCCTTCCTTAGCTTCTTTTGATCTTCTTCTTCTGGACCAAGGAGTTAGTAGCATAAACCGACACTAATGCAACAAAAAGACTCTAAAAACTACCCTAAATGATAGTGATTCCATCACCTATCAAACTCCCCCATACTTAGACCTTTTACTCGTCCCGAGTAAAACAAATGACAGCCATTAGACTCAAGGTCTCAGGAAGTAAGGGAAAGAAACAAAAATAATGGAAAACAAGAGAAAAACCAAGAAAAAAAACAGGAAAAGAAAGAAAGGAAAAGAGAGGCAATGTGAGAAAGAAAATACTACCATCCTTATTGCTCCAAGAGTGGCCTACCCGGACAACCTCCTTATGACTCCCCTTCTTATGTCGCCAAAACGCCGGAAGGGAAACCTACACTCGGTGTCGCTCATCTTGCCAAGGCGCCCTTTCGGGTTTCACTTTGCCACTCTTCTTCTTTTCTCACTTAAGCTCACATCCCTCAAGTCCAATTTTGCACCAACCTAAGGTTGGTCGGACTACCTTCTTTTTACCTAAACCGCCCTTTCGGGTTTTCGGTTTATCCAAGGATTTTCATGCCTTTTTTTTTTCCACTTCTTTGGCTTTTTTTCTCTTTTTTTTCAAACTGATTTCAATGATGCAAAACAAAATGCCAAAAACAACTAAGAAACTGTACAAGCAATGATATATATCCCTCCCCATACTTGAAGTGCACTTTGTCCTCAAAGTGAAAATGAGTCAAAGATAAATGTGGGAGAAGGAAAAGAAATGTACCCCTCACTGGGGTGGTCCAGATGGACCACCAAGACCCTCCTCCGGTGGGTAAGGAAAGTGGATGAAGAAGTGCTCCTGCCTCTGGTAGATATCATCGATGCGGTCCTGCTGGGCAGTCATCCGGCGCCCAAAAGAGGTCTCAAAACTGGTCTGCCAGGCCAGCTGCTAGGCCTCCAGCCGCTGCTGCTGGGCTGCCTACCATGCCTCCTGCCTCTGGTCGAAATGTGAGGTCATGGAGGTGGCAAAGGTGTCCTGCCAGCTCTGTTGCTGCTCCAGCATAGTCCGCTGGTAGTCGGACTGCCAAGCCCGGTGCTGGGTCATCATGGCCGCCATCTGAGCCTGAAGGCTCGCAAGGGCCGGGTCCTCCTCTGGTGCCGCTGTGGGCATCTCCTCGTCATTTGGGATGGGCAGATGCTCCTCCTGATGGGCCCGGATGGAGCTGGCGGCATGCCTTTCCACAATGGACACTAGTGGCCTCCTCGGCACGAAAGGATCTGCCGGTATGTAGAGCTCGGAGAGCTCACCACCTAGTAGTAAAGGTCGGAGAAGGTAGGTGAGGTGGCTCCCATCTGCAAGGGAGATCCAAAACAGGTTCTCCCCGTCCCTCCGGAGGAGCTTGCACCTCCTAAGCATCCCCTCAGTGTAGAGAGGAGCTGCCATCCCATCCTCTAACTCGGACAGGTCCATCACTTGTGAGGCGATCAAAGAGATCACCCCACCGCCGACAATATCCCTCGGCTCATTCCTCCTAATCCGCTTCAAAGCGGTGAGGAAGAGAGAGGGCCAATCCATCACATTCTCGCTATGTGGAAGGCATGTGTAGAGTAGTGGGAGGTCCTTGAGAGCGACCTTGTTTTCCTCTTTGTGTCCACAGAAGACAATCATGAGGATCTTGAAAATCAACCTCAAAACTAGGGTGAGTGAGTTTGTTGGAGTACTCACCCCCAGCATGGAACTCCGACCCAGTAGCTGCTTGCTAGAATTCGTACAAGTCTGGGGTCGGGACTGGATCCCACTAGCTCTCAGAGGGGTTTAGAGTCACCCCAAAAGCTTCCTGTAGGTCGGCGTAGTCGAGAGTGTACTTCACCTTGTTGAACTTGAAGGTGAGGCCGGTACACACGTGGTCTTTCTTCTCCATTGTGAAAGTGGAGATAAACTGTCTGCTGAGCTCCGGATATGTCGGAGCACTCTTCTGGAGGAAGTCTCCGAGCCCAGCATTACCCCAAAACGTTTGCATGCTCTCTAGCATGCCCAGTTTCTCCAAGGTCGGAATATGTAGAAAACGAGTTACATACACAACTCGATCCTGCATAATCTGATAACGGTCCTTCTCTGTTTGGGTCATCTTCTATTTCCTTGGGGCTTCCATTCTTGCAAAGATTCGAGCGAAGGATTAGTAAACTTTTGGAAAAAAGAAGAGAATTGACCTTTCTGTTGGTTTTTCCGCAGGGGCGGCTGTGCAGGCGCAGGGGCGATTGCTTGCAGGCGCAGGTGCGGGAGAACAATAGAAGGCGATTTTGCGAGTGCTTCGAAGGTGGTGGCGCCTTGGAGTGGCTCCGGTGGTTGGTTCATTGGTGCAGGCGACTTTGAAGGTGGCGCAGGAGTGGAGAATTGTTGCAATTGAAGGGAGGTGGCGTTTAGCACGAGGGCTGGTGGCGCAAGGGCATTGGGGTGTGCGTCTTTGGTGTTGGTGGCGCAGGGGCGTCGGAGAGGGTGGTTGGGTGGTTGTTCTGAGGGCACAGGGGCGTTTGCAGTTTAGAGAGAGAGAGAGGGTGCGAGGAGTTTTGGTTGTGTTTGGTGAGGAGGGTTGGTGGGTGGTGCGTGGTAGGTATAGGTGTTTTTTCGAGATCCCATTTTTTTCTTTTCTGGGTAAACCCGCAGGGGTGGGGGTTGGAAAACGCAGGGGCGGCGACAAGGGAGAGGAGCACGCAGGCCCAGCGCCGGGGGCGGCGCTGAGAATTTGTGTCAAGGATGGCCGCCGGAGGGGCGTGGGGATGTCACCACGGGGGCGGTGACCGGCGTGTTGCAGGCGTAGGCCAAGCGCCGGGGGCGATGCTGGCCTGAGTGTCGCCGCAGGGGCGGTGTATCAAACCGCAGGGGCGGGTTTCTTGACAGAAGCTCCTCTTCTTATTCCTTCGGGTTGCCTCCCGAGAAGCGCCTTTGTTTTACGTTGTTGGCTCGACGTAAGGTCTCTACTTCTGTGATTGTGCTTCCTCTAGTACCATCTCGTCAATCGGATCGTCCTTGACTCCTTCAAGGTAAAGATTTAGCCTTTGGCCGTTCACCTTAAACACTTTGTGCGTCTGCGGGTCATAGAGATCCACAGCCCCGTGAGGGTATACTTCGGCTACTATGAACGGCCCTGTCCATCTTGAACGCAGCTTACCTGCAAAGAGTTTCAAACGGGATTGAAAGAGAAGTACCTTATTACCTACCTTGAAGTCCTTCCGGAGGATGTTCCGGTCATGCCAGGCTTTGGTCTTTTCTTTGTATGTGGTAGCATGGTCATATGCATCTAGCCTTAGTTCCTCTAACTCTTGCAATTGGAGCTTCCGGAATTCTCCCACTTCTTCTATGTTCATGTTGCACTTCTTTACCGCCCACCAAGCCTTGTGCTCTAACTCCACCGGTAGGTGGCAAGCTTTCCCAAACACGAGCCTAAAAGGAGACATTCCGATGGGAGTTTTGTAGGCTGTCCGATATGCCCATAGGGCGTCATTTAGCCTTGCACTCCAATCCTTCCGCCCGGGAGAAACCGTCTTTTCAAGGATGGTCTTTATTTCCCGGTTGGATACCTCCGCTTGGCCGTTTGTTTGAGGATGATAGGCTGTTGATACTCGTTGGTGAACATGGTACTTCTTAAGGAGAGCCGTGATCGTCTTGTTGTAGAAATGGGTCCCCCCTATCACTGATTAAGGCTTTCGGAATTCCAAATCTAGCAAAGATATTTTCCTTAAGAAATGCTGCAACCACTTTTGAATCATCAGTTTTGGTGGCCTTTGCTTCCACCCACTTGGAAACATAGTCCACCACAAGCAAACTATATGTGTTCCCGAATGACGTAGGAAATGGCCCCATGAAATCAATTCCCCAAACGTCAAATATTTCACAAAATATTAGAGAGGTTTGGGGCATTTCATGTCTCCTTGAAAGATTTCCCACCCTTTGGCATCTATCACACACTTTACAAAACGCAAAAGCGTCTCGAAAAATGTGTGTACAAAAGAAACCGACATCCAAAACTTTTCTTGCAGTTTTGTTTGCTCCAAAGTGCCCCCACATGCTTCAGAATGACACAAAGTTAGGACGGATTGTACCTCATTGCCCGGAATGCAACGCCGGATCACTTGATCAGTACAATGTTTCCAAAGGTAAGGATCGTCCCAAACGTAGTGTTGAGCCTCAACTTTGACTTTCTCTCATTGTGCCTTGGTGAAGTCGGGAGGATACTCTTTCCTGACAATGAAGTTCACAATGTCAGCAAACCAAGGCTTAAAAGATTGTAGCTTAAGACAAACCTCTGTCGACAATTCCGCAGGGGCGCCTAGACAGAGCCGCAGGGGCGGCTGGTGTGAGGCGCGGGGGCGGTTACACAACAGAGAGTTGTGTAGAATGTATCGTCTGGAAAGCTTCCGGCTATCTCTCTTTCTTTTCCTGGTTCTTCCTCCTCTTGCACTAGTCTGCTCAAATGATCTGCCACCAGGTTCTCAGCTCCCTTTTTGTCCCTTATTTCTAGGTTAAATTCGCTTAGAAGGAGCACCCAACAGATTAATTGTGGTTTTGCCTCCTTCTTTGCCATGAGGTACCTAAGGGCTGCATGGTTAGTGAAAATAATTACCTTTACCCCAAGTAAGTATTGCCTGAACTTCTCAAGGGCAAAAACTACCGCCAACATCTCCTTCTCGGTGGTGGAGTAATTCCTTTGTGCTCCATTTAGTATCATAGACACATAATGGATCACATGAGAGGCCCTTCCGTCTTTTTGTCCTAAGACAGCTCCGACGGCGTAGTCACTGACGTCACACATGATTTAAAAAGGTTTCTCCCAATCTGGAGAACGGATGATCGGAGCGGTGGTGAGACATGATTTCAGAGTGTCGAAAGCCTTCTTGCAATCCTCATCCACTATGAAGGTTACATCTTTCTTGAGTAATTCACACAGGGGTGCTGCGATCTTTGAGAAGTCTTCGATTTACCTTCGGTAGAAACCTGCATGACCAAGAAAAGATTGGATTTCCCGAACATTATTAGGATAAGGTAAATTTTGAATAACATCAACCTTTGCCTTATCTACCTCTATCCCTTTTGAGGATATTACATGTCCTAGCACAATTCCTTGTTCGACCATAAAATGGCATTTTTTCCGAATTAAGAACTAAGTTGGTTTCAACACATTATTCAAGAACAAGTTTTAAATGCCCTAAACAAGCGTCAAAACTGTCTCCATGGACGGTAAAATCATCCATGAAGACTTCAATGAAATTTTCTATGTATTCGGAGAAAATACTTATCATGCACCGTTGGAAAGTGCCCGACGCGTTGCAAAGTCCAAAGGGCATTTTGCGATATGCAAAAGTGCCAAATGAGCAAGTGAACGTCGTCTTCTCTTGATCTTTTGGTGCGATGGCTATTTGGAAATAGCCCGAATATCCATCCATGAAACAGTAGTATTTATGACCTGCAAGACGTTACAACATTTGATCAATAAAAGGTAATGGGAAATGGTCTTTTCTTGTTACCTTATTGAGCTTGCAGTAGTCAATGCAAACTCTCCATGTAGTTTGTGTTTTGCTTGGTACCATCTCTCCATGTTGATTTTCCACCAAAGTGATGCCTCCCTTTTTTGGAACTACCTGGGTTGGACTAACCCAAGTGCTATCCGAGATAGGAAAGATCATGTCCGCTTGGAGGAGTTTCAACACTTCCTTTTTGACCACATCCATCATTGGTGGGTTCAACCTCCTTTGAGGTTGCCTAGAGGGCTTGGCTTCGTCCTCAAGTAAAATCCTATGCATGTAAGTGGAAGGACTTATCCCCTTGATGTCCGCAATAGTCAATCCGAGGGCCGTCTTGTGCTCCTTTAGTACGTTCACCAACTTATCTGCTTGTCCGGTGGTCAACTTTTTGGAGATGATCACCGGCAAGGTATTGTGGGCTCCAAGGAAAATATACTTGAGGTGTGACGGAAGATCCTTCAGTTCTATTTCCGGTGCCTGCACTATGGACGGAACAAGCTTTTCGCTTGGGGTTAGGAAAGTGGGCCCAATGGCCAAATTGGAGATAGGTAGCCTTTTATGCCCATCTAATTGGGCTAGGACCTCTTTCATGCTAGATGTTAACACATAATCTGATTTGAAATCATCAATGTCATGCTCAATCACGTTTCTCAATTCATCCACAACAGAGTTATCAAAAACATCTTGCACAAAAGGTTCAACAACGTCAATAGCACATAGAGAATGATCATCCCTAGGAAATTTCATTGCATCATAAATGTCAAATTCCACTACTTCTCCATCAAACTCCATAGTCAATTTACCACTAACATAATCAATTTTAGTCCTAGCCGTTTTTAGAAATGGCCGTACTAACAGAATCGGTGCAGCATGCGAGTCATTTTCCATATCCATTACAAAGAAATCTGCCGGAAAAATTAGGTTGTCTACCATCACTAATACATCTTCAATTATCCCTTTCGGGTACACATTAGATCTATCAGCAAGTTGTACTACAATCCTAGTTTCCATGAGTGGCCCAAGGCCGAGTGATTTGTAAATTGAATATGGCAAAACATTAATAGAAGCACCGAGATCAAGCATTGCTTTGTCAAAGCGGGTTTCCCCTATAACACAAGAAATGCTTACCATACCCGGATCGCTGCATTTCTTGGGCATTCTCCTTTGGAAAACTGCCGACACATGCTCACTCACTTGCACTTTCTGTTTCCCTTTTAGCTTTTGATTTCTCTTGATAGTGCAAATTTCCTTCAAAAAACGAGCATAATTAGGGATGCTTTTCACCAGTTTAAGGAGAGGAATGTTTACCTCGCATTTAGAGACAGTCTCAAAAAGGTCCTTGTCCTCTATGATTCTTCGCTCCTTTAATGCTTCAGGAAAAGGGGTTGGTGGCTTTTCAGAGTACAGCGGTGGAAATTTTGGTTGTACGTAAGTATCCTTCTCAGCAGGACCTTCTGTTGTGTTTTCCGCAGGGGCGGCTCAGGGGCTGTCACCGCAGGGGCGGGGGCAGCCAGCCGCAGGGGCGTCCTTCCTTCTGGGCTCGGCGCAGCTGGAGCCGCTGGGGCGGCTGTGGGTGCGGAAATAACGACAGAGGGTTCGCTTTGTGGCTCTTTTGTTGGTTCTTGTCGAATTTGCTTCCCACTCCTTAATGTTAGGGCACTAACATTCTCCTTGGGGTTTATAAACATCTGGGAAGACAGTCCCCCGGAAAGCCTTGATTCGGTCCTTGAGATAGCTTCCGCCATTTGACCAACTTGCTTCTCAAGGTTCTTGATGCTTGATTCTGTTGTTTGAACATGAGTAGTAAAGTGTTTAGTCAAAACCTAAAACATATCTTCAGTTGAGTGATACTTACCTTGGCGGGGCTGCTGTTGTGGGTTTTGTTGATCCCTCCAACAAAAATTTTGTTGGTCACGCCAATTTGGCATGAAATTCTGTGCATAGGGGTCGTTCCTAGGTCTTTGCTGCTGTGGTTGTCCATAACCTATTGCGTTAACTTCAACATCGTCATTTTGAACTTGTGGACACATGTCCGTTGGATGATATGGGTCAGCACAAACTCCACAAGCTTTGAGCTGTTGCAATGTTCCCATAAGTGTTAGCCTCTTCACCATTTCCTTCAATTCCGCTAGCTCGGTGGAAATCTCGTTCTTCCTGGAACTCACGGCATGAACTCCTTTCTTAGCCGGGGTCCTTCCAAAGTTCCGAGTTCCTTCCGCTAGCTCCTGTATCTTTTCCAAGGCAAGGTCAGGAGTAGAGTTAAGAATGTTACCTCCGCAAGCCGCATCGACGATCCTCCTTTCATTGTCTAGCAAGCCATTGTACAAGTACAATACTAGATCTGGAGTTGAATATCCGTGGAAAGGACAGCTGGATCGGAGGCGTGCAAACCTTTCGAAATACTCATAGAGAGTTTCGGTTGCCTCTTGCTCGATGTTGCTTATAGCTTTCTTCAAGCTATCGGCCTTTTTAGCTGGAAAGTATTTCTCCAAGAACGCTTTGTGAAGGTTCTCCCAAGTGTAAATGCTCCCGGATGGAAGGTGGTAATACCAATCATCCGCCGAATCTTTGAGTGTGAAGCCGAATGCCCTCATATTGATCCGTTCTTCGGTAATGTTGGCCGGCTTCATGCTCATACAAACGGTGTGGAACTTCCCAAGGTGCTTGATGGGGTCTTCACCACTTAGCCCATGGAAGGATGGAAGTAAGTGAATAAGGCCCGGTTTGAGCTCAAAGTTGACTCCTTCCCCTAGTGCCGGTATAGCGACCGCAAGAGGGTTTTGAGCCAAGGTGGGCTGCGTAAGTTGACGAAGAGTACGGTCAGCCATCTCTTGTTGTAGTTATTGTTGTCTTCGTTGCCGGATGTGCATCCTCTCAATTTCTGGATCAAAAGAAGCAAAGCCGGAATTAGTAGCACGGGTTTGAACCATAAAAATGGCTCAAACCAATAATCGATAATAACAATAAAACACAAAAAACTCCCCGGCAACTGCACCAAAATTTGACCGACGGTATTTCTATGGTCGTTTATACCCAATTAAAAGTAAATCCCGACTTAGCACTAAGAACAAGTATAATGATTAAGTAAGGGTCGAACCCAAGAGAGTTAAGGTGTTTTAGATGCAATTATCAATTAAAATGACAAGTGACACAAAAAGGGGGGGGGGGGGGGG
>BSUD01000002.1:73288644-73333599 GCA_033239045.1 Fagopyrum esculentum | reverse complement strand
GGGGGGGGGGGGGGGTTGTAACACCCCAAATTCGGAGAACTCGGGGAGCTACTGGTTAGGACCTCACAATGGGTCCCGACCATAGTTTGACAACAGTTTTACTTGGATCTTACAACAAGGCACAAATGTATTTAAAACATTTGAAAACTGTAAACAATATATACATCGAAATATGTATCAACCTTACAAGAAAAGATATTAAAACGACACATATGAAGAACAAAAGACATCCCCGTCCCCAACTAAATGAGTACGTGGACCCGGCTGACCATTTCCTCCGGATCTCTCTAAAACTGTCTTAACCTGCAAGGCATCTACAAGCGGTATAAAACCGTTAGCTAACATTCTATGCATAAGTATAAAGGTAAAAGCACAAACACACAACATACACAATCAACATGCACACTCAATCCTTTTATTATCTTTAATTAGGTGATAGGTCATTACTAATGATACTTATTTTGTGACACGAGGGATTCCCAAACCTCGCCCCTGTCCCCGTTTACCAACGCGGAATGGTACTAATGCATCTGACCGTCTACCGGACTGGGCTGGTCGCAGGGAACCTCCTAGACTCTCGCAAGAGCTAGGCAGATGATGTCACGACCCGTTATCATACACTTGGGTCAATTACACAATATACTAAAGTCGGCCTATTCCGGTTTCGTTATTTATCTTAACTAACAAACACCACTCATACACATCACACACATGCAAGAAGCCAGCTAAGTAAGTCCGTGGACTTACCTGAATCAGATCTCGACTTTCTAATTCGCAAATCGATATGTACAGTTGGAATTCAGTGGCATGTCAACGGAGGCAAGTGTGTCAGCACACTTTCTAGGTGATTAGAAGTCTAAGACTTCTAAGATAGTAGGTCTTAATAGGACGGAATTGATTACAGTATGAATTTATGGTAAAATGACTATTTTACCCTTGGTCTCGAAACTTCCAAAAATTCCTTAATTTATGTCTAAACTCTTATTTGCGACTAAAGAGTCATATTCTAACTCCTAAAGATGAGTTTGGTTACAAACTGGCAATTTACCCATTTTCCTATTTTCGGGAAGATCGTTAAGGTCCAACTTCGGCTTCAAATATAAAATTCGAATAGTCTTATAAAAATTCCGAAATAATTCCCTATATCATCTATGATATCTCATCTACTCATGGGAGCAAGAATTTCTTAAAACTGTTCAACCATCACTTTTACAAAAATTTCCAAAGTTGGTTACAACACTTAACAAACCGCACATTGTCTTAACTTTGAAAAATCATAACTCCTAAGCTACTTGCTTAATTTATCCCAAATTTTGATAAGTTCTACTATAAAATCTTATCTATAATATATCCAAAATTCATCCGCAAAGGAGATCAACATCCTATTTAAAACTATCTCACAAAACCGAATTTCAGCACAACAGAAAAACTGCTTACATCTCAATCTTTGAAAAATCATAAATACCAAACCACTCGCTGGATGCCTCTCAAATTTTAATATGTTCTACAAAAATATGTCAACTATATCATATCCAAAATTCAAGCCCAACGGAGTTCAAAAGCCTATTCAAAACTATCTCACAACATTGCATCACATGCTGTTTTTATCAACACTCAGCACACTTATAAAAACTGCATGAGGAGTCAACTTTGCAACATCATAACTCTAAAACCGTAACTCCGATTCTTCCCAAATTTTAGTATAATCTACTATATACTTCTGAATACAACATATCCAAAATTCAGCAACAAAGGAGGAGTATAACTTACTCAAAATTGACCCGAAGTTTACTGTTTTTCACTTCCGAAAACTCAGAAAATGCAAGAATCTGTACAGCTCTCCTATAGTTGTTCTGAGTTGGTTTAAAGACGAAAATTGGTCCATGTTAGGCAAGGAAAGGTGGACTAAAGTATAGTGTAGCAAGGGGTACAAGCCTTACCCGATTCCGAGACTCGAATGTACCGAAAAGAAGGTACCAAGGCTGCTGTTGAGTATGCGTTTTGCACAGAAGGGGAGAAGCCATGCTCCCTGATTGCTCGAGGCTGCAGACAGAGAAGAGCGAGGTGGTCCGGGGTGCTGCAACATTACAGTGTCCTAAGGTGAGTTGTTTCTGGGCGACCGAGCACAAGTGAAAGACGAGGTATAGGAGAGTTCTTACCGATCGTTCATCATCTATCCTATTCTCGTTGGAGGCGTGCAGTGGCTGAGCGTCAAGTGCAGAGGGCTGAGTGCAGAACGTTGGCGAGTAGTTGTGTCCGGGTGTGCAGGGCGTTGGCAAGCAGCAGCAGTCCCAGGCGCCGATGCAGAATGTTGGTGAGCAGCAGCAGTCCCAGGCGCCTATGCAGAAAATTGGTGAGCAGCAGCAGTCCCAGGCGCCTATGCAGAACGTTGGTGAGTAGCAGCAATCCTAGGCGGCCTGTGCAGAACGTTGGTGAGCAGCGCGAGAAGGGAGGCAGCGGCGTGAGTAGTTAGCGTAGAATAGGATTAGGGATGCTGATTAGATTAGGTTAAGGTTAATTAGGGTTTAGGTTAATTTAGATTATGGGCTGGCTGACATGTCTTTGGGCCGGGTCCGTTGGGCCTGCTCATCTAACTAAGATGGGCTTATAATTAAATCGTTACACGTACGGAACCGCTCATTGGTTTTCGGTTTCAATTTATGTAACAATTTTATTCGGTTTCCCTATTTATCGTTTTAGGTGAAATAAAGTCACATAAATTGATAGAATTTGATAATGCTTTATTTTATTTAAAAGAATAAAGGTCGGCGGATCAGAATCCGATTTGATCGGGTATTAAACGGAAATTAAATTTTCCGGGTATTACAGTCACGAAATTGTCATGGCCTCGTCATAACTCATCTTGGGCTCATCTTGATCTTACCACTAGAACGTCATGACTTTGTCAAAGACAAGTCATGATATATACTCTAGGGTTTGGATTAAGGTTTGCTACTAATAAAATCTTATCATTTTATGTGAAGTGATATTACATAAAATGATAAAATTTTGAGATATAATGTCCAACTACGTAGACAGCTAAGGATCAAAAGATCGAAATCCGGTTTGCTACGGAATCAAACGGGATAAAAATTTCGGATATTACATGTTTGTTGAATTGATGCACAAAAACTTATGAAAACGATTAATGTGACAAATAAGATAATAATGGATGAATCTACACTAGGTTGATTCTAAGCATGCAATTGCTACTTTGGTGCATTCCTTTTACAAGTTTTTAAGTAATCTCCCGTCTCGATCATACATATGTGTTGAGCCAACCGGCATCAACACAACTTAACCTATTAAAGTTCCGTAAACCTACAAGAACAAATAACAAGTTAGCATTCAAGCAAAGACTAAGGGATATAAACAGAAGATTAAAACCGTTAAACTTATCTTTTTATTTGTGTTCCTTTTCTTCAAGTAATTACAACCCGTTATTACTTAAATTTGCTACTAGATTAAAGACCCGAACCCGGAACCTATTAATCCTAGTTGTTTACATGCACTTTAGAACCTAAGGTGATCAATCTCAAGTAATAGTTAACATGCAATTGAACAATGGAGATCAAGGAAACACAAAGCATTACTGAATAAAAACTTATATTAAAAGAACTTACAACCAAAGTAACAAAGCAGCTTCAAACCAACCCAATGTAGCAAGGGAGTTAGCAACTCATTGCAATGGAAAATTCAAGTCTATAATGGATTTTTGTGAGGAAAAGCATGGATCATTCTAGCAATCAGCCATGGACTATTTATACTACAAAAGCCACTTAATTAGGAGTAAATAGCCGGCCTAAAACAGCCACCTTTAATGCCATAAAGGTGGTGTAAACAGCCGGAGTAAAGCTTCTGGCGTTAAACCACAGGGGCAGCCTTCAGGACCCGCAGGGGCGGTTTAGGCAGAATCGGTTGATCTTCTTCATAACCGCTAGGGCGGCTACACAACTCCGCTGGGGTGGATCTTTAATGCACTTCAACGTCTGACCTTTCGTCTTCGTGACGTTTCTGATGTCAAGGCGCAGGGGCGCCTTAAGGCCAACGCAGGGCGGTGACATAGACTCTTCGCCTTCCAACTCCCAAGGCGAGGCGCATGGAGGGTGCAGTGGGAGGCACAGGGGAGCTGGTCTTCGTCTCGTCAAAGCATGTCACCGCAGAGGCGGCTTCAAGGGCCCGCGGGGGCGGTGGAGCAACAGAAATTTTGCTTCTTGATCGATCTTTACTCCTAAGTGCTTATAACTCCTTCTTTAGCTTCTTTTGATCTTCTTCTTCTGGACCAATGAGTTAGTAGCATAAACCGACACTAATGCAACAAAAAGACTCTAAAAACTACCCTAAATGATAGTGATTCCATCACCTATCACATGTACTATTAAGTATTATATGTATATATATATATATATACATATGACCTATATTGAGCCTTATACGTTAGGTGTGCATACCCCGCAGATGGCTCGGACTAGAGCTACTGTTGCAGTAGGCCGAGGTAGAGGTAGACCACCTCTTCCTCCAGGAGGGAAAGGACAGGGACCAGCTCCCGCTGCAGATCCACCAGTGGTGGAGGAGGCTTTTGAGGAGGTTGATGAGAGTGTCGTTCCAGCGACGAGGAGTGGTGGGACCAGGAGACAGCAGGCACATCGAGCCCAGTCTGATGACTCATATCGTGTCTCTATGGGAGGACCAGAGTTCAGAGAGTACCTCAGGTATTTTGAGGAGGCCATCAGAGCAGGCAGACGATCCCCAGATCTACTAGATCATGAGGGATCATCTGAGAGATCCCATGGAGCTACTCAGGTACCAACTATGCCGGCACATGCTGCTGAGGTTGCTTGAGCTGTAGAGGAGACCAGAGGGCCTCGACCATATACCTGATTGAAGGCATTTCATCAGCAGGGAGTACCACACTTCTCGGGAGAGATCGGTTTGCAGAGTGAGGTGTGGATCGGACACGTAGACTCATCTTTAGAGTCTATCAAGTGTCTTGAGGACAGACGGATAAAGCTAGTTCAGTCTCTATTCCGTTACCTAGCACACTAGAGGTGGAGGACGGTTCGAGCATGAGTTACCAGCTATGAGTAGATGAGGACTTTGCTGAGGGAGCAGTTCTGCCCTGCCTCACTAAGGAGGGAGAAGCTGCATGAATTTGTGGAGGCAGGCTTTGAGGACGTACCTATTACAGATGCTATTCGCCGCTTCCAGACTGAGTTAGCATTGCTGGGTCCAGCTGCACTATTTGAGGACCAACATGTGCATTTGTTCTCCCGTCGTATGAGGGAGAGCACACGTTCGTACATGGCGGGATTCCATTGTTAGTCCCTGACAAATTACTAGGATCGGGCCTCTGCCTATGAGAGAGAGAGCTAGCCAAAGGAAGACTTCTCAGACAGGACGGTCTGAGAAGAGACAGCGAACATGACAGACTAGTGCAGGAGCATCTGGATACGGGCGGGGTCAGTCTCAAGGCCACCCGAGTGGTCCAATATCTGCCCAAACGACTAACAGAGGCCGGCAGTGTTACAATTGCGGGGCCTATGGACATATGAGGGCTGAGTGCCCGAGAGCACCACTGACTTGCTTCTCGTGTGGGAAGCCATGACACAGAGCTACGTTTTTCCGTCAGAGCAAGGCATTATCACAGCAGGGTTCTTCCCCTACAGGTGCAGCAGGAGGTGGACAGAGACCGCCTCAGCATCAAGCACAGGGACAATAGAGAGTCCCACACACATCTACTACTCAGGGATCAACTCCAGGACTGAGTAGAGGTAGAGGTAGAGATGTTGGTACTAGTAATGCCCACGGAACTCGAGGCCGAGTTTTTGAGCTGAGGGGTGCTGAGGAGTCGCCGGCACCAATTGCTACAGGTACCATTCTGTTACATGGTTTACCTGTTAGAGTTTTATTTGATACGGGTGCTATGCATTCTTTCATTTCTGCTG
Source organism: Fagopyrum esculentum (assembly GCA_033239045.1). Taxonomy (NCBI): domain Eukaryota; kingdom Viridiplantae; phylum Streptophyta; class Magnoliopsida; order Caryophyllales; family Polygonaceae; genus Fagopyrum; species Fagopyrum esculentum. The sequence continues at coordinate 73,327,654 of BSUD01000002.1, read as the reverse complement.
CATGTGTTGAGCGTTTGAGTTTACCTACCATAGAGGGGACCCCCTTTACTATAGGGTTACCTGATGGTAGTCGGGTCCGAGGTACTTGGGAGACACGTAGTTGTCCCCTTCGCTTAGGGACTCGTGTATTACTTGTTAACTTCTTAGTCATGCCCTTGATGCATGAAGAAGTCATATTAGGTATGGATTGGATGCGTAGACACCGTGCGGTGTTAGATGTGGGTAAGAGAACTGTTATAGTCTCTACCGACATAGTTCCGATAGAGGTCTTCCGGGGTTGGGACCTTGGGAAGACGGATCTATTATCAGTTCCGTACGAGCAACTAGACTGATTGCACAGGGATGTGATGCCTTCTGGTGCTACGCCATGAAGGATGGAGAGAGTCCAGCTTTGGAGGACATACCAGTGGTCTGTGAGTTTACAGACGTGTTTGTAGAGCCGTCTAGCTTGCCACCTCAAAGGAGCGTAGACTTCGGCATCGAGTTGGAGCCTGGTACGAGACCGATCTCGAAGGCCCCATATCGTATGGCGCCTATTGAGATGTTGGAGATGAAGAAGCAACTCGAGGAGTTGGCTGAGAAGGGCTTCATACGCCTTAGCGTTTCACCATGGGGTGCACCTGTCCTCTTCATGCGGAAGAAGGACAGATTATTGAGATTGTTTATAGACTATAGAGAGCTGAACAAGGTGACCATCAAGAACAGGTATCCACTGCCTCGTATTGATGATCTACTTGATCAGCTTCAAGGAACGACAATTTTCTTCCGGATTAACTTGCGCTCAGGATATCACCAGCTGAGGGTGAGAGAGCAGGACGTGCACAAGACGGCATTTCGTACCTGTTATGGACACTACGAGTTTGTAGTGATGCCATTTTGGTTGACGAATGCCCCAACAGTTTTTATGGAGTTAATGAACAGTATCTTCATCGACTTCCTGGATCAGTTTGTGGTGGTCTTTATTGATAACATTCTAATACACTCTCGTAGCAGAGAGAATCATGCCGGTCATTTGAGGACGGTTTTGCAGATTCTGAGGGATAGAGAGCTGTATGCCAAGCTCTCTAAATGCGAGTTCTGGATGTCTGAGGTTTCTTTTCTTGGACACATCGTCTCCGCCGTCGGGATTATGGTAGATCCGGCGAAGATCGAGTCTGTTGTTGCATGGACAACACCGACGAACTTCAAGGAAGTACGTAACTTTCTTGGGCTAGCCGGTTATTACAAACGCTTTGTGGAGGGATTTTCTATGATTCCTGCCCACTGACGAGTCTTCTGAGGAAGACTACCAGATTTGTGTGGACCGAACAGTGTGCTCAGAGTTTTGAGGAGCTGAAGAGGCGTTTGACTTTTGCTCTTGTCTTGGCACAGCTAGAGGGTTCTAAGGATTTTGTGGTCTATAGTGATGCATCCAAGCTAGGCTTGGGATGTGTGTCGATGCAGAGAGGCAGAGTGATTGCATATGCGTCTCGACAACTGAAGACGTATGAGGAGAACTACCCGACTCATGATCTGGAGTTGGCATCGGTAGTTCATGCTTTGAAGATCTGGAGACATTACCTGTATGGTGCTACATGTCAGATCTTCACAGACCATAAGAGTCTGAAGTATATCTTCATGCAGCGGGAATTAAATAACCGCCAACGTCAATGGCTTGAGTTGATCAAGGACTTTGACCTTGAGATTTTGTATCGTCCTAGAAAGGGGAATGTTGTAGGTGACGCCTTGAGCAGGAAGACGCCTCGAGAGAAGGCGATTGTCATACTGACTGTACAACCTCAGCTTCAGAGGGATCTAGCCTGGCTAGAGATGGACATCCAGTTTCCTGATGAGGATGCCCAGTTGTTTGCTTTAGAGGTTCTACCTGGTCTGTTGGATGAGATCCAACAGAAGCAAGGGACCTGCCCGACCTTGACGAGGATCAAAGAGAGGATGTCTTGTGGAGAGGCACCACAGTTCTCCGTTGGAGCAGATGGAGTGATGAGGCGTCATCGTATTTGTGTACCCGCTGATGCGGAGCTGAGACAACGGATTTTACAAGAGGCTCACTGTAAACCTTACTCGGTACATCCAAGTACGAGTAAGATGTACCACTATGTGAGACGCTCATATTGGTGGGGAGGGCTGAAGCCCAACGTAGCCAGATTTGTGGCCCAGTGCGCGACTAGTCAGTAGGTCAAGATAGAGCATTTCAGACCTGGAGGTGAGCTCCATCCACTGCCAGTACCACAGTGGAAGTGGGAGGACGTCTTCATAGAATTTGTGACCGGATTGAGAGCCAGTAGGAGCTTTGATGCTATCTGGGTGATCGTGGATAGACTGACGAAGACGGAACATTTTATTCCTATCAAAGAGACATGGTCGGTGAGCAGATTGACTGAGGAGTACACTAGACAGATAGCGAGACTCCATGGTGTTCCGAGGACGATTGTCTCTGATTGAGATGAACGGTTTACTTCGATATTTTGGCAGCAGATTCAAACTGCTTTGGGGACGAGTCTACATTTCACGACTGCGTTTCACCCCCAGACAGATGGCTAGCCAGAGAGGACCATCCAAACCTTAGAGGATATGTTGCGAGCTTGTGTGTTGGATTGGGGATAGGGATGGTTTGATTACCTCCCACTCGTTGAGTTCTCGTACAACAACAATTGGCATGCATCTATTGGGATGGCTCCTTATGAGGCACTGTATGGACGTAGGTGCCGTACACCTTTATGCTGGGATGAGCCTAGCAGTATCGGTGGTATAGCGCCAGAGCAGATTCAGGATGATATGGCTCGAGTAGTGCTGATCAGAGAGAGGATGCTGGATGCATAGAGTCGCCAAAATTTGTATGCAGACAAGAGGCTTCGACCTCTAGAGTTCAGAGTAGGAGCTCATGTTTGGTTGAGAGTATCTGCGACGCGAGGCCTCAGACGTTTTGGCATAAAGGGGAAGTTGAGTCCCCGATATGTCGGTCCTTTCGAGATACTGGATAGAGTTGGGAGGGCAGCCTACAAATTAGCTTTGCCTCCGAGGTTAGAGGGTGTTCACCCTGTGTTTCATGTGTCTCAACTGAGGGAGTATATACCAGATCCGAGGCACATTGTGAGTTATGATGATCTGGTAGTTGAGCCGGAGCACACCTTTGCAGAGCACCCTATTGTTGTTCTAGAGCGAGGTGTGAGACGCCTGCGTTCGAAGGACATTCCTATGATGAGGATACAGTGGTCTAGACGAGGACTTGATGAGGCTACATGGAAGACTGAGGATAGTATCTAGAGGAACTATCCAAAGTTCTACGCTGAGTTAGATGTACCTGTAGGATCCACGAGTAGATCTTAGTGCCATCTGGGTGAGTGCATGTTATGTTATGTGCTTATGTGATATGCTGTGTTTTCGTGCTAGCTGTGATATGTGCATATGATCTGTTAGATCCTGTTTGCTAGCGCGAGATAGGCATAGCTTGAGATGGTTCATTCCTCCATGCTGTGGTGTGTGTTAGGATTAGCTGGAGATGGTTCTTTCCTCCATGCTATCTTTGATGGACATAGTGTGAGTGGATATGGTTTTCCTCCACGTAGTAGTGTTATGTGTACGTTTTGGCTGGAGACGGCTTTCCTCCATGCCAGTGTGATGTGGTTAGTGTTTGGCTAGAGATGACCTTCCTCTAGGCCTTGTTTAGAGTTGATGATAGTGTCGCTGGAGTGATGATTCCTCCATGCTGCGTTGACGATATAGAATATTATAGGTTACGATGATACCTCTGAGAGAGAGAGAGAGTTATACTTCGACTTATGGGTCCGAGAGGATTTGGGATCTTGCAAGTTTCGGGACGAAACTTGTTTTTAGGGGGGTGTGATGTAAGAACCTTAGTCTTTAGGAGCCTTGAGTCCTTGTGAGCCTTTGTTGGACCCTGACAGCCGCTCCTGCGGACCTTGTTAGCTGCTCTTGCACCTCAGGAGGGCCGCCCTTGTGCCTTGTCTGATCCGCCCCTACAGGTTTGTGCGGCTGCAGCCACCTTTGTTGACCTCTTGACTTTGCTTTTGGTTAGCTTCCTATATAAGCTTTCCAATGCTTCTGATGAAGGGTTTCTTCATCTCTCCAGCTTTTCTCTTCCTCCTCAGGTTCTTCTTATTCTCTCTTCTTCCTTGATCTTCTTTGATCTCTCTTTGATCTTGTGTGTGAGTTTTTGAAAGTTGGTTTGTGGATTTGGCCTTGGATGATCATGAGGATGATGCTGAGAGTTGTTGCTGTTGTGATGAGGTTGTGAGGTGTGTTGAATGCTCCTAGTTGCTGCTTAGGGTTTGCTTTGGTAAGGTTTCTATTCTCATCTTCTTTCCTTCTCCTTCTTTGCTTCTTTCTTCTTCTTCTAGCTTAGGATCACAAGCTGAGCTTGTGTGGATCCTTTCCTAGCTATTCTGATGTTCATACATGTGTATATGTGTATGTGTGTTGTTGTGGTATGATGGAGAAGTGAAGAGAGTCGAGAAATAGATCGAAGAGAAGTCGGGGCCAGCATTCTACACAAATAGTCGCCGTTGCGCCTGAGCTTGGCCGCCCTTGCGCCTGCTGTGGACCGCCCCTGCACCTTGAGTGAGCCGCCCCTGCGCCTCACTGGGTCAACCTTGAGTTCTTTGCTTCTGTTGGTGTATTCAGGGCATACCTTGTTGGTATGTTTCCTTCCTTCCTTTCCTTTGGCCTTGACTTCGATGTTGGCTAGGCTAGCTTGGTTAGGATGAGTTGTATGATAGAGATGTACCTTAGGCACTCGTGTTTATGTTGAGGATATGCCTTAGGCATTTGTGAGCATGTTATGATATAGAGGTTTAGATTGTAGGTTGGTTATGGTTATGGAGACGAGTTTGCTAACCCTTGCAGTATGTGATGTTGTGTGTCTTGCTATTGCAGGCGTTGATTACTTTCCCAAGGGGAAGCTGTGACGTGGTTTTGGATACGAGTATTACAGGTAAGTCCATAGGACTTACTTAGCGTCTAGTTGTGGGTTTGTTCGATTGTGATGGTTGTGTATGTTCATATGATTGTGCATTTATAACCTAAACCGGACTAGGATGACCATTTATTACTTTAAATGGCCCAATTGTATTATAACGGGTCGTGACCACTTGCCTCTGCCTGCTGGTAGTAGGAGGTGCCCTGAAGATGATCTCACAAGGGGGGGGGGGGGACAAGTTATGATCACCCCCATGCCAAACCCCTGTGTTACGTTGGATGGGACGAGGTTCTTGAGGCTCCTCATGCTATAGAATAAGTTGAATTAGTAATGGAATAACGTAATTGAAAGATAATAAATGAACGTGAGTGGCATTGTATGTATGAGATGTGGATGTGTGTTTGTGCTATTACCTTCATACTTATTCATCGCTGTAGCTAACGGTGTATACCATCTTGTAGATGATCTGCAGGTTAGGAAGATTGCAGAGTGAGCCAGATGGGGCGACTGTTACGCTAGAGATGTAGCACAAAAAGCTTTACATTTATAAACTCGATCTAATCTCTTAAACTACCTAGCGAAACCCGCAGTGTACGGATCGTTATGTAGGAAAGGAAAGTATTCCGAGGTCGAACACAAGGACTGAGGTGAAATCAAGTCATTCAATGATCAAAGATAGTGCAAATCTAAACTAAGATGAGATGAGGAATAAAGAAAGTGCAAAACACAATATTTTTGGTTGGTTTTGGGTGATCAAACAAGGATCACAATATATGCAAATCAAACAAGCAAACAAACACACAAACACAAAGATAAGAGATAAGAGGTAAGAAATGCGGATTCTAGAGATTCGGAATTCCGATTATGACTATGGACTCATGCTTCTAAAGATAAAAGGAAACCTGTGGTTGTTTGGAGTTGGGTGTTTCTCTAATGGGAGCAATTACCGGGTAAGTCTCATGCTCCACTAGTCTCGAACCTAAGGTCCTATTACCGGGTAAGTCTCAAGGAACCTAAGGACAGGAATTCTACACAAACCGGCCACTACCTAAGGGTCAAACCCCTCCTTACCGGGTAAGTCTCGAAAAAGGTAAGTCTTAGGCAACGATCCTAGCACACTCAATCCAGTAGCAGCTTTTTTGGCTCACTACTACCTAGAGTTCATCATCTTATGTATCTAAGAGAGGAAATTACCGGGTAAGTCTCATTCCACAAAAAGGTTGCTAACATTAGGTCACCCTAAGATAGATTAGGCTCAACAAACACTAGGATTTCAACACATCTACATCCTAACATCCAGATTCATCAATATAAGCACAACAGAGAAAACCACGGGCTGATCATGAGAAACCATGGTCTAGATTTTAGATGAACAGGCCGTGGTTTGGGTCTGAGTTAGGGTTTTGAACACGAATCCATCCTAAACTAAAATGCAAGTCCATACAATCATAGTCCAAGGCATAAACATCATTCCTTCACCCTAGAATCACAACTATTCAGCCAACAACATACAAATCTAGATCAAACTTCATAAATAAAGCATGCTTGCAAGTCATAGCTAGATAATGAAGAATGAACCAAAGAAAAGACATTATAAAGCTAGAATAGAAGTTACCAAGTCTTACAAAGGGTCCAAGATGTAGCTCCAAGGTATAAACAAAGGAAACCTCACTCAAAACCACTCAAATCTCACTTTAAAACTAAAATCTACACTAATCTCTCCCAAGAACACCCACAAGGGTGCTTGGAAGAGAAGCTCCAATGGAGGAGTGTTGGAGATGAGCTAGAGGAGAAGGGTCCAAAAAGGAAGAAGATTCCCAAAATCAGCCTGCAGGTCCACTTAAGTACTCCACCAAAAAGCAAGGGGTCGGACAAAGAGATTGTGGGACACGTGTCAAAGTGGTCCTAAAGAAACCACGGCCAAAACCACGGTTGAGATTTTCCTCTGGGACGTGGTTCTCACCAGAAACTCTCCTTGGATCACCAAGTCATGAGTTGGTGCAAGGCATGCACCAACAAGGTCCTATGTGCTCTCCTTTGCTCCTAGGTTGAATGTATCGATTAAGTCCAAAAGCTCCCCAAAATACCTACAAAACCGACAAAAGCCCGTGTAGACGTCTATTTCGACAATATGCATGAATTAAGCGTAAACGTCACGAACTAATGCGGAAACATGCATGAATGGAAAGGAAAACTATGTAAAAGAGTGCCTTAACTAGTGTCATAAATCATGTCATCAGTGACCAGCCGAGGACTTCTTTACATTAGGGTTGCGTGGGATATGGGATCTTTTGTATCAAATGTTTATGGAGGTTATTTTGTACTCGGCTTTGTTGTTGTAAACTCTTTTGATGTATCTCATACAGTTTTATATATTTGGTTTTAATCTACCTGTGCCTTGTTGTAAGATCCAGTGAACTTGTTGTCAGACTAGGGCCAAGATCCATTGTGAGATTCTAGCCCAATGTAGCACTCCGAGTCCCGCGGATTCGGGGTGTTACAATCACTGCCACACATACGGGGCTATCGATAAAACATAGGTTGGTAATCCTCACCATCGCATGCTATCATATCAAGCATATAATACACACACCACTCATGCAAACACCCAATATAAGGATGGTAGCTAAGTAAGTCCTACGGACTTACCTCAACCTCGTACAACCTCAACCATGATCAACCTCCAATCTTGAGAGAGACACTGCCTAATGCAAAGGTATAAAGAGATATCAATACTCCTATCAATCAAAAAGGTCACACCGAGACCCAAGGGATCCATAAGGATCATAATCGTTCTATAAGCCTCACAACCAACTAAACCTCAATATCTCAACATAACTCAGAATTCTTCAAATCTCAAGGTAGTATCTAATAAACATTCCTCAATCTCAATTCTGATCCTAATTAATTAATTAATTATATTTCGCCAGAATAACGTTTTGCCCGTATGCAATTTCTAGACCCACTTGTCATCACATTCATCAAACAAACAAACTATAAACACCAGAATAATATAACGACCATAATGGAATTTCTTATTATCCATTTTGACAAGCCTGAGGTCAATTTAGGCCAAATCGCAGTACGGAAAATGAATAAATTCATAACTTATTCGTTACTAACCCGATTGACGATCTGAAAGAAGATTCGGAATCACAACGACGCAGGCTATGCATGGACATCATCAAATTCACCAGAATCTGAGTGACAGAACAGTCCTGGTGACATATAGGCTCGACCAGATCTCTATATACTCGGAAATGTAGAAACTCGGTACTGATATGAAGAGAATGAAGAGAGGAATCCAAAAACTCAAACGGAATTGAAATCGGATTAAAAACGGAGAGTAGATATGAGTTTGAAGGTTGAGAGAAATCCAGAGCTTTTACGAGGAAACGTGAAAAGAAATGAATTAATAAAGGATTTTCCGCTATTATAGTGAAGACGATAATCATCATTTAGCGAAGTCGATAGTTATCCTTTAACTGATCCAAAGGCAGGTCGAACCCCATTCTCCAAACTTCTTGAGATTGGAATAATAAATCCGGAATATTGTAGGGATAATTATTCCAGAACTGCCTCGGAAAACGTGTATTCCTAAGCCGTCTTTCTTAGTCGTTAAGAAACGAAATAGCGACTCTTTTATCCGTTTTGCTTCTCCATGTTTTTTCATATCTAGGACATATCCGATGTACTGATCCTTTCTCTCAACTGCATTTTTATTGATTGGAGCTCCCAAATGCTCCAAATAACACCGAAGAGTAAAAATAATTACCCGGGAGAAAAAGTGAAAATTTTCCCATACGTCCAAAATTACGCCAGGAACATAACGGTGAGACTCCTCAGACAGGTCCATCCTCTAACTCGGACAGGTCCATCACTTGTGAGGCGATCAAAGAGATCACCCCACCGCCGACAATATCCCTCGGCTCATTCCTCCTAATCCGCTTCAAAGCGGTGAGGAAGAGAGGGCCAATCCATCACATTCTCGCTATGTGGAAGGCATGTGTAGAGTAGTGGGAGGTCCTTGAGAGCGACCTTGTTTTCCTCTTTGTGTCCACAGAAGACACTCATGAGGATCTTGAAAATCAACCTCAAAACTGGGGTGAGTGAGTTTGTTGGAGTACTCACCCCCAGCATGGAACTCCGACCCAGTAGCTGCTTGCCAGAATTCGTACAAGTCTGGGGTCGGGACTGGATCCCACTAGCTCTACGAGGGGTTTAGAGTCACCCCAAAAGCTTCCTGTAGGTCGGCGTAGTCGAGAGTGTACTTCACCTTGTTGAACTTGAAGGTGAGGCCGGTACACACGTGGTCTTTCTTCTCCATTGTGAAAGTGGAGATAAACTGTCTGTTGAGCTCCGGATATGTCGGAGCACTCTTCTGGAGGAAGTCTCCGAGCCCAGCATTACCCAAAAACGTTTGCATGCTCTCTAGCATGCCCAGTTTCTCCAAGGTCGGAATATGTAGAAAACGAGTTACATACACAACTCGATCCTGCATAATCTGATAACGGTCCTTCTCTGTTTGGGTCATCTTCTATTTCCTTGGGGCTTCCATTCTTGCAAAGATTCGAGCGAAGGATTAGTAAACTTTTGGAAAAAAGAAGAGAATCGACCTTTCTGTTGGTTTTTTCGCAGGGGCGGCTGTGCAGGCGCAGGGGCGGTGAGGCGCAGGGGAGGTTGCTTGCAGGCGCAGGTGCGGGAGAACAATAGAAGGCGATTTTGCGAGTGCTTCGAAGGTGGTGGCGCCTTGGAGTGGCTCCGGTGGTTGGTTCGTTGGTGCAGGCGACTTTGAAGGTGGCGCAGGAGTGGAGAATCGTTGCAATTGAAGGGAGGTGGCGTTTAGCACGAGGGCTGGTGGCGCAAGGGCATTGGGGTGTGCGTCTTTGGTGTTGGTGGCGCAGGGGCGTCGGAGAGGGTGGTTGGGTGGTTGTTCTGAGGGCACAGGGGCGTTTGCAGTTTAGAGAGAGAGAGGGTGCGAGGAGTTTTGGTTGTGTTTGGTGAGGAGGGTTGGTGGGTGGTGCGTGGTAGGTATAGGTGTTTTTTCGAGATCCTATTTTTTTCTTTTCTGGGTAAACCCGCAGGGGTGGGGGTTGGAAAACGCAGGGGCGGCGACAAGGGAGAGGAGCACGCAGGCCCAGCGCCGGGGGCGGCGCTGAGAATTTGTGTCAAGGATGGCCGCCGGAGGGGCGTGGGGATGTCACCACGGGGGCGGTGACCGGCGTGTTGCAGGCGTAGGCCAAGCGCCGGGGGCGATGCTGGCCTGAGTGTCGCCGCAGGGGCGGTGTATCAAACCGCAGGGGCGGGTTTCTTGACAGAAGCTCCTCTTCTTATTCCTTCGGGTTGCCTCCCGAGAAGCGCCTTTGTTTTACGTTGTTTGCTCGACGTAAGGTCTCTACTTCTGTGATTGTGCTTCCTCTAGTACCATCTCGTCAATCGGATCGTCCTTGACTCCTTCAAGGTAAAGATTTAGCCTTTGGCCGTTCACCTTAAACACTTTGTGCGTCTGCGGGTCATAGAGATCCACAACCCCGTGAGGGTATACTTCGGCTACTATGAACGGCCCTGTCCATCTTGAACGCAGCTTACCTGCAAAGAGTTTCAAACGGGATTGAAAGAGAAGTACCTTATTACCTACCTTGAAGTCCTTCCGGAGGATGTTCCGGTCATGCCAGACTTTGGTCTTTTCTTTGTATGTGGTAGCATGGTCATATGCATCTAGCCTTAGTTCCTCTAACTCTTGCAATTGGAGCTTCCGGAATTCTCCCACTTCTTCTATGTTCATGTTGCACTTCTTTACCGCCCACCAAGCCTTGTGCTCTAACTCCACCGGTAGGTGGCAAGCTTTCCCAAACACGAGCCTAAAAGGAGACATTCCGATGGGAGTTTTGTAGGCTGTCCGATATGCCCATAGGGCATCATTTAGCCTTGCACTCCAATCCTTCCGCCCGGGAGAAACCGTCTTTTCAAGGATGGTCTTTATTTCCCGGTTGGATACCTCCGCTTGGCCATTTGTTTGAGGATGATAGGCTGGTGATACTCGTTGGTGAACATGGTACTTCTTAAGGAGAGCCGTGATCGTCTTGTTGTAGAAATGGGTCCCCCCTATCACTGATTAAGGCTTTCGGAATTCCAAATCTAGCAAAGATATTTTCCTTAAGAAATGCTGCAACCACTTTTGAATCATCAGTTTTGGTGGCCTTTGCTTCCACCCACTTGGAAACATAGTCCACCACAAGCAAACTATATGTGTTCCCGAATGACGTAGGAAATGGCCCCATGAAATCAATTCCCCAAACGTCAAATATTTCACAAAATATAAGAGAGGTTTGGGGCATTTTATGTCTCCTTGAAAGATTTCCCACCCTTTGGCATCTATCACACACTTTACAAAACGCAAAAGCGTCTCGAAAAATGTGTGTACAAAAGAAACCGACATCCAAAACTTTTCTTGCAGTTTTGTTTGCTCCAAAGTGCCCCCCACATGCTTCAGAATGACAGAAAGTTAGGACGGATTGTACCTCATTGTCCGGAATGCAACGCCGGATCACTTGATCACTACAATGTTTCCAAAGGTAAGGATCGTCCCAAACGTAGTGTCGAGCCTCAACTTTGACTTTCTCTCATTGTGCCTTGGTGAAGTCGGCAGGATACTCTTTCCTGACAATGAAGTTCACAATGTCAGCAAACCAAGGCTTAAAAGATTGTAGCTTAAGACAAACCTCTGTCGACAATTCCGCAGGGGCGCCTAGACAGAGCCGCAGGGGCGGCTGGTGTGAGGCGCGGGGGCGGTTACACAACAGAGAGTTGTGTAGAATGTATCGTCTGGAAAGCTTCCGGCTATCTCTCTTTCTTTTCCTGGTTCTTCCTCCTCTTGCACTAGTCTGCTCAAATGATCTGCCACCAGGTTCTCAGCTCCCTTTTTGTCCCTTATTTCTAGGTTAAATTCGCTTAGAAGGAGCACCCAACGGATTAATTGTGGTTTTGCCTCCTTCTTTGCCATGAGGTACCTAAGGGCTGCATGGTTAGTGAAAATAATTACCTTTACCCCAAGTAAGTATTGCCTGAACTTCTCAAGGGCAAAAACTACCGCCAACATCACCTTCTCGGTGGTGGAGTAATTCCTTTGTGCTCCATTTAGTATCATAGACGCATAATGGATCACATGAGAGGCCCTTCCGTCTTTTTGTCCTAAGACAGCTCCGACGGCGTAGTCACTGACGTCACACATGATTTAAAAAGGTTTCTCCCAATCCGGAGAACGTATGATCGAAGCGGTGGTGAGACATGATTTCAGAGTGTCGAAAGCCTTCTTGCAATCCTCATCCACTATGAAGGTTACATCTTTCTTGAGTAATTCACACAGGGGTGCTGCGATCTTTGAGAAGTCTTTGATTTACCTTCGGTAGAAACCTGCATGACCAAGAAAAGATTGGATTTCCCGAACATTAGTAGGATAAGGTAAATTTTGAATAACATCAACCTTTGCCTTATCTACCTCTATCCCTTTTGAGGATATTACATGTCCTAGCACAATTCCTTGTTCGACCATGAAATGACATTTTTCCGAATTAAGAACTAAGTTGGTTTCAACACATTATTCAAGAACAAGTTTTAAATGCCCTAAACATGCGTCAAAACTGTCTCCATGGACGGTAAAATCATCCATGAAGACTTCAATGAAATTTTCTATGTATTCGGAGAAAATACTTATCATGCACCGTTGGAAAGTGCCCGGCGCGTTGCAAAGTCCAAAGGGCATTCTGCGATATGCAAAAGTGCCAAATGGGCAAGTGAACGTCGTCTTCTCTTGATCTTTTGGTGCGATGGCTATTTGGAAATAGCCCGAATATCCATCCATGAAACAGTAGTATTTATGACCTGCAAGACGTTCCAACATTTGATCAATAAAAGGTAATGGGAAATGGTCTTTTCTTGTTACCTTATGGAGCATGCAGTAGTCAATGCAAACTCTCCATCCAGTTTGTGTTTTGCTTGGTACCATCTCTCCATGTTGATTTTCCACCAAAGTGATGCCTCCCTTTTTTGGAACTACCTGGGTTGGACTAACCCAAGTGCTATCCGAGATAGGAAAGATCATGTCCGCTTGGAGGAGTTTCAACACTTCCTTTTTGACCACATCCATCATTGGTGGGTTCAACCTCCTTTGAGGTTGCCTAGAGGGCTTGGCTTCGTCCTCAAGTAAAATCCTATGCATGTAAGTGGAAGGACTTATTCCCTTGATGTCCGCAATAGTCAATCCGAGGGCCGTCTTGTGCTCCTTTAGTACGTTCACCAACTTATCTGCTTGTCCGGTGGTCAACTTTTTGGAGATGATCACCGGCAAGGTATTGTGTGCTCCAAGGAAAATATACTTGAGGTGTGACGGAAGATCCTTCAGTTCTATTTCCGGTGCCTGCACTATGGACGGAACAAGCTTTTCGCTTGGGGTTAGGAAAGTGGGCCCAATGGCCAAATTGGAGATAGGTAGCCTTTTATGCCCATCTAATTGGGCTAGGACCTCTTTCATGCTAGATGTTAACACATAATCTGATTTGAAATCATCAATGTCATGCTCAATCACGTTTCTCAATTCATCCACATCAGAGTTATCTAAAACATCTTGCACAAAAGGTTCAACAACGTCAATAGCACATAGAGAATGATCATCGCTAGGAAATTTCATTGCATCATAAATGTCAAATTCCACTACTTCTCCATCAAACTCCATGGTCAATTTACCACTAACATAATCAATTTTAGTCCTATCCGTTTTTAGAAATGGCCGTACTAACAGAATCGGTGCAGCATGCGAGTCATTTTCCATATCCATTACAAAGAAATCTGCCGGAAAAATTAGGTTGTCTACCATCACTAATACATCTTCAATTATCCCTTTCGGGTACACATTAGATCTATCAGCAAGTTGTACTACAATCCTAGTTTCCATGAGTGGCCCAAGGCCAAGTGATTTGTTAATTGAATATGGCAAAACATTAATAGAAGCACCGAGGTCAAGCATTGCTTTGTCAAAGCGGGTTTCCCCTATAACACAAGGAATGCTTACCATACCCGGATCGCTGCATTTCTTGGGCATTCTCCTTTGGAAAACTACCGACACATGCTTACTCACTTGCACTTTCTGTTTCCCTTTTAGCTTTTGATTTCTCTTGATAGTGCAAATTTCCTTCAAAAAACAAGCATAATTAGGGATGCTTTTCACCAGTTTAAGGAGAGGAATGTTTACCTCGCATTTAGAGACAGTCTCAAAAAGGTCCTTGTCCTCTATGATTCTTCGCTCCTTTAATGCTTCAGGAAAAGGGGTTGGTGGCTTTTCAGAGTACAGCGGTGGAAAGTTTGGTCGGACGTAAGTATCCTTCTCAGCAGGACCTTCTGTTGTGTTTTCCGCAGGGGCAGCTCAGGGGCTGTCACCGCAGGGGCGGGGGCAGCCAGCCGCAGGGGTGGGGGCAGCCAGCCGCAGGGGCGTCCTTCCTTCTGGGCTCGGCGCAGCTGGAGCCGCAGGGGCGGCTGTGGGTGCGGAAATAACGACAGAGGGTTCGCTTTGTGGCTCTTTTGTTGGTTCTTGTCGAATTTGCTTCCCACTCCTTAATGTTAGGGCACTAACATTCTCCTTGGGGTTTATAAACATCTGGGAAGACAGTCCCCCGGAAAGCCTTGATTCGGTCCTTGAGATAGCTTCCGCCATTTGACCAACTTGCTTCTCAAGGTTCTTGATGCTTGATTATGTTGTTTGGACATGAGTAGCAAAGTGTTTAGTCAAAACCTAAAACATATCTTCAGTTGAGTGATACTTACCTTGGCGGGGCTGCTGTTGTGGGTTTTGTTGATCCCTCCAACAAAAATTTTGTTGGTCACGCCAATTTGGCATGAAATTTTGTGCATAGGGGTCGTTCCTAGGTCTTTGCTGCTGTGGTTGTCCATAACCCATTGCGTTAACTTCAACATCGTCATTTTGAACTTGTGGACACATGTCCGTTGGATGATATGGGTCAGCACAAACTCCACAAGCTTTGAGCTGTTGCGATGTTCCCATAAGTGTTAGCCTCTTCACCATTTCCTTCAATTCCGCTAGCTCGGTGGAAATCTCGTTCTTCCCGGAACTCACGGCATGAACTCCTTTCTTAGCCGGGGTCCTTCCAAAGTTCCGAGTTCCTTCCGCTAGCTCCTGTATCTTTTCCAAGGCAAGGTCAGGAGTAGAGTTAAGAATGTTACCTCCGCAAGCCGCATCGACGATCCTCCTTTCATTGTCTAGCAAGCCATTGTACAAGTACAATACTAGATCTTGAGTTGAATATCCGTGGAAAGGACAGCTGGATCGGAGGCGTTCAAACCTTTCGAAATACTCGTAGAGAGTTTCGGTTGCCTCTTGCTCGATGTTGCTTATAGCTTTCTTCAAGCTATCGGCCTTTTTAGCTGGAAAGTATTTCTCCAAGAACGCTTTGTGAAGCTTCTCCCAAGTGTAAATGCTCCCGGATGGAAGGTGGTTGATAACACGATTTATGAGCTAGATTTAAGTAGTCATTTAGATAGATTTCTCACTCATTCATGCATGGTTTAGCATTAGTTCATGACGTTTTGCACTCAATTCATGTAATTTGTCGAGATAGACGTCTACACGGACTTGTGCGTGTTTTATAGGTATTTTGGGAGATTTAGGAGCTTAATTGATGCATTTGAGAATCAATCCTCGAGATGACACACCTCCGGGCTCATTAGGATGCAAACTAGAGGCTAAAGAAGACTCATGGAGCCTTGCCAATACAAGCCATGCACCAAATCACAGCTTAATGATCCAAGGAGAAGTTTCTGGAGCAAATCACGGTTCACTGGCACATTCCACGGCCGTGATTCTACCCGTGATTTTTGCCAGATTCTTGTGACAGCTGTGCCACGACTCTCATGGCCAACTCATGCAAAATTTGTTATAAAAGTGGTCCTTCATGGGCTGAGAAAGGCATCTTGGAGCAGCTCTCCATTATCCAAATTCTTCCAATCAAAAATATTCTCTAAACAAGAAGTCTTTTTAGGATGGAAAGTGCCCAAAAGGAAGAAGAAGAGCTCCATTGAAGAGGAGAAGAAGAACACACCATTGCCACTCTTTGATAGCTTTGTAGTGAAGAGTTTCGGATTTCATTTCTAGAGTTGTATGAACCATTGAAGAGGAGAAGAAGAACACACCATTTCCACTCTTTGATAGCTTTGTAGTGAAGAGTTTCGAATTTGATTTCTAGAGTTGTATGAACCATTTGAACCTTCTTTAAGAAGGATTGTGAGTTATTCTAATTCCATTTTCAGCTTGATTTCGTGTTAGTTCACTTGTTCATCTCTTTCTCTTCATTGTCTTGCAAATGGATGCCATGATTTCATGTTTGATTGTTTCGATTTCTATTATGAATGTTTTAGGCTAAATAGATGTGATTCTAGGGTAAGGAAAGGATGATTATGGCTAGGGCTATGATAGGACGGACTTAGATTTACCTTTGGATGACTTGTGTGTATGAACATAGCTGCTGTTAGGAATCACGGGTAGATCTTCCCATTCCACGGCCGTGGATGTGTAGAACAACCCGTGTTTTCTCTTGGTTCGATGAAGCTAGCTTTAGATTGTTAAAATGTTGGAATCCTAGGTGTTTGTTGAGTTAATCTAGCCTAGGGTGACCTAGTGTTAGCTACTAAGTGTTAGAAGAGACCTACCCGGTGATTCTTACCCTTAGATTTCGAAGATTACAAACCCTAGGTAGTGGTGAGCCTCGCAAGCCGCCATTGGACTAAGTGTGCTAGGATAGTTGCTTAGAACTTCCCTTTCCGAGACTTACCCGGTAAGGATAGGTTAGACCTTTAGGCAACAATCCGGTTTGTGTAGAATTCCGATCCTTAGGTTCTTAGAGACTTACCCGGTAATGAGACCTTAGGAATGGATTAGTGGACCATGAGACTTACCCGGTGATTGATCCCACTCTAGAAACACTTACTCCCGACATATCATAGATCACCCAAGGAATGATTAGATAGCTTGAGTCCTATGCCATAATCGGAATTTCCAACCCCTAGAATCCGTTTCTCTCTTTTGATTCATATCTCGTGTTTAGCTTGTTTCTTTGTTTTGATTCGTTAGCTTAGTTGATTGCTTACTTTTACATGAATTCTGATCCTTGATTGATCACCTAAAACCAACCAAAAACAATTGAGATTTTCATTTCTTTATTTCTTTCTCATTTCTTAGCTTAGATCTTCACTAGACTTAATCATAAACCGAGTCAATCTCACCTTAGTCTTTGTGTTCGACCTCGGAATACTATCCACACTACGAACGTCCCGTACACTGCGGGTGCGCTAGGAGTTAGGAGAAATATAACGAGTATAAATTTAAGACTTATTGTGCACACATCCTGAGCGTAACAAGTTTTTGGCGCCGTTGCCGGGGACTAGGTCTAGATTGAGTCTATTTCGTGATTGTTTATTAGTGTAGATCTTTCTTGTTGCTTTTGATCTCTTTTTGGTTTGTGTCTTTGCTTTTCAGGATATCTCTTACTCTTTAGGTGCATGCGAAGATCTCGTGGCAAGGATTTAGCTCCATTCGATCCCGAACCGGAGAAAATAAGGCTAAGAGCATTAAAAGCAACAAGAAAGACTAAGGTGAGACCTCCAAGCTGAATTGGATGAAGCCTTAGAGCAAATAAGGCTAAGAGATGAACTCTTGGAGGAAGAAAGGAGACTTGCCAATGAGAGGCAAGAGGCAACTAGGAGGGAGATTGATGAGATTAGGCAAGCCCTTGTGCAAGGGGAGCTTAATCGTCAACAACCTCCACCTCCTCCACCACAACCGCAGCCGGCGGCGAATGTTAGGGTTGTGCCCATTGCCATTGAAGAACCACAAACCCTAGGGAGACGCATGGATCCGGCACAAAGAGCACACCGTCCGGGTGTGAACTTAGGAGATCCCGCTACCCACAATTATGAGCTCCGCCCTCAAGTTCTACAAATGATCCGGCACAATCAATTCGGAGGGATGGAAGGAGAGTCTCCTCATCAACATTTGATGAATTATGAGATCTTGATGGAGACTCTTAGACCGCCAAGATTGGAGAGCAACAACCATAAGCTTAGGGCTTTTTCCTTCTCTCTTAAGGACAAAGCCTTGGCTTGGTATCAATTTATTCCACAAGGGCGAGTTGGTACTTGGGAGGAGATGACAACCGAGTTTTTAACTAAGTTCTTCCCACCTTCCAAGACTACCGAGTTAAGAGGGAAGATCAATGCCTTCGTGATGAAGGATAGAGAGAGTTTGTTCAAGTCTTGGGAAAGGTTCAAAGATCTTCTTCTAGATTGTCCACACCATGGCATACCGAAAATTGAGCTATTGGAGATCTACTTCAAAGGACTTGATGAAGATAGCCAATTCAAGCTCCAATCTCTTTCCGGTGGGACTTTTATGGAGAAGCATGTAGATGAGGCTTGGGAGTTTGTGGAGAAGCAAGCTCTAGTGATTGAGAAATACTCCCATAGGAAGAGTGAAGGGAGAAAGGCGGGAGCTTATGAGGTGAGTGAAGTCACCATGAGCAATTTCAAGCTTGACGCCATCAACAATGAATTGAAGTCCTTGAGGGAGTTGTGTGCTACAACTTTGAAGAACCAAGCAACTCCTCAAGTGCTTTCACAAGCCAATTTGTCTTCCAAGGAGGAGGATGTGAATTACATGGGAAGGGGCAACTTCAACAATTATCAAGGCCCAAGGAATTTCAACAACAACCGGCAATTCAGCAATTACCGGCCCAACCACAACCATCCCGGATTTTCTTACTCTAACCCGGATGGAGCCTTGAACCCTCCCGCTTCCACAAGCACAACTCCACCACCAAGAGCTTCACAAGAACCTCCACCCGGATTTACTCAACCTCCAAAAGATAGAACCGAGATGATGTTTGAGCAATTGCTTGGAAGGTTGAGTGGTCTTGAGAGCACCGTGACTTCCATTTCCAAGTCTCAAAAGGTGTAGGAAGCACAAGTGTTCCAAAAGGCGGGTGAAGCCCATAGAGATCCGGGAAAGCTTCCCGGAAGGACCGAAGACAACCCAAGAAGCCAAGTGTTGGCTATTACTACAAGGAGTGGGTTGAGCATGAAGGATCCTTTGCCTAAGGACAATGCTAAAGGGAAACAAGTGGTGATAGAGGAAGAGACTTTGCAAAGAGATGGAGGCAAGAGCAAGGATGTAGAGCCAACTTATGTAGCACCGCCTCCATACAAGCCACCACTACCGTTCCCTCAATCACGAGCAAGAGCTCGTTTGGACAATCATTTTGGTAAGTTCCTTGAACTAATGTCTAAATTGCATATTAACATTCCGTTCATGGATGCTATTTTAGGAATGCCGGCATATGGCAAGTTTTTAAAAGAGATACTCTCCAACAAGAGGAAGTTGGAGGAGTATGGGGAGATAAGAATGACCAAGAAATCCTCGGAATTGATCCAAATGATGAAGGAGGTGATGCCTCCCAAGCTAAGAGATCCGGGTTCTTTTTGTGTCCCAATTGGAGTAGGAGATGTGAAGTATGAAGCGCTTTGTGATCTTGGAGCAAGTGTAAGCATCATACCGCTTGCACTTTGCAACAAGGTTGGGCTAGGAGAGCCAAAAACGGTCAAGATGACCCTCTATATGGCGGACCGTTCCATCACTCATCCGGTTGGGATCCTAGAAGACATCCCGGTGCAACTAGGAGGATTCTATGTGCCAATTGATTTTGTAGTCTTGGACATTCCGGCGGACTATCCGGTTCCCATCATTTTAGGAAGACCTTTCCTAGCCACTTCCGGGTTCCTAGTGGATTGCAAGAATGGAACTCTCTCCTTCAACATTGGAGAAGAGAACATCAAGTTCAAATTGTCCACAATGATGAAAGGGCCAACCCTTGATGAGGATGTCTTCAACATAGTCGAGCAAGAAGAATCTAGAGAAGTTGTGAGCTCGATCTTGATCAAG
This sequence comes from Fagopyrum esculentum, assembly GCA_033239045.1. Taxonomy (NCBI): domain Eukaryota; kingdom Viridiplantae; phylum Streptophyta; class Magnoliopsida; order Caryophyllales; family Polygonaceae; genus Fagopyrum; species Fagopyrum esculentum. Next base: position 73,307,720 of record BSUD01000002.1, on the reverse strand, counting down.
GATCCCTTAGAGAAGGTTCTTACCTTGAGTATGATGGAGGAAGGTGATGAGGAGGCTTGCAATGAAGAGATCAAGGCCTTGGAAGCATTAGAAGAGGAGCCAAGAGTTGGATTTGAAGGCCACGAAGAGGTGTTGAACAACTGCAAGTTCCACGGTCGAGATTCAAGTTCCACGGCCGTCAAACTCTCTGGACAACTCCGAGAAGCAGGCTTGGCAAGAACCACGGCCGTGGAAGTTGAGCAAACCGTGGTTCCAGCCGTGGTTTTCCCTGGACCAGTCCTTGATGATGGTCAAGCTTCTAGGAGCCATGGGGAGTCTTCATTTGCTTTAGATTCATCTCATCCAACCTTATTTGGATCGTCTCCAACCAATAAAGGTCCTCCTAAACTTGAACTCAAACCCCTCCCCTCTCATTTAAAGTATGCTTTCCTTGGTGTTGATTCTACATATCCGGTGATTGTGAATGCATGCTTAAGTGGTGATGAACTTGCTAAGTTGTTGCATGAACTAAGATTGCATAGGAAAGCCATTGGCTATACTATTGATGATTTGGTTGGCATTAAACCTTCTTTGTGCATGCATAAGATAATGATGGAAGATAATCATAAGCCCTCTATTGAACATCAAAGGAGATTGAATCCTATAATGAAAGAGGTAGTCAAAAAGGAAATCATTAAGTTGCTAGATGCGGGGATAATCTACCCTATCTCGGATAGTAAGTGGGTTAGTCCCGTTCATGTAGTTCCTAAGAAGGATGGGATGACCGTAGTGACTAATGAGAACAATGAACTAATCCCGACTAGGACGGTTACGGAGTGGAGGATGTGCATTGATTATAGGAAATTGAACATGGCCTCTAGGAAAGATCACTTCCCTCTCCCCTTCATTGACCAAATGCTAGAGAGGTTAGCTCAACATTCTCATTTTTGCTACCTAGATGGCTATAGTGGATTCTTCCAAATCCCCATCCACCCCGATGACCAAGAAAAAACAACCTTTACATGTCCATGGGGTACTTTTGCATATAGGAGGATGCCATTTGGGTTGTGTAATGCACCTGCCACATTTCAAAGGTGTATGATGGCTATCTTTTCGGAATACATAGAAAATATCATGGAAGTGTTCATGGATGATTTCTCTGTTTATGGTTCTTCCTTTGATAATTGCTTGGCTAACTTGTCATTAGTATTGCAAAGATGTGAGGAGACAAATCTTGTCTTAAATTGGGAAAAATGCCACTTCATGGTAAGTGAAGGTATTGTGTTAGGACACTTGGTGTCTAACCGTGGCATTGAGGTTGATAGAGCCAAGATTGAAACCATAGAGAAGTTGCCACCACCTACCTCGGTGAAAGGGGTAAGGAGTTTCCTAGGACATGCCGGTTTTTACCGGAGGTTCATTCAAGATTTCTCTAAAATTTCTAAGCCTCTCACTAACCTACTAATGAAGGATGTTGATTTTGTCTTTTCCAAAGATTGTCTTGAGGCTTTTTGTAGGTTGAAGAACGCATTGATCTCCGCACCTATCATGGAACCTCCGGATTGGAGCCTACCATTTGAGATCATGTGTGATGCAAGTGATGTAGCCGTTGGGGCTGTTTTGGGGCAAAGGAAAGATGGGCGCACTCATGCTATTTATTATGCTAGCAAGACGCTAGAAGATGCCCAACTCAATTATGCTACCACCGAGAAGGAGTTGCTAGCGGTTGTGTATGCATTTGAGAAGTTCCGCTCGTATCTTGTTGGAGCGAAGGTCATAGTCTATACGGATCATGCTGCGATCCGTTATCTACTTACCAAGAAGGATGCCAAGCCTAGGTTGATTCGGTGGATCCTTCTTCTTCAAGAGTTTGATTTGGAAATACGGGACAAGAAGGGATCCGAGAACTCCGTGTCGGATCACCTTAGTAGACTCCCACCATTAGAGCTTGAGAGAGATGACATCCCGATTGATGATTCATTCCGGGATGAGCAATTACAAATGGTGGAGGAATGCTTGTTCCAAGTGTCTAGAGGAAGTGAGCCATGGTTTGCCGACATCGTGAACTACTTAGTGTGTGAGGAAGTGCCTCCCGGAGTGACATATGCACAAAGGAAGAAGTTCTTCAACGATGTGAGGCACTACTATTGGAGTGAGCCACTCTTGTTCAAAAGAGGCCCGGATGGAATGTTTAGAAGATGCATACCGGAAGATGAAGTAGAGAGTGTGATCCGGCATTGTCACTCCTTACCATGTGGAGGCCATGCTAGCTCACACAAGACGTGTGCAAAGGTATTGCAATCCGGTTTTTATTGGCCTAACTTGTTTAAAGATGTGCAAGGTTTTATAGCGGCATGTGATGCTTGCCAAAGGACGGGCAACATCTCAAGAAGGAATGAGATGCCCTTGAACAACATCCAAGAAGTGGAAATATTTGATGTGTGGGGTGTGGACTTCATGGGATCATTCCCTTCTTCATGTGGAAATCTCTACATCCTATTGGCGGTGGACTATGTGTCGAGATGGGTGGAGGCAATCGCCTCTCCTCCAAATGATGCCAAGGTGGTGGTGCGGTTCTTCAACCGAGTGATCTTCCCTAGGTTTGGTACACCAAGGTTGATCATTAGTGATGGAGGGAAGCACTTCATAAATAGGAACTTTGGAGCGCTTTTGGCTAAGTATGGGGTGACTCATAGGGTGGCAACACCTTACCATCCCCAAACTAGTGGCCAAGTGGAGATCTCCAACCGGGAGATCAAGGCCATTCTTGAGAAGACGGTCTCTAGGATGAGAAAAGATTGGGCTATGAGGCTCAATGATGCCTTATGGGCATATAGAACCGCCTTCAAGACACCGATTGGGACCACTCCTTACAAGTTGGTCTATGGCAAGTCTTGCCACCTTCCGGTAGAGATGGAGCATAGAGCTTATTGGGCCATTAAGTGGCTAAATTTTGATCTCAAGGAGGCGGGAGAGAAGAGATTGCTTGAATTGAATGCCCTTGAGGAGATCCGGTTGGATGCTTATGAGAATGCCCGGATTTACAAGGAGAGAACCAAAAGATGGCATGATAAGAGGATCATCCCCAAGGAGTTGAGTGAAGGAGATCTTGTCCTTCTCTTCAACTCAAGGCTAAGGCTCTTTCCCGGAAAGCTCAAATCAAGATGGACCGGGCCATATGTGGTGAAGAAGATTTTTCCCCATGGAGCTATTGAGATAGGTGGAGAACATTGTGGGAACTTTAAGGTGAATGGGTATCGGTTGAAGAAGTATATCCCGGGAGCTCCGGTGGACATGATTGCCCCACTTTACCTTGAGTAGACACCCCGAGCTTGGTCAAGCTAATGACCTTAAAGAAGCGCTTGGTGGGAGGCAACCCATTGGTAACGTTTTTTTTGCCTTTTCATTTTTCGTTTTTGCTTAGATTTTTCTGTTTTTGTGTGCTTTGTGTGTTTTGTGTTTCGTGTGTGTGCTAGAACATTAGTGGCATTGGAAGCCTTGCTTGACATAGGAATGATGATGATGAACCCCTCATCAATTATGGGTGGAGCGGACGCGGAACTTGGACGGCTAGCGGTGCCTAGCGCGGGTCCCGACGCCTTGATGAACACTTAGAGCTCTCTACCATGGTTGATAGGATCATCCAACATCAATTCATTTTGAGTCATCCCAAATACCATAGCAAACCATTTTTACATTGTGAGAACCTTCTTTTACTCTTCTTTACTTCATTTACACATTGGGGACAATGTGTTTCTAAGTATGGGGTGGGGTTTGCATAATCCTTTGCATGATGAGCATCTAGGATAGTTTAACATTTTCACATGTCTTGCATTGTATATATTCATTTCGAAAAAAAAACCCATAAAAATTCAGAAAATTAAAATTTTTTTTTTGTGCTTTCTAGGCTTGGATATGACCCTAATGATGAATCTTATCTTGTGGATTGGCTATGGATGGCCTTATGTGTTAAATTAATGAATAGCATATGTGGACTTGAAGTACTTCTTTTGAAACCATGAATGATTTGTGATCATGATGTTTGCCTAGAATGGATTGAGTATTGAAGGTCGAAGCTACATGATAGTTCTTGCATACCATCTAGGAATGAATGAGGCAATTCATTTTTCTCTATTTCTCATCTTGATCATGATTGTTTGAGCACCTCAATTGAGATAAATTTGACCTCTTTTGACCCATCTGGGAATAGGAGCATGTTAGTGTGAATGATGTGTTTGAAAAGCAAGTGTGGGGTGAAGTTATTGATGAAAAGAATATCATGAATGAAGTGCTGAAATTGTTGTGAAAGTGTAGCCAAAAAAATAGGTTTGGGGACATTGGTTTAGATGACAAGTAACTCGGTACACTTCACATAATCGGGTGTTGGTGCCTTGCCAAAGTCAAATAAACCGATAGTCCTAACGAGCTTTGGTACGTGTGCCCGGTGTGGATGCACCTCAAAAAATAGAAAAGCCCGAGGATGGCTAATCACCAAGGTTTCGGCTTTTGTACACCAATGCCATTGTCTCAAAAATAAGAAAAAGGAAAGAAAGAAAAGATAGAGAAAAATATACACTTGAGGGAAGTTGATCGAGGACAAGGAAGTGGAGTTAGTTCCATTCCCGGATTAGCACCACATAGCCTAGAAAAACCCCCACCTAGTCGCAACGTTTCTTGGCCTTTGAGTTCATAAGACCTTATGACCTACTTGCATGTTTGTAAGACTTAGTAGTTTAGATTGGATATGCTCTTGATCTTCTTGACTTCTTCATCTTTACATTTCATGCATACTTTCAAGTTAAGTGCAATTGTTCTGCCATGCTTTCACTTGTTTGATGCATGATTGCTTGTCCATTACCATGAAGCATGACTATGAAGGTGATCCAATAGTAGAAGCACAAACCCAAAAAGATTTTGCCATTTTTCTGCATGCATAAATCATGTTATCTCGTAGTCTATAGTTGAGCAATTTGCTCGAGGACGAGCAAACCTTAAGTATGGGGTATTTTGATAACACGATTTATGAGCTAGATTTAAGTAGTCATTTAGATAGATTTCTCACTCATTCATGCATGGTTTAGCATTAGTTCACGACGTTTTGCACTCAATTCATGTAATTTGTCGAGATAGACGTCTACACGGACTTGTGCGTGTTTTATAGGTATTTTGGGAGATTTAGGAGCTTAATTGATGCATTCGAGAATCAATCCTCGAGATGACACACCTCCGGGCTCATTAGGATGCAAACTAGAGGCTAAAGAAGACTCATGGAGCCTTGCCAATACAAGCCATGCACCAAATCACAGCTTAATGATCCAAGGCGAAGTTTCTGGAGCAAATCACGGTTCACTGGCACATTCCACGGCCGTGATTCTACCCGTGATTTTTGCCAGATTCTTGTGACAGCTGTGCCACGACTCTCATGGCCAGCTCATGCAAAATTTGTTATAAAAGTGGTCCTTCATGGGCTGAGAAAGGCATCTTGGAGCAGCTCTCCATTATCCAAATTCTTCCAATCAAAAATATTCTCTAAACAAGAAGTCTTTTTAGGAAGGAAAGTGCTCAAAAGGAAGAAGAAGAGCTCCATTGAAGAGGAGAAGAAGAACACACCATTGCCACTCTTTGATAGCTTTGTAGTGAAGAGTTTCGGATTTGATTTCTAGAGTTGTATGAACCATTGAAGAGGAGAAGAAGAACACACCATTGCCACACTTTGATAGCTTTGTAGTGAAGAGTTTCGGATTTGATTTCTAGAGTTGTATGAACCATTTGAACCTTCTTTAAGAAGGATTGTGAGTTATTCTAATTCCATTTTCAGCTTGATTTCGTGTTAGTTCACTTGTTCATCTCTTTCTCTTCATTGTCTTGCAAATGGATGCCATGATTTCATGTTTGATTGTTTCGATTAATATTATGAATGTTTTAGGCTAAATAGATGTGATTCTAGGGTAAGGAAAGGATGATTATGGCTAGGGCTATGATAGGACGGACTTAGATTTACCTTTGGATGACTTGTGTGTATGAACATAGCTGCTGTTAGGAATCACGGGTAGATCTTCCCATTCCACGGCCGTGGATGTGTAGAACAGCATGTGTTTTCTCCTGGTTCGATGAAGCTAGCTTTAGATTGTTAAAATGTTGGAATCCTAGGTGTTTGTTGAGTTAATCTAGCCTAGGGTGACCTAGTGTTAGCTACTAAGTGTTAGAAGAGACCTACCCGGTGATTCTTACCCTTAGATTTCGAAGATTACAAACCCTAGGTAGTGGTGAGCCTCGCAAGCCGCCATTGGACTAAGTGTGCTAGGATAGTTGCTTAGAACTTCCCTTTCCGAGACTTACCCGGTAAGGATAGGTTAGACCTTTAGGCAACAATCCGGTTTGTGTAGAATTCCGATCCTTAGGTTCTTAGAGACTTACCCGGTAATGAGACCTTAGGAATGGATTAGTGGACCATGAGACTTACCCGGTGATTGATCCCACTCTAGAAACACTTACTCCCGACATATCATAGATCACCCAAGGAATGATTAGATAGCTTGAGTCCTATGCCATAATCGGAATTTCCAACCCCTAGAATCCGTTTCTCTCTTTTGATTCATATCTCGTGTTTAGCTTGTTTCTTTGTTTTGATTCGTTAGCTTAGTTGATTGCTTACTTTTACATGAATTCTGATCCTTGATTGATCACCTAAAACCAACCAAAAACAATTGAGATTTTCATTTCTTTATTTCTTTCTCATTTCTTAGCTTAGATCTTCACTAGACTTAATCATAAACCGAGTCAATCTCACCTTAGTCTTTGTGTTCGACCTCGGAATACTATCCACACTACGAACGTCCCGTACACTGCGGGTGCGCTAGGAGTTAGGAGAAATATAACGAGTATAAATTTAAGACTTATTGTGCACACATCCTGAGCGTAACAGTGGTAATACCAATCATCCGCCGAATCTTTGAGTGTGAAGCCGAATGCCCTCATATTGATCCGTTGTTCGGTAATGTTGGCCGGCTTCATGCTCATACAAACGGTGTGGAACTTCCCAAGGTACTTGATGGGGTCTTCACCACTTAGCCCATGGAAGGATGGAAGTAAGTGAATAAGGCCCGGTTTGAGCTCAAAGTTGACTCCTTCCCCTAGTGCCGGTATAGCGACCGCAAGAGGGTTTTGAGCCAAGGTGGGCTGCGTAAGTTGACGAAGGGTACGGTCAGCCATCTCTTGTTGTAGTTGTTGTTGTCTTCGTTGCTGGATGTGCGTCCTCTCAATTTCTGGATCAAAAGAAGCAAAGCCGGAATTAGTAGCACGGGTTTGAACCTTAAAAATGGCTCAAACCAATAATCGATAATAACAATAAAACACAAAAAACTCCCCGGCAACGGCACCAAAATTTGACCGACGGTATTTCTATGGTCGTTTATACCCAATTAAAAGTAAATCCCGACTTAGCACTAAGAACAAGTATAGTGATTAAGTAAGGGTCGAACACAAGAGAGTTAAGGTGTTTTAGATGCAATTATCGATTAAAATGACAAGTGACACAAAAAAGGGGGGGGGGGGGGGGTTTGTAACACCCCAAATTCGGAGAACTCGGGGAGCTACTGGTTAGGACCTCACAATGGGTCCCGACCATAGTTTGACAACAGTTTTACTTGGATCTTACAACAAGGCACAAAAGTATTTAAAACATTTGAAAACTGTAAACAATATATACATCGAAATATGTATCAGCCTTACAAGAAAAGATATTAAAACGACACATATGAAGAACAAAAGACATCCCCGTCCCCAACTAAATGAGTACGTGGACCCGGCTGACCATTAGGTGATAGGTCATTACTAATGATACTTATTTTGTGACACGAGGGATTCCCAAACCTCGCCCCTGTCCCCGTTTACCAACGCGGAATGGTACTAATGCATCTGACCGTCTACCGGACTGGGCTGGTCGCAGGGAACCTCCTAGACTCTCGCAAGAGCTAGGCAGATGATGTCACGACCCGTTATCATACACTTGGGTCATTTACACAATATACTAAAGTCGGCCTATTCCGGTTTCGTTATTTATCTTAACTAACAAACACCACTCATACACATCACACACATGCAAGAAGCCAGCTAAGTAAGTCCGTGGACTTACCTGAATCAGATCTCGACTTTCTAATTCGCAAATCGATATGTACAGTTGGAATTCAGTGGCATGTCAACGGAGGCAAGTGTGTCAGCACACTTTCTAGGTGATTAGAAGTCTAAGACTTCTAAGATAGTAGGTCTTAATAGGACGGAATTGATTACAGTATGAATTTATGGTAAAATGACTATTTTACCCTTGGTCTCAAAACATCCAAAAATTCCTTAATTTATGTCTAAACTCTTATTTGCGACTAAAGAGTCATATTCTAACTCCTAAAGATGAGTTTGGTTACAAACTGGCAATTTACCCATTTTCCTATTTTCGGGAAGATCGTTAAGGTCCAACTTCGGCTTCAAATATAAAATTCGAATAGTCTTATAAAAATTCCGAATTAATTCCCTATATCATCTATGATATCTCATCTACTCATGGGAGCAAGAATTTCTTAAAACTGTTCAACCATCACTTTTACAAAAATTTCCAAAGTTGGTTACAACACTTAACAAACCGCACATTGTCTTAACTTTGAAAAATCATAACTCCTAAACTACTTGCTGAATTTATCCCAAATTTTGATAAGTTCTACTATAAAATCTTATCTATAATATATCAAAAATTCAGCGGCAAAGGAGATCAAAATCCTATTTAAAACTATCTCACAAAACCGAATTTCAGCACAACAGAAAAACTGCTTACAACTCAATCTTTGAAAAATCATAAATCCCAAACCACTCGCTGGATGCCTCTCAAATTTTAATATGTTCTACAAAAATATGTCAAATATATCATATCCAAAATTCAAGCCCAACGGAGTTCAAAAGCCTATTCAAAACTATCTCACAACATTGCATCACATGCTGTTTTTATCAACACTCAGCATACTTATAAAAACTGCATGAGGAGTCAACTTTGCAACATCATAACTCTAAAACCGTAACTCCGATTCTTCCCAAATTTTATTATAATCTACTATATACTTCTGACTACAACATATCCAAAATTCAGCAACAAAGGAGGAGTATAACTTACTCAAACTTGACCCGAAGTTTACTGTTTTTCACTTCCGAAAACTCAGAAAATGCAAGAATCTGTACAGCTCTCCTATAGTTGTTCTGAGTTGGTTTAAAGACGAAAATTGGTCCATGTTAGGCAAGGAAAGGTGGACTAAAGTATAGTGTAGCAAGGGGTACAAGCCTTACCCGATTCCGAGACTCGAATGTACCGAAAAGAAGGTACCAAGGCTGCTACTGAGTATGCGTTTTGCACAGAAGGGGAGAAGCCATGGTCCCTGATTGCTCGAGGCTGCAGACAAAGAAGAGCGAGGTGGTCCGGGGTGCTGCAACATTACAGTGTCCTAAGGTGAGTTGTTTCTGGGCGACCAAGCACAAGTGAAAGACGAGGTATAGGAGAGTTCTTACCGATCGTTCATCATCTGTCCTATACTCGCTGGAGGCGTGCAGTGGCTGAGCGTCAAGTGCAGAGGGCTGAGTGCAGAACGTTGGCAAGTAGTTGTGTCCGGGTGTGCAGGGCGTTGGCAAGCAGCAGCAGTCCCAGGCGCCGATGTAAAATGTTGGTGAGCAGCAGCAGTCCCAAGCGCCTATGCAGAACATTGGTGAGCAGCAGCAGTCCCAGGCGCCTATGCAGAACGTTGGTGAGCAGCAGCAATCCCAGGCGGCCTGTGCAGAACGTTGGTGAGCAGCGCGAGAAGGGAGGCATCGGCGTGAGTAGTTAACGTAGAATAGGATTAGGGATGCTGATTAGATTAGGTTAAGGTTAATTAGGGTTTAGGTTAATTTAGATTATGGGCTGGCTGACATGTCTTTGGGCCGGGTCCGTTGGGCCTGCTCATCTAACTAAGTCATGATATATACTCTAGGGTTTGGATTAGGGTTTGCTACTAATAAAATCTTATCATTTTATGTGAAGTGATATTACATAAAATGATAAAATTTTGAGATATAATGTCCAACTACGTAGACAGCTAAGGATCAAAAGATCGAAATCCGGTTTGCTACGGAATCAAACGGGATAAAAATTTCGGATATTACATCAGTACCTCCTTAAAATAAGTTTCGTCCCGAAACTTAGAACAAGGTATTTAATCAAACGACTTCCAAAATTAAACTTGTATATCCTAATCTCACTAAATTTTAATTTCGTTTTCTAAACTCTTGTACCCTAGCAAAGCGTAACGAAAAATCCGGTCGTTACATCAGATCCCCCTCAAAATAAGTTTCGTCCCGAAACTTAGGGTAAGACAATCCTGATCGGCCTTTAAGGCCCCGAATGGGTGTGTTTGATTACTACAAAAAGTCTTGTCGTTTCCCACATCTAAGTATCCCGCACATCAAGGTTATCAAAAGAACACATCACTGACTAAACACTCAATCATGAAATAAACAAGTAGTCAAACAATATCACACATATCAGGTCAAGCCCTAACTCGTCACTCTCGAGGTTACAACTATCGCTACATAGGTCTTTGAAAGGTTACGTCTCTTACTCTCCCCCATATCTTAGGTAGCCTTATCAGCTTTTCCTAAAACCACTGAATCTTAAATCTTTTCAGGTACTTAGATCACAAGCGTCTGTTATCACGTTCTAGAGTGGTTACCAGATATCTCACCGGTATTATCCGGCTCAACTGTCTGATCCTCTAATCTGATGACCTAACTCTTGTCTGGTAGGTATCTCTCCGACTGAAATTCTCAAACTCAGTTCCCAAACTTAGTCTCCGTGGAGGAGTGAAGCTGCACTTTCCAATAGGGTGAGGAATATTAGTCCATCAGTCACTTTTAAACCGCTTTAAAACTTCTTATTGGTTGCCTTACACAAATAACTTCTAGATCCTTTGATGACCCTACGGAAAATGATCTATTCAACTTTTTTCCCTTTATTATGACCACTTGCTTCCGGCCTTCTGAAAAGGTTCTGACTACACACTCAGGTCAAAGGTCTTGGACATCCACCAACACTTACCAAGTGCTCAATGCTCTTCGTATCACGACCCACTTGGTCTTGTCTTTTAATATTACTCAGTCATCCTATTCCTTAGGTAAGGAATCGTCACCTTTACCCTTTTTAGGTCTAACACTCGAGACAACTAAAAATCAAATCGAGTGATCATCCTCTCTGTTTACTTGGCATTATTATATTATTTATAGATATCTAATATATTATTAACTCGAACCTAGGCTTCTCGCGCATTTTCCAAGATCTTAAGTGACATAGAATATGTCCGGAATGACGGTATTAGACATAAAGTGATCTCATATCACCGTTATTTGACCATAACTACTCGATTAATGCTAGCACACTATCAACATTGCACTCTTATATCCTCCCCTTTTATCGGACTAGTAATAATCCTCTAACTCAAAACGCAACTAGGCTTTGTTCCGACATAGCATTGCACATAAAATGTACTCCGAGATTATGCTTTCTTTAAGCACGGTTACTAGGTTGCAAGTATGCTCCTATCACTTCTCTTTCTTATGTATCTTCGACTCAAGATGGTAGTTACTCACTTTGAGATTTCTAGTGCAGGCCATGCACAATACTTTTATTACATCGTTAATTCTTCTCTCAATCCATCAAGAAAACTCGCTCTAACGTACTCCGTTACGTATTGGATTCCGAACTATTTATTAGACAACATGTGACAAGCCGTCATTATTCACTTGAATCCTTAATAGGTGTTCGCTCCAAATGGTGTGTGCAAGCTTTAAATTTATAACCCCAGACTTAAGCTTAGAACAAGGATGCGAACCCGCAGTGTACGGGTCAATCGTAGTAAAAAGCAAGAAATTCCAGGGGTCGATCTCAGGGACTTGGTGAAACAAAGTCAATAACGGTAAGCTTCGTGAATACTAACCACAAGAGCAATTAACACAATCAAAGATGAATAAGAAGTCAATAAAGCAAACATGCAATTCTAGGGATTAAAGCATCTAGTTGTGGTTCCAACTCAAGATCTAAAGATAAGCGGACAAAGTTGAGATTTTTGCAAGGGGAAGGTGTTACTAAAGTGGAGTAGATCACCGGGTAAGTCTCACTACTCACTAATCCAAAACCGTAACTCCTATTACCGGGTAAGTCTCAAGGAATCAAGATAAAGAACTATAACCTCAAACTAACACACCATCTAAGGGAATAGAATCAACCTTTACCGGGTAAGTCTCAGGCTAACTCACAAAGATGGGATGGAAGCACACTCAAACCCCAATAAAGGATAAACCTTTATTACCTACACTTATGATCGTTGATAAACAAACTAAGGAATTACCGGGTAAGTCTCATCCTAAGCTTGCTTTGAACCAGGAAAGGTGTAATAAGAATAGGATTTGGCAAACTCTAACACTTAACTCTCAGTTTAGGATCAGATAAGTCACCTCGGTCAGCCAAATTCCACCCTGGCCGAGATGTTCATCGACTGAACGAGATGCTTAGGGTTAAGGTTAAAGACTCGAACTTTCAGGATCCTACTGGAATCTAAGATTATTTTATCATTGTTTTTCCCACAACCTTCAGCCAATCACCCTAGAATCACACAAGGAAATTAGCCACTCATCATCATTATGAAAGTATTAAATATATGGGAAGAAAGTGAATATTTGAACAAAAAGAATTTAATGAAAAAGACTTCAATAACTGAATCAAATATCACAACAAAAGCGTTCCTTGGATAGCGATCCAACAAGACAAGACAACAAGTGAGGGAATTAAAGACAATCTTACAAAACCCTTCAAAAAGCTATAAAAGCTATAGATTTCAATCTTCCTTCAACCTTCAAAAAGGTTCTTCGAATCTCCCCTATTGGAGTATGCTGCTGCGTGCTATAAACCCTAATCGACGGTATAGCATGATGCTGGATTTGTGGAAATCCAACCCTTTTTATAGGAGAATAACCCTCCAAAGATAAGATATCTTAGAAAGATCTTTTCCCATAAAAATAGGTAAAATATAAGATCTTCTTCCTTCCAGGAGCCAAGCCCAAAAATATAAGATCACTTTCCAAAGATAAAAGATCTCAGCCAAGAATAAAATATTCTCGCCGCGTCCTAGGTGTTCGCCTCGGTCGAGTCGGCGTCTCTGGATCACCTCGGTCGAGATGAATCTCTGGTCAACCGAGGTGAGTCACAACTGAATGTGAAATCTCTCAAAACTGGTCCAAAGTGAATCTTTAATCCATGGCTATGCTCCCTGGATGTAGCTCCAAATGACTCATGACTCCTTTTGCTCCTTTTTGATGCAAAACGGGCCATTTTACCTACAATTACAGCAAAACTAGGTGTAGACCTCGATTCTCGCAAAGGTAGATGAAATGGTAATATAATCACATATTATACATGCTAACATGCAGATTATTGAAGATAAAACGTCCAAACAAACCCCAAAATATAGACTATAATTCATGCTATCAAAATACCCCATACTTAGCCCTTGCTTGTCCCCAAACAAGTTCCGCATATAGAAGACAAGATAGAATGGATTACAAGTCATAAAAATCAATAAAAATCTTTCAAAAACATTTTTATGGTGTGTAACAATCATAGATCACTCTAAGAGAATACTTCATGGAATTTAAAAACTCAATATGTTCAAAACATTTTATAAATATAGGAAAGTTGTTCATCTTTGCATAAAATCATAGAATGCATAATAAGTCATAATTATCAAAATTAATCATGTATAATCCAGTTTAAACCACTAAGTCAATCAACAAGCTCAAGGTCTCAAGGGCTTCCCAAAAGAAAAGGTCAAGAAACGTGTAGGGTAGGGATGTATGTAAGGTAATGTGGTGCTAGAATCCGGGAAAAGGATGAACTTAACTTTCACTTTGACTTGCAACATCTTCCACCAATAAGCTTTGCTTATTTCACACTTTTTCTTTTTACTTTACTTTTTGGGATGCATGGACAGAGGTGCACAATAACCGAAGCCTAGGAAATCAGCAATCATCAATTTCTCGAGATGCATCAAACCCTTGATGCACATACCATGAACCGTTAGGAATATCGCTCAATCCGACTTTGGCAAGACACAAACACCCGGCTATGTGAATGGTGCCGAGTTACTCATCTTCATGATTGACTTCCCCAAACCTATTATTGCTTTCTAAACCTTTCACTTCCAGCCACTTCTCAACTTTAACTTGCTTTCACCACTTCGCTTGCTTCCAAATTCCTGGATAGGTAAAGGGAGGCAAAATGTATATGAGGGGCTAAGCATGATCAAGAAGAAGAAGAAGAAGAGAATGAATTGCCTTGGTCTTTCCAGGAAGAAAGTGAGAGAACTTATCTTGTGGTGTCAACCTTCAAATTCAACATAATTTGGATAAAAACAAAGTATTAAACATGCCAATAATTTCAAACAAAGTATTTAGCAACTTAAACATATTATAAAACCTTTCAAACACATAAAGAATTTAAAACTAGTCAGTAAACAAGATCTTCACTGAGATCATATCCAGATAAGCAACACGAAAATCGTTTTCGAAAACTCTCAGTTAACACACCTCGGTCGAGGTGTTCTTGGTTCAACCGAGGTGGAACGCCTCGTTTGGCCAAGACTGACTCGGTCGAGGTCAAAATTTTTTTTTTTTTAAAAAACCATTTTTTTTCGGTTTCGACGCTTTTCTCAATCAAATAACCTGTAGGTATGCATGTAATATCAGATAATCATATAAATGCAGAAGTGAAGCATAAATAAAATATCCGATAAAATGTCATACATCAAAATAGTCAAATAAGTACATCGAAGTCATCACATAAATACAAACACCCCATACTTGGGACACTGTCCCAGTGGGTCAATATAAGTCTGGAAATAAGAGTACTCACCGGATAAATAGCTGAACTGCATAAAAAGTATAATAAAGAAAATCCTGCAGCTCCTCAATAGTCTCGATCCGGTGGTGGTGGTGGTGGCACGTACGGATACTGCGTCGGGTCGAACGGGTAACCCAGGACACGCTCGAACTGAAGCTGGACCATGATGTGCTGATAGTGCTGCCGCTCCTGCATCTCGCGGATATCCAGCGATAATGCAGCATATGAGTCAATAACCAGATCCGTCAGGTCATCGATCCGTCTGTGGGCAGCTCGATCTCGCACTCCGCGCCTCCTGCGTCTAGCAGGGCTGACCGGAGAAGTCTCAGCTGGTGCAGGCTCAGTCTCATCGTCATCATCAAGATCTATGATCGGCGGCGCGCTCGTACCTGTAGTATCCGTCCCTGTATCCATCGGGACTCCACCATCTCTCTCGTCTACTGTATCCTCATCGTCGTCAGCCTCCTCCTCCTCCTCCTCAGCTGGGGCAGCTGCTGCCTCCCTATGATCCTCCATCAGTGGAGCCCAAGCTGTCTGCCAATAATGTGGATCGAAAACTGTGAACTGGGCAGACCAGCGGATCCCCTCTGGCGCAGTCCGCTCCCATGGCATAGCAACATATGGAGTGGTCAAACCGCGGGGGAACCAAAATCCTCCGTGTGATCATCTCCTGCAATCCAAGCGGCTTCGGAGCCGCCGCCATCCTACAAGCACTAAGGTCCATCCCGTGATAAGCAGCTATGTGGGTGACTAGACCTCCGCAGCAGATATCTCCCTTCGCTTTAGCCTTGATCTTGTGCAGGTCCTCTGCCAAGATCAAGCCAAAGTCTGGGAAACCCCCCGTGACCATACAGTAAAGACTAAAAAGCTCGCCCTGTCGGATCTTCTGGGGCGTCTCAGTACGCGCCAGAAGTGTCTCGCTGAATATCCTATGGGCTAATCTGAAGGCTGGGTGGAAGATGACCTTCTCCTTGGAATCTCCAGGGCGCCATCTATCTGCATGCTCAGTAATATGGGCAATCTGCCCCCAAAACTCCCTAGCTACAGATCGGGAAGGGAAGTCAGTGGCGGTGGGCTCTGTAAAGCCGAAAATCTCTCTCCAAACCTCTAAGGGAACTATGAAGTTCCGGCTCATCAACCGGTACTTCACAGACTGCTCTGTGGGGAGGTAGGAAAAGGAGCTAACGAACTCTAGGGTTGGCTCCAAGTAGGCTGGGGCTCGGATCTCAGTAAACTGATCCAGCCCAACTGTGGTAATCATCCTCCTAAGGTCTCCATCTAACCATAGGCAATCGAAAGCTGACACGTCCAGGAAACGTGGTGCAATAACTGGACGGCTAGCTATACGCTTATAATCTACCCGGCATCTCTCGTGGATCACCGGGCGGTAAGGTCGGGAAGAAGAAGAAGGAGGGGAAGGTGAGGATCTATCTCTGAGGGCAAGGCGACGATCGGAACTCATTTTCTCTCAACTACTGTCAGATCACCTCGGTCGCTGACAATACTCAGGAATCACCTCGGTCGAGATGAATCTCTGGTCAACCGAGGTGAGTCACAACTGAATGTGAAATCTCTCAAAACTGGTCCAAAGTGAATCTTTAATCCATGGCTATGCTCCCTGGATGTAGCTCCAAATGACTCATGACTCCTTTTGCTCCTTTTTGATGCAAAACGCGCCATTTTACCTACAATTATAGCAAAACTAGGTGTAGACCTCGATTCTCGCAAAGGTAGATGAAATGGTAATATAATCACATATTATACATGCTAACATGCAGATTATTGAAGATAAAACGTCCAAACAAACCCCAAAATATAGACTATAATTCATGCTATCAAAATACCCCATACTTAGCCCTTGCTTGTCCCCAAACAAGTTCCGCATATAGAAGACAAGATAGAATGGATTACAAGTCATAAAAATCAATAAAAATCTTTCAAAAACATTTTTATGGTGTGTAACAATCATAGATCACTCTAAGAGAATACTTCATGGAATTTAAAAACTCAATATGTTCAAAACATTTTATAAATATAGGAAAGTTGTTCATCTTTGCATAAAATCATAGAATGCATAATAAGTCATAATTATCAAAATTAATCATGTATAATCCAGTTTAAACCACTAAGTCAATCAACAAGCTCAAGGTCTCAAGGGCTTCCCAAAAGAAAAGGTCAAGAAACGTGTAGGGTAGGGATGTATGTAAGGTAATGTGGTGCTAGAATCCGGGAAAAGGATGAACTTAACTTTCACTTTGACTTGCAACATCTTCCACCAATAAGCTTTGCTTATTTCACACTTTTTCTTTTTACTTTACTTTTTGGGATGCATGGACAGAGGTGCACAATAACCGAAGCCTAGGAAATCAGCAATCATCAATTTCTCGAGATGCATCAAACCCTTGATGCACATACCATGAACCGTTAGGAATATCGCTCAATCCGACTTTGGCAAGACACAAACACCCGGCTATGTGAATGGTGCCGAGTTACTCATCTTCATGATTGACTTCCCCAAACCTATTATTGCTTTCTAAACCTTTCACTTCCAGCCACTTCTCAACTTTAACTTGCTTTCACCACTTCGCTTGCTTCCAAATTCCTGGATAGGTAAAGGGAGGCAAAATGTATATGAGGGGCTAAGCATGATCAAGAAGAAGAAGAAGAAGAGAATGAATTGCCTTGGTCTTTCCAGGAAGAAAGTGAGAGAACTTATCTTGTGGTGTCAACCTTCAAATTCAACATAATTTGGATAAAAACATAGTATTAAACATGCCAATAATTTCAAACAAAGTATTTAGCAACTTAAACATATTATAAAACCTTTCAAACACATAAAGAATTTAAAACTAGTCAGTAAACAAGATCTTCACTGAGATCATATCCAGATAAGCAACACGAAAATCGTTTTCGAAAACTCTCAGTTAACACACCTCGGTCGAGGTGTTCTTGGTTCAACCGAGGTGGAACGCCTCGTTTGGCCAAGACTGACTCGGTCGAGGTCAAAAATTTTTTTTTTTTAAAAAACCATTTTTTTTCGGTTTCGACGCTTTTCTCAATCAAATAACCTGTAGGTATGCATGTAATATCAGATAATCATATAAATGCAGAAGTGAAGCATAAATAAAATATCCGATAAAATGTCATACATCAAAATAGTCAAATAAGTACATCGAAGTCATCACATAAATACAAACACCCCATACTTGGGACACACTGTCCCAGTGGGTCAATATAAGTCTGGAAATAAGAGTACTCACCGGATAAATAGCTGAACTGCATAAAAAGTATAATAAAGAAAATCCTGCAGCTCCTCAATAGTCTCGATCCGGTGGTGGTGGTGGTGGCACGTACGGATACTGCGTCGGGTCGAACGGGTAACCCAGGACACGCTCGAACTGAAGCTGGACCATGATGTGCTGATAGTGCTGCCTCTCCTGCATCTCGCGGATATCTAGCGATAATGCAGCATATGAGTCAATAACCTGATCCGTCAGGTCATCGATCCGTCTGTGGGCAGCTCGATCTCGCACTCCGCGCCTCCTGCGTCTAGCAGGGCTGACCGGAGAAGTCTCAGCTGGTGCAGGCTCAGTCTCATCGTCATCATCAAGATCTATGATCGGCGGCGCGCTCGTACCTGTAGTATCCGTCCCTGTATCCATCGGGACTCCACCATCTCTCTCGTCTACTGTATCCTCATCGTCGTCAGCCTCCTCCTCCTCCTCCTCAGCTGGGGCAGCTGCTGCCTCCCTATGATCCTCCATCAGTGGAGCCCAAGCTGTCTGCCAATAATGTGGATCGAAAACTGTGAACTGGGCAGACCAGCGGATCCCCTCTGGCGCAGTCCGCTCCCATGGCATAGCAACATATGGAGTGGTCAAACCGCGGGGGAACCAAAATCCTCCGTGTGATCATCTCCTGCAATCCAAGCGGCTTCGGAGCCGCCGCCATCCTACAAGCACTAAGGTCCATCCCGTGATAAGCAGCTATGTGGGTGACTAGACCTCCGCAGCAGATATCTCCCTTCGCTTTAGCCTTGATCTTGTGCAGGTCCTCTGCCAAGATCAAGCCAAAGTCTGGGAAACCCCCCGTGACCATACAGTAAAGACTAAAAAGCTCGCCCTGTCGGATCTTCTGG
>BSUD01000002.1:73267250-73288634 GCA_033239045.1 Fagopyrum esculentum | reverse complement strand
CAGAAGTGTCTCGCTGAATATCCTATGGGCTAATCTGAAGGCTGAGTGGAAGATGACCTTCTCCCTGGAATCTCCAGGGCGCCATCTATCTGCATGCTCAATAATATGGGCAATCTGCCCCCAGAACTCCCTAGCTACAGATCGGGAAGGGAAGTCAGTGGCGGTGGGCTCAGTAAAGCCGAAAATCTCTCTCCAAACCTCTAAGGGAACTATGAAGTTCCGGCTCATCAACCGGTACTTCACAGACTGCTCTGTGGGGAGGTAGGAAAAGGAGCTAACGAACTCTAGGGTTGGCTCCAAGTAGGCTGGGGCTCGGATCTCAGTAAACTGATCCAGCCCAACTGTGGTAATCATCCTCCTAAGGTCTCCATCTAACCATAGGCAATCGAAAGCTGACACGTCCAGGAAACGTGGTGCAATAACTGGACGGCTAGCTATACGCTTATAATCTACCCGGCATCTCTCGTGGATCACCGGGCGGTAAGGTCGGGAAGAAGAAGAAGGAGGGGAAGGTGAGGATCTATCTCTGAGGGCAAGGCGACGATCGGAACTCATTTTCTCTCAACTACTGTCAGATCACCTCGGTCGCTGACAATACTCAGGAATCACCTCGGTCGAGATGAATCTCTGGTCAACCGAGGTGAGTCACAACTGAATGTGAAATCTCTCAAAACTGGTCCAAAGTGAATCTTTAATCCATGGCTATGCTCCCTGGATGTAGCTCCAAATGACTCATGACTCCTTTTGCTCCTTTTTGATGCAAAACGCGCCATTTTACCTACAATTATAGCAAAACTAGGTGTAGACCTCGATTCTCGCAAAGGTAGATGAAATGGTAATATAATCACATATTATACATGCTAACATGCAGATTATTGAAGATAAAACGTCCAAACAAACCCCAAAATATAGACTATAATTCATGCTATCAAAATTCAAAAACTTGTTCGCTCCAAACGGTGTGTGCAAGCTTTAAATTTATAACCCTAGACTTAAGCTTAAAACAAGGATGCGAACCCGCAGTGTACGGGTCAATCGTAGTAAAAAGCAAGAAATTCCAAGGGTCGATCTCAGGGACTCGGTGAAACAAAGTCAATAACGGTAAGCTTCGTGAATACTAACCACAAGAGCAATTAACACAATCAAAGATGAATAAGAAGTCAATAAAGCAAACATGCAATTCTAGGGATTAAAGCATCTAGTTGTGGTTCCAACTCAAGATCTAAAGATAAGCGGACAAAGTTGAGATTTTTGCAAGGGGAAGGTGTTACTAAAGTGGAGTAGATCACCGGGTAAGTCTCACTACTCACTAATCCAAAACCGTAACTCCTATTACCGGGTAAGTCTCAAGGAATCAAGATAAAGAACTATAACCTCAAACTAACACACCATCTAAGGGAATAGAATCAACCTTTACCGGGTAAGTCTCAGGCTAACTCACAAAGATGGGATGGAAGCACACTCAAACCCCAATAAAGGATAAACCTTTATTACCTACACTTATGATCGTTGATACACAAACTAAGGAATTACCGGGTAAGTCTCATCCTAAGCTTGCTTTGAACCAGGAAAGGTGTAATAAGAATAGGATTTGGCAAACTCTAACACTTAACTCTCAGTTTAGGATCAGATAAGTCACCTCGGTCAGCCAAATTCCACCCCGGCCGAGATGTTCATCGACTGAACGAGATGCTTAGGGTTAAGGTTAAAGACTCGAACTTTCAGGATCCTACTGGAATCTAAGATTATTCTATCATTGTTTTTCCCACAACCTTCAGCCAATCACCCTAGAATCACACAAGGAAATTAGCCACTCATCATCATTATGAAAGTATTAAATATATGGGAAGAAAGTGAATATTTGAACAAGAAGAATTTAATGAAAAAGACTTCAATAACTGAATCAAATATCACAACAAAAGCGTTCCTTGGATAGCGATCCAACAAGACAAGACAACAAGTGAGGGAATTAAAGACAATCTTACAAAACCCTTCAAAAAGCTATAAAAGCTATAGACTTCAATCTTCCTTCAACCTTCAAAAAGGTTCTTCGAATCTCCCCAATTGGAGTATGCTGCTGCTGCTGCGTGCTATAAACCCTAATTGACGGTATAGCATGATGCTGGATTTGTGGAAATCCAACCCTTTTTATAGGAGAATAACCCTCCAAAGATAAGATATCTTAGAAAGATCTTTTCCCATAAAAATAGGTAAAATATAAGATCTTCTTCCTTCCAGGAGCCAAGCCCAAAAATATAAGATCACTTTCCAAAGATAAAAGATCTCAGCCAAGAATAAAATATTCTCGCCGCGTCCTAGGTGTTCGCCTCGGTCGAGTCGGCGTCTTTGGATCACCTCGGTCGAGATGAATCTCTGGTCAACCGAGGTGAGTCACAACTGAATGTGAAATCTCTCAAAACTGGTCCAAAGTTAATCTTTAATCCATGGCTATGCTCCCTGGATGTAGCTCCAAATGACTCATGACTCCTTTTGCTCCTTTTTGATGCAAAACGGGCCATTTTACCTACAATTACAGCAAAACTAGGTGTAGACCTCGATTCTCGCAAAGGTAGATGAAATGGTAATATAATCACATATTATACATGCTAACATGCAGATTATTGAAGATAAAACGTCCAAACAAACCCCAAAATATAGACTATAATTCATGCTATCAAAATACCCCATACTTAGCCCTTGCTTGTCCCCAAACAAGTTCCGCATATAGAAGACAAGATAGAATGGATTACAAGTCATAAAAATCAATAAAAATCTTTCAAAAACATTTTTATGGTGTGTAACAATCATAGATCACTCTAAGAGAATACTTCATGGAATTTAAAAACTCAATATGTTCAAAACATTTTATAAATATAGGAAAGTTGTTCATCTTTGCATAAAATCATAGAATGCATAATAAGTCATAATTATCAAAATTAATCATGTATAATCCAGTTTAAACCACTAAGTCAATCAACAAGCTCAAGGTCTCAAGGGCTTCCCAAAAGAAAAGGTCAAGAAACGTGTAGGGTAGGGATGTATGTAAGGTAATGTGGTGCTAGAATCCGGGAAAAGGATGAACTTAACTTTCACTTTGACTTGCAACATCTTCCACCAATAAGCTTTGCTTATTTCACACTTTTTCTTTTTACTTTACTTTTTGGGATGCATGGACAGAGGTGCACAATAACCGAAGCCTAGGAAATCAGCAATCATCAATTTCTCGAGATGCATCAAACCCTTGATGCACATACCATGAACCGTTAGGAATATCGCTCAATCCGACTTTGGCAAGACACAAACACCCGGCTATGTGAATGGTGCCGAGTTACTCATCTTCATGATTGACTTCCCCAAACCTATTATTGCTTTCTAAACCTTTCACTTCCAGCCACTTCTCAACTTTAACTTGCTTTCACCACTTCGCTTGCTTCCAAATTCCTGGATAGGTAAAGGGAGGCAAAATGTATATGAGGGGCTAAGCATGATCAAGAAGAAGAAGAAGAAGAGAATGAATTGCCTTGGTCTTTCCAGGAAGAAAGTGAGAGAACTTATCTTGTGGTGTCAACCTTCAAATTCAACATAATTTGGATAAAAACAAAGTATTAAACATGCCAATAATTTCAAACAAAGCATTTAGCAACTTAAACATATTATAAAACCTTTCAAACACATAAAGAATTTAAAACCAGTCAGTAAACAAGATCTTCACTGAGATCATATCCAGATAAGCAACACGAAAATCGTTTTCGAAAACTCTCAGTTAACACACCTCGGTCGAGGTGTTCTTGGTTCAACCGAGGTGGAACGCCTCGTTTGGCCAAGACTGACTCGGTCGAGGTCAAAATTTTTTTTTTTTTAAAAACCATTTTTTTTCGGTTTCGACGCTTTTCTCAATCAAATAACCTGTAGGTATGCATGTAGTCTCAGATAAACACATAGATGCAAAAGTGAAGCATAAATATAAAATATCCGATAAAGCGTGAGTCATACATCAAAGTCATCAAATAAGTACAAATACCCCATACTTGGGACACACTGTCCCAGTGGGTCAGAATAAGTCTAAGGACAGGATACTCACCGAACATAGCTAAACTGCATGAAGAAGTAAGAAACAGCTCCCAGATAAGACCATCTCGGTTGGCGAAGTACATCTCGGTCGAGGTGTTCTGACAGTACCCGAGATGTATCTCAGTAAAGATCGTTTCCTCAACTTCTCGAAACTTCGTTCTTCTAGTGTAGCTCCTGAACTGTGATCCTTCCTTTTGGAATACCTGGTTGTTGTCTAGAGGAAAGCAAAAACAAAAACTATCTAAACTAGACTAGAAAACGGGAAAAGAAAGCAATACCTTGGGTTGCCTCCCAAGAAGCGCTTGATTTAAGGTCGCTAGCTGGACCATTCTCCATAGAATTACTCAATGTACCTTGAACACCATGGAGTGCTCGTCACATCCATCATAAAATTCTTCTAAAAAGGTTCCGGTTCCTAATTTCACCGGCAAATGGTAGGATTTCCTACGTACAAGCTTGTACGATTTGGTTCTCACCGGAATCCTACCGGTCTTCCTCTTTGTCCATGGGACATAACTCAGTCTTTCATCCCATCCTTTCCTTGATCGAGAAAAGAACTTCTCGAGAATCCTAGTAGCTTCCCCATCTTTAGCATGAGGATGGTACAAGGTCCTTAGCATGCGAGGGACCCCATACTTGAACAAGAGACACTTCATCGCCTTAATGGTGTAGTGCTTGCTAACTCCACTCCTTATAATCCAAGGAGCTTCTTCTTCCAACAATTTCAAGGAAGACTTCATCTTGATTTTAGGAGGTTCTTTCGGAAGAGACCTCCAACTTTCCGGTGCATTCCTTTCCTCCACCTTGACCACAGTCTCAGTAATTTGGTCAGGGTTTGCTGCATCTTGCAGTTCTACAAATTCTTCTTCCATCTCGGTCGAGATCTCTGACACCTCGGCCGAGGTCTCGGCAGTTGGATCGAGATCTTCCATATCCTCCGCTTCCACAAAAGCTTCAGGAGAAACTTCCGGTTCAACAAGAGGATTGCTCGGAACTTGCAGCACTTCCTTATGCTCCTCTTCCGGCTTAGCATAGGATAGGGTGCTTTCCTTGAGCTCCTCCACCTTCTTCATCAACTTCTCCAATCTTGATTCGAGAGAGTCTTCAAAAGGTTGCTCACAAATCTTTTTAGGGACATTCAGTTCATCCCACATCGCAAGTTCATGCTTAATGGCCTCTTCTCTTTCCCATTCATTGTTGAACCAATAGAAGGAGTACTTCTCCTCCAAGTATTCATAATGGTCCGCCCTAGCACTTTGTCTTGCTATCCAGGCTGGATCAAATGTAGTCATCGGAAATCCTGAAAACTACAAAACTCATAGAAAGAGTAGTTAGTAGCAACAGGGGCAAGTGCCCCGAAAGCAAACCGCAACTGGCTCGGTCTAGACCAAGTCCCCGGCAACGGCGCCAAAAACTTGTTCGCTCCAAACGGTGTGTGCAAGCTTTAAATTTATAACCCTAGACTTAAGCTTAAAACAAGGATGCGAACCCGCAGTGTACGGGTCAATCGTAGTAAAAAGCAAGGAATTCCAGGGGTCGATCACAGGGACTCGGTGAAACAAAGTCAATAACGGTAAGCTTCGTGAATACTAACCACAAGAGCAATTAACACAATCAAAGATGAATAAGAAGTCAATAAAGCAAACATGCAATTCTAGGGATTAAAGCTTCTAGTTGTGGTTCCAACTCAAGATCTAAAGATAAGCGGACAAAGTTGAGATTTTTGCAAGGGGAAGGTGTTACTAAAGTGGACTAGATCACCGGGTAAGTCTCACTACTCACTAATCCTAAACCGTAACTCCTATTACCGGGTAAGTCTCAAGGAATCAAGATAAAGAACTATAACCTCAAACTAACACACCATCTAAGGGAATAGAATCAACCTTTACCGGGTAAGTCTCAGGCTAACTCACAAAGATGGGATGGAAGCACACTCAAACCCCAATAAAGGATAAACCTTTATTACCTACACTTATGATCGTTGATACACAAACTAAGGAATTACCGGGTAAGTCTCATCCTAAGCTTGCTTTGAACCAGGAAAGGTGTAATAAGAATAGGATTTGGCAAACTCTAACACTTAACTCTCAGTTTAGGATCAGATAAGTCACCTCGGTCAGCCAAATTCCACCCCGGCCGAGATGTTCATCGACTGAACGAGATGCTTAGGGTTAAGGTTAAAGACTCGAACTTTCAAGATCCTACTGGAATCTAAGATTATTCTATCATTGTTTTTCCCACAACCTTCAGCCAATCACCCTAGAATCACACAAGGAAATTAGCCACTCATCATCATTATGAAAGTATTAAATATATGGCAAGAAAGTGAATATTTGAACAAGAAGAATTTAATGAAAAATACTTCAATAACTGAATCAAATATCACAACAAAAGCGTTCCTTGGATAGCGATCCAACAAGACAAGACAACAAGTGAGGGAATTAAAGACAATCTTACAAAACCCTTCAAAAAGCTATAAAAGCTATAGACTTCAATCTTCCTTCAACCTTCAAAAAGGTTCTTCGAATCTCCCCAATTGGAGTATGTTGTTGCTGCCGCGTGTTATAAACCCTAACTGACGGTATAGCATGATGCTGGATTTGTGGAAATCCAACCCTTTTTATAGGAGAATAACCCTCCAAAGATAAGATATCATAGAAAGATCTTTTCCCATAAAAATAGGTAAAATATAAGATCTTCTTCCTTCCAAGAGCCAAGCCCAAAAATATAAGATCACTTTCCAAAGATAAAAGATCTCAGTCAAGAATAAAATATTCTCGCCGCGTCCTAGGTGTTCGCCTCGGTCGAGTCGGCGTCTTTGGATCACCTCGGTCGAGATGAATCTCTGGTCAACCGAGGTGAGTCACAACTGAATGTGAAATCTCTCAAAACTGGTCCAAAGTGAATCTTTAATCCATGGCTATGCTCCCTGGATGTAGCTCCAAATGACTCATGACTCCTTTTGCTCCTTTTTGATGCAAAACGCGCCATTTTACCTACAATTATAGCAAAACTAGGTGTAGACCTCGATTCTCGCAAAGGTAGATGAAATGGTAATATAATCACATATTATACATGCTAACATGCAGATTATTGAAGATAAAACGTCCAAACAAACCCCAAAATATAGACTATAATTCATGCTATCAAAATTCAAAAACTTGTTCGCTCCAAACGGTGTGTGCAAGCTTTAAATTTATAACCCTAGACTTAAGCTTAAAACAAGGATGCGAACCCGCAGTGTACGGGTCAATCGTAGTAAAAAGCAAGAAATTCCAAGGGTCGATCTCAGGGACTCGGTGAAACAAAGTCAATAACGGTAAGCTTCGTGAATACTAACCACAAGAGCAATTAACACAATCAAAGATGAATAAGAAGTCAATAAAGCAAACATGCAATTCTAGGGATTAAAGCATCTAGTTGTGGTTCCAACTCAAGATCTAAAGATAAGCGGACAAAGTTGAGATTTTTGCAAGGGGAAGGTGTTACTAAAGTGGAGTGGATCACCGGGTAAGTCTCACTACTCACTAATCCAAAACCGTAACTCCTATTACCGGGTAAGTCTCAAGGAATCAAGATAAAGAACTATAACCTCAAACTAACACACCATCTAAGGGAATAGAATCAACCTTTACCGGGTAAGTCTCAGGCTAACTCACAAAGATGGGATGGAAGCACACTCAAACCCCAATAAAGGATAAACCTTTATTACCTACACTTATGATCGTTGATACACAAACTAAGGAATTACCGGGTAAGTCTCATCCTAAGCTTGCTTTGAACCAGAAAAGGTGTAATAAGAATAGGATTTGGCAAGCTCTAACACTTAACTCTCAGTTTAGGATCAGATAAGTCACCTCGGTTAGCCAAATTCCACCCCGGCCGAGATGTTCATCGACTGAACGTGATGCTTAGGGTTAAGGTTAATGACTCGAACTTTCAGGATCCTACTGGAATCTAAGATTATTCTATCATTGTTTTTCCCACAACCTTCAGCCAATCACCGTAGAATCACACAAGGAAACTAGCCACTCATCATCATTATGAAAGTATTAAATATATGGGAAGAAAGTGAATATTTGAACAAGAAGAATTTAATGAAAAAGACTTCAATAACTGAATCAAATATCACAACAAAAGCGTTCCTTGGATAGCGATCCAACAAGACAAGACAACAAGTGAGGGAATTAAAGACAATCTTACAAAACCCTTCAAAAAGCTATAAAAGCTATAGACTTCAATCTTCCTTCAACCTTCAAAAAGGTTCTTCGAATCTCCCCAATTGGAGTATGCTGCTGCTGCTGCGTGCTATAAACCCTAATTGACGGTATAGCATGATGCTGGATTTGTGGAAATCCAACCCTCTTTATAGGAGAATAACCCTCCAAAGATAAGATATATTAAAAAGATCTTATCCCATAAAAATAGGTAAAATATAAGATCTTCTTCCTTCCAGGAGCCAAGCCCAAAAATATAAGATCACTTTCCAAAGATAAAAGATCTCAGCCAAGAATAAAATATTCTCGCCGCGTCCTAGGTGTTCGCCTCGGTCGAGTCGGCGTCTTTGGATCACCTCGGTCGAGATGAATCTCTGGTCAACCGAGGTGAGTCACAACTGAATGTGAAATCTCTCAAAACTGGTACAAAGTTAATCTTTAATCCATGGCTATGCTCCCTGGATGTAGCTCCAAATGACTCAAGACTCCTTTTGCTCCTTTTTGATGCAAAACGGGCCATTTTACCTACAATTACAGCAAAATTAGGTGTAGACCTCGATTCTCGCAAAGGTAGATGAAATGGTAATATAATCACATATTATACATGCTAACATGCAGATTATTGAAGATAAAACGTCCAAACAAACCCCAAAATATAGACTATAATTCATGCTATCAAAATACCCCATACTTAGCCCTTGCTTGTCCCCAAACAAGTTCCGCATATAGAAGACAAGATAGAATGGATTACAAGTCATAAAAATCAATAAAAATCTTTCAAAAACATTTTTATGGTGTGTAACAATCATAGATCACTCTAAGAGAATACTTCATGGAATTTAAAAACTCAATATGTTCAAAACATTTTATAAATATAGGAAAGTTGTTCATCTTTGCATAAAATCATAGAATGCATAATAAGTCATAATTATCAAAATTAATCATGTATAATCCAGTTTAAACCACTAAGTCAATCAACAAGCTCAAGGTCTCAAGGGCTTCCAAAAAGAAAAGGTCAAGAAACGTGTAGGGTAGGGATGTATGTAAGGTAATGTGGTGCTAGAATCCGGGAAAAGGATGAACTTAACTTTCACTTTGACTTGCAACATCTTCCACCAATAAGCTTTGCTTATTTCACACTTTTTCTTTTTACTTTACTTTTTGGGATGCATGGACAGAGGTGCACAATAACCGAAGCCTAGGAAATCAGCAATCATCAATTTCTCGAGATGCATCAAACCCTTGATGCACATACCATGAACCGTTAGGAATATCGCTCAATCCGACTTTGGCAAGACACAAACACCCGGCTATGTGAATGGTGCCGAGTTACTCATCTTCATGATTGACTTCCCCAAACCTATTATTGCTTTCTAAACCTTTCACTTCCAGCCACTTCTCAACTTTAACTTGCTTTCACCACTTCGCTTGCTTCCAAATTCCTGGATAGGTAAAGGGAGGCAAAATGTATATGAGGGGCTAAGCATGATCAAGAAGAAGAAGAAGAAGAGAATGAATTGCCTTGGTCTTTCCAGGAAGAAAGTGAGAGAACTTATCTTGTGGTGTCAACCTTCAAATTCAACATAATTTGGATAAAAACATAGTATTAAACATGCCAATAATTTCAAACAAAGTATTTAGCAACTTAAACATATTATAAAACCTTTCAAACACATAAAGAATTTAAAACCAGTCAGTAAACAAGATCTTCACTGAGATCATATCCAGATAAGCAACACGAAAATCGTTTTCGAAAACTCTCAGTTAACACACCTCGGTCGAGGTGTTCTTGGTTCAACCGAGGTGGAACGCCTCGTTTGGCCAAGACTGACTCGGTCGAGGTCAAAAATTTTTTTTTTTTAAAAAACCATTTTTTTTCGGTTTCGACGCTTTTCTCAATCAAATAACCTGTAGGTATGCATGTAATATCAGATAATCATATAAATGCAGAAGTGAAGCATAAATAAAATATCCGATAAAATGTCATACATCAAAATAGTCAAATAAGTACATCGAAGTCATCACATAAATACAAACACCCCATACTTGGGACACACTGTCCCAGTGGGTCAATATAAGTCTGGAAATAAGAGTACTCACCGGATAAATAGCTGAACTGCATAAAAAGTATAATAAAGAAAATCCTGCAGCTCCTCAATAGTCTCGATCCGGTGGTGGTGGTGGTGGCACGTACGGATACTGCGTCGGGTCGAACGGGTAACCCAGGACACGCTCGAACTGAAGCTGGACCATGATGTGCTGATAGTGCTGCCTCTCCTGCATCTCGCGGATATCTAGCGATAATGCAGCATATGAGTCAATAACCTGATCCGTCAGGTCATCGATCCGTCTGTGGGCAGCTCGATCTCGCACTCCGCGCCTCCTGCGTCTAGCAGGGCTGACCGGAGAAGTCTCAGCTGGTGCAGGCTCAGTCTCATCGTCATCATCAAGATCTATGATCGGCGGCGCGCTCGTACCTGCAGTATTCGTCCCTGTATCCATCGGGACTCCACCATCTCTCTCGTCTACTGTATCCTCATCGTCGTCAGCCTCCTCCTCCTCCTCCTCAGCTGGGGCAGCTGCTACCTCCCTATGATCCTCCATCAGTGGAGCCCAAGCTGTCTGCCAATAATGTGGATCGAAAACTGTGAACTGGGCAGACCAGCGGATCCCCTCTGGCGCAGTCCGCTCCCATGGCATAGCAACATATGGAGTGGTAAGACCGCGGGGGAACCAAAATCCTCCGTGTGATCATCTCCTGCAATCCAAGCGGCTTCGGAGCCGCCGCCATCCTACAAGCACTGAGGTCCATCCCGTGATAAGCAGCTATGTGGGTGACTAGACCTCCGCAGCAGATATCTCCCTTCGCTTTAGCCTTGATCTTGTGCAGGTCCTCTGCCAAGATCAAGCCAAAGTCTGGGAAACCCCCCGTGACCATACAGTAAAGACTGAAGAGCTCGCCCTGTCGGATCTTCTGGAGCTTCTCAGTACGCGCCAGAAGTGTCTCGCTGAATATCCTATGGGCTAATCTGAAGGCTGAGTGGAAGATGACCTTCTCCCTGGAATCTCCAGGGCGCCATCTATCTGCATGCTCAATAATATGGGCAATCTGCCCCCAGAACTCCCTAGCTACAGATCGGGAAGGGAAGTCAGTGGCGGTGGGCTCAGTAAAGCCGAAAATCTCTCTCCAAACCTCTAAGGGAACTATGAAGTTCCGGCTCATCAACCGGTACTTCACAGACTGCTCTGTAGGGAGGTAGGAAAAGGAGCTAACGAACTCTAGGTTCGGCTCCAAGTAGGCTGGGGCTCGGATCTCAGTAAACTGATCCAGCCCAACTGTGGTAATCATCCTCCTAAGGTCTCCATCTAACCCTAGGCAATCGAAAGCTGACACGTCCAGGAAACGTGGTGCAATAACTGGACGGCTAGCTATATGCTTATAATCTACCCGGCATCTCTCGTGGATCACCGGGCGGTAAGGTCGGGAAGAAGAAGAAGGAGGGGAAGGTGAGGATCTATCTCTGAGGGCAAGGCGACGATCGGAACTCATTTTCTCTCAACTACTGTCAGATCACCTCGGTCGTTGACAATCCTCAAGAATCACCTCGGTCGAGATGCAGTTCGACTGGACCGAGGCGTAACAGTTTGCGATTCCAATCTCAGAAATCCAGTTCTTTTCCCCCAAAAATCACTACAATTGCTTCCTATGGGGTACTTAAGCCTTTTCTCAGCAGATGCAAGGGCAATCAAAGCCCAAATCGAAGCGAATGAACGAGTTAGGGTTTCGACTGTTTTTACCTCGTTTCGGTCGATTCGTTCGATTTCTTCGTAGATCTGCACTTACAATAGGATCCTCTACCCTTCAATCGCAGTTTGGAAGCAGAAATCTTCGAAAACGAGCAAGAATTGAGGAAGCGAGGTGAGAAGCGCCGCGGTCGAGTCGAAGGAAGTAAAAAGGTAAAAAATAAATTTTCCCCCCTTTTATACTGTTCCTGGATCTGCTGTCACCTCGGTCGAGATGGTCTCGACTGGACCGAGGTGGTACGGACCGAGGTGGCTCTGCTGAAAACCCTAGTCGCCTCGGTTGCTCAAGAATCGTCTCGGTCGAGGTACTCTGACGGTAACCGAGATGCTTCTGTCTTCTCAAAATCTCGAACTTCTGTCCTTCCAGTTATGCTCCTTCCTTAGATATTTCCTGTTGTCTGTCCAGAACGCCAAAAACAAAGCAAAGCAAAGCAAAAACAAAAACTATCTAAACTAGACTAGAAAACGGGAAAAGAAAGCAATACCTTGGGTTGCCTCCCAAGAAGCGCTTGATTTAAGGTCGCTAGCTGGACCATTCTCCATAGAATTACTCAATGTACCTTGAACACTATGGAGTGCTCGTCACATCCATCATAAAATTCTTCTAAAAAGGTTCCGGTTCCTAATTTCACCGGTAAATGGTAGGATCTCCCACGTACAAGCTTGTACGGTTTGATTCTCACCGGAATCCTTCTAGTCTTCCTGCACTTCAACGGGACATAATCTAGCCTTGTGTCCCATCCTTTCCTTGATCGAGAAAAGAACTTCTCGAGAATCCTAGTAGCTTCCCCATCTTTAGCATGAGGATGGTACAAGGTCCTTAGCATGCGAGGGACCCCATACTTGAACAAGAGACACTTCATCGCCTTAATGGTGTAGTGCTTGCAAACTCCACTCCTTATAATCCAAGGAGTATCTTCTTCTATCGGTTTCAAGGGAGGTTTCATCTTGTTCTTAGGAGGTTCTTTCGGAAGAGACCTCCAACTCTCCGGTGCCTTACTAAAAAATTCAGAAATATTAATAGGGAATTCAAATGAAGTAGGAGAATGTACCTTGCAAAGTTCTCCAAAGCTCGAGGCAAGTTTCGTGTTGGGTCGATAATCCACCCACGAAATCTCTCTCAGTTCTGCTAGTCTTCCTTCCACCTTGACCACAATTTCAATGATTTGGCCAAGGTTCTCTGCATCTTCCACTTCTGGTTTTGCAGATTCTTCCATCTCGGCCGAAATCTCTTCCACCTCGGCCGAGGTCTCAACAGTTGGATCGAGACCTTCCATATCCTCCTCTTCCTCAGAAGTTTCAGGAGAAATTTATGATTCGATTGGGGGATTGCTCGGAACTTGCAGCACTTCCTTATGCTCCTCTTCCGGCTTAGCATAGGATAGGGTGCTTTCCTTGAGCTCCTCCACCTTCTTCATCAACCTCTCCCATCTTGATTCAAGAGAATCTTCAAGGTGTTGCTCACAAATCTTTTTAGGGACATTCAGTTCATCCCACATCGCAAGTTCATGCTTAATGGCCTCTTCTCTTTCCCATTCATTGTTGAACCAATAGAAGGAGTACTTCTCCTCCAAGTATTCATAATGGTCCGCCCTAGCACTTTGTCTTGCTATCCAGGCTGGATCAAATGTAGTCATCGGAAATCCTGAAAACTACAAAACTCATAGAAAGAGTAGTTAGTAGCAACAGGGGCAAGTGCCCCGAAAGCAAACCGCAACTGGCTCGGTCTAGACCAAGTCCCCGTCAACGGCGCCAAAAACTTGTTCGCTCCAAACGGTGTGTGCAAGCTTTAAATTTATAACCCTAGACTTAAGCTTAAAACAAGGATGCGAACCCGCAGTGTACGGGTCAATCGTAGTAAAAAGCAAGAAATTCCAGGGGTCGATCTCAGGGACTCGGTGAAACAAAGTCAATAACGGTAAGCTTCGTGAATACTAACCACAAGAGCAATTAACACAATCAAAGATGAATAAGAAGTCAATAAAGCAAACATGCAATTCTAGGGATTAAAGCATCTAGTTGTGGTTCCAACTCAAGATCTAAAGATAAGCGGACAAAGTTGAGATTTTTGCAAGGGGAAGGTGTTACTAAAGTGGAGTAGATCACCGGGTAAGTCTCACTACTCACTAATCCAAAACCGTAACTCCTATTACCAGGTAAGTCTCAAGGAATCAAGATAAAGAACTATAACCTCAAACTAACACACCATCTAAGGGAATAGAATCAACCTTTACCGGGTAAGTCTCAGGCTAACTAACAAAGATGGGATGGAAGCACACTCAAACCCCAATAAAGGATAAACCTTTATTACCTACACTTATGATCGTTGATACACAAACTAAGGAATTACCGGGTAAGTCTCATCCTAAGCTTGCTTTGAACCAGGAAAGGTGTAATAAGAATAGGATTTGGCAAACTCTAACACTTAACTCTCAGTTTAGGATCAGATAAGTCACCTCGGTCAGCCAAATTCCACCCCGGCCGAGATGTTCATCGACTGAACGAGATGCTTAGGGTTAAGGTTAAAGACTCGAACTTTCAAGATCCTACTGGAATCTAAGATTATTCTATCATTGTTTTTCCCACAACCTTCAGCCAATCACCCTAGAATCACACAAGGAAATTAGCCACTCATCATCATTATGAAAGTATTAAATATATGGCAAGAAAGTGAATATTTGAACAAGAAGAATTTAATGAAAAATACTTCAATAACTGAATCAAATATCACAACAAAAGCGTTCCTTGGATAGCGATCCAACAAGACAAGACAACAAGTGAGGGAATTAAAGACAATCTTACAAAACCCTTCAAAAAGCTATAAAAGCTATAGACTTCAATCTTCCTTCAACCTTCAAAAAGGTTCTTCGAATCTCCCCAATTGGAGTATGTTGTTGCTGCCGCGTGTTATAAACCCTAACTGACGGTATAGCATGATGCTGGATTTGTGGAAATCCAACCCTTTTTATAGGAGAATAACCCTCCAAAGATAAGATATCATAGAAAGATCTTTTCCCATAAAAATAGGTAAAATATAAGATCTTCTTCCTTCCAAGAGCCAAGCCCAAAAATATAAGATCACTTTCCAAAGATAAAAGATCTCAGTCAAGAATAAAATATTCTCGCCGCGTCCTAGGTGTTCGCCTCGGTCGAGTCGGCGTCTTTGGATCACCTCGGTCGAGATGAATCTCTGGTCAACCGAGGTGAGTCACAACTGAATGTGAAATCTCTCAAAACTGGTCCAAAGTAAATCTTTAATCCATGGCTATGCTCCCTGGATGTAGCTCCAAATGACTCATGACTCCTTTTGCTCCTTTTTGATGCAAAACGCGCCATTTTACCTACAATTACAGCAAAACTAGGTGTAGACCTCGATTCTCGCAAAGGTAGATGAAATGGTAATATAATCACATATTATACATGCTAACATGCAGATTATTGAAGATAAAACGTCCAAACAAACCCCAAAATATAGACTATAATTCATGCTATCAATAGGGTACTAATCTCCTTCTATAACCTCTTACATGCACATATTTTCCTTGTCTACCTTGATGGTGATACAGCTCCCGTACAATATTTTCAGTAACTCCGCGTAACCTATCTCACGTTCCTTCCAAGCGAAATGCATTTCACCAACTATCATCATCTTAAACTCGACACGTCGTTTTTCTGTACCATTGCTTCCAGCTTTGTGGGTTAGGACCCACCACGGTTCCGCTGCGCTACGCTGATAATCCTGTTGTCACTCATTAATCATAAGGACATTTTCTGTGAGTCCCAAGTGATTAACCTCAAACTCTTCTTCCAATTATATCATAAGTCCCAACCAGATGAAGTACCAAGTACCTTCCTTAATTGCCTTAATGAAACAAAATAACGATTGAAGAACAACTTCTTCCGTTTACTTTCTTAATTCTCTTAGCACGGATCCAAATTATCAGACTCGACCGGAGTTTGATCTTAACCACCCAAGAAGTAACCCTTAAAACGTTTCTCTTTATACCTTTAATTCATCCAAGCAGGTTGTCGTTGCCTACTTTAGGAAATCCTCTAAGGCATCGGCACAGCCACTCCATAGATCCACCGTCACAAATATCTCTTCTTAATGGCTCATAACTCGTCAATACCAAACAATACTTGCACGTCCTTGGTTGACATCGGTCAATCTATAATTGACTTATCTTAATTTCATACCTCTACTAGATTAATCCTTTTATCCTTCTTTAGTTCGTCTTATCTTTCACTCTTCTGCTTCCTTTAGGGACAACTCTCTTTCTCAAGTCTCACTGTACCATTCGCCTGACGTCAAAAGTCATTCCTAACACTCCACGATAAATGGTAAGCGTCTTGTAGTTCCGATGACTTTTAATTACATCCCAATTGTAGTCCCTTTACAGGGACCGTCGGTGTTGATGGCCTATGTTCTATTATAAATGGGGGTTACCCTGGGCTCTTGAGTCTAGCAAGGCCATTATCCCATACAGATTTCTTCACTGGAGTTAGTGGTAATATCGCCTTCATGAAACTCCGTTGACCCTGCTACAGGCTTCCATTCTTTGGATATTGGCGTCGCGGTTTCTTTCAAACTTCTTATATCTCTAAGGAGGGTCAAAACCTCCCCACGCTTGTGGGGTCTTCCTTTTCGCTTTTACACTCAATTGTAGGTCTTCATTCCATGCACCTTAGATTCTCACACTCGGATTGACCCTCTGTCTCTTCTGGTTTCTCATGCCCATAATGGTCCATGGGGCATCCGCCTCGATTATAATGTCCTTGATTCCGCAATCTTGGTTGTACTCAATTCTACTTGTCTCGGTCCAATATTGTTATCTCTACTCCGCACTCTTGTAGTCTCTTGCATGGTTCCTCTAATTCCATCTCTCGGCCTCGTTTGCTCGAGTTCCTTGTACGACCTATTCCTTCTACTGAACTGACTCAGGAATTTCTTCCTCATCTGATTGTGCTTGTGGTAACAATTATCTTCAAAACTTTACTTCCTTGCTCACTTGTTGTTTAGATACTTTGTAAGGATCACCAAGCAGCCTACCCGAGTATAATACTCAATACAGGGTTTGATTTCATTACCTCGTGTTGAAAACTCTTCAAGTCCGCTACCGATTTATAATGAGGCGATAATTGCTTCATTATATCACAGCTAAAGGATACAAAATATCCATTAGGATACTAACATACTATACATATACATATATATAATCATACACTAGAACATATCGATATAAGTGTATATACTAACTAACATACCTATCATTCTAAGTTGCAGAGATCCACGGAGAGCGATGGTAGTCCGACGTACTACTAACCCACAACCCGACTATGCTCGTGTAAAAACATAAATGCGTTTTGAAAATTTTAGACCCCTTTCGGGTTCTAGTTATTTTATACAATCGGTCTTTCAGAAGATTTCAAGTGCCATTGTTGCCAACCCAGAGCTCTGATACCATATTGTAACACCCCAAATTCGGAGAACTCGGGGAGCTACTGGTTAAGACCTCACAATGGGTCCCGACCATAGTTTGACAACAGTTTTACTTGGATCTTACAACAAGGCACAAAAGTATTTAAAACATTTGAAAACTGTAAACAATATATACATCGAAATATGTATCAGCCTTACAAGAAAAGATATTAAAACGACGCATATGAAGAACAAAAGACATCCCCGTCCCCAACTAAATGAGTACGTGGACCCGGCTGACCATTTCCTCCGGATCTCTCTACAACTGTCTTAACCTGCAAGGCATCTACAAGCGGTATAAAACCGTTAGCTAACATTCTATGCATAAGTATAAAGGTAAAAGCACAAACACACAACATACACAATCAACATGCACACTCAATCCTTTTATTATCTTTAATTAGGTGATAGGTCATTACTAATGATACTTATTTTGTGACACGAGGGATTCCTAAACCTCGCCCCTGTCCCCGTTTACCAACGCGGAATGGTACTAATGCATCTGACCGTCTACCGGACTGGGCTGGTCGTAGGGAACCTCCTAGACTCTCGCAGGAGCTAGGCAGATGATGTCACGACCCGTTATCATACACTTGGGTCAATTACACAATATACTAAAGTCGGCCTATTCCGGTTTCGTTATTTATCTTAACTAACAAACACCACTCATACACATCACACACATGCAAGAAGCCAGCTAAGTAAGTCCGTGGACTTACCTGAATCAGATCTCGACTTTCTAATTTGCAAATCGATATGTACAGTTGGAATTCAGTGGCATGTCAACGGAGGCAAGTGTGTCAGCACACTTTCTAGGTGATTAGAAGTCTAAGACTTCTAAGATAGTAGGTCTTAATAGGACGGAATTGATTACATTATGAATTTATGGTAAAATGACTATTTTACCCTTGGTCTCGAAACTTCCAAAAATTCCTTAATTTATGTCTAAACTCTTATTTGCGACTAAAGAGTCATATTCTAACTCCTAAAGATGAGTTTGGTTACAAACTGGCAATTTACCCATTTTCCTATTTTCGGGAAGATCGTTAAGGTTCAACTTCGGCTTCAAATATAAAATTCGAATAGTCTTATAAAAATTCCGAAATAATTCCCTATATCATCTATGATATCTCATCTACTCATGGGAGCAAGAATTTCTTAAAACTGTTCAACCATCACTTTTACAAAAATTTCCAAAGTTGGTTACAACACTTAACAAACCGCACATTGTCTTAACTTTGAAAAATCATAACTCCTAAACTACTTGCTGAATTTATCCCAAATTTTGATAAGTTCTACTATAAAATCTTATCTATAATATATCCAAAATTCAGCCGCAAAGAAGATCAAAATCCTATTTAAAACTATCTCACAAAACCGAATTTCAGCACAACAGAAAAACTGCTTACAACTCAATCTTTGAAAAATCATAAATCCCAAACCACTCGCTGGATGCCTCTCAAATTTAAATATGTTCTACAAAAATATGTCAACTATATCATATCCAAAATTCAAGCCCAACGGAGTTCAAAAGCCTATTCAAAACTATCTCACAACATTGCATCACATGCTGTTTTTATCAACACTCAGCATACTTATAAAAACTGCATGAGGAGTCAACTTTGCAACATCATAACTCTAAAACCGTAACTCCGATTCTTCCCAAATATTAGTATAATCTACTATATACTTCTGACTACAACATATCCAAAATTCAGCAACAAAGGAGGAGTATAACTTACTCAAACTTGACCCGAAGTTTACTGTTTTTCACTTCCGAAAACTCAGAAAATGCAAGAATCTGTACAGCTCTCCTATAGTTGTTCTGAGTTGGTTTAAAGACGAAAATTGGTCCATGTTAGGCAAGGAAAGGTAGACTAAAGTATAGTGTAGCAAGGGGTACAAGCCTTACCCGATTCCGAGACTCGAATGTACCGAAAAGAAGGTACCAAGGCTGCTGCTGAGTATGCGTTTTGCACAGAAGGGGAGAAGCTATGGTCCCTGATTGCTCGAGGCTGCAGACAGAGAAGAGCAAGGTGGTCCGGGGTGCTGCAACATTACATTGTCCTAAGGTGAGTTGTTTCTGGGCGACCGAGCACAAGTGAAAGACGAGGTATAGGAGAGTTCTTACCGATCGTTCATCATCTGTCCTATTCTCGCTGGAGGCGTGCAGTGGCTTTGCGTCAAGTGCAGAGGGCTGAGTGCAGAACGTTGGCGAGTAGTTGTGTCCGGGTGTGCAGGGCGTTGGCAAGCAGCAGCAGTCCCAGGCGCCGATGCAGAATGTTGGTGAGCAGCAGCAGTCCCAGGCGCCTATGCAGAACATTGGTGAGCAGCAGCAGTCCCAGGCGCCTATGCAAAACGTTGGTGAGCAGCAGCAATCCCAGGCGGCCTGTGCAGAACGTTGGTGAGCAGCGCGAGAAGGGAGGCAGCGGCGTGAGTAGTTAGCGTAGAATAGGATTTGGGATGCTGATTAGATTAGGTTAAGGTTAATTAGGGTTTAGGTTAATTTAGATTATGGGCTGGCTGACATGTCTTTGGGCCGGGTCCGTTGGGCCTGCTCATCTAACTAAGATGGGCTTATAATTAAATCGT
This sequence comes from Fagopyrum esculentum, assembly GCA_033239045.1. Lineage (NCBI taxonomy): Eukaryota > Viridiplantae > Streptophyta > Magnoliopsida > Caryophyllales > Polygonaceae > Fagopyrum > Fagopyrum esculentum. Next base: position 73,268,471 of record BSUD01000002.1, on the reverse strand, counting down.
TACACGTACGGAACCGCTCATTGGTTTTCGGTTTCAATTTATGTAACAATTTTATTCGGTTTCCCTATTTATCGTTTTAGGTGAAATAAAGTCACATAAAATGATAGAATTTGATAATGCTTTATTTTATTTAAAAGAATAAAGGTCGGCGGATCGGAATCCGATTTGATCGGGTATTAAACGGAAATTAAATTTTCCGGGTATTACAGTCACGAAATTGTCATGGCCTCGTCATAACTCATCTTGCGCTCATCTTGATCTTGTCACTAGAACGTCATGACTTTGTCAAAGACAAGTCATGATATATACTCTAGGGTTTGGATTAGGGTTTGCTACTAATAAAATCTTATCATTTTATGTGAAGTGATATTACATAAAATGATAAAATTTTGAGATATAATGTCCAACTACGTAGACAGCTAAGGATCAAAAGATCGAAATCCGGTTTGCTACGGAATCAAACGGGATAAAAATTTCGGATATTACAGGTTTGTTGAATTGATGCACAAAAACTTATGAAAACGATTAATGTGACAAATAAGATAATAATGGATGAATCTACACTAGGTTGATTCTAAGCATGCAATTGCTACTTTGGTGCATTCCTTTTACAAGTTTTTAAGTAATCTCCCGTCTCGATCATACATATGTGTTGAGCCAACCGGCATCAACACAACTTAACCTATTAAAGTTCCGTAAACCTACAAGAACAAATAACAAGTTAGCATTCAAGCAAAGACTAAGGGATATAAAGAGAAGATTAAAACCGTTAAACTTATCTTTTTATTTGTGTTCCTTTTCTTCAAGTAATTACAACCCGTTATTACTTAAATTTGCTACTGGATTAAAGACCCGAACCCGGAACCTATTAATCCTAGTTGTTTACATGCACTTTAGAACCTAAGGTGATCAATCTCAAGTAATAGTTAATGCAATTGAACAATGGAGATCAAGGAAACACAAAGCATTACTGAATAAAAACTTATATTAAAAGAACTTACAACCAAAGTAACGAAGCAGCTTCAAACCAACCCAATGTAGCAAGGGAGTTAGCAACTCATTGCAATGGAAAATTCAAGTCTAAAATGGATTTTTGTGAGGAAAAGCATGGATCATTCTAGAAATCAGCCATGAACTATTTATACTACAAAAGCCACTTAATTAGGAGTAAATAGCCGGCCTAAAACAGCCACCTTTAATGCCATAAAGGTGGTGTAAACA
>BSUD01000002.1:73060023-73256765 GCA_033239045.1 Fagopyrum esculentum | reverse complement strand
GGGGGGGGGGGGGGACGAGTTATGATCACCCCCATGCCAAACCCCTGTGTTACGTTGGATGCGACGAGGTTCTTGAGGCTCCTCATGCTATAGAATAAGTTGAATTAGTAATGGAATAACGTAATTGAAAGATAATAAATGAACGTGAGTGGCATTGTATGTATGAGATGTGGATGTGTGTTTGTGCTATTACCTTCATACTTATTCATTGTTGTAGCTAACGGTGTATACCGTCTTGTAGATGATCTGCAGGTTAGGAAGATTGCAGAGTGAGCTAGATGGGGCGACTGTTACGCTAGAGATGTAGCACAAAAAGCTTTACATTTATAAACTCGATCTAATCTCTTAAACTACCTAGCGAAGCCCACAGTGTACGGATCGTTATGTAGGAAAGGAAAGTATTCCGAGGTCGAACACAAGGACTGAGGTGAAATCAAGTCATTCAATGATCAAAGATAGTGCAAATCTAAACTAAGATGAGATGAGGAATAAAGAAAGTGCAAAACACAATATTTTTGGTTGGTTTTGGGTGATCAAACAAGGATCACAATATATGCAAATCAAACAAGCAAACAAACACACAAACACAAAGATAAGAGATAAGAGGTAAGAAATGCGGATTCTAGAGATTCGGAATTCCGATTATGACTATGGACTCATGCTTCTAAAGATAAAAGGAAACCTGTGGTTGTTCGGAGTTGGGTGTTTCTGTAATGGGAGCAATTACCGGGTAAGTCTCATGCTCCACTAGTCTCGAACCTAAGGTCCTATTACCGGGTAAGTCTCAAGGAACCTAAGGACAGGAATTCTACACAAACCGGCCACTACATAAGGGTCAAACCCCTCCTTACCGGGTAAGTCTCGAAAAAGGTAAGTCTTAGGCAACGATCCTAGCACACTCAATCCAGTAGCGGCTTTTTTTGGCTCACTACTACCTAGAGTTCATCATCTTATGTATCTGAGAGAGAAAATTACCGGGTAAGTCTCATTCCACAAAAGGTTGCTAACATTAGGTCACCCTAAGATAGATTAGGCTCAACAAACACTAGGATTTCAACACATCTACATCCTAACATCTAGATTCATCAATATAAGCACAACAGAGAAAACCACGGGCTGATCATGAGAAACCATGGTCTAGATTTTAGATGAACAGGCCGTGGTTTGGGTCTGAGTTAGGGTTTTGAACACGAATCCATCCTAAACTAAAATGCATGTCCATACAATCATAGTCCAAGGCATAAACATCATTCCTTCACCCTAGAATCACAACTATTTAGCCAACAACATACAAATCTAGATCAAACTTCATAAATAAAGCATGCTTGCAAGTCATAGCTAGATAATGAAGAATGAACCAAAGAAAAGACATTATAAAGCTAGAATAGAAGTTACCAAGTCTTACAAAGGGTCCAAGATGTAGCTCCAAGGTATAAACAAAGGAAACCTCACTCAAAACCACTCAAATCTCACTTTAAAACTAAAATCTACACTAATCTCTCCCAAGAACACCCACAAGGGTGCTTGGAAGAGAAGCTCCAATGGAGGAGTGTTGGAGATGAGCTAGAGGAGAAGGGTCCAAAAAGGAAGAAGATTCCTAAAATCAGCCTGCAGGTCCACTTAAGTACTCCACCAAAAAGCAAGGGGTCGGACAAAGAGATTGTGGGACACGTGTCAAAGTGGTCCTAAAGAAACCACGGCCAAAACCACGGTTGAGATTTTCCTCTGGGCCGTGGTTCTCACCAGAAACTCTCCTTGGATCACCAAGTCATGAGTTGGTGCAAGGCATGCACCAACAAGGTCCTATGTGCTCTCCTTTGCTCCTAGGTTGAATGTATCGATTAAGTCCAAAAGCTCCCCAAAATACCTACAAAACCGACAAAAGCCCGTGTAGACGTCTATTTCGACAATATGCATGAATTAAGCGTAAACGTCACGAACTAATGCGGAAACATGCATGAATGGAAAGGAAAACTATGTAAAAGAGTGCCTTAACTAGTGTCATAAATCATGTCATCAGTTACCAGCCGAGGACTTCTTTACATTAGGGTTGCGTGGGATATGGGATCTTTTGTATCAAATGTTTATGGATGTTGTTTTGTACTCGGCTTTGTTGTTGTAAACTCTTTTAATGTATCTCATACAGTTTTATATATTTGGTTTTAATCTACCTGTGCCTTGTTGTAAGATCCAGTGAACTTGTTGTCAGACTAGGGCCAGGATCCATTGTGAGATTCTAGCCCAATGTAGCACTCCGAGTCCCGCGGATTCGGGGTGTTACAATCACTGCCACACATACGGGGCTATCGATAAAACATAGGTTGGTAATCCTCACCATCGCATGCTATCATATCAAGCATATAATACACACACCACTCATGCAAACACCCAATATAAGGATGGTAGCTAAGTAAGTCCTACGGACTTACCTCAACCTCGTACAACCTCAACCATGATCAACCTCCAATCTTGAGAGAGACACTGCCTAATGCAATGGTATAAAGAGATATCAATACTCCTATCAATCAAAAAGGTCACACCGAGACCCAAGGGATCCATAAGGATCATAATCGTTCTATAAGCCTCACAACCAACTAAACCTCAATATCTCAACATAACTCAGAATTCTTCAAATCTCAAGGTAGTATCTAATAAACATTCCTCAATCTCAATTCTGATCCTAATTAATTAATTAATTATATTTCGCCAGAACAACGTTTTGCCCGTATGCAATTTCTAAACCCACTTGTCATCACATTCATCAAACAAACAAACTATAAACACAAGAATAATATAATGACCATAATGGAATTTCTTATTATCCATTTTGACAAACCTAAGGTCAATTTAGGCCAAATCGCAGTACGGAAAATGAATAAATTCATGACTTATTCGTTACTAACCCGATTGACGATCTGAAAGAAGATTCGGAATCACAACGACGCAGGCTATGCATGGACATCATCAAATTCACCAGAATCTGAGTGACGGAATAGTCCTGGTGACATATAGGCTCGACCAGATCTCTATATACTCGGAAATGTAGAAATTCGGTACTGATATGAAGAGAATGAAGAGAGGAATCCAAAAACTCAAACGGAATTGAAATCGGATTAAAAACGGAGAGTAGATATGAGTTTGAAGGTTGAGAGAAATCCAGAGCTTTTACGAGGAAACGTGAAAAGAAATGAATTAATAAAGGATTTTCCGCTATTATAGTGAAGACGATAATCATCATTTAGCGAAGTCGATAGTTATCCTTTAACTGATCCAAAGGCAGGTCGAACCACATTCTCCAAACTTCTTGAGATTGGAATAATAAATCCGGAATATTGTAGGGATAATTATTCTAGAACTGCCTCGGAAAACGTGTATTCCTAAGCCGTCTTTCTTAGTCGTTAAGAAACGAAATAACGACTCTTTTATCCGTTTTGCTTCTCCATGTTTTTTCATATCTAGGACATATCCGATGTACTGATCATTTCTCTCAACTGCATTTTTATTGATTGGAGCTCCCAAATGCTCCAAATAACACCGAAGAGTAAAAATAATTACCCGGGAGAAAAAGTGAAAATTTTCCCATACGTCCAAAATTACGCCAGGAACATAACGGTGAGACTCATACTCATCACTTCCGCAATCTTGACGAGTTATATGTCAATTACTATCAATGATTAAGTTAATCAACATTAATAAGAATTCGGAAATCCTAGTTATTACAATGCAGATTCTAGAGATCAAACTATCCAGTTGTGGTTTTCGATTCGAGACTTCTAAAGAACTAGGACAAGGTTGGGATTGCTAAGGAAAGGTGTTTCTAAGGTGAGAAAGATCACGGGGGAGGTCCTACTAACCAACTATCCCGAACCAAAGTACCGATCACCGGGTAAGTCTCAAACCAACCACTCAACCGAAGGGTCAAGAGCTAACCTTTACCGGGCAAGCAAGAAGAAGGCACACTCAAACCTAATAAAGAGTTTTGAATCCTTTATTACCTAGAACTCGTCATCTTTGGTAACCAAAAAAGAGAATCACCGGGTAAGTCTCTTCCCAAACTTAGATATAAGCTTGAAAGGCTCAACAAGGATAGGATTTGGGCAATCTATAACCTAAGGATAGAGATATAACATGAACAAAACAACAAAAGAAATCTCGGGTTGTTCAAGGAGAAATCTCTGCCGAGATTCGACTGCTTCGAAGGTTACACCAACTCTTTAGGTTCCAATCTAAATTAAAGGCTCAGTCTATCATCATCTAAACCACAAACATCAACCAATCACCCTAAGACCGCAAGGAATTTAGCCAACAACACACATTCAAATCAAGAAAGATGTATGCAATCAAGAAACTCATAAACAAATAAAACCAAAAGAAAAGTAAGAAATACTTAGCAATATGTCTTCAATATCGAAAAGCAAAAGAAAACCAATAACAAAGATCCAATCTTTAATCTAAAAATTATGAAATCTAAAAGTAAGTATTTTCCTCCAAGAATCTTCAAAAATCTCTCACAAATGTTTTGCTAACGTTGATGATCGATCTCTATAATAGTGTAGTATGAACTGTATATCTTCCCGTGCATCAACCGTCCTTTGATTGCCGCAAACATGTGTTCGCTCCAAAAGTTGTGTGCAAGCTTTTATATTTATAACCCAATAAGTATGCTTGAACAATATGCGAACCCGCAGTGTACAAATCAATTGTAATAAAAGCAAGAATTCCAGGGGTCGATCACAGGGACTATGGTGAAACAAAGTACGGTAATTCAGGTTTTCAAATAACTACTAACAACAAATTAAAGCAATCAAAGATGATATAAAAGTCAGATAAAGAGAATGCGGATTCTAGAGATTAAGGCATCCAGTTGTGGTTCAAACTCAAGATCTCAAAGGATAACGTGGACAAAGTTGAGGTTTGCAAAGGGAATGTGTTCCTAAGGTGGGAATAGATCACCGGGTAAGTCTCACTACTCACTATCCCAAACCGAAGCTCCTATCACAGGGTAAGTCTCAAGGTACTAAGGAAAGAAACTATAATCTCAAACCAACACACCACCCAAGGATATAGAATCAACCTTTACCGTGTAAATCTCAGACAAACTCTCAAAGATGGGGTGAAGGCACACTCAAACTCCAATAAAGGATAAACCTTTATTACCTACACTCATGATCTTGGGTAAACAAGCAAAGGAATCACCGGGTAAGTCTCATCCTAGACTTGCATTGAACCAGGAAAGGTATAACAAGGATAGGATTTGGCAAAGAGAAACTTAACTCAGATAAGATTCAGAAAAGGCTCACCTCGTTCAATTATATTCCATCCTGGCCGAGATGTTCAATGACTGACCGAGGTGTTCTACGGTTAAGGTAAAGACTCGAGCTTTCAGGGTCCTGCCAGGATTAAGATCATTTTATCATCGTCTTTCCCACAACTTTCAGCCAATCACCCTAGAATCGCATAAAGAACTTAGCCAACAATCATCATGATAACAATAATCAAATTTATAAGAAAGGAATTCATATTTAAACAAGAAAACCTTAACACAAAGGTCTCAATAACTGAATGAATCGAACAAACAACAATCAGCGTTCCTCAATCACAAATCAGAAAAGACAACAAAACCAAAAGCCAAACTAAGAAGATCTTACAAACTCCTTCAAAGCCAACTTCAACTTGATTCCTTCCTTCCTTGAACTTCAACCTTTGAAACTTCCTTCAAAACTTCCTTCAAACTCATCAGAAAATCCTCCAGAAATCCTTGATCCGAAGATGGCTGAATTGTAGAAAATACAACCCTTTATATAGGAGAATTATCTTCCAACGATAAGATATCTTAAAAAGATAATTTCCTAGAAAATATATGCATATCTTCCAAAATATATCAGCCAATAATATTATCTTCCTTCCAGAAATCTAGCCAAAAATATGTGATATTCACTTTCCAAAAATAGAAGATCTCAGCCAAAAATAAAAATCTCATGTCCCGTCATCAGTTCGCCTCGGACTAGACGCTCCTCCAGATCACCTCGGTCGAGGTGGTACCGTAGCTGACCGAGGTGAATCTCAACTGAATGTAAATCATCTCGAATCTGGTCCAAAATCAATCTTCCAAATCATTTCCATGCTTCCTGATATCTTCTTATAACTCCTCAATGCTCCAGAATGTAGCTCCAATGACTCCTTAGCTTCCTTATCTCCATTTTGGTCCAAATCGTGCCATTTTCCCTACAATTACAACGAAACTAGGTGTAGACCTCGATTCCCGTAAAGGTAGACAAAACAACAATATAATCAAAGAATATACATCCATACATGCAGATTTATGAAGATAAAACGTCTAAACCAATCCCAAAATATAGACTATAATGCATGCTATCAAAATACCCCATACTTGTCCCTTGCTTGTCCCCAAGCAAGTTCCAAATCTTAGATACAAGATAGAATGGATTATAAGTCAGAAAGATCAATGAAAAACATTTCAAAACCTTTTGTGGTGTGCTCCACTCATAGATCACCCTAAGAGAATGCTTCATGGCAAATAAAATCAAGACATGATCAAAACATTTTATAAATATAAGAAAGCTGTTCATCTTTTCCTAAAATCATAGAATGTATAATAAATCATATTTATCGAAATTTAATCATGTATAATCCAGTTTAAACCACCAAGTCAATCAACAAGCTCGAGGTCTCAAGGGCTTCCAAAAGTGGTCAAGAAACGTGTCAGGGTGGGATGTATATAGGATAATGTGGTGCTAGAATCCGGGAATATGATCTTTTTTTCACTTTCTTTGAATCACAACATCTTCCACTCATAAGCTTTGCTTATTTTATTTTACTTTTTGGGATGCATGGACAGAGGTGCACAATAACCGAAGCCTAGGAGATCAACTATCATCAATTTCTCGAGATGCCTCAAACCCTTGATGCACATACCATGACCCGTTAGGAATATCGCCCAATCCGACTTTGGCAAGACACAAACACCCGGCTATGTGAATGGTGCCGAGTTACTCATCATCATGATTGACTTCCCCAAACCTAGTTGTTTCTTTCTTACACTTTCAGCCAACATCTTAACTTCACTTCACTTGCTTTTCTTTACTTGCTTCCAAATTCCCGGATAGGTAAAGGGAGACAAATATGTATATGAGGGGCCAAAGCATGGTAAAGAAGAAGAAGAGAAGAGAATGAATTTCCTTAATCATCCCAGGAAGAATGTGATAGAACTCATCATGTGGTGTCAACCTTCAAATCCAACATAATTTTGATAAAAACAAAGTATTAAACATGCCAAAACTTTAAACAAAGCATTTTGCAACTTAAACATATCATAAAACCTTTCGAGCATATAAAGATTTCAAAACCAATCTACAAACATAATCATCATTGAGGTCATATCCAGAGAAGAAGCACAAAACGTTTCGAAAACCTTTCAGTTAAAAGCTCATCTCGGCCGAGGTGTTCAGGCGTCATCCGAGGTGTTCATCCTCGATCGGCCATGAACCAACGGTTGAGGTCATAAAATTTTTTTTCTTCAAACCAATTTTCGACGTATTTCTCAAACAAAAACCTGTATTTATGCATGTAATGACAGATAAGCACATAAAGCCAAGTAAAACAGAATAAGATCATAATATCCAGGAGTCATACAAACTATACACACATAAGTCAAGTAAGATACATCCAAATGCCCCATACTTGGGACACATTGTCCCAATGGGTCAAATATAAGTCCAAGGAATAAGAATACTCACCGAAACTAGCTGAACTGCATAATAAATAAAAGAAATCCATGAAGCTCTAATCCTCGCTAGCTGGCGGTGGTGGATGTGGAATGTAGGGATATTGGGATGGGTCGAATGGGTAGCCCATAACCTGCTGATGCTGGATCTCCATCATTCGTCTAGTGTAGTGCTTGCTCTCCAACATCTGATGCGTCCATCCCTTGATATGTCTGCGCTCCTCAGCAAAGCGCTCATGAATGTCAACTGTAAGGGCCGTATAAGAGTCAATCATCAGCTCAGTCAGCTCATCAATCCGTCGGTGGGCCTCGGGATCTCTATGTCTGCGGGATTTGCGTTGAGGTGGTGGTGGTGCTACTATCTCCTCCTCCATCGCCTCATAATCAAGATTGACAATGGGAACACTAGGGCCGCCGGTATCAGTACCAGTCTCCATGGAAGCACCTCCATCATATCCCTCATCATCATCATTATCGTCAACTGCATCTCTAGCATCCTGCATGTAGGGAAACCAAGCAGCAGACCAGACTTAGGATGACCACATAATCTCCTGTGGTTTAGTCATCTCACATGGCATGGCAATGTAAGGCGTGCCAAGGCCACGAGGGACAAGAATACGTCTCGTGATCATCTCCTGCAATCCCAGCGGCTTCACAACCGCAACCAGTGTACAAGCTGAAAGATCCAGACCCATAGAAGTGGCGATGTGGGTCACCAACCTACCACAACAGATGTCGCCCTTCGACTTGCCCTTGATCCTGTGCAAATCATTTGCCAACATGGCAGCAAAGTCCGACACTCCTCCCGTGACCGTTCAAAACAAACTCAATAGCTCCCCTTGACGGTCTTCTGGGGCGTCTCAGTACGCGCCAGAAGTGTCTCACTGAAGATCCTGTGAGCAAGGCGGAAAGCAAGATGAAAGATGATACGCTCCCGGAAATATCCGGGCCTCCACCTGTCACTATGGTCCGTCACATGGGCTATCTCGCCCCAAAAACTCTGTGCAATTGCTCGGGATGGAAAATCAGAAACTGTAGGTGTATGGAAACAAAAAATCTCCCTAAACTGGTCCATAGGAACTACATAGTTCCTGTTAGCAGCCGGTACTTGATTCCTTGACGCTCCGGCACATAAGTAACTGAGCTAACAAACTCAAACGTCGGCTCCAGATAAGCCGGCGCTCTAATATCCATGAACTCCTCCAGCCCAACCATGGAGATCATCTTCTTCAAGTCCTCCACCACATGGAGGTACTTGAAGACATCAACATGAAGGAAGCGCAAGGCGACGATCAGACGCCCACAAATACGATCATAATCCTTTTGGTGTCGCTCGTGGATCACCGGAATGGAAAACTGAGAAGTAGAATAAGGAGAAGACTGGTGGGAACTGCTAGGTCTGTCCCTCAAGGCTAACTGTCGATCAGATATGTTGCTCATTTTTTTTCTGTCGAAGAACACCTCGGTTGCCCCAAGAACACCTCGGCTGAGACACAGTCGACTGGACCGAGGCGAACTGTTGTTCGATCGCACTCTTTGAATCTGTGAGTTCTTTTCCCCCAAATCACTACCAAAGGCTTCCTAAGGGGTACTTATATCGTTTTCAACATCAATCAATGGCAACCAAAGCCAGATCTGCTCAAAATCAGTAAACGAAGGAAGGAGTTAGGGTTTGGGACAAAATACCCCAGATTTTGCAGATTGATGCGTTTTCCTTGCTGTTTGATGCTTGGAAAATAAGTCTCTTGCTTCCTCTGGTGAAATCGATTCAAGAAACGTGAGAAACGAGCAAGAATCGAGAATTGGGGAGTTGGAGGCCGCCGCGGTCGAGGTCGGGTAGAGAGGGAAAAGTGTGAAGAGTTAGAAACCGTCGCGCCTTTTATACCCCTCGCTGAATTTGATTACACCTCGGTCGAGATGGTCCCGACCAGACCGAGGTGTTAGACTGGATGTCAGACCTAGTCGCCTCGGTTGACCAAGAACATATAGGTCGAGGTCTTGTGACAACAACCGAGATGTGTCTCAGTCAAGCTCCGTCTTCTTAATTTCTCGAACTTTTGTCTTTCCAGTGTAGCTCCTGAGTTGCAATCCTTTCTTAGAAAGTACGTGGTTCCTGTCTAGAGGACGCAAAAACAAAACGAAGCAAACTATCTAAAACTAAGCTAGAAAAGGGTAAAGAAAGCCAAACCTTGGGTTGCCTCCCAAGAAGCGCTTGATTTAAGGTCGCTAGCTGAACCGTACGTCATCCTCAAACATGCTGGAAGGTGTCCTCACCCCATACTTCATCTTCATAATAGGGTGAAACAAAGGATTCTATCCAATGTTTCAACAATTGCAAGTGCTCATCGGGAAACAAATCATCTATGGGTAGGTCATCCTTCTTGAGCGAGGAGGGAGGTAGCCGGATGAGGTGATCCGCAACGGAATTCTCGGATCCCTTCTTATCGCGAATCTCTAGGTCAAACTTTTGAAGCAAGAGAATCCAACGAATGAGGCGTGGCTTTGCTTCCTTCTTAACAAGCAATTAATGAATAGCTCCATGATCAGTGTAAACAATAACTTTCGCTCCCACTAAGTAAGAGCGAAATTTCTCAAAAGCATATACAACTGCCAAAAGCTCCTTTTTGGTGGTGGTGTAGTTCAATTGAGCTTCATCTAGCGTCTTGCTAGCATAGTAAATGGCGTTGGTCTGGCCATCCTTATTTTGTCCTAGTACCGCTCCTACGGCCACATCACTCGCATCACACATGATCTCAAATGGCAAGGTCCAATCGGGAGGTTGAATGGTAGGAGCGGTAATCAACGCTTCCTTTATCCTGTAAAAAGCATCAAGGCATTCCTGCAAAAACTCAAAAACAACATCCTTAGTCAAGAGATTAGTGAGCGGTTTAGAGATTTTAGAGAAATCTTTGATGAACCTCCTGTAGAAACTTGCATGCCTGAGAAAAGTCCGCACACCCTTAACAGAACAAGAGGGAGGAAGTTTCTCAATAGTGTCGATCTTAGCTCGATCGACCTCAATGCCTCGGTTGGAAACGAGGTGTCCTAGAACAATTCCTTTGCTAACCATAAAGTGACACTTCTCCCAATTCAAAATAAGATTAGTGTCTTCACAACATTGTAGTACTAGAGAAAGGTTAGCCAAACAATTATCAAAAGAGGAACCATATACCGAAAAGTCATCCCTGAATACCTCCTTGATCTCCTCAATGTACTCAGAAAAGATAGCCATCATACAACGCTGAAAGGTAGCAGGTGTGTTACACAATCCAAATGGCATCCTCCTATAAGCGAATGTCCCCTATGGACAAGTGAAAGTGGTCTTCTCTTGATCATCCGGATGGATAGGAATCTGAAAGAAGTCACTATATCCATCTAAATAGCAAATGATAGTGTTGAGTTAACCGTTCGAGCATTTGGTCGATGAAGGGAAGCGGGAAATGGTGTTTCCGAGTGGCCATGTTCAGCTTCCTATAATCAATGCACATCCTCCAGCCCGTAACGGTCCTAGTTGGAATCAACTCGTTGTTCTTATTCGTCACAACGGTCATCCCTCCTTTCTTCGGAAATACATGCACCGGGCTCACCCACTTGATATCTGATATGGGAAATATGATACCTGCATCCAACAACTTAAGAATTTCCTTCTTCACAACCTTTTTCATGATCGGATTTAACCGTCTTTGAGGTTCCCGTGAAGTCTTATGATCATCAGTAGTATAACCCAAAGCCTTTCGATGTTTCCTCAGAACATGCATCAGTTTAGATAATTCAGTTTCACAAAGGGAAGCACTAACGATAACGGGATAAGTAGAATCCGGACCAAGGAAATCATACCTCAAGTGAATTGGAAGCGGTTTAAGCTCCACGACTGGGGGTGATTTCTGAGGTGGGTGATAGCATGAATTATAGTCTATATTTCAGGGTTTGTTTGGACGTTTTATCCTTCATAAATCTGCATGTTTGTATGTATTATATGTGATTATATTACCATTTCATCTACCTTTGCGAGAATCGAGGTCTACACCTAGTTTTGTTGTAATCGTAGGTAAAATGGCACGTTTTGCATCAATAAGGAGCAAAAGGAGTCATGAGTCATTTGGAGCTACATCCAGGGAGCATAGCCATGGATTAAAGATTTACTTTGGAGCAGATTTGAGAGATTTCACATTCTGTTGTGACTCACCTCGGTTGACCAGAGATTCATCTCGACCGAGGTAATCCAGAGACGCCGACTCGACCGAGGCGAACACCTAGGACGCGTGAGAATATTTTATTCTTGGATGAGATCTTTTAAAATTGGAAAGTGATCTTATAATTTTTGGGCTTGGCTCCTGGAAGGAAGGAGATATGCAAAATCATATATTTTACCTATATTTATGGGAAAATATCTTTCTAAGATTTATTATCTTTGGAGGGTTATTTTCCTATAAAAAAGGTTGGATTTCCACAAATCCAACAATCCGCTATCAGCGCAATCCCGCTTACACAAAAGAACAAGTCGCACACAACGCAGCAGCAGCAGCATACTCCAATTGGGGAGATTCGAAGAACCTTTTTGAAGGTTGAAGGAAGATTGAAGTCTATAGCTTTTATAGCTTTATTGGAGGGATTTGTAAGATTATCTTTAATTCCCTCACTTGTTGTCTTGTCTTGTTGGATTGCTATCCAAGGAACGCTTTGTTGTGATATTTGATTCAGTTATTGAAGTCTTTTCCATTAAATTCTTCTTGTTCAAATATTCACCTTCTTCCCATATATTTTAATACTTTCATAATGATGATGAGTGGCTAATTTCCTTGTGTGATTCTAGGGTGAATGGCTGAAGGTTGTGGGAAAAACAATGATAGAATAATCTTAGATTCCAGTAGGATCCTGAAAGTTCGAGTCTTTAACCTTAACCCTACGCATCTCGTTCGGTCGATGAACATCTCGGCCGGGGTGGAATTCGTCTGACCGAGGTGACTTATCCTATTCTAAACAGAAAGTTAAGTGTTAGAGTTTGCCAAATCCTATTCTTATTACACCTTTCCTGGTTCAATGCAAGCTTAGGATGAGACTTACCCGGTAATTCCTTAGTTTGTGTATCAACGATCATAAGTGTAGGTAATAAAGGTTTATCCTTTATTGGGGTTTCAGTGTGCTTCCATCCCATCTTTGTGAGTTAGCCTGAGACTTACCCGGTAAAGGTTGATTCTATTCCCTTAGATGGTGTGTTAGTTTGAGGTTATAGTTCTTTATCTTGATTCCTTGAGACTTACCCGGTGATCTACTCCACTTTAGTAACACCTTCCCCACGCAAAAATCTCAGCTTTGTCCGCTTATCTATAGATCTTGAGTTGGAACCACAAGTAGATGCTTTAATCCCTAGAATTGCATATTTGCTTTATTGACTTCTTATTCATCTTTGACTGTGTTAATTGCTCTCGTGGTTAGTATTCACGAAGCTTACCGTTATTGACTTTGTTTCACCGAGTCCCTGTGATCGACCCCTGGAATTTCTTGCTTTTTACTACGATTGACCCGTACACTGCGGTTTCGCATCCTTGTTTTAAGCTTAAGTCTAGGGTTATAAATTTAAAGCTTGCACACACCATTTGGAGCGAACAAGTTTTTGGCGCCGTTGCCGGGGACTTGGTCTAGACCGAGCCGGTACGGTTTGCTCTTGGGGCGCTTGCCCCCGTGTCATCTAACCACTCTACTTGAGTGACTTTTGCAGGTTCTTTCTTAGGTATATGCGAAGAACCCGCACTGGGAAGGAAATTGTTCCTTACGATCCCGAACCAGAAAAGACATACAAGCGATGCTTAAGAGAAGCGAAGATGGCCCAACAAGACGATCGCGATCTTGCGGCCGAATTGAAAGAGACGCTAGAGCTGCTACGCCTCAGCAAGGAAGAACTAAGGCAAGAGAAAGAAGAGAATCGCACCAAGACTGCAGCAATCGAAGCGGAGATAGCAGTCATACGAAACCAGATTCTACTTCGACCGAGGGAAGATCCCCCTGTTGATCCTCGACCGATGCAGGATCTAGTACCTGACGCCCCGGCCGATGTACTTCCACCTCGGAGACTAGTCCGAGATGTTCTTCTTGCAGGAATGCCGCAAACCCTAGGTCAAAGGATGGACCCTAGTCAACAACTAAGGCGTCCAGGGGTGAACCTAGGAGATCCAGCGGATCATGACTACGAACTTCGACCGCAAATTCTATCCATGATTCGCCAATGCCAATTCGGAGGGCTAGAGAAGGAGTCACCACATCAACATCTTCAAAACTACGAGATCTTGATGGAAACCTTGCGACCTTCCAGAATTGAAAATAACAACTACAAGCTAAGGCCTTTTTACTTTTCTTTAAAAGATAGAGCTCTTACTTGGTATCAATCTCTTCCTCCAGGAAAAATTAGCACATGGGAGGAGATGACTACGGAATTCTTGACCAAATTCTTTCCCCCCTCAAAGACCGCTGAAATGAGAGGGAAGATCAATGCTTTCATTATGAAGGACAAGGAGAGCTTATCCAAATCATGGGAGCGGTTCAAGGACATCCTTTTGGATTGCCCACATCATGGGATTCCAAAGATCGAGTTGTTGGAGATCTACTTCAAAGGACTGGACGGAAGCACCCAGTTCAATCTCCAACTACTCTCCGCCGGTACCTTCATGGACATGGCGATTGATGAGGCTTGGGAATTCATTGAGAAGCAAGCCTTGCACATGGAGAAATATACCCACCAAGGAGCTGAAGGTGGAGTTAAAAGAGTCAACTTTCAAGAGACTCAATCCAACAACAATCAACTCACGTCTTTGAAGAATGACGTGAAGCAATTGAAGGAACTCTTGATGGCTCAAACCAAGAAGGAAGAGCAAGGACAAAGGAACAACAACAATAACGGGTACCGTAACAACAACAACAACGGTCCCCGAAACAACAACTACAACAACAACAATAGAGGGTCAAATAGCAACAATTGGAGGACGAACAATCAAAACAACCAAAATCCTGGTAACAATTATTCTAACTCCAACTCTAATAATCCCTCTAACCCTTTCCTCTGTTCCCCTTCTTCTTCTTCTACTCCATTAAAGAGTCAAGGGCAAGGATCAAGTTTGTCTCAGCCGGAAAAGAAAGACGCAGTTCTGGAGGCTATCTTGATCAAGCTTAGCGCTATGGAGAATTCTATGACTTCATTTTCGAGGGCCCAAAAGTCCTTCGAACAACAACTTGATAGTAGGGCGAATGAAGCGCCAAGAGATCCAGGGAAGCTTCCAGCAAAGACGGAAAGCAACCCTAAGGGCCAGTGCATGGCCATAACGACGAGGAGTGGACTCAAAACTGCAGATCCAGTACCTCGCTCGACGCAGACCACCTCGGTCCAGATCCAGTCGAAGAACACCTCGACCGAGATGCCAACCGAGGCGGAGCAACAGAAAGCAGGAGGGACGACATAAACTTATATTCCACCTCCTGCTTACAAACCACCACTTCCATTCCCTCAGTCCAGAGCCAGAGCACATCTAGACAAGCACTTCGGTAAGTTCCTTGACTTGATGAATAAGCTACATATTAATATTCCTTTCCTTGATGCTATTTTAGGTATGCCCGCCTACGGGAAGTTCTTAAAAGAAATCTTATCAAGGAAGAGGAAGCTGGAGGATGTTGGTGAAGTTAGGATGACATCTAAATCTTCGGAGCTCATACAAATCATGAAGGAGAAGATGCCACCTAAATTAAGAGATCCCGGCTCGTTTTGCATTCCCATTCAAGTTGGGGATGTCACTTGTGAAGCACTTTGTGATCTAGGAGCCAGCGTGAGCATCATCCCGCTGGCGCTATGCGTAAAGATCGGTCTTGAAGAGCCCAAGCCAGTCAAGATTTGACTTTATATGGCGGATCGCTCCATTACCCATCCCGTGGGCATCTTGGAGGACGTTCCGGTCAAGTTAGGAAACTTCTATCTACCTATAGATTTTGTTGTACTTGACATTCCCGCAGATTATCCTGTTCCTATTATTCTCGGGAGGCCATTTCTAGCAACTTCGGGTTGCAACGTGGATTGCAAGAACGCCAAGTTGAAATTCAACGTTGGTGGCGATGAGGTGGAGTTCGCACTACTTGCAGCCATGAAAGGGGAGCAGCTAACTGATGATATCTTCAACATCTACGATGAAGAAGAATCAAGAGAATTGGTGAGCTCTATCCTTATTAACGATCCACTCGAAAGAGTTATTAGCTTCAGTTTAATGGAGGAAGGTATAGATGCTTCTTGTGATGCAGATATACGGAGCTTGAAGGCACTGGAAGAGGATCCAGGAGCTAAAACTGAGAAGCTAATCCAGGAGACTAAGATCTCCAGTCTCGGTTCCGGTAGTAGTACCTCGACCGAGGCACCTTCTGGAATGAGCGAGGCGACTGAAGAACATCTCGGTCAACGCCTCTGCGCCTCGACCGAGGTCGATGGCAAGATGATGTCAACTGAGATTGCCGAGAATAACAAATTTCTTACTCCCTTCTCTGACATTCACCCACTGTTGGTGGAACCTTCCATCCACCAACTTTCTGATAATAAAGGTCCTTGGTATGCTGATATTGTGAATTATCTTGTTTGCTAGGAGATACCGCCCGGATTGACGTACTCTCAAAGAAAGAGATTCTTCAAGGAGGTACGCCACTATTACTGGGACGAGCCACTGCTGTTCAAGCGCGGGCCGGATGGGATGCTTCGAAGGTGCATTCCGGAAGATGAAGTTAATAGCGTCATAAGACATTATCATTCACTTCCTTGTGGGGGGGCATGCTAGCACCGATAAAACATGCGCTAAGGTATTGCGTTCCGGTTTCTTTTGGCCTACATTATTTAAAGATGTGCAATCCTTTGTTGTCTCTTGTGATGCATGCCAAAGAACATGAAACTTATCAATGAGAAACGAGATGCCACTTAATAACATCCAAGAAGTGGAAATCTTTGATGTATGGGGGATTGACTTCATGGGACCTTTCCCATCCTCCGGAGGAAACCTCTACATTCTCCTTGCAGTTGATTACGTCTCTAGATGGGTTGAAGCCATTGCTTCTCCCACTAACGACGCCAAGGTGGTTGTGAAGTTCTTGAATAGAACTATCTTCCCACGATTTGGAACTACACGCATCATCATTAGCGATGGAGGAACGCATTTCATCAACCGGAAGTTCAAGGCACTTCTATCGAAGTATGGGGTAACCCACAAGGTATCAACCGCTTATCACCCTCAAACTAGTGGACAGGTCGAGATCTCGAATAGAGAAATCAAGGCAATTTTGGAGAAGACCGTCTCTAGAACGAGGAAGGATTGGTCCATGAAATTGGACGATGCTCTTTGGGCGTACACGACCGCATTTAAGACTCCCATAGGTACCACCCCTTATAATTTGGTATATGGGAAGTCTTGCCATTTGCCCGTTGAATTGGAACATAAAGCATATTGGGCGATCAAATGGTTGAATTTCGACATCAAAGAGGTTGGCGAGAAGCGACTATTGGAACTCAACGAGCTGGAGGAGATGCGTTTGAACGCTTATGAGAATGCTAAAATCTACAAGGAAAGGACGAAGAGATGGCATGACAAGCGTATCGTCCCAAAGGAGCTTAACGAAGGAGACTTAGTTCTACTCTTCAACTCCCGCCTCCGCCTTTTTCCAGGTAAATTGAAATCTAGATGGACCGGACCTTATGTTGTGAAACATGTTTTCCCTCATGGTGCAGTTGAGATATGGGGCGAAACTAGCGGAAGCTTCAAGGTCAACGGTCATAGACTTAAGACGTACCAACCGGAAACGCCGGTTGAGGAGGTTGCACCAATATACCTCGTTTGAGACGCATCATGGTCCAGCTAGCGACCTTAAACCAAGCGCTTCTTGGGAGGCAACCCAAGGTATTGCTTTCTTTTCCCGTTTTCTAGTCTAGCTTAGATAGTTTGCTTTTGCTTTGTTTTGTTTGTTTTTGGCGTTCTGGACAGACAACAGGGAATATCTAAGGAAGGAGCATAACTGGAAGGACAGAAGTTCGAGATTTCGAGAAGACAGAAGTGCCTCGGTTACTGTCAGAGCACCTCGACCGAGTTGATTCTTGAGCAACCGAGGCGACTAGGGTTTTCTGCAGAACCACCTCGGTCCGTACCACCTCGGTCCAGTCGAGACCATCTCGACCGAGGTGACAGCAGATCCAGGAACAGTATAAACGGGGAAAATTTTATTTTTTTACTTTTTACTTCACTCAACTCGACCGCGGCGCCCTTCCCACCTCGCTTCCTCTGTTTTTGCTCGTTTTCGAAGATTTCCGCTTTCAAACTGCGATTGAAGGGTAGAGGATCCTAAACAAATACAGATCTGCAAAGAAATCGAACGAATCGCCCGAAACGAGGTAAAAACAGTCGAAACCCTAACTCGTTCATTCGCTTCGATTTGGGCTTTGGTTGCCCCTGATTCTGATGAGAAAAGGCTTAAGTACCCCATAGGAAGCAATTGTAGTGATTTTTGGGGGAAAAGAACTGGATTTCTGAGATTGGAATTACGAACTGTTGCGCCTCGGTCCAGTCGAACTGCATCTCGACCGAGGTGATTCTTGAGGATTGTCAGCAACCGAGGTGATCTGACAGTGTTTGAGAGAAAATGAGTTCCGATCGTCGCCTAGCCCTCAGAGATAGATCCTCACCTTCCCCTTCTTCTTCTTCTTCCCGACCTTACCGCCCGGTAATCCACGAGAGATGCCGGGTAGATTATGAGCGCATAGCTAGCCGTCCAGTTATTGCACCACGTTTCCTGGACGTGTCAGCCTTCGATTGCCTAGGGTTAGATGGAGACCTTAGGAGGATGATTGCCATTGTTGGGCTGGATCAGTTTACTGAGAATCGAGCCCCAACTTACTTGGAGCCGACCTTAGAGTTCGTTAGCTCCTTCTCCTACCTCCCCACAGAGCAGTTTGTGAAGTACCGGCTGATGAGCCGGAACTTCATAGTTCCCTTAGAGGTCTGGAGAGAGATTTTTGGCTTTTCTGAGCCCACCGCCACCGACTTCCCCTCCCGATCTGTAGCTAGGGAGTTCTGGGGGCAGATTGCCCATATTATTGAGCATGCAGATAGATGGCGCCCTGGAGATTCCAGGGAGAAGGTCATCTTCCACCCAGCCTTCAGATTAGCCCATAGGATATTCAGCGAGACACTTCTGGCGCGTACTAAGACGCCCCAGAAGATCCGACAGGGCGAGCTCTTCAGCCTTTACTGTATGGTCACGGGGGGTTTCCCAGACTTTGGCTTGATCTTGGCAGAGGACCTGCACAGGATCAAGGCCAAGGCGAAGGGAGACATCTGCTGCGGAGGTCTAGTCACCCACATTGCTACTTATCACGGGATGGACCTCAGTGCTTGTACGATGGTGGCGGCTCCGAAACCGCTTGGACTACAGGAGATGATCACGCGGAGGATTTTGGTTCCCCGTGGTTTGACCACTCCATACGTTGCTATGCCATGGGAGCGTACTGCACCACAGGGGATCCGCTGGTCTGCCCAGTTCACAGTTTTCGATCCACATTACTGGCAGACAGCTTGGGCTCCGCTGATGGAGGATCATAGGGAGGCAGCAGCTGCCCCGGCTGAGGAGGAGGAGGATGACGATGACGAGGAGACGGTAGATGAGAGAGATGGTGGAGTCCCGATGGATACAGGGACGGATACTGCAGGTACGAGCGCACCGCCGATCGTTGACTTAGATGATGAGGAGGATACTGAGCCAGCACCTACTGCACCACCTGCTAGATCTGCTAGGCGTCGGACACGCCGTCATAGAGACACAGAGGCTCATCGTCGGATCGATGATCTGACTGACCAGATGATAGATTCTTATGCTGCCCTTACTGTGGACATGCATGAGAGATTTGTTGCCCAGCACCGACACCTTGACAGCTTGACTCAGCAGATGTTAGAGGGGCAGCACTATCAGCGTAGGATGATGGAGCTACAGTTCCAGCAGACTATGGGCTATCCTTTCGATCCGACTCAGTATCCGTACGTACCACCACCACCACCGCCGGATCAGGACTATTGAGGAGCTGCTGGATTTCCTTTATTATACTTTTTATGCAGTTCAGCTATTTATCCGGTGAGTACTCTCATTTCTAGACTTATATTGACCCACTGGGACAGTGTGTCCCAAGTATGGGGTGTTTGTATTTATATGACGACTTTGATGTACTTATTTGACTATTTTGATGTATGACATTATCGGATATTTTTTTTATGCTTCACTTCTGCATTTATATGATTATCTGATATTACATGCATACCTACAGGTTATTTGATTGAGAAAAACGTCGAAATCGAAAAAAAAATGGTTTTTAAAAATAAAAAAAAAAAAATATTTTTGACCTCGACCGAGTCAGTCTTGGCCAAACGAGGCGTTTCACCTCGGTTGAACCAAGAACACCTCGACCGAGGTGGGTAACAGAAAGTTTTCGAAAACGATTTTTCATGTTGCTTATCTAGATATGATCTCAGTGAAGATTTTGTTTACTGACTGGTTTTAAATTCTTTATGTGTTTGAAAGGTTTTATAATATGTTTAAGTTGCTAAATGCTTTGTTTAAAATTATTGGCATGTTTAATACTTTGTTTTTATCCAAATTATGTTGAATTTGAAGGTTGACACCGCAGGTTAAGTTCTCTCACTTTCTTCTTGGAAAGACCAAGGCAATTCATTCTCTTCTTCTTCTTCTTCTTCTTCTTGATCATGCTTAGCCCCTCATATACATTTTGCCTCCCATTACCTATCCGGGAATTTGGAAGCAAGCGAAGTGGTGAAAGCAAGTGAAGTTAAAGTTGAGAAGTGGCTGGAAGTGAAAGTGTTAGAAAGTAATTCTAGGTTTGGGGAAGTCAATCATGAAGATGAGTAACTCGGCACCATTCACATAGCCGGGTGTTTGTGTCTTGCCAAAGTCGGATTGAGCGATATTCCTAACGGGTCATGGTATGTGCATCAAGGGTTTGATGCATCTCGAGAAATTGATGATTGTAGATTTCCTAGGCTTCGGTTATTGTGCACCTTTGTCCATGCATCCCAAAAAGTAAAGTAAAAAGAAAAAGTGTGAGATAAGCAAAGCTTATTGGTGGAAGATGTTGCAAGTCAAAGCGAAAGTGAAGTTCATCCTTTTCCCGGATTCTAGCACCACATTACCTTACATACATCCCTACCCTACACGTTTCTTGACCTTTTCTTTTGGGAAGCCCTTGAGACCTTGAGCTTGTTGATTGACTTAGTGGTTTAAACTAAATTATACATGATTAAATTTGATAATTATGATTTATTATGCATTCTATGATTCTATGCAAAGATGAACAACTTTCCTATATTTATAAAATGTTTTGAGCATATTGAGTTTTTAAATTCCATGAAGTATTCTCTTAGAGTGATCTATGATAGTTGGACACCATAAAATGTTTTTGAAAGACTTTTTCATTGATTTTTATTGACTTATAATCCATTCTATCTTATCTTTAATATGAGGAACTTGCTTGGGGACAAGCAAGGGCTAAGTATGGGGTATTTTGATAGCATGAATTATAGTCTATATTTCAGGGTTTGTTTGGACGTTTTATCCTTCATAAATCTGCATGTTTGTATGTATTATATGTGATTATATTACCATTTCATCTACCTTTGCGAGAATCGAGGTCTACACCTAGTTTTGTTGTAATCGTAGGTAAAATGGCACGTTTTGCATCAATAAGGAGCAAAAGGAGTCATGAGTCATTTGGAGCTACATCCAGGGAGCATAGCCATGGATTAAAGATTTACTTTGGAGCAGATTTGAGAGATTTCACATTCTGTTGTGACTCACCTCGGTTGACCAGAGATTCATCTCGACCGAGGTAATCCAGAGACGCCGACTCGACCGAGGCGAACACCTAGGACGCGGCGAGAATATTTTATTCTTGGATGAGATCTTTTAAAATTGGAAAGTGATCTTATAATTTTTGGGCTTGGCTCCTGGAAGGAAGGAGATATGCAGAATCATATATTTTACCTATATTTATGGGAAAATATCTTTCTAAGATTATTATCTTTGGAGGGTTATTTTCCTATAAAAAGGGTTGGATTTCCACAAATCCAACAATCCGCTATCAGCGCAATCCCGCTTACACAAAAGAACAAGTCGCACACAACGCAGCAGCAGCAGCATACTCCAATTGGGGAGATTCGAAGAACCTTTTTGAAGGTTGAAGGAAGATTGAAGTCTATAGCTTTTATAGCTTTATTGGAGGGTTTTGTAAGATTATCTTTAATTCCCTCACTTGTTGTCTTGTCTTGTCGGATTGCTATCCAAGGAACGCTTTGTTGTGATATTTGATTCAGTTATTGAAGTCTTTTCCATTAAATTCTTCTTGTTCAAATATTCACCTTCTTCCCATATATTTTAATACTTTCATAATGATGATGAGTGACTAATTTCCTTGTGTGATTCTAGGGTGATTGGCTGAAGGTTGTGGGAAAAACAATGATAGAATAATCTTAGATTCCAGTAGGATCCTGAAAGTTCGAGTCTTTAACCTTAACCCTAAGCATCTCGTTCGGTCGATGAACATCTCGGCCGGGGTGGAATTCGTCTGACCGAGGTGACTTATCCGATTCTAAACAGAAAGTTAAGTGTTAGAGTTTGCCAAATCCTATTCTTATTACACCTTTCCTGGTTCAATGCAAGCTTAGGATGAGACTTACCCGGTAATTCCTTAGTTTGTGTATCAACGATCATAAGTGTAGGTAATAAAGGTTTATCCTTTATTGGGGTTTGAGTGTGCTTCCATCCCATCTTTGTGAGTTAGCCTGAGACTTACCCGGTAAAGGTTGATTCTATTCCCTTAGATGGTGTGTTAGTTTGAGGTTATAGTTCTTTATCTTGATTCCTTGAGACTTACCCGGTAATAGGAGTTACGGTTTAGGATTAGTGTGTAGTGAGACTTACCCGGTGATCTACTCCACTTTAGTAACACCTTCCCCACGCAAAAATCTCAACTTTGTCCGCTTATCTATAGATCTTGAGTTGGAACAACAACTAGATGCTTTAATCCCTAGAATTGCATATTTGCTTTATTCACTTCTTATTCATCTTTGACTGTGTTAATTGCTCTTGTGGTTAGTATTCACGAAGCTTACCGTTATTGACTTTGTTTCACCGAGTCCCTGTGATCGACCCCTGGAATTTCTTGCTTTTTACTACGATTGACCCGTACACTGCGGGTTCGCATCCTTGTTTTAAGCTTAAGTCTAGGGTTATAAATTTAAAGCTTGCACACACCATTTGGAGCGAACAGTGGGTCTGTGCTTCCTCCTTCCAGTGAAGTGGACTTAGATCGAAGAACTAGACTTTCAGAAGTCTTAGTTGACATCATCTCGCTTGCTATCTCGGTCGGGGCCCGAGGTGGACGATCGAGATGTTCTTCAGATAAGAACACCTCGCTTAGTCCAGGAAGTGCCTCGGTCGAGGTACTGGAACTGGGACCGAAACCTAACGTGCTTTTCTTCTCCTAAATCAGTTTATCAATTCTAGCTCCTGGATCTGCTTCCAATGCCTTTAAGCTCCGTATATCTGCATCACAAGAGACATCTATACCTTCCTCCATTAAACTAAAACTAAGAACTCTTTCAAGAGGATCATTAATAAGGATAGAGCTCACCAATTCTCTAGATTCTTCTTCATCATAGATGTTGAAGATATCATCTTCTAGCGGCTCTCCCTTTATTGAGCAAGCAATGCAAACTCCACATGATTGCCGCAAATGTTGAATTTCATCTTGGCGTTCGTACAATCCACGTTGCAACCCGAAGTTGCTAGAAATGGCTCCCGAGTTGTTTGCATAAACCTAAGAAAAGATCCTGTAAGTCTTTTCTTAGAAAAGACTTACAAGAGGAGGCATTAAGAGCATTATTGCTATTGACTACTTTACTTGGAGTTTCTGTTTTTGTTGTTGTAATTGTTGTTCCGTGGCCCTTGATAGTTGTTCCTTCCTTGGTAGCCACAGTCTCGCTCCTTCTTTGTTTGAGCTACTAAAAGCTCCTCCAATGCTTTCACTTCATTGCTAAGCGAGGTGAGTTTAGCTCCATTTGATGATATGTCTTGGAATCTAACTCTCCTTGCTCCATCTTCAACTCTTTGATGGGAGTACTTCTCCATGTGTAAAGCTTGCTTTTCAATGAAATCCCAAGCTTCATCTATCGGCATATCCATGAAGGTGCCGGCGGAAAGTAATTGGAGCTTGAATTGAGTATCTCCATCCAAACCCTTGAAGTAAATTTCTAGCAACTCGATCTTTGGAATCCCATGATGTGGGAAATCCAACAAAAGATCCTTGAATCTCTCCCATGACTTGGACAAACTCTCTTTGTCCTTCATAATAAAAGCATTGATATTTCCCCTTAATTCAGTGGTCTTAGAAGGGGGAAAGAACTTAGTAAGAAACTCCGTTGTCATCTCTTCCCAAGTGTTGATTTTTCCGGCCGGAAGAGCTTGATACCAAGCAAGCGCCTTGTCTTTCAAAGAGAAAAAGAAAGGCCTCAAATTGTAGTTGTTATTCTCCACTCTTGAAGGTCTCAAAGTCTCCATTAGAATCTCATAATTTTGTAAGTGCTGATGCGGAGACTCTCTCTCCAAACCTCCAAATTGACATTGTCGAATCATGGTTAGAACTTGTGGTCGAAGTTCATAATAATTCTCAGCTGGATCACCTAGGTTGACTCCTGGACGTCTGACTTGCTGATTGGGGTCCATCCTCTGTCCTAGGGTTCGTGGAACTCCAGCAAAAAGAACATCTCGGACTAGCTTCCGAGGTGGTAGGTGTATCTCGGCCGGGGCAACTAGGACTGGGTCTTGCCTCAGTCGAGGATTTGGGATCGGTCGAGACAGAAACTGGGCCGTTAGAGCGGCCATATCTACTTCAATTCCTTTTGTTCTTGCGCGAGTCTCGTATTTCTCTCGCAACAGTTCTTCCTTACTGAGGCGTAGCTGTTCCAATGCCTCCTTCAATTCGGCTTCAAGATCGCGATTGTCTTGACCGGCCATCTTAGCTTCTTTCAATCTTCTCTTGTAAGTCTTTTCTAGTTCGGGATCGTAGGGAACAATTTCCTTTCCAGCACGAGTTGTTTGCATAAACCTAAGAAAAGATCCTGCGAAAACGCTCAAGTAAAGTAGTCAATAGCAACAAGGGCAATAGCCCGAAAGATAACCGAAACCGAACTTGGTCTAGACAGAGTCCCTGGCAACGGCGCCAAAAACTTGTTCTCTCCAAAAGGTGTATGCAGGCTTTAATATTTATAACCCAAGAAGTATGCTTGAACAATATGCGAACCCGCAGTGTACAAATCAATTGTAATAAAAGCAAGAATTCCAGGGGTCGATCACATGGACTATGGTGAAACAAAGTATGGTAATTCAGGTTGTCAAATAACTACTAACAACAAATTAAAGCAATCAAAGATGATATAAAAGTCAGATAAAGAGAATGCAGATTGTAGAGATTAAGGTATCCAGTTGTGGTTCTGACTCAAGATATCAAAGGATAACGTGGACAAATCTAAGGTTTGCAAAGGGAAGGTGTTTCTAAGGTGGGAATAGATCACCGGGTAAGTCTACTACTTACTATCCCAAGCCGAAGCTCCTATCACCGGGTAAGTCTCAAGGTACTAAGGAAAAGAACTATAATCTCAAACAAACACACCACCCAAGGGGATAGAATCAACCTTTACCGGCTAAGTCTCAAGCTAACTCTCAAAGATGGGATGAAGGAACAATCAAACCCCAATAAAGGATAAACCTTTATTACCTACACTCATGATCTTGGGTAAACAAGCAAAGGAATCACCGGGTAAGTCTCATCCTAGGCTTGCGTTGAACCAGGAAAGGTATAACAAGGATACGATTTGGCAAACAGAAACTTAACTCAGATAAGGTTCAGAAAAGGTTCACCTCTTTCAGTTATATTCCATCCCGGCCGAGATGTTCAATGACTGACCGAGGTTTCTACGGTTAAGGTAAAGACTCGAGCTTTCGGGGTCCTGCTGGGATTAAGATCATTCTATCATCGTCTTTCCCACAGCTTTCAGCCAATTACCCTAGAATCGCATAAAGAACTTAGCAAACAATCATCATGATAACAATAATAAAGTTTATAAGAAATGAATTAATATTCAAACAAGAAAACCTTAACACAAAGGTCTCAATAACTGAATGAATCAAACAAACAACAATCAGCGTTCCTCAATCACAAATGAGAAAAGACAACAAAACCAAAAGCCAAACTAAGAAGATCTTACAAACTCCTTCAAAGCCAACTTCAACTTGATTCCTTCCTTCCTTGAACTTCAACCTTCAAAACTTCCTTCAAAACCTTCTTCAAACTCTTTAGAAAATCCTCCAGAAAATCCTTGATCCGAAGATGGCTGAATTGTAGAAAATCCAACCCTTTATGTAGGAGAATTATCTTCCAAAGATAAGATATCTTAAAAAGATAATTTCCTAGAAAATATATCCATATCTTCCAAAATATATCAACCAATAATATTATCTTCCTTCCACAAATCCAACCAAAAATATGTGATATTCACTTTCCGAAAATAGAAGATCTCATCCAAAAATAAAGATCTCATGTCCCGTCATCAGTTCACCTCGGTCCAGATGCTCCTCAAGATCACCTCGGTCGAGGTGGCACTGTAGCTGATCGAGGTGAATCTCAGCTGAATGTAAATCATCTCGAATCTAGTCCAAAATCAATCTTCAAAATCATTTCTATGCTTCCTAAGATCTTATAAATCCTCAATGCTCCAGAATGTAGCTCCAATGACTCCTTAGCTTCCTTACCTCCATTTCGGTCCAAAACGTGTCATTTTCCCTACAATTAGAACGAAACTAGGTGTAGACCTCGATTCCCGCAAAGGTAGACAAAACAACAATATAATCAAAGAATATACATCCATACATGCAGATTTATGAAGATAAAACGTGTAAACCAATCCCAAAATACAGACTATAATTCATGCTATCAACATGATTAACTTATAGAAATAACTAGGGTATTGTAGCTTTGGGCTATGTCCCGTTTTTTCATAGAATCTCGGAACAAATGAGGACAAAGCTTAAGATTTATAGGTTCAAGCAGAAATAACGAGAAGAAAAGATGCCATTTTGTGTTATTTTTGTACCATCTTAAGATTTATAGGTTCAAGTGGAAGATTGTGGGCTATCTCGGATTATCGGAAGTGAACTCTGCACCTTTCCTTCCCACCTCCCTCCTGATTTGATCTTACTTTTGGCTACATTATTCTTTTAATAATTCTTGGCTTTTGAATGAGAAACTAGACGACATTGGTTTTTCTTGCCTATTGATAGCACCACACTAAAAGCCTTTTCCCGTAGAGATCAAGGTTCACCAAACTAAAAGCCTTTTACGTGGAAGTTCTCTTGATGATTCTAGCATCCCTCCTACCCATCCATCACATCCGCTGATTTTAGAGAATTTAATGCTGAATTTTGGGTGCAAGATCTATTGGTAATCCCACCGAAACTTCTAGTATACAAACTGAATTTTGTGGGAGCAACATCATAACTTTTGAGGGTAACACCATTGTACCTCTTCACTTGCTTAATAAAATTATTGATTGTACAACTGAAATAGGTGATGAGATTGAGTGTTCAAGCTCTCGAAGCCTTGCAGGATCTAATAGAAAAAAAAGAATCATGACTCCAAAGGAAGAAGAGGAACGACAAGACCAAGCAGTCACGGTACACCATTTGACGAATGGACTGATAACTACTGTGGATATGAGTTCCATTCCACCCCCACCAATCATGTTGACACGACCCTACGTTCTCTTACATTGAGCTTTGTGTATTCCGAGATTATTTCCTTCTTGCATAACTTAGGACTAGTTGATGCATTTTTGGAAAAATTTTGGAATTCTTCATGATATGTGCTCATGCATACCCTAGTTACTTGTCGAGCTTGACTGTAATTCATTAAAAACCAGAATACATTTCGACGGCTATGAGTGTATGACAACAGTAGTTAGTGAAATTTATACTCTAGTCCCAACTACTAGACCCAAAAACCTCCATTTTACGGAAATTTTCTCATTATTACATCATGAGAAACAGAGAATCACAACTGCTGAACTTTGCACTCATTTTGATGAAGTTTGTTTGCTTGTGGTGTTTGTAGAAATAATTCCCCCAAGACCATCTTCCCAAACAACGCCCATATTAGAGAATTTAGGTTTGAGGTAAAATACTTATAAAGGAGGAGGGATGATGCAAGAGCATCTCAAGGATCACCTATGGACGCAAGAGCATATCCAGGATCACCCGTACATGTAGTTTCATATCTGATGTGAGCCCACCGGACTTAAGCAACGAGACTGATGTGACCGCACCAAGATCAGCACCACCTCTCACTCGAGCTAGAGCCCACATGCTAGGCCAAACCACTTTGACCTACCATCCTTTCAGAGCTCCGACATTTAAGGACGTCCATGACTCTCACTTGGTGAACATACTTGAGGCGATTGAGGATGCCGGATCACTTTAAACCTTAGATGTAACCTTTTTTTTTTTTTATGTGGTCATGCTTGACTTTATTTCATGGTTTAAAACCACTTTAGTTGGGTTTCTTTCAGCCATGTTTTTGGAACCTTGGAGCTCTAATGTGGCCGGCCATATGTATGGGTTTTAGGCCATTTATTGCTTGAAGTTATTGGTTGAAAGACCCTAGGCTTTCCTTCATTTAGTATCCAACTCTTGAACTACTTGTAAGCTATTATTGTTGGGAGTTGGTGCTGAATTTTTCAGCCATATAAGGCCATCTCCTACCCACGTTTTTAATAAGAATATAGAGTTGAGTTCAATCGAAGTTGTGTTTTCACTTTAAGAAAAACAAACCTAGAGACTAAGGTGAGAGGCCAAGGTTTCGAAACCCACAAGGTGAGAGGCTGAGTGGTGTCCTTACGGTGCGAGGCTAGGAGGACAAAGGAGATCTAATTTCCGAAGTGAGATTCCGAGGAAAGAAGAACTCGAGCCAAGGAGATCCAAGGTGCGAGGCTGGACGATTCCTTGCTTGGCATATCCATAAAATCGAAAAATAAACAAAAGAGGTGGAAGGAGGAACAACACCGGCGGATCCTTGCATTCAACTGACGAAGAGCGCATCAAGTGGTATCAGAGCCCAACGGTGCGAGTTCGATCACATCAATATCTAAGACCATCCATGGAAGAAAGAGCACATTTAAAACCTCCTAATATGATGAGGAAGATAGAGGCAAGGAAAAGGAAGCAAATTTAACTATGTAATCCAAGGCCTCAAAGAGAAAGGAGGAATATCACCAAGGAGAAGAGATGGTAGAAATCTTTCCAAGCTAAACGATCAAGAATGCCTGAGAACATGATCAATCATGCTCTAAGGATTCAAAAGAAGAAGACCCATGAGACCCACAAAGATACATCTTCCAAGACAACCATACTTTGACCGAAGGATACTCGGGCCCACTCACACCATCTTGGACCAACCTCGGTTCTTTGAAGCCCGAGTTCACATGAAAGCACTTCCTCCACCTCTGGACATCCATGGGCACGTGAAAGAAAGCCATGCAACGCTTCCTTTCATCCACGTAGGCCATGCACACGTGAGGGGTAGCTACACCACGAGTCATGCATACATATAGCATAGCTACACCAAGATCCATGTAAGCCATGCCATACTCGTATGGGAACGGGTCATTCCTGCTACGTCTATACAAGCTATGATTGCTAGCTCACCCAATAGGGCCCACCATCTCGAGATATACTCTTTCCGGGCCCGCCCATCGTAATTCATGACCTATCTCTCCAGTGAGTGGACCAACTATAAAAGTCTTCCTCATCATCAAAGCCATTATGAACCATGGCCCGTGAAGGCCATTTTTGACATTCTTCCCCGACAACACCCATACTAGAGAAATTGGATTTGAGGTCGAATCCTTCTAAAGGAGGAGGGGATGATGCAAGAGCATCTCATGGATCACCTATGGACACAAGAGCAGATCCAGGATCACCCGTGCATGCATACACACATCAAGAACCACCCATGGAAGTAGGAGCACGACCAAAAGATCCTACTAAGAGGAGGAAGATAGAGGCAAGGAAAGGGAAACAAATGCAGCTATGCAATCCAAGGCCTCGAAGAAAAAGGAGGAATATCACCAAGAAGAAGAGATGGTTGATATCTTTCCAAGCTAAATGGTCAAGCATGCATGAGAACAAGATCAATCATGTTCTAAGGATTCAAGAGATGAGAAGACTCATGGGACCCACAATGATCCATCTTCCAACACAATCATACTTTGATAGAAGGAGACTCGAGCCCAATCACACCATCTCGTACCAATCTCGGTTTCCTAAAGGCCACATGCAAGCACTTCCTCCACCTCTGGACATCCAAGTGCACATAAAAGAAAGCCATACAATTCCTTTGATCCACATAGGCCATGCACATGTGAGGGGTAACTACGCCACGATCCATGCATACATAGAAGAGATCTACACTGAGAGTCATGCAAGCCATCCATATTCGTATCCATGATAGCTCACCACATCGGAATCCATGATCCATCTATACAAGTCTTCATGATCATCAATGCCATTATGAACCATGGCTCGTGAAGGCCAATTTGGACCCCTCTCATGCTTGTAGGAGGCGCATCAAGGAAGGCTAAAATTGAGCCATCTATTTTGTCATTTTAGCCTATAAATACATGTTTAATTATGGGTTAATTTTCCGTTATTTTAGTTATACTTTCAGCCCAAGTTATTTTATTTATTTTGTAAATAATAAGTCTTCTAATAGGGAAGCTTAAAGATAGATTTGGAAATATATATTTACAAATATTTGAGTACCAAGTCTTAGATGATCTAATCTTATTAGAAGATAGATCTTATTTTATAATTTTCTTAGATTTAGATACTATCTTATTCCAAATAAGATATGAGTCTACGGGCTAGATTAGGATGCCCATTCGGCCGACCCAAAAACCCACACGACCGAATCCTTACCCTATAAATAAGGAGTTTGTGCCTCTTATTTTCTCATCTTGAAATAAATACATTTTGTTTAACACATTATGTTATCTTTGCGGTGTCTACCATCATCTCCACGTGTGGAGAGCAACTTGAGTAAGAGACGTCTTGCTTGCAACTCGTTTGGACTTGTTTGAGTGTGTTTTACTTACCACGACAAAGCAGGGTCCTTCAACTTGCCTCAAGCAATACTCCATGTGCTCCTAGGTTCTTTAGAACGCCTACTATGTTTGGTTGTAGAGGAAGGTGTCTAAAAAACTTTGATAGTTGTGTATTTGGGTGATTCTCCCGATCGTGTCCTTTTGTGCTTCTAGGTCGTTGCTTAGGGTTTGACCTTGTTCTATCCAACTATCGATCCATTCCCACCATCAGATCATCTTCTTTCCATATCTTTTTTTTATTGTCTTTCTATCGAGTTTTTAGGTGTCGAAAGACCGGGCAAAACTACACGAGAGAATACCCCATATCAGTACAAGTTTTGATCCTCCCTAAGATCCAGAACATCATAAAAGACATATATATTGATGGAGGCTCAAAGTTCCAAGGTGTATCTATGTTGGAGAAAGAAGAATTGAAGATCCATGAAAAGATCACTGGAGTTGGAGCATGATTCATTACTATGTCTGAGAGATTTTCGTTTTCGACCAACTTCCGTTTTAATTTGGACATTTGTGTCAACTACAAAGTTGTAGATCTTAAAAAGAGATTTGAAAGTAGTATTCATGAGTCTCGTGGTTCCAATTAGAGCAACAAGAAATTCAGTTTTAGTAAACCGTCGAAAAGTTGAAGAAGAGCCTAGACAGCATGCCAGACAACTTGTTGATTGTCTCTCATTATGTCTTTGGCCGTATCAATGCCATTTTCATGCCTTTTACGACTTTTTCATCTTAAAATATTAGACGTGATGCCAGACGGCTTCCTTGGTTGTCTCCCATGCCATCGTTGTTTCTCCAAAATCATATCTTATCTATTGTTTACGGGTTGGAATTCGTATTTCCGTTCGACGGTTCGATGTAAAAATTATAAGTAGACCTTTCTAGGTTAGATTAGATGATTTTCCAGACAGCCAGAGTTTCAAGGTTCCAAGTCCGCGGTTGTGGAATGGTAGACTTAAATTTCCCTTTCCTTTTCTTTGTATGTACTTTTCAACCTGTTATTTATACAAGACTCGTTCTTTATCAATTGTTTCTCTACTATGTTTGGCTGATATCTACTAATCTAAGGATTAGACGACCGCTATAATGGTTTGATTTATTATTGTATAGATGATTTGTGAATTTAGTTTGTGATATTGCTTCTTTTCAAAGTACTTCATTTCCATGTTTCATTTACCTTTTAAAGAAGTGGCATTTATAAAGGATTTAGAAAGAAAAAAAAAAGATTGTTGCCAAAAGCGAGGTTGTTTTATTGGATTTATTAAAAAGCACTAGGTTTAGGTATTTGATCCTACCTTTTACTTTGGAGATTTCTAACTATTGTAGAAAGTTCCGGCATTTGTACCTTTTTAAGATTCATCGCCAAAAGCAAGGCTTTCCTTGGTCTTTCCCGGATTTCTACGTTCTTAATGAGTTTTTCTATATACTTGACACAACCGTTTGCGATAGAACCCAATCAAGTTGGTTAACACGGTCTTTGTTTGTTTATGCCAAATGTTATTTTAGATAGTACCTGCAATGTTCACATATCAATAGATAAGAAGATGGAGGGAGGCGATATAAGGAAACATGAATCTTCATCACATAAAATTATATTAAGATTGCATATATGAAACTCATGAACATTGAAATGTGAATATTGCAGATAACTATCTCTAAAATAGCCTTTGACATAGACAAACAAAGACCGTGATAACCAACTTGATTGCGATTTATCACCAGTGGTTGTGCCAAGTATATAGGAAAACCCATTAATAACTTAGAAATCTGGAAAAGATCAAGGAAAGCCCGCTTGTGGCGATGGATCTTAAAAAGATACAAAGACTGGAACTTTCTATGATAGTTATAAATCCTCAAAGTAAAAGGTAGGATCTAATCCCTTAAACCAAGTGTTTTTCAATAAATCCAATAAAATATTCTCGCTTTTGGCGACAATCCTTTTTATATAAACCTCTTATAAACACCACTTATTTTGAAGGTAAATAAAAGATGAAAACGAAGTACTTTGAAAAGAAGCAATATCACAATCTCAATTCACAAATCATATATGCAATAATAAATCAAACCATTACAGGGATAATCCAATCCTTAGATCATATATGCAATCGCTGACTTGAAACCTTGGTTGTCCGGAAATTCCTCTAATCTGTCCTCGAAAAGTCTATTTATAATATTTACATCAAACCCTAGGCCGGACATAAGATGCCGATGCCGAAACAATAGATAAGATATGATTTCAAATAAGCAACAACGGCGAGAAGACATGTGAGACGGACAAGGAAGCCATCAGGCATCCCATCTGGTATTTTAATTTGCAAACGACCCACAAGTACTGAAGAACCGTATAGGTGAATAATCAGGATATAAATACTCTACAAGGGGGTTGAATAGAGTATGAGAACTTTTCGCAATATCTTATATCAAGGCTTTGAAACTAATTTCAAGGCCTTGATGTCGATTTGTGCTCTTTGTGACAAATCTGGTTTTCAAGACTTTGAAAGGGATTTCAAGGCTTTGACTTCGAAACTTGCAAAATAATGGTAGTCACAATTTAAGCGATATAAAGTGCGGAATGAAAAGATCGACATGGTGATATGTTTACGAAGTTCAGCTCTAACAGCCTACGTCTCCATCCTAGGGTTTCTTTGCCCTACTAACTAACTATCTATTATCTGCTCAAAGAGTCCTACATACAACCTAGAAGAAATCCCCTTCTTCTCTTACTGTAGCCTCAATGCTAAGATCTAGTCAACTCTAACCTAGCAATAATAGCCTAGTTACTTCGCAGAGTAACCCACACTCGAGTATAACACTCTCTAGGTCTGCCAATGAAACTCTAGTGTTTTTCTCTCTCTAAGAATGTAAACTTTTGTAAG
Organism: Fagopyrum esculentum; assembly: GCA_033239045.1. Classification (NCBI taxonomy): domain Eukaryota; kingdom Viridiplantae; phylum Streptophyta; class Magnoliopsida; order Caryophyllales; family Polygonaceae; genus Fagopyrum; species Fagopyrum esculentum. The sequence continues at coordinate 73,222,872 of BSUD01000002.1, read as the reverse complement.
CTAGGAGGAAGAAAAACTATTGGAACGAATGAAGATGTTTTGATCGCTTGAAGACTTGGATTCTTTCCGTGTATGCTTGTTTTTGTTCTCTTCAATCGCCATCTTCATTTATAATCTTCTATGGAGAACTTCTTAGCCGTTGTAAGATAGCCGTTGTAACATTCTTCTTTCTCCATGGAAAACGGCGCTTGATTGAGGTGAATTAGCAGTTGTAAGATCTTCTATCTTCTCTCTTCTCCTTCCTCTCTTTGGCGCACGTTGAGAATCTTCATCTTCGTGATCTTCTCTTTCTTTGGAAACGCCGTTGAAGATCTTTGTTCGTTGAAGATCCTAGATCTTCTCCCTTTGATATGCCGTTGAAGATTTCCCTTAGATCCGAGATCTTCTTGCGTGGAATCCATTTGGAAGATCTTCTTTTATCCTCTTGCGTCTTCGGTTAAGATCTTTGTGAGATCTTTTTGTTGTGGCCGAGATTTTCTCATTAAAATCGTCTTAAGATCTTCTTGTTGGTTGTGCGAGATCTTCTCCTTGAGAATCTTCTCAAATCTTCTTGTTATCTTTTGGTAGAAACCTTCGTTTTGGTTGTTGAGATATTCGAATCTTGTATTTGGAAGCCCTTAGCCGAATCCACCTTTATAATGCTTTTCAAGGCTCACGCGTTTGTCTTTTGTAATACATTTCAAGGTCTCCTTGCTCGTCCTTTGTAATGTGTTTCAAGGCTTCCGCGTTTGTCCTTTGTAATGTGTTTCAAGGCATGCGTTCTTCCTTTGAAATGCTTTCCAAGGCCTGCACACATTTAACAAACAACAAACGAAAATATGAAATCTAGAAATACAAACAATAATTGTTAGTTTATAGAACCGCATATAAATATTAAGACTTTCATCATTCACATAATCATTTAATAATCAAGGTGGAGTTATCAATCTCCCCCTTGATGGAAGACAAAACAAATATCGTATATGCATTAAATGTTAGATATATGCATGCAACAATTATATCGAACAATGTAGAATGCAGTAATGCCGGATCAACACCCATTTAATTTCTCCCCCTTTGTTGTTCAACAAGGGAGAAAAACAGTTAAGTACGGGAGTTTTAAAATATTACAGACCCAAAAGTATTTCCAAAACAAAAAGAAAGTTTAAAAAATGGAGTCCCACAAACATCGTTCAAGGCTTTGAAATCAAAACCGAGGGGCTTTGAAATCCTTCTCAAGATTTTGAAAGCTACTCCTACTTGTCCTCGTAAAACTTCTTCCGCGATCTAGATTGTGTTGTCCCTTTGCTCATGTCCCTGTTTTCAACATCTAATCTCCGTTTCCTCTCTGCAAGGCGGAACTCCTTGACCACAACATATTCCTCAGTTGTCAAAACGGTAGGCTCGACGAGGGTGGGGTAGAGGATGTGTTTAGTCTGCACGATGTGTTTACAATTCATGAGCACGCTTCTCAACCTTTTTCTGAGCTTGTTGTGCAGCATCTTCGGTCAGGGGCATAATTTTGCCACTGGTGGTGAGGGTAAGAGTGTTCAAGTGGTACATTTGGTTGATCTTCGTATACATTACAAATAGAACCTCATGACTGGCATCCATTCTTCTCAACATATCTAGTTGGAAGTCAACCATTCCCCATTAAGAGAATTCAGTTCCAACTCAAATCCATCCAACTAGTCTCAGATACTAGAAGGAACTATAGGGGATGGTGTCACAACAACTGCCTTGCCCTTTAATGTCAATACTCCGCAAGAGTCTTTTCTACCCCTATTCTTTCTAGACATTGTTCATCTATTTTTCCAATCGACATTTGCTGATCCACAGTGGATGTGTCGATGGAAAAATGAACAAAACTTTTAGGCAGTAGATTCCCATAAGGCAAGGGGATGGTTCGGGTGGAGTTTATGGTGTCGACCATGTGGTTTAGGATTAGGTTAGGCAGTTCAACATCCAACCCAGACAAAATTAAGTAGATCAGCTCCAAAGTATGATCTGTCAACAATTCCCTTGAGTTAGCTCGGGGAATCACACACCTAACCACAACAGTAAAAACAATCATGGCGTCTAGGGTTAGGGAGGTGTAGGTGAGTTGTCGAGACTGTGAGTTTGGGACCAGAAAAGTTTCCTTTGCAAGCCTAATACTCTCACATCTGGATGGGTGTTGGAAGGAAGTATTTGTGGGAAGCCCTAAAATCTCGCGCAAGATGGTAGGCGTGAGAGAATTGGTGTACCTTTAACCACAATATCAAGGGTGAGGTTTCCCTTTTCCCGTTTGGATGAGAGGTTGACGTAGAACAACCGTGCAAGTCTTGTGAAAGAAATTTCTCCCGGGTTGAGGACTTTCCAGATTGAGCAATTTCTGAGCATAGAGATGCAAGAAAGTTGAAGCGTCTCTAGGAACTCCATGTTGACCGAATCGCACATGCATTGAGGACGATTGTGAAACCCATCCAACCAGGTTCTGGTGGCTTTGAAGTTGATGAACCAAGTAGTTGGTAGCATAGTGTGAGGTGAGATCTCAACTTCCTCTGGAGAATTTGGCTCTTCGGATGCAAGGGATATATAGTTTGTATTTGCTTTGTGTGTCGAAGCAAGACGGTTCAAGTTTCTCTTTGGAGCCATCGATGAGTTTGTGAGAGCAACCGAGAGATTTTTGGAAGAGGAAGCGTAAAGCACTAGGTATTGTAAAGGCGCTCAAGAAGGAAAGAGATAAAGGAGGAAGGGAGGATTGTATTTAAAGGAGACATGTCAAATAAATTTATGGATCATTAAGATCTTGAGAGGATCAAGGTCTTGAAAACCAAAAATGATTTGCATGCTATCCTACTAAATCACAACCGATTTTCAAAGTAAGATTAGAAATTTGAAAATCTTGGTGAAAATCTTTTGAAATCATTTTAAAAATTCTTCTTTGATTTAATGATTAATTATCTAAAAAGATAACAACCATAAATACGATTCGTGATTATCAATATAGTCCTTGAAATCCGTTTCAAGACCTTGGATTGCATTTCAAGGCCTTGAAATGGAAAAGTGGACTGCATTATAAGGAGGAAATAAAACGATTTACTCCCCTTAAATTAAATCTTCCTTGTTCAACATACCAAGCTCAAATCTAATAAAATTGAATCGATCTTCAAGTAGAGGCTTAGTAAATATATCTGCAAGCTGCAAGTTAGTCGAGACAAAAGATATTGAAACATCATCTTTTTCAACATGATCACATATGAAGTGATGTCTCACATCAATATGCTTTGTTCCTGAATGCTAGTTAGCATGAAATATGACTATATTTTAGGCACTTGTTCTAGTTGTTTTTCCCTCTTTTATGTGTACATAGATATGAGTTTGAAGCTTTTGTGAGCTCATTCACCCACTTTGTCGATATAGAGATCTACACTAGCTTTGTTTTTGTTTATAGGTGAATAAAGGATTGAATTGGAGCAAAATGTGGAAGGAAAGGAGTATTTGATCATGATTGATGGCAAAGAGATGCTTTGGAGAAGCTAAGGAAGGAGCATGAGTGAAGAACATCACGAAATAAAGGCTTTCACAAAGAATTTGGATTTCCACGCCCTAAATTACAGCCGTGGACTTGGCATTGGATTGTGGAAAGTGAATTTGGAGCACAAAAGAATGTTACACGGCCTAAACCACGGCCGTGGAAACTTGTACTAGACCGTGATTTCCATGACGAAGTGACGTGTCATATTTGTCACATCATCGACGGTTATTGGGCTTTCTCGTAACCCTATTTCGCCCTATAAGAAGGCTTGAGAAGGGAGTTTCGAGGACGGTTGCTTTAGGGTTCATTTTACTTCGGGATTGAGACGAAGGATGGGAGACGCAGATTGTGGCTTGTGAAAGACGTGATTTTGGAGATTGTGTACTTTCGGAATATCTTAGGGTTTACATTGGAGGACGGATTGACATCCTGTTCTTTGTTGTTTCTCTAGATCATTGTGAGGATTTATATTCCTACTTTTCTGCATTCATCAAACATACATTATTGTGGATTCGAGTTTTGTTATTGGATAGTTATTGAGTTTTCGGAGTTTTATACCTTTTCTCTTTTAAACTTGATTTTTGATATCATGATGATGATTATTGGCTAAAACCCTTTAGCAATTCTAAGATGAAGGGTTGATAGTTGTGGCTTAGATAATGATAGATTGATCATAAACAGATTAAACCCTGAGAGTGTGAGAAACCTCGTCGACACCCTAAACCACGGTCTGCTCTTGAGTTCCACGGCCGTGAAATCTCAAGATCTAGCCGTGATTTTCTCTGTTTTACGACTTTTGCTTTTGCTTTAATCCAAAGTTAAAGATTTGCTTTAACCTAGCCTTTGCTTGCCTTTCCTAGGTAGTAGTGAGACTCAACATCCTCTATTTCGGTTTCGAGTGTCACAACCTTAACCGTTTTAGCCTATCTTTGATTCCTTGGGTTTGGGCATGGGTATTTGAGATTAATTCTTGTCCTTAGATCCTTTCTATAATGCAGCCTCAACAACCTTTATAGAGAGAGTCCTTGGGTTAGACATATAAGATTTTGGAACTTCGCCGTACTCAACCTTACCTTAGTTATACCTTTGCAACCTCAACTTTGTCCTTATATCTATAGAATATCTTGAATCGATTGCCACAATTGAATACTTGGATCTTTAGGGTTGTTGTTTTCCCAATTATTTGCAAAGCTTTTATACTTTTGATTGCTCGATTATTCGAAACTGATTTTGTTTCACCAAATTCCTGAGTTCGATACTCTTGAATTCTTGCTTTACTACGCGGATCCGTACACTGCGGGTTCGCTTGCTTTGATTTCAGTTTTATAATTAAAACTTATTTGCACGCACACTTTGAGGCGAATAATGCTACACACGTTTTTTAGTAATTGAAATAGCACAAATATTATCACATAAAATAGGTATACCTTTGAGATCAAAACCAAGATCATGAAGTTGTTGAGCTATCCATAGAATTTGTGTACAACAGGCTCACGCAGCTATATATTCGGCTTCAGTTGTGGATAGGGCGACAAAATTTTGCTGCTTGGAGTGCCAGCTGATTAGGGATGACCCTAAGAATTGGCAACATCCAAAAGTGCTCTTTCTATCGAACTTATAGACTGCAAAGTCAGCAGCTGGATAGCGAACGAGGTAAAATGAGGTTTGACGTGGATACCATAACCCTAAGTCCTTAGTGCCATTGAGATACCGAAATATCCTTTCCACTGCTATCAAGTGTGACTCTTTGGGATCAACTTGAAATCTTGCACACATGCACACACTAAACATAATGTCAGGTCGACTAGCGGATAAATATAACAAAGAAACGATCATACCTCGATACTCCTTTTGTACAACACTTTTACCATTCTTGTCTTGATCAAGTGAAGGTGTGAAACTCATAGGAGTTTTTGCTACCTTGGACTGATCCATTTTATACTTCTTGAGCAAGTCCTTGGTATAATTGCTTTAATTAGGAAAAATTCCTTTCTTTTCTTGCGTGACTTGAAGACCAAGAAATAAATTTAACTCTCCCATTAAGCTCATCTCGAATTCCCTACACATAGTATCTGAAAATTCCTTGCATAGAGAATCGTTAGTAGCACCAAATAATATATCATCAACATAGATTTTACAAAAGTGGTTGTTGTTTTTCTACGAAAATTCATGTGATAACCGATACCACTTTTATTAAGAGAATATTGTTGTTCACCCATCATTCTTTCGAGATTGGCTTTTGAACGTGTGAATTGAATAAGTGCAGCCTTCTGGTCTCTACAAGGCACAGTTAGATCAACCTTCTCTTTCTCTAGATTAATATAATCTTGATGTAGAGAAGAGAGATTGCCCTTGAGAATTGCATTTTCCGATTCTAAGGCCTTGATATTGTCATCAAGGTCTAACTTTTCTGAGTTGAGATTTTCAACTTCCAAAGACAATTCACTTACTTGTTTCTCTTGTTTGAGAAGCTTTTCTCTTAAGTCACTTATCCTTACCTTTTGTTCTTTATCACGTATAATAATGTCTTTAAGGAATTGTGTGATTTCTAGGTTGGATTGCGACATAATAGTACTTACCACACCATCAACATAGAAGTTTGGATCCTCTTCATGATCGGCCATTAAGGACAAGTTTGCTTGATCTTTTTTGTCTTCTGACTCATTTTTCGAATCTGAGTCACTCCACGATGCTACCATAGCCTTCTTCTTTTCTATCATTCTTCCTAAAATTGTTCCTCTTCTTTTGTGGACAATCCTTTACGAGATGATCTGCTTCACCACATTCAAAACAAGTCAATACTTTAGTTTTCTTATTAGGGTTAGAAAACTTAGCTCGAGGTCTTGATAATCGTGGATATTCTCAGTTGTTTGCGAATTGCTTCTTCATTTGAAAAAATCTTGCAAGACCTCTTGAAATCAAGGCGAATGGATCTTCCTCATCATCATCACTCTCTTCATCCTCTGATGGCATGCCGTCCTTCTTGGATCTTAGGACAAGATTCTTTGTGTTTGATGGGAGCTCTCCATCTTCTTCACTGAGAACCATTTCACGGGTGATTAGCTTTCCAAGAAGGTCGTCCAGATGTAGTGTAGTGAGATTTTGAGCTTTTTCAACGACAGTCACTTTTGGTTCCCACTTAGCTTTAGGTAAGCTCTTTAGTACTTTCCTTACTTTTTCTTTATTTGTGAATACCTTTCCAAGTAAATCAATATTTTTCACAATCTCAGTTAATCGTGTGAGCATCTTGTCACACTAAGATCGTGTGATGTGCACGCAATAAGTCTTAAATTTATACTCGTTATATTTATCCTAACTCCTAGCGAACCCGCAGTGTACGGGACGTTTGTAGTAGGGATAGTATTCTGAGGTCGAACACAAAGACTAAGGTGAAATCGAGTCAAACAATGATCAAAGATAGTGTGAATCTAGACTAAGATAAGATGAGGAACAAAGAAAATGGAAAACACAATGTTTTTGTTGGTTTTTGTGGTGATCAAACAAAGATCACAAGTCAAGCAAGGTAATAAAACAACTAACAACTCAAGCTAGCAAATGAGTAAGTAACACAAAGCACAAGTATATGATCAAGAGAGAAAAGTAGATTCTAGAGGTCAAGATTTCCGGTTATGGCGTTGGACTCAAGATTCTAAAGATTCTAAGGATAAGCTGCGGTGTTGGGGAAAGAATGTTTCACTAATGGAAGCAATTACCGGGTAGGTCTCTCACTTCACTAATCCCGCATCAAACTCCTATCACCGGGTAGGTCTCAAGGGTTTAGAATAAGGAATTTCACACAAACTAGATACTACTTAAGGGTAACCCTCTCCTTACCGGGTAAGTCTCGGAATAGGGAAATCTCAAGCAATAATCCTAGCACACTCCATCCAATAGCGGCTTATGAGGCTCGCTACTACCTAGAATTCATCTTCTAAGGTATCTAAGATCGGAAATCATCGGGTAGATCTCTTCCCTCACTTAGGTTGATAGCATTAGGTGATCCTAACCTAAATTAGGCTTAATAAACACTAGGATTTAACAACCTAACACCCCAATCATACAGATTCATCAATTGAAGAGCAACAGGAGAATAAATCGGGCTGTTCTACACTAAATCGGCCAATCTATTATGAAGAACAGGGCAATTTTCTTCAATGGTTTGGGTTTCGTGCATACAAATCATCCAAAACTAACATTTAAGTCCATTCTATCATCACCCTAGCCATAACCATCAATCCATCACTCCAGAATTACAATAAACTAGCCAATAATATGCATATCAAGATCCAAAATCATCATACAAGCATTAATGGTGTTCATAGAGAGATAATGAAAGATAAGGAAGTAAAATCAATAAATCTCAACTGAATCCAAGTTGTAGCAAGACTTACAAACTCTCAAATGAAGATTCAAAACGTTCCTAACAATCCTTGCAATAGATCTTCAATCCAAGGTTACAAAAATCACTCAAAAGTCACTCAAAATCTCACTAAACTCCTAGAATGGTGTTCTCCTTCTTCCTTCAATCCTTGAGAGCTTTTCTTCTCCTCCAATCCTTTTTCCAAAATCAATGAGCTGTGAATGAGAGTGTGGGAGAGGAGAGATGCTCAGCAACCACCTGCAGGACCACTTATATTCTCCACCAAGAGCAAGGACGGACAAGAGATCGTGGGACACGTGGCTTAAGCTGTCAAAGGCCCAAAAATCGACCCAGAGGAATAATTCGGCCAATTTATCTGCTTGCTGGTCTGATTTTCTTCAACAGAGACATGTTATGATCGTTTAGCCATGAGTTGATCCATTGCTTGCACCAATAGTGGTCTTTGTGTCTCTTGTTGCTCCATTTATGCTCCTCCTTAGCCTTGGATGTGTACCATCATGAGGCTTGACCCTCTAATGAATCAATTAATGTCCAAAAGAGCCCCGAAATACCTACAAAGCAACGCACAAGTCCGTGTAGACGTCTATCTCGACAAAATACGTGAATTGAGTGCAAACGTCGCGAATTTGTGCTAAACCGTGCATGAATGAGTGATGAATCTATCTAAATGATTACCTAAACCTAAGTCATAAATCATGTTATCAAAAATACCCCATACTTAAGATTTGCTCGTCCACGAGCAAATTCCCAACTATAGACTACAAGATGACATGATTTATGTATTCATAAAAAATGGCAAAATTCTTTTTGGGTTTGTGCTTCTAATTTTGGATCACCTTCATAGTCATGTTTCATGGCAATGGACAAGCAATCATGTATCAAACAAGTGAAGGCATGGAAAGACAATTGTACTTAACTCGATAGCATGCAATGAAGTGTAAAGATGAAGAAGTCAAGATGATCATGAGCATATCCAATCTAAATCACTTAGTCTTACACACATGCAAGTAGGTCATAAGGACTTGTGAAATAGAAGGCCAAGAAACGTTGTGATTAGGCGGGAATTTTCTAGGTTATGTGATGCTAATCCGGGAAAGGAACTAAACAACCACAACTTCAAATTTTCTTATCAACTTCCCTCAAGTGTATATTTTTTTCTTCATTTTCTTTTCTTTCTTTTCTTTTATTTTTGAGACATGGAATTGGTGTACAAAAGCCGAAACCTTGGTGATTAGCCATTCTCGGGCTTTTTCTATTTTTCGAGATGCATCCACACCGGGCACATATACCAAAGCTCGTTAGGACTATCGGTTTATTTGACTTTGGCAAGGCACCAACACCCGATTATGTGAAGTGTACCGAGTTACTCGTCATTTAAATCAATGTCCCCAAACCTATATTTTTGTCTACACTTTCACAACAATTTCAGCATTTCATTCACAACATTCTTTCATCAACAACTTCACCCCACACTTGCTTTTCACACACATCAACACACTATCATGCTCCTATTCCCGGATGGGTCAAAAGAGGTCAATATATATCAATTGATGTGCTTAAGCAACATGATCAAGATGAGAAGTAGAGAAAGATGAATTGCCTTATTCATTCCTAAATGATGTGCAAGAACTAGCATGCAATTTCGACTTTCAATACTCAATTCAATCAAGGCAAACATTCATGATCACAAATTATTCATGGGATTCAAAATAAGTACTTCAAGTCCACATATGCTATCATCAATTTGACACATAAGGCCATTCATAGCCAATTCACAAGACAATTTTAATCATTAGGGTCATTCCCAAGCTTTAGAAGCACTAAAAATTTTTAAAATTTTCTGATTTTTTTGGATCTTTCGAAATATGTATGTACAATGCAAGACATAATGAAACATGTGACAAATTAAACTATCCTAGATGCTAATCATGCAAGTGATCATGAAAACCCCACCCCATACTTAGAAACACATTGTCCCTAATGTGGAAACTAAATAAAGAAGTGAAAGAGAGTCCTCACAATGTAAAATTGGTGATGCTTTGGTATTTCGGTTCACATTGGATGATGATGGTGGATGATCGATCAAGGATGGTAGAGAGCTCTTGATGTTCATTATGATGTCGGAACTCACGCTTGGCACCGCAAGCCGTCCAAGTTCCACGTCCGCTTCACCCATGCTTGATTGGAGATCATCACTTTCCCTTTATACAGAGGAAAAATCGGCCAAGCAACCCAGGAAAATCGGCCGATTTTGTGCATGAACAGTCCGATTTCCTGAGTGCTTTCTTCCTTGTCCATGTGCTCGGATCTTGTACCTTCAACTGGTCCATGAGGCTTTCACATGACCTCCAACATCTCATAACTCATGACAATCAACAAGATCTAGCACCCAAAAACACAAAAGAAAAACAAAGCACACCAAGAGTGAGATTAAACAAAAGCAAGAAAAAGAAAGGAAAAATATGTACCAATGGGTTGCCTCCCATTAAGCGCTTCTTTAAGGTCATTAGCTTGACCAAATTCAGGAGCGTTTCAATCAAGGTGAAGCGGGGCAATCACTTCCACCAGGGCTTCCGGGATGTATTTCTTCAAACGATGCCCATTCACCTTGAAGTTACCACAATGATCTCCTCCTATCTCTACCGCTCCATGAGGAAAAACTTTCTTCACCACATATGGCCCGGTCCATCTTGATTTGAGCTTTCCGGGGAATAGCCGCAGCCTTGAGTTGAAGAGAAGGACAAGGTCTCCTTCACTCAACTCTTTCGGGATGATCCTCTTATCATGCCATCGCTTGGTTCTTTCCTTGTAGATCCGAGCTTTCTCATATGCATCCAACCGGATCTCCTCAAGGGCGTTCATGTCTAGCAAACGCTTCTCACCGGCCTCCTTGAGATCAAAATTTAGCCACTTAATGGCCCAATATGCTCTATGCTCCATCTCTACTGGAAGGTGGCAAGATTTGCCATAGACCAACTTGTAAGGAGTGGTGCCAATTGGTGTCTTGAAAGCGGTCCTATATGCCCACAAGGCATCATTGAGCTTCATAGCCCAATCTTTTCTCGTCCTTGATACCGTCTTCTCAAGAATGGCCTTGATCTCCCGGTTGGAGATCTCCACTTGGCCACTAGTTTGGGGGTGGTAAGGTGTTGCCACCTTATGAGTCACCCCATACTTAGTCAAAAGTGCCCCAAAGTTCCTATTAGTGAAGTGCTTCCCTCCATCACTTATGATCACCCTTGGTGTTCCAAACCTAGGGAAGATCACTCGGTTGAAGAACCGCACCACAACCTTGGCGTCATTTGTAGGAGAGTCGATTGCCTCCACCCATCTTGACACATAATCCACCGCCAATAGGATGTAGAGATTGCCACATGAAGAAGGGAACGGTCCCATGAAGTCCACACCCCATACATCAAATATTTCAACTTCTTGGATGTTGTTCAAGGGCATCTCATTCCTCCTTGAGATGTTGCCCGTCCTTTGGCAAGCATCACAAGCTACCACAAAGCTTTGCACATCCTTGAACAAGCTTGGCCAAAAGAAGCCCGATTGCAACACTTTAGCACATGTCTTGTGTGAGCTAGCATGCCCTCCACATGGCAAGGAATGACAATGGCGGATCACACTCTCCACCTCATCCTCCGGTATGCATCTTCTAAACATTCCATCCGGCCCTCTCTTGAACAAAAGTGGCTAACTCCAATAGTAGTGCCTCACATCCTTGAAGAACTTCTTCTTTTGGGCATATGTTAATCCAGGAGGCACTTCCTCACACACCAAGTAGTTCACAATGTCGGCAAACCATGGCTCACTTCCTCTAGACACTTGGAACAAGCACTCCTCCACCATTTACAATTGCTCATCCCGGACTGAGTTATCAATCGGGATGTCATCTCTCCCAATCTCTAAGGGAGGTAGTCTACTAAGGTGATCCGCCACGGAGTTCTCGGATCCCTTCTTGTCCCGGATTTCCAAATCAAATTCTTGAAGAAGAAGGATCCACCGAATCAACCTAGGCTTGGCATCCTTCTTTGTAAGGAGGTAACGGATCGCAACATGATCCGTATAGACAATGACCTTTGCTCCAACAAGGTATGACCGAAACTTCTCAAAGGCGTACACTACCGCTAGCAACTCTTTCTCGGTTGTGGCATAGTTAAGTTGGACGTCATCTAGCGTCTTGCTAGCATAATAAATGGCATGAGTTCGCCCATCTTTCCTTTGCCCTAAGACAGCCCAACGGCTACATCGCTTGCATCACACATGATCTCAAACGGTAGGCTCCAATCCGGAGGTTGCATGATAGGTGCGGAGATCAAAGTGTTCTTCAACCTACAAAATGTTTCAAGGCAATCTTTGGAAAAGACAAAATTAACATCCTTCATTAGTAGGTTAGTGAGAGGCTTAGAAATTTTAGAGAAGTCTTGAATAAACCTCCGGTAAAAACCGGCATGCCCTAAGAAACTCCTTACCCCTTTCACCGAGGTAGGTGGTGGCAACTTCTCTATCGTTTCGATCTTGGCCCTATCAACCTCAATGCCACGGTTAGACACCAAGTGTCCTAACACAATACCTTCACTTACCATGAAGTGACATTTTTCCCAATTCAAGACAAGATTTGTCTCCTCACATCTTTGCAATACTAATGACAAGTTAGCCAAGCAATTATCAAAGGAAGAACCATAAACAAAGAAATCATCCATGAACACTTCCATGATATTTTCTATGTATTCCGAAAAGATAGCCATCATACACCTTTGGAAGGTGGCGGGTGCATTACACAACCCAAATGGCATCCTCTTATATGCAAAAGTACCCCATGGACATGTAAAGGTTGTTTTCTCTTGGTCATCGGGGTGGATAGGGATTTGGAAGAATCCACTATAGCCATCTAGGTAGCAAAAATGAGAATGTTGAGCTAACCTCTCTAACATTTGGTCAATGAAAGGGATTAGTTTATTGTTCTCATTAGTCACTACGGTCATCCCACCCTTCTTAGGTACTACATGAACGGGACTAACCCACTTACTATCCGAGATAGGGTAGATAATCCCCGCATCTAGCAACTTAATGATCCCCTTCTTAACTACCTCTTTCATTATAGGATTCAACCTTCTTTGATGTTCAATAGAGGGTTTATGATTATCTTCCATCATTATCCTATGCATGCACAAAGATGGTTTGATGCCAACAAGATCATCAATGGTGTATCCTATTGCCTTTCTATGTAGTTTCAATTCATTCAACAATCTATTAAGCTCATCATCATTCAAAGATGCATTCACAATCACCGGATAAGTAGAATTTGAACCAAGGAAAGCATACTTTAAATGAGAAGGAAGAGGTTTAAGATCAAGTTGAGGAGGACCTTTTTCGGTTGGAGACGATCCATACAATGTAGGTTGAGATGATTGCAAAGCCATGGAAGCCTCCTTGAAGTCCCTTGATGATTGCTCACATTCAAATGGTTGGTGCTGAAAAGACTCAGGAAAATCGACCCAGGAGAAAAAATCGGACGATTTTTCTGGCAGTGGGTCGATCTGAGTTTCTGTTTTTGCAAAATTGGCTGAAATTTCAGCACAAGGACAAAAATCGGCCGATTTTGTCCAGGCAGGCCGATTTTTCTGTCTGTTTTCCTCTTCTTCTAGCACTTCAAATCCAACACTTGGTAGCTCGTCCAATGCATTCAAGTCCTTGATTACTTCATTGCTACTCTCCTCAACTCCTTCCTCCATCAAGATTGAGCTAAGAACCCTCTCAAGCGGATCCTTGAGCAAGATTGAGCTCACAATCTCTCTAGACTCCTCTTCTTCAACTATGTTAAACACATCTTCATCAGGGGTTGGCCCTTTCATCATTGTGGACAACTTGAACTTGATGTTCTCTTTTCCAATGTTGAAGGAGAGAGTCCCATTCTTGCAATCTACTAGACATCCGGAAGTGGCTAGGAAAGGCCTTCCCAAAATGATAGGAACCGGATAGTCCGCCGGGATATCCAAAACGACGAAGTCTATGGGCACATAGAACTTCCCTAGTTGCACCGGAATGTCTTCCAAGATCCCAACCGGATGAGTGATCGAGCGGTCCGCCATGTAAAGGGTCATCTTCACCGGCTTTGGCTCTCCTAGCCCAACCTTGTTGCAAAGTGCAAGCGGGATGATGCTTACACTTGCCCCAAGATCACATAAGGCGTCATACTTCACTTCTCCTACTCCGATTGGCACACAAAAGGATCCCGGATCCCTTAGCTTAGGAGGCATCTCCTCCTTCATCGTTTGAATCAACTCCGAGGATCTCTTTGTCATTCTTATCTCCCCATACTCCTCCAACTTCCTTTTGTTGGAGAGTATTTCCTTCAAGAACTTGCCATATGCCGGCATTCCTAAAATAGCATCCATGAACGGAATGTTAATATGCAATTTAGACATTAGTTCAAGGAACTTACCAAAGTGATTGTCCAAGCGAGCTCTTGCTCGTGATTGAGGGAACGGTAGTGGTGGCTTGTATGGAGGCGGTGCCACATGGGTTGGCTCTACATCCTTGCTCTTGCCTCCATCTCCTTGCAAAGTCTCTTCTTCATTCACCACTTGCTTCCCTTTAGCATTCTCCTTGGGCAAAGGATCCTTCATGCTTAACCCACTCCTTGTTGTAATAGCCAACACTTGGCCTCTTGGGTTTTCTTCGGTTCTTCCGGGAAGCTTTCCCGGATCTCTATGGGCTTCACCCGCCTTTTGGAACACTTGTGCTTCCAAAACCTTTTGAGCTTTAGAAATTGAAGTCACCGTGCTCTTAAGACCACTCAACCTTCCTAGCAATTGCTCAAACATCATTTCGGTCCTATCTTTTGGAGGTTGAGTAAATCCGGGTGGAGGTTCTTGTGAAGCTTTTGGTGGTGGAGTCGTGCTTGTGGAAGCGGGAGGGTTCAAGGCTCCATCCGGGTTAGAATAGGAAAACCCGGTATGGTTATGGTTGGGCCGGTAATTGTTGAATTGCCGGTTGTTGTTCAAGTTCCTTGGGCCTTGGTAGTTGTTGTAGTTGCCCCTTCCCATATAGTTCACATCCTCCTCCTTGGAAGATAGGTTAGCTTGTGGAAGCACTTGAGGAGTTACTTGGTTCTTCAAAGTTGTAGCACACAACTCCCTCAAGGACTTTAGCTCGTTGTTGATGGCGTCAAGCTTGAAATTGCTCATGGTGACCTCACTCACCTCATATGCTCCCGCCTTTCTCCCTTCACTCTTCCTATGGGAGTATTTCTCAATCACTAGAGCTTGCTTCTCCACAAACTCCCAAGCATCATCTACATTCTTCTCCATGAAAGTCCCACCGGAGAGAGATTGGAGCTTGAATTGGCTATCTTCATCAAGTCCCTTGAAGTAGATCTCCAATAGCTCAATTTTCGGTATGCCATGGTGTGGACAATCTAGGAGAAGGTCTTTGAATCTCTCCCAAGATTTGAACAAACTCTCTCTATCCTTCATCACGAAGGCATTGATCTTCCCTCTTAACTCGGTAGTCTTGGAAGGTGGGAAGAACTTAGTCAAAAACTCGGTTGTCATCTCCTCCCAAGTACTTACTCGCCCTTGTGGAATGGATTGATACCAAGCCAAGGCTTTATCCTTAAGAGAGAAGGAAAAAGCCCTAAGCTTATGGTTGTTGCTCTCCAATCTTGGCGGTCTAAGAGTCTCCATCAAAATCTCGTAGTTCATCAAGCGTTGATGAGGAGACTCTCCTTCCATCCCTCCAAATTGATTGTGCCGGATCATTTGTAGAACTTGAGGGCGGAGCTCATAGTTGTGGGTGGCGGGATCTCCTAAGTTCACACCCGGACGGTGTGCTCTTTGTGCCGGATCCATACGTCTCCCTAGGGTTTGTGGCTCTTCAATGGCAATGGGCACAACCCTAACATTAGCCGCCGGCTGCGGTTGTATCACTGGTTGTGGAGGAGGTGGAGGTTGTTGACGATTAAGCTCCCCTTGCACAAGGGCTTGCCTAATCTCATCAATCTCCCTCCTAGTTGCTTCTTGCCTCTCATTGGCAAGTCTCCTTTCTTCCTCTAAAAGCTCATCTCTTAGCCTTATTTGCTCTAAGGCTTCATCCAATTCAGCTTGGAGATCTCTTCCGGCCATCTCTTTTCCCTTTTTGATGCTCTTGGATCTAGATCTAAGGGTTTTCTCCGGTTCGGGATCGAATGGAGCTAAATCCTTGCCACGAGATCTTCGCATACACCTAAAGAGTGAGAGATGTCCTGAAAAGCAAAGACACACACCAAAGAGAGATCAAAAGCAACAAGAAAGACCTACACTATAAACAATCACAAAAATGACTCAATCTAGACCTAGTCCCCGGCAACGGCGCCAAAAACTTGTCACGCTAAGATCGTGTGATGTGCACGCAATAAGTCTTAAATTTATACTCGTTATATTTATCCTAACTCCTAGCGAACCCGCAGTGTACGGCACGTTTGTAGTAGGGATAGTATTCCGAGGTCAAACACAAAGACTAAGGTGAAATCGAGTCAAACAATGATCAAAGATAGTGTGAATCTAGACTAAGATAAGATGAGGAACAAAGAAAATGGAAAACACAATGTTTTTGTTGGTTTTTGTGGTGATCAAACAAAGATCACAAGTCAAGCAAGGTAATAAAACAACTAACAACTCAAGCTAGCAAACGAGTAAGTAACACAAAGCACAAGTATATGATCAAGAGAGAAAAGTAGATTCTAGAGGTCAAGATTCCCGGTTATGGCGTTGGACTCAAGATTCTAAAGATTCTAAGGATAAGCTGCGGTGTTGGGGAAAGAATGTTTCACTAATGGAAGCAATTACCGGGTAGGTCTCTCACTTCACTAATCCCGCATCAAACTCCTATCACCGGGTAGGTCTCAAGGGTTTAGAATAAGGAATTTCACACAAACTAGATACTACTTAAGGGTAACCCTCTCCTTACCGGGTAAGTCTCGGAATAGGGAAATCTCAAGCAATAATCCTAGCACACTCCATCCAATAGCGGCTTATGAGGCTCGCTACTACCTAGAATTCATCTTCTAAGGTATCTAAGATCGGAAATCATCGGGTAGATCTCTTCCCTCACTTAGGTTGATAGCATTAGGTGATCCTAAGCTAAATTAGGCTTAATAAACACTAGGATTTAACAACCTAACACCCCAATCATACAGATTCATCAATTAAAGAGCAACAGGAGAATAAATCGGGCTGTTCTACACTAAATCGGCCGATCTATTATGAAGAACAGGGCGATTTTCTTCACTGGTTTGGGTTTCGTGCATACAAATCATCCAAAACTAACATTTAAGTCCATTCTATCATCACCCTAGCCATAACCATCAATCCATCACTCCAGAATCACACTAAACTAGCCAATAATATGCATATCAAGATCCAAAATCATCATACAAGCATCCATGGTGTTCATAGAGAGATAATGAAAGATAAGCAAGTAAAATCAATAAATCTCAACTGAATCCAAGTTGTAGCAAGACTTACAAACTCTCAAATGAAGATTCAAAACGTTCCTAACAATCCTTGCAATAGATCTTCAATCCAAGGTTACAAAAATCACTCAAAAGTCACTCAAAATCTCACTAAACTCCTAGAATGGTGTTCTCCTTCTTCCTTCAATCCTTGAGAGCTTTTCTTCTCCTCCAATCCTTTTTCCAAAATCAATGAGCTGTGAATGAGAGTGTGGGAGAGGAGAGATGCTCAGCAACCACCTGCAGGACCACTTATATTCTCCACCAACAGCAAGGACGGACAAGAGATCGTGGGACACGTGGCTTAAGCTGTCAAAGGCCCAAAAATCGACCCAGAGGAATAAATCGGCCGATTTATCTGCTTGCTGGTCTGATTTTCTTCAGCAGAGACATGTTATGATCGTTTAGCCATGAGTTGATCCATTGCTAGCACCAATAGTGGTCTTTGTGTCTCTTATTGCTCCATTTATGCTCCTCCTTAGCCTTGGATGTGTACCATCATGAGGCTTGGCCCTCTAATGAATCGGTTAATGTCCAAAAGAGCCCCGAAATACCTACAAAGCAACGCACAAGTCCGTGTAGACGTCTATCTCGACAAAATACGTGAATTGAGTGCAAACGTCGCGAATTTGTGCTAAAACGTGCATGAATGAGTGATGAATCTATCTAAATGATTACCTAAACCTAAGTCATAAATCGTGTTATCACATCTCCTTGACCGACTCATTTGAATTCATCTTGAATAGCTCGTATTGCCTTAGGAAGATGCTTATCTTGGTTTCCTTGACTTGACTTGTTCCTTCGTACGTAACTACTAACTTGTCCCATATTTCCTTTTTACTCTTGCATGATGAGACACGGTTGAATTCATTTGCATCTAATCCACAATAGAGCAAGTTCATGGCCTTGTAATTCTTTTATACACTATTCAAGTCTGTTTGAGTGAAGTCGGCTTCCTTCTTTTTGGCTTGGACTCCTTCAACCCTGGTGGTTGTGATTTTAGGGCCAATTTGAATGATGCTTCATATTTCCATGTCCTGATCAATAAGAAACATTTGCATTAGTGCTCTTCAATGGGCAAAGTTGTTACCGCAAAAGAGTTGTGTTCGAGATGTTGATCTTCCTTGAGCGAATCCTCCATCACCTATAGAGTTCATGATTTGTCTCGCGGATGGTTAAATCAATATACCTGAGTCTAGATATGATACTAATTGAAGAACCGAATAGGTGAATAATAAGGATATAAATACTCTAGAAGAGGGGCTGAATAGAGTATGAGAACTTTTCGCAATATCTTATATCAAGACTTTGTAACTAATTTCAAGGCCTTGAAGTCGATCTGTGCTCTTTGTGACAAAACTGGTTTTCAAGGCTTTGAAAGGGATTTCAAGGCCTTGACTTCGAAACCTGGAAAAAAATGTTAGTCATAATTTAAGCGATATAAAGTGCGGAATTAAAAGATCGATACGGTGATATGTTTACGAAGTTCAGCTCTAATAGCTTACGCCTCCGTCCTAGGGTTTCTTTACCCTAAGATCTAACTATCTATTACCTGTTGAAAGAGTCCTAAATACAACCTCGAAGAAATCCCCTTCTTCTGTTATTGTAGCATCAATGCTTCGATCTAGTCAACCTTAACCTAGCAATAATAGCCTAGTTACTTCGCAAAGTAACCCACACTCGAGTATAACACTCTCTAGATATGCCAATGAAGCTCTAGTTTTTTTCTCACTCTAAGGATGTTAACTTTTGTAACTTAAGAGGAAGAAAAACTTTTGGAATGAATGAAGATGTTTTGATCGCTTGAAGACTTGGATTCTTTCCGTGTATTCTTGTTTTTGTTTTCGTCAATCGCCATCTTCATTTATAGTCTTCTATGGAGAACTTCTTAGCTGTTGTAAGATAGCCGTTGTAACATTCTTCTTTCTCCATGGAAAACGGTGCTTGGTTGAGGTGAAGTAGCTGTTGTAAGATCTTCTCTATCTTCTCTCATCTACTTCCTCTCTTTGATGCACGTTGAGAATCTTCATCTTCGTGATCTTCTTCTGTATTAGAAATGACGTTGAAGATCTTTGTTTGTTGAAGATCCTAGATCTTCTCCCTTGGATATACCGTTGAATATTTCCCTTAGATCCGAGATCTTCTTGCGTTGAATCCGTTTGGAAGATCTAACTTTATCCTCTTGTGTCTTCGGTTAAGATCTTTGTGAGATCTTTTTGTTATGGCCGATATTTTATATTTAAAACTGTTTGAAGATCTTCTTGTTGGCTGGCCGAGATCTTCTCCTTGAGAATCTACTCAAATCTTCTTGTTATCCTTTGGTAGAGATCTTCGTTTTGGTTGTTGAGATATTCGAATCTTGTATTTGAAATCCCTTAGCCGAATCCACCTTTGTAATGCTTTTCAAGGCTTCCGCGTTTGTCCTTTGTAATGTGTTTCAAGGCATGCGTTCTTCCTTTAAAATGCTTTTCAAGGCATGCACACATTTAACAAACACAAACCAAAATATGCAATCTAGAAATACAAACGATATTTGTTAGTTTATAAAACCGCATATAAATGTTAAGTCTTCCATAATTCACATAATCAATTTATAATCAAGGTGGAGTTATCAAGTAATACTTTCGAAGCTTTACAACTTTGCAGTTGACACAATTGTCCAAATCGAAAGGAAAGATAGTTGAAATTGTGCATCTCTCACACATAGTAATGAATCTCGCTCCAACTCCATTGCTCTTTACATGGAGCTTAAATTCTTCTTTCTCCAACATAGATCCACCTTGAAACTTTGATCCTCAGTTAATATGGATGTATTATGTTATGTTCTTGACTTCGAGGAGGATTGAATCTCGTACTCTGGCATTCTTTCATCATTCTTGGTCATTTCTTGACTCGAACATAAAAAATATAAAACAAATCAAAGTAGCCACCACAATTTAAAATAGAAAATATCTATGCTCTATATGAACATAAACCATGCCAAATGGGATATGAATTGTATGAATATAATGACTCAAAATACGTATGTAGCATGTGATATGTCTCCCCCCCCCAATGTCCCGTTAAACCTCCCTTATGGGCTTTCAAAACAAGTCAAAGTCCAAGAGAACATCTAGGTTTGCATACTTTGTCAATTCTAAACAATAACCCATCAAATAAATAAAAATTATCCCTAGATCCTTCAAGCACACAAATGTTATAGATATCACCAAAATCATCACCATTAGCATACAACTCCTTAATGTAAGAAAATCCTAACCCTTTAGAGTGTAAAGTAGTGATTAAGGTATATCTCCTAGACATGGCATCGACAATTACATTATCTTTTTCTTTCTTATACTTGAAAATATAGGGAAATGTTTGAGTGAGCTCCATCCATCTACCATGTCTCCTATAAAAGCTAGTAAGACCATGAAAGATCCTCATTTGGCCGGTAGTTGTGGGTGGAGGCCATTCGGTTGGGACCCTTGTCTTCTCCTTATACAATTGCAATCCTTGTGAGCTTAACACAAAACCAAGAAAAATCACTTTATTAGTATAAAACTCACTTCTTTCAATTAGAAAACAAGAACTCAATCCTATGAGTTGAGAGAACTTCCCTTAAACTTTCAACATGTTTATCAAGAGACTTACTAAAGATGAGTAGGTCATCAAAGTAGTCACACAACAAACTTCCCTATGTAGTGTCTCAAAACATAGTCCATTAATATCATAAAAGTGTTAGGGGCATTATTTAATCCAAAGGGCATCACAAGCCACTCATAAATGTCAAACTTAGTTTTGAAGGCCGTTTTCTACTCATCTCCCTCCATCCTAATTTGATAGTATCCACTACTAAGGTGTATCAAGTGAAAAGAGTAGTTCCATTCATGTAAGAGCCTTAGTCTTTTAGGACCCCGCACTTGCACCTCAGCTGAGACGCAGGTGCATAGCCGCCCCAATGGCCCTGTGAACCGCCCCTGCGGCTTAGGGACCCGCCCCTGCGGTTTCCTACGGCTGCAGCCGCCTTTGTTGACTCTTTGACTAGTGCTTTTGCTTTACCTTCCCTTATAAGTATCCTCCTCTTCTCTTTTGATGAGGGTTTCCCCATCTTCTTTCCTCAGCTCCATCTTCTCCACGTTCTTCCTCTTCCCTTAGTTCTTCTTGATTCCTTTCAAGAGTTGACCTTAAGAGTGTTTTGATGATGATGATGATGTTAAGGTTGAGGTTGATGTTGCTGTTGGAATGATGTTGTGCTTTGGATAGCTAGTTGAGAGAGTTCTCCCCTGTCCCGAGTTTGTTGTGGTAAGCTTCTTTCTTTATTCCTCTTTCTTTCTTCTTTCTTCTCTCTTCCTCTTCTTTATTGATGAATTTCCACAAGCTTGATCTTGTGTTGATCTTCTTGTATGTTTGATGATGGTTTATGTGTATGTATATGTTGATGTTTGACTTTGGGCAATGAAGAGGTTAAGGAGATCAAGTGGAGGATCGAAGAGAAGTCGGAGATCGCTTCTACACAGACAACCGCCCTTGCGCCTGGTGTGCCTCCGCCCTTGCGTGGAAGTGTCACCACCCCTGCGTCTCCCTAGTGCTTCGCCCCTGTGTCTCCTTGTCACGCAGGTACGTCTTGTCCAGGAAATACCTAGTGTGGTATGAGTCCTTTCCTTTCCTAGTAGGAGTGGTATCGAAGCAGGCTAGGTATGAGTATGAGAATAGGATGTTGATATCATGGTACGATATATGTTGGTTATGGCTTTGAGATTTAGTAGGTTGTTGAGGCTTATAGGTTGAATATGATCCTTATGGATCCCTTGGGTCTAGGTGTGACCCCCTTATTTGATAGGAGATTTGATATCTCTTTATGCCTTGTTATTAGGCAGTGTTATCATGCGAATTGGAGTTGATCGTGGTTGAGGTAAGTCCGTAGGACTTACTTAGCTGCATTCATATATTTGGATGTATGCATGAGTGGTGATTGTTATATGCTTGATAGCATGCGATGTTGATTATTACCGACCTATGGTTTATTGGATAGCCCCCTTGTAGTGGCAGTGATAACCTTTCCCTTTCATCTTGTAAGGAGTCTGGGAGGTTCTCTGTAGGTCTACCAGTCCTGGTATACGGGATGGGCACTTCCCAACTCCTTATGATAAACGGGAAGTGTGCCGATACTACTCTAGATGGCTATGGTAC
Source organism: Fagopyrum esculentum (assembly GCA_033239045.1). Lineage (NCBI taxonomy): Eukaryota > Viridiplantae > Streptophyta > Magnoliopsida > Caryophyllales > Polygonaceae > Fagopyrum > Fagopyrum esculentum. The sequence goes on along the minus strand of BSUD01000002.1, from coordinate 73,200,324 downwards.
CCGGAGGCGAGGATGATATATTCCTCGTGTCACGTATTATATATATATGTATATGTATATATGCATTATCTTATATATGAATGGTTAGCTAACGGTTTCATACCGTGTTGTAGATGCTTTGTAGGATAGGAGGACTGCAAAGTGAGCCACATGGGCGATCCGCTGAGGGCTTCCGTACACTAAGTTGTGCGAGGGATTATGGGATGTCTTGTACATGTATGGATATGTGTTGTTGTTTTGTACTCGGCGATGTTTTGTAAAACTTTTGTTTATATATATTTATACAGTTTGATGTTTTGGTTTTAATCTAGCTGTGCCTTGTTGTAAGATCCAGTGAACTTGTTGTCAAGCTAGGGTCAGAATCCATTGTAAGATCCTAGCCCAGTAACGCCTTGAGTCCCGCGGATTTGGGGTATTACAAAGTTGGTATCAGAGTCTTAGGTTTACAACAATGGCACTTGCAATCTACGATAAAGGTCAAATAGATAAATAAACAGAACCTAAAAGGGGTCTGACTTTTGAAAAGGATTTTGATTTTGAAATGAATATAGATGTTTTCGGATATTGTGTACGGGAAGCCATGCCATCACCCTTCTGCGGATCTCGACAATATAGATATATATATATATATATATATATATATATATATATGTATTATGTGATGTTGTGTTTGCATGTTGGCCTTAAGTATTATATATATATATAGGGTGTGGTTCCCATGAGAACACCCCTAGCGTGTATACATGAGAACAATCGTACACCGTTGGATGGTGAGTATTAAGGGTTGAGATTTAGAGTAGATATCATAATTAATATTAACTACGAATAATAATTAAGAATCCAACAATAACTACGAATAATCCACTCAACCAACAATAACTACGAATAATACATTAAACGATATGGCACCTTCGTAACAAAACTAATAATAATTACGAATTTGTTCTCATGTATATACGTTAGGGGTGTTCTCATATGATCTATACTCTCTCTCTATATATACATATATATATATATATATATATATATATATATATATATATATATATATATATATATATATATATATATATATATATATATATATATATATATATATATATATATATATATATATATATATATATATATATACTTATGGAGTATATAAGATTAGGTGTGCATACCCCTTTTGCCGGCAAGGCAATGTTTCTTCTCAGCAAGACTCTTTTCTTGTCAATACAGATGGAGTAGAGGCGGAGACTATGGCCATGACCTCAATGATACTAGAGGAGCATAGGCTCGAGTTTTGAGTGGTGATATGCAGTGAAGTCGCCGACGTTAGCTGTTACATGCATTATCTTGATTAATGGTTTACTTGTTAGAGTTTTGTTTGATACGGGTGCTACGCACTCTTTCCTTTTTGATGCATGCGTTGATCGTTTGGGTTTAGTTACGATAGAGGGGATGCCCATTATTATAGGGTTACCTGATGGGAGTTGGGTCAAAGGTACCCGTGAGATACGTGATTGTTCCATTTGTTTAGGGGCTTGTGTGTTACATATAGACTTCTTTGTCATGCCATTGGTGCATAAAGAAGTCATTTTGGGTATGGATTGGATGGATAGACATAGTGCGGTATAGGTAGGAGCACCGTGAAGATCTCTACCGAGTCGGGCCCGATTGAGATTTTCCGAGGTTGGGACTTTGGAATGTCAAGCACGGTGATCAGCGTGGTACATGCAGCGAGATTGATCGCACAAGGTTGCATGGCCTTCTGGTGTTATTGTTCGCTCCAAACGGTGTGTGCAAGCTTTAAATTTATAACCCTAGACTTAAGCTTAAAACAAGGATGCGAACCCGCAGTGTACGGGTCAATCGTAGTAAAAGCAAGAAAATTCCAGGGGTCGATCACAGGGACTTGGTGAAACAAAGTCCAATGCGGTGTGCTAATGTTAATGCTAACCACTAAAGCAAGTAATACAATCAAAGATGAATAAGATGTCAAATAAAGCAAACATGCAATTCTAGGGATTAAAGCTTCTAGTTGTGGTTCCAACTCAAGATCTATAGATTAGCGGACAAAGCTGAGATTTTTGCATGGGGAAGGTGTTTCTAAGTGGAGTAGATCACCGGGTAAGTCTCACTACGCACTAATCCTAAACCGTAACTCCTATTACCGGGTAAGTCTCAAGGAATTAAGATAAAGAACTATTACCTCAAACTAACACACCATCTAAGGGAATAGAATCAACCTTTACCGGGTAAGTCTCAGGCTAACTCACAAAGATGGGATGGAAGCACACTCAAACCCCAATAAAGGACAAGCCTTTATTACCTACGCTTATGATCGTTAGTACACAAACTAAGGAATTACCGGGTAAGTCTCATCCTAAGCTTGCTTTTAACCAGAAAGGTGTAATAAGAATAGGATTTGGCAAACTCTAACACTTAACTCTCAGTTTAGGGTCGGATAAGTCACCTCGGTCAGAAGAATTCCACCCCGGCCGAGATGTTCATCAACCGAACGAGATGTTTAGGGTTAAGGTTAAAGACTCGAACTTTCAGGATCCTACTGGAATCTAAGATTATTCTATCATTGTTTTTCCCACGACCTTCAGCCAATCACCCTAGAATCACACAAGGAAATTAGCCACTCATCATCATAATGAAAGTATTAAATATATGGGAAGAAGGTGAATATTTGAACAAAGAAGAATTTAATGAAAACACTTCAATATCTGAATCAAATAACACACAAAATCGTTCCTTGGATAATAATCCAACAAGACAAGACAACAAGGAAAGGAATTGAAGACAATCTTACAAAAACCCTCCAAAAAGCTATAAAGCTATAGTCTTCAATCTTCCTTCAACCTTCAAAAAGGTTCTTCCACTCTCTCCCAAATTGGAGTAGGATGCGGCTGCTGCGCTTGTAAACCCTGATCGGCGGTCTAGCGTGCTTGTATGCGGTGTATGCAGCCTCCTCAAATTGTAGAAAATCAACCCTTTTTATAGGAAAAATAAACCTCCAAAGATAATAAATCTTAAGAAGATATTATCCCATAAATATAGGTAAAATATATGATTCTGCATATCTCCTTCCTTCTAGAAGCTCAGCCCAAAAATATAAGATCACTTTCCAATTTTAAAAGATCTCAGCCAAGAATAAAATATTCTCGCCGCGTCCTAGGTGTTCGCCTCGGTCGAGTCGGCGTCTCTGGATCGCCTCGGTCGAGATGAATCTCTGGTCAACCGAGGTGACTCATAACTGAATGTGGAATCTCTCAAAACTGGTCCAAAGTAAATCTTTAATCCATGGTTGTGCTTCCTGAATGTAGCTCCAAATGACTCTTGACTCCTTTTGCTCCTTTTTGATGCAAAACGTACCATATTACCTGCAATTACAACGAAACTAGGTGTAGACCTCGATTCTCGCAAAGGTAGATGAAATGGTAGTAAAATCACATAATGCACATACAAACATGCAGATTATGAAAGATAAAACGTCCAAACTAACCCCAAAATATAGACTATAATTCATGCTATCAAAATACCCCATACTTAGCCCTTGCTTGTCCCTAAGCAAGTTCCTCATATAGAAATCAAGATAGAATGGATTATAAGTCAAGAAAATCAATGAAAAGTCTTTCAAAAACATTTTATGGTGTGAAACTATCATAGATCACTCTAAGAGAGTACTTCCTGGAAATTAAAAACTCAATATGATCAAAACATTTTATAAATATAGGAAAGTTGTTCATTTTTGCATAAAATCATAGAATGCATAATAAATCATAATTATCAAAATTAATCATGTATAATCCGATTTAAACCGCTAAGTCAATCAACAAGCTCAAGGTCTCAAGGGCTTCCCAAAAGAAAAGGTCAAGAAACGTGTATGGTAGGGATGTATGTAGGTAATGTGGTGCTAGAATCCGGGAAAAGGATGAACTTCACTTTCACTTCGACTTTCAACATCTTCCACCAATAAGCTTTGCTTATCTCACACTTTTTTCTTTTTTTACTTTACTTTTTGGGATGCATGGATAGAGGTGCACAATAACCGAAGCCTAGGAAATCCGCAATCATCAATTTCTTGAGATGCATCAAACCCTTGATGCACATACCATGACCCGTTAGGAATATCGCTCAATCCGACTTTGGCAAGACACAAACACCCGGCTATGTGAATGGTGCCGAGTTACTCATCTTCATGATTGACTTCCCCAAACCTATTATTGCTTTCTAACACTTTCACTTTCAGCCATCTTCAACTTTAGCTTGCTTTCACCACTTGGTTTGCTTCCAAATTCCCGGATAGGTGAAGGGAGGCAAAATGTATATGAGGGGCTAAGCATGATCAAGAAGAAGAAGAAGAAGAATGAATTGCCTTGGTCTTTCCAAGAAGAACGTGAGAGAACTTATGCTGCGGTGTCAATCTTCAAATTCAACATAATTTGGATAAAACAAAGTATTAAACATGCCAATAATTTCAAACAAAGCATTTAGCAACTTAATCATATTATAAAACATTTCAAACATATAAAGAATTTAAAACCAGTCAGTAAACAAGATCTTCACTGAGATCAATTCCAGATAAGTAACACAAAAAATCGTTTTCGAAAACTCTCAGTTAACCCACCTCGGTCGAGATGTTCTTGGTTCAACCGAGGTGAAACACCTCGTTTTGCCAGAACTGTCCCGGTCGAGGTCGAAAAAATTTTTTTTAAAACCATTTATTTTCGGTTTCGACGTTTTTCTCAATCAAATAACCTGTAAGTATTTAGCAACTTAAACAAAGCATTTAGCAACTTAAACATATCAGAACTGTCCCCGGCAACGGCGCCAAAAACTTGTTCGCTCCAAACGGTGTGTGCAAGCTTTAAATTTATAACCCTAGACTTAAGCTTAAAACAAGGATGCGAACCCGCAGTGTACGGGTCAATCGTAGTAAAAGCAAGAAAATTCCAGGGGTCGATCACAGGGACTTGGTGAAACAAAGTCCAATGCGGTGTGCTAATGTTAATGCTAACCACTAAAGCAAGTAATACAATCAAAGATGAATAAGATGTCAAATAAAGCAAACATGCAATTCTAGGGATTAAAGCTTCTAGTTGTGGTTCCAACTCAAGATCTATAGATTAGCGGACAAAGCTGAGATTTTTGCATGGGGAAGGTGTTTCTAAGTGGAGTAGATCACCGGGTAAGTCTCACTACGCACTAATCCTAAACCGTAACTCCTATTACCGGGTAAGTCTCAAGGAATTAAGATAAAGAACTATTACCTCAAACTAACACACCATCTAAGGGAATAGAATCAACCTTTACCGGGTAAGTCTCAGGCTAACTCACAAAGATGGGATGGAAGCACACTCAAACCCCAATAAAGGACAAGCCTTTATTACCTACGCTTATGATCGTTAGTACACAAACTAAGGAATTACCGGGTAAGTCTCATCCTAAGCTTGCTTTTAACCAGAAAGGTGTAATAAGAATAGGATTTGGCAAACTCTAACACTTAACTCTCAGTTTAGGGTCGGATAAGTCACCTCGGTCAGAAGAATTCCACCCCGGCCGAGATGTTCATCAACCGAACGAGATGTTTAGGGTTAAGGTTAAAGACTCGAACTTTCAGGATCCTACTGGAATCTAAGATTATTCTATCATTGTTTTTCCCACGACCTTCAGCCAATCACCCTAGAATCACACAAGGAAATTAGCCACTCATCATCATAATGAAAGTATTAAATATATGGGAAGAAGGTGAATATTTGAACAAAGAAGAATTTAATGAAAACACTTCAATATCTGAATCAAATAACACACAAAATCGTTCCTTGGATAATAATCCAACAAGACAAGACAACAAGGAAAGGAATTGAAGACAATCTTACAAAAACCCTCCAAAAAGCTATAAAGCTATAGTCTTCAATCTTCCTTCAACCTTCAAAAAGGTTCTTCCACTCTCTCCCAAATTGGAGTAGGATGCGGCTGCTGCGCTTGTAAACCCTGATCGGCGGTCTAGCGTGCTTGTATGCGGTGTATGCAGCCTCCTCAAATTGTAGAAAATCAACCCTTTTTATAGGAAAAATAAACCTCCAAAGATAATAAATCTTAAGAAGATATTATCCCATAAATATAGGTAAAATATATGATTCTGCATATCTCCTTCCTTCTAGAAGCTCAGCCCAAAAATATAAGATCACTTTCCAATTTTAAAAGATCTCAGCCAAGAATAAAATATTCTCGCCGCGTCCTAGGTGTTCGCCTCGGTCGAGTCGGCGTCTCTGGATCGCCTCGGTCGAGATGAATCTCTGGTCAACCGAGGTGACTCATAACTGAATGTGGAATCTCTCAAAACTGGTCCAAAGTAAATCTTTAATCCATGGTTGTGCTTCCTGAATGTAGCTCCAAATGACTCTTGACTCCTTTTGCTCCTTTTTGATGCAAAACGTACCATATTACCTGCAATTACAACGAAACTAGGTGTAGACCTCGATTCTCGCAAAGGTAGATGAAATGGTAGTAAAATCACATAATGCACATACAAACATGCAGATTATGAAAGATAAAACGTCCAAACTAACCCCAAAATATAGACTATAATTCATGCTATCAAAATACCCCATACTTAGCCCTTGCTTGTCCCTAAGCAAGTTCCTCATATAGAAATCAAGATAGAATGGATTATAAGTCAAGAAAATCAATGAAAAGTCTTTCAAAAACATTTTATGGTGTGAAACTATCATAGATCACTCTAAGAGAGTACTTCCTGGAAATTAAAAACTCAATATGATCAAAACATTTTATAAATATAGGAAAGTTGTTCATTTTTGCATAAAATCATAGAATGCATAATAAATCATAATTATCAAAATTAATCATGTATAATCCGATTTAAACCGCTAAGTCAATCAACAAGCTCAAGGTCTCAAGGGCTTCCCAAAAGAAAAGGTCAAGAAACGTGTATGGTAGGGATGTATGTAGGTAATGTGGTGCTAGAATCCGGGAAAAGGATGAACTTCACTTTCACTTCGACTTTCAACATCTTCCACCAATAAGCTTTGCTTATCTCACACTTTTTTCTTTTTTTACTTTACTTTTTGGGATGCATGGATAGAGGTGCACAATAACCGAAGCCTAGGAAATCCGCAATCATCAATTTCTTGAGATGCATCAAACCCTTGATGCACATACCATGACCCGTTAGGAATATCGCTCAATCCGACTTTGGCAAGACACAAACACCCGGCTATGTGAATGGTGCCGAGTTACTCATCTTCATGATTGACTTCCCCAAACCTATTATTGCTTTCTAACACTTTCACTTTCAGCCATCTTCAACTTTAGCTTGCTTTCACCACTTGGTTTGCTTCCAAATTCCCGGATAGGTGAAGGGAGGCAAAATGTATATGAGGGGCTAAGCATGATCAAGAAGAAGAAGAAGAAGAATGAATTGCCTTGGTCTTTCCAAGAAGAACGTGAGAGAACTTATGCTGCGGTGTCAATCTTCAAATTCAACATAATTTGGATAAAACAAAGTATTAAACATGCCAATAATTTCAAACAAAGCATTTAGCAACTTAATCATATTATAAAACATTTCAAACATATAAAGAATTTAAAACCAGTCAGTAAACAAGATCTTCACTGAGATCAATTCCAGATAAGTAACACAAAAAATCGTTTTCGAAAACTCTCAGTTAACCCACCTCGGTCGAGATGTTCTTGGTTCAACCGAGGTGAAACACCTCGTTTTGCCAGAACTGTCCCGGTCGAGGTCGAAAAAATTTTTTTTAAAACCATTTATTTTCGGTTTCGACGTTTTTCTCAATCAAATAACCTGTAAGTATGCATGCAATCTCAGATAAACATATAAATGCAGAATGAAGCATAAATATGAAAATATCCGGTCAATAAAATACATCAAAGGTCAAATAATACATCATAAGTCAAATAAGTCAAATAATACATCAACTACCCCATACTTGAGACACACTGTCCCAGTGGGTGTAATAAAAGTCTGAAAGAAAGGAGGACTCACCGGATAAAGAGCCGAACTGCATAAAAATATAATAAATAAAACCCTGCAGCTCCTCAGAAGTCCTGATCCGGTGGTGGTGGTGGAATGTAGGGGAACAGAGTAGGGTCATAGGGATAGCCCATGACATGCTGGAACTGTAGCTGAGCCATCATGTGCTGATGATGCTGCCGCTCCTGCATCTCCCGGATATCCAAAGAAAGTGCAGCATAAGTGTCGATAACCTGATCTGTCAGGTCATCAATCCGTCGGTGTGCTGCTCTGTCTCTAACCCTCTGCCTCCTGCGCCTAGCGGGCCTGACTGGAGAAGTCTCAGCCGGTGCTGGCTCAGTGTCCTCCTCGTCCTCATCAATATCAATAATGGGAGGCGCGCTCGTTCCTGCAGTATCTGTCCCTGTGTCCATCGGGACGCCGCCTCCTCTCTCGTCGACTGTCTCATCGTCGTCATCCTCATCGACCTCCTCAGCCTCCTCTGCAGCTGCAGCAGCAGCAGCTGCTCCCTCTCTATAATCCTCCATCAGCGGGACCCATGCTGCCTGCCAGAAATGCGGGTCGGCAACAGAGAACTGTGCAGACCATCTGATACCCTGAGGCGCTGTCCGCTCCCAAGGCATGGCAACGTACGGAGTGGTCAATCCACGGGGAACCAGAATCCGCCGCGTAATCATCTCCTGCAGTCCCAGCGGCTTCGGAGCCGCTGCTAATGTGCAAACACTGAGGTCCATCTCGTGGTATGTGGCGATGTGGGTGACTAGACCTCCACAGCAAATATCACCCTTCCCTTTGGCCTTGATCCTGTGCAGATCCTCTGCCAGCATCAAGCCAAAGTCAGGGTATCCTCCCGTGACCATGCAGTATAGCGAAAATAGCTCCCCCTGTCTGATCTTCTGGGGCGTCTCAGTACGCGCCAGAAGCATCTCACTGAATATCCGGTGGGCGAGTCTAAAGGCTGGGTGAAAGATGACTTTCTCCCTGGAATCTCCAGGGCGCCATCTGTCTGCATGAGTGGTAATGTGAGCTATCTGTCCCCAAAACTCCCTAGCTACTGATCGGGAGGGAAAGTCTACAGCGGTAGGGGCAGGAAAGCTAAAGATCTCTCTCCATATCTCTAATGGAACTATGAAGTTCCGGCTCATCAGCCGGTACTTCACAGATCCCTCTGTGGGTAGGTAGGAGAAGGAGCTGACGAACTCGAGTGTCGGCTTTATGTAGGCTGGGGCTCGGATCTCAGAAAACTGATCCAGCCCGACTGTGGCGATCATCCTCCTAAGGTCAGCCTCTAACCCTAGGCAGTCAAAAGCGGATACCTCCAGAAATCGCGGTGCAATAACTGGACGGCCCGCTATCCTCTCATAATCTACCCGGCACCTCTCGTGGATGACCGGGCGGTAGGGACGGGAAGAAGAAGGGGAAGGGGAAGGTGAGGATCTATCTCTAAGGGCCAGTAATCTGTCTGAACTCATCTTCACAAAACACTCTGTCAGATCACCTCGGTTGACTGACAAATCTCAGAAATCACCTCGGTCGAGGTGCAGGCCGACTGGACCGAGGCGTAACAATTCGATTTCGATTCTCAGAAAATTCAGTTCTTTTCCCCCTAAAATCACTACAATTGCTTCCTAAGGGGTACTTATGGATTTCCTCAGCACAATCAAGGGCAACCAAAGCCCAATAAACAGCGAACGAGGAGTTAGGGTTTTTCGAACCTTTTTCGCTTCGTTTCGGTCGAAACACTCAGAGTTCTTGCAGATCTGTAGTTGCAATCGACTCCTCTACTCCTCAATTGCAGTTTTGAAGCAGAAATCGTCGAAAAAGAGTGAGAAACGAGGGAGAACGAGGTGCCTCTGTCGCCGCGGTCGAAATGCGTAAAAATAAAAAGTGAAAAGTAATTTTCTCTTTTTATACCGTCGCGAGATCTGCTGTCACCTCGGTCGAGATGGTCTCGACTGGATCGAGGTGGTACGGACCGAGGCGGTTCTGCAGAAACCCTAGTCGCCTCGGTTGCTTCAAGAATCAACTCGGTCGAGGTGTTCTGACAGTGACCGAGGTGCCTCTTTCTTCTCAGAATCTCGAACTTCTCTCTTTCCTGGAGTGCTCCTTCCTGTTGTCTGTCCAGAACACCAAAAACAAAGCAAAGCAAAGCAAAAACAAAAACTATCTAAACTAGACTAGAAAACGGGAAAGAAAGCAATACCTTGGGTTGCCTCCCAAGAAGCGCTTGATTTAAGGTCGCTAGCTGGACCATGGTGCGTCTCAAAGGAGGTAGATCGGCTCGACCTCCTCAACCGGCGTTTCCGGTTGATACTTCTTAAGTCTATGACCGTTGACCTTGAAGCTTCCGCTAGTTTCGCCCCATATCTCAACTGCACCATGAGGGAAAACATGTTTCACAACGTAAGGTCCGGTCCATCTAGATTTCAACTTACCTGGAAAAAGACGGAGGCGGGAGTTGAAGAGTAGAACTAAATCTCCTTCGTTAAGCTCCTTTGGAACGATGCGCTTGTCATGCCATCTCTTCGTCCTTTCCTTGTAGATCTTGGCATTCTCATAGGCATTCAAACGCAGCTCTTCCAGCTCGTTAAGTTCCAATAGTCGCTTCTCACCAGCCTCCTTAATGTCAAAGTTCAACCATTTGATAGCCCAATACGCTTTGTGCTCCAACTCAACGGGCAAGTGGCAAGATTTCCCATACACCAAATTATAAGGGGTGGTGCCTATGGGAGTCTTGAATGCGGTCCTGTACGCCCAAAGAGCATCGTCTAATTTCATGGACCAATCCTTCCTCGTCCTAGAGACGGTCTTCTCCAAAATTGCCTTGATTTCTCTGTTTGAGATCTCGACCTGTCCACTAGTTTGAGGGTGATAAGCGGTTGATACCTTGTGGGTTACCCCATACTTCGATAGAAGCGCCTTAAACTTCCGGTTGATGAAATGCGTTCCTCCATCGCTGATGATGATGCGTGGAGTTCCAAATCGTGGAAAGATAGTTCTATTCAAGAACTTCACAACCACCTTGGCGTCGTTAGTGGGAGAAGCGATGGCTTCGACCCATCTAGAGACGTAATCCACTGCAAGGAGAATGTAGAGGTTTCCTCCGGAGGATGGGAAAGGTCCCATGAAGTCAATCCCCCATACATCAAATATTTCCACTTCTTGGATGTTGTTAAGTGGCATTTCGTTCCTCCTTGATAGGTTCCCTGTTCTTTGGCATGCATCACAAGAAACAACAAAAGATTGCACATCCTTAAATAATGTAGGCCAAAAGAAACCTGAACGCAATATCTTGGCGCATGTTTTATCGGTGCTAGCATGCCCTCCACATGGAAGTGAGTGACAATGCTTTATGACGCTATTAACTTCGTCTTCCGGAATGCACCTTCGAAGCATCCCGTCCGGTCCGCGCTTGAATAGCAGCGGCTCATCCCAGTAGTAATGTCGTACTTCCTTGAAGAATCTCTTCTTTTGAGAGTACGTCAATCCGGGTGGTATTTCCTGGCAAACAAGATAATTCACAATATCAGCATACCAAGGACCTTTATTATCAGAAAGTTGGTGGAGGGAATGATCCGCCAACTGTGGGTGAATGTCAGAGAAGGGAGTAGAAAAATTGTCATTCTCAGCAATCTCAGTTGACATTGTCTCTCTGTCGACCTCGGTCGAGGCGCAAAGGCGTTGACCGAAGTGTTCTTCAGACGCCTCGCTCAGTCCAGAAAGTGCCTCGGTCGAGGTACTGCTACTGGATCCGAGGCTGGAAATCTTCGTTTCCTGGATCAGCTTCTCAGTTTTAGCTCCTGGATCCTCTTCCAGTGCCTTTAAGCTCCGTATATGTGCATCACAAGAAGCATCTATACCTTCCTCCATTAAACTGAAGCTAATAACTTTTTCGAGTGGATCTTTAATAAGGATAGAGCTCACCAATTCTCTTGATTCTTCTTCATCGTAGATGTTGAAGATATCATCAGTTAGTTGCTCCCCTTTCATAGCTGCAAGTAGTGCGAACTCCACCTCATCGCCGCCAACGTTGAATTTCAACTTGGCGTTCTTGCAATCCACATTGCAACCCGAAGTTGCTAGAAATGGCCTCCCGAGAATGATAGGAACAGGATAATCTGCGGGAATGTCAAGTACGACAAAATCTATGGGTAGATAGAAGTTACCTAACTTGACCGGAACGTCCTCCAAAATGCCCACGGGATGGGTGATGGAGCGATCCGCCATGTAAAGTCGAATCTTGACCGGCTTGGGCTCTCCAAGACCGATCTTAATGCATAGCTCCAGCGGAATGATGCTCACGCTGGCTCCTAGATCGCAAAGGGCTTCACAAGTGACATCCCCAACTTGAATGGGAATGCAAAATGAGCCGGGATCTCTCAATTTAGGTGGCATCTTCTCCTTCATGATCTTTATAAGCTCCGAAGACTTAGATGTCATCCTAACTTCACCAACATCCTCCAGCTTCCTCTTCCTTGATAGGATCTCCTTTAAGAACTTCCCGTAGGCGGGCATACCTAAAATAGCATCAAGGAAAGGGATATTAATATGGAGCTTATTCATCAAGTCAAGGAACTTACCAAAGTGCTTGTCAAGATGTGCTCTGGCTCTGGACTGGGGAAATGGAAGTGGTGGTTTATATGCAGGAGGTGGAACATAGGCTTCAGTTGTTCCTCCTGCTTTCTGTTGCACCGCCTCGGTTGGCATCTCGGTCGAGGTGTTCTTCGACTGGATCTGGACCGAGGTGGTCTGCGTCGAGCGAGGTACTGGATCTGTGGTTTTGAGTCCACTCCTCGTCGTGATGGCCATGCACTGGCCCTTAGGGTTAGTTTCCGTCTTTGCTGGAAGCTTCCCTGGATCTCTTGGCGCTTCATTCGCCCTATTAGCAAGTTGTTGTTCGAAGGACTTTTGGGCCCTCGAAAATGAAGTCATAGAATTCTCCATAGCACTAAGCTTGATCAAGATTGCCTCCAGGACTGCGTCCTTCTTTTCCGGCTGAGACGAACTTGATCCTTGCCCTTGGCTCTTCAATGGAGTAGAAGAAGAAGAAGGAGAAGAGAGGAAAGGGTTAGAGGAATCATTAGAGTTGGAGTTTGAATGATTGTTACCGTTGTTTTGGTTATTCGCCCTCCAATTGTTGCTATTGGATCCTCTATTGTCGTTGTAGTATAGTGGTAAGTATTCCCGCCTGTCACGCGGGTGACCCGGGTTCGATCCCCGGCAACGGCGCCAAAAACTTGTTCGCTCCAAACGGTGTGTGCAAGCTTTAAATTTATAACCCTAGACTTAAGCTTAAAACAAGGATGCGAACCCGCAGTGTACGGGTCAATCGTAGTAAAAGCAAGAAAATTCCAGGGGTCGATCACAGGGACTTGGTGAAACAAAGTCCAATACGGTATGCTAGTGTTAATGCTAACCACAAGAGCAAGTATACAATCAAAGATGAATAAGATGTCAAATAAAGCAAACATGCAATTCTAGGGATTAAAGCATCTAGTTGTGGTTCCAACTCAAGATCTATAGATAAGCGGACAAAGCTGAGATTTTTGCGTGGGGAAGGCGTTTCTAAAGTGGAGTAGATCACCGGGTAAGTCTCACTACACACTAATCCTAAACCATAACTCCTATTACCGGGTAAGTCTCAAGGAATCAAGATAAAGAACTATAACCTCAAACTAACACACCATCTAAGGGAATAGAATCAACCTTTACCGGGTAAGTCTCAGGCCAACTCACAAAGATGGGATGGAAGCACACTCAAACCCCAATAAAGGACAAGCCTTTATTACCTACACTTATGATCGTTAATACACAAACTAAGGAATTACCGGGTAAGTCTCATCCTAAGCTTGCTTTGAACCAGAAAGATATAATAAGAATAGGATTTGGCAAACTCTAACACTTAACTCTCAGTTTAGGGTCGGATAAGTCACCTCGGTCAGCCAGTTTCCACCCCGGCCGAGGTGTTCATCGACTGAACGAGATGCTTAGGGTTAAGGTTAAAGACTCGAACTTTCAGGATCCTACTGGAATCTAAGATTATTCTATCATTGTTTTTCCCACAACCTTCAGCCAATCACCCTAGAATCACACAAGGAAATTAGCCACTCATCATCATAATGAAAGTATTAAATATATGGGAAGAAGGTGAATATTTGAACAAAGAAGAATTTAATGGAAACACTTCAATGACTGAATCAAATAACACACAAAATCGTTCCTTGGATAATATTAATCCAACAAGACAAGACAACAAGGAAAGGAATTGAAGACAATCTTACAAAACCCTCCAAAAAGCTATAAAGCTATAGTCTTCAATCTTCCTTTGACCTTCAAAAAGGTTCTTCAACTCTCTCCCAAATTGGAGTAGAATGCGGCTGCTGCGTTGTATGCGGTGTATGCAGCCTTTGATCGACGGTATAGCGTGATGTTAAAATTGTAGAAAATCAACCCTTTTTATAGGAAAAATAAACCTCCAAAGATAATAAATCTTAAGAAGATATTATCCCATAAATATAGGTAAAATATATGATTCTGCATATCTCCTTCCTTCTAGAAGCTCAGCCCAAAAATATAAGATCACTTTCCAATTTTAAAAGATCTCAGCCAAGAATAAAATATTCTCGCCGCGTCCTAGGTGTTCGCCTCGGTCGAGTCGGCGTCTCTGGATCGCCTCGGTCGAGATGAATCTCTGGTCAACCGAGGTGATCATAACTGAGTGTAGAATCTCTCAAAACTGGTCCAAAGTAAATCTTTAATCCATGGTTGTGCTTCCTGAATGTAGCTCCAAATGACTCTTGACTCCTTTTGCTCCTTTTTGATGCAATACGTACCATATTACCTGCAATTACAACGAAACTAGGTGTAGACCTCGATTCTCGCAAAGGTAGATGAAATGGTAGTAAAATCACATAATGTACATACAAACATGCAGATTATGAAAGATAAAACGTCCAAACTAACCCCAAAATATAGACTATAATTCATGCTATCAGTGTCCTAGCACAATGCCTTCGTTAACCATAAAATGACACTTCTCCCAATTCAAAACAAGGTTAGTGTCTTCACATCTTGTAAGCACTAGAGAAAGGTTAGATAGGCAATCATCAAAAGAGGAACCATATACAGAAAAATCATCCATAAATACCTCCATGATCTCCTCTATGTACTCGGAAAAGATAGCCATCATGCATCGCTGGAAGGTAGCTGGTGCATTGCACAATCCAAATGGCATCCTCCGATAGGCAAACGTCCCCCATGGACAAGTGAAAGTGGTCTTCTCCTGATCATCCGGATGGATAGGAATCTGGAAGAATCCACTATAGCCGTCCAAGTAGCAAAAGTGTGAATGCTGGGCCAACCGTTCGAGCATTTGATCAATGAAGGGAAGCGGAAAATGATCCTTCCGAGTAGCCGTGTTCAGCTTCCTATAGTCGATGCAAACTCTCCAGCCCGTAACGGTCCTTGTTGGGATCAACTCGTTGTTCTTATTCGTCACAACGGTCATCCCTCCTTTCTTTGGAACGACATGCACCGGGCTAACCCACTTGCTGTCCGAGATAGGATAAATAATACCTGCATCCAACAACTTAAGAACTTCCTTCTTCACAACCTCTTTCATGATCGGATTTAACCGTCTTTGAGGTTCCCGTGAAGTCTTATGATTATCCTCCATTAGAATTCTATGCATGCAGAAAGAAGGTTTAATGCCAATGAGATCATCCGTGGTGTACCCTATGGCTTTTCGATGCTTTCTCAGGACATGCATTAGCTTAGTTAATTCAGAATCGGAAAGGGAAGCGCTAACAATAACGGGATAAGTAGAATCCGGCCCAAGAAAGATATACCTCAAGTGACTAGGGAGTTGTTTAAGCTCCACAACTGGGGGTGCTTTCTGGGAGGGATCTGTGCTTCCTCTTTCCAGTGGAGTGGTGTCAGAGACTGGACTAGATGCAATCTCAGTTGACATTGTCTCTCTGTCGACCTCGGTCGAGGCGCAAAGGCGTTGACCGAAGTGTTCTTCAGACGCCTCGCTCAGTCCAGAAAGTGCCTCGGTCGAGGTACTGCTACTGGATCCGAGGCTGGAAATCTTCGTTTCCTGGATCAGCTTCTCAGTTTTAGCTCCTGGATCCTCTTCCAGTGCCTTTAAGCTCCGTATATCTGCATCACAAGAAGCATCTATACCTTCCTCCATTAAACTGAAGCTAATAACTCTTTCGAGTGGATCATTAATAAGGATAGAGCTCACCAATTCTCTTGATTCTTCTTCATCGTAGATGTTGAAGATATCATCAGTTAGTTGCTCCCCTTTCATAGCTGCAAGTAGTGCGAACTCCACCTCATCGCCGCCAACGTTGAATTTCAACTTGGCGTTCTTGCAATCCACATTGCAACCCGAAGTTGCTAGAAATGGCCTCCCGAGAATGATAGGAACAGGATAATCTGCGGGAATGTCAAGTACGACAAAATCTATGGGTAGATAGAAGTTACCTAACTTGACCGGAACGTCCTCCAAAATGCCCACGGGATGGGTGATGGAGCGATCCGCCATGTAAAGTCGAATCTTGACCGGCTTGGGCTCTCCAAGACCGATCTTAATGCATAGCTCCAGCGGAATGATGCTCACGCTGGCTCCTAGATCGCAAAGGGCTTCACAAGTGACATCCCCAACTTGAATGGGAATGCAAAATGAGCCGGGATCTCTTAATTTAGGTGGCATCTTCTCCTTCATGATCTTTATGAGTTCCGAAGACTTAGATGTCATCCTAACTTCACCAACATCCTCCAGCTTCCTCTTCCTTGATAGGATCTCTTTTAAGAACTTCCCATAGGCGGGCATACCTAGAATAGCATCAAGGAAAGGAATATTAATATGGAGCTTATTCATCAAGTCAAGGAACTTACCAAAGTGCTTGTCAAGATGTGCTCTGGCTCTGGACTGGGGGAATGGAAGTGGTGGTTTATATGCAGGAGGCGGAACATAAGCTTCTGTCGTTCCCCCTGCTTTCTGTTGCGCCGCCTCGGTTGGCATCTCGGTCGAGGTGTTCTTCGACTGGATCTGGACCGAGGTGGTCTGCGTCGAGCGAGGTGCTGGATCTGCGGTTTTTAGTCCACTCCTCGTCGTGATAGCCATGCACTGGCCCTTAGGGTTAGTTTCCGTCTTTGCTGGAAGCTTCCCTGGATCTCTTGGCGCTTCATTCGCCCTATTAGCAAGTTGTTGTTCGAAGGACTTTTGGGCCCTCGAAAATGAAGTCATAGAATTCTCCATAGCATTAAGCTTGATCAAGATTGCCTCCAGGACTGCGTCCTTCTTTTCCGGCTGAGACGAACTTGATCCTTGCCCTTGACTCTTCAATGGAGTAGAAGAAGAAGAAGGGGAAGAGAGGAAAGGGTTAGAGGAATCATTAGAGTTGGAGTTTGAATGATTGTTACCGTTGTTTTGGTTATTCGCCCTCCAATTGTTGCTATTGGATCCTCTATTGTTGTTGTAGTTGTTGTTTTGGGGTCCGTTGTTGTTGTTACGGTACCCGTTCTTGTTGTTGTTGTTGTTGTTCCTTTGCCCTTGCTCTTCCTGCTTAGTTTGAGCCATCAATAGCTCCTTCAACTGCTTCACATCGTTCTTCAAGGACGTGAGTTGGTTGTTGTTGGTTTGAGTCTCTTGAAAGTTGACTCTTTTAACTCCACCTTCAGCTCCTTGGTGGGTGTACTTCTCCATGTGCAAGGCTTGCTTCTCGATGAAGTCCCAAGCCTCATCAACCGCCATATCCATGAATGTACCGGCGGAAAGTAGTTGGAGATTGAACTGGGTGTTTCCGTCCAGCCCTTTGAAGTAGATCTCCAGCAACTCTATCTTTGGAATCCCATGATGTGGGCAATCCAAAAGGATATCCTTGAACCGCTCCCATGATTTGGACAAGCTCTCTTTGTCCTTCATGATGAAAGCATTGATCTTCCCTCTCATTTCAGCAGTCTTTGAGGGGGGAAAGAATTTGGTCAAGAATTCTGTAGTCATCTCTTCCCATGTGCCGATCTTTCCTGCAGGAAGAGATTGATACCAAGTAAGAGCTCTATCTTTAAGAGAAAAGTAGAAAGGTCTTAGCTTGTAGTTGTTGTTTTCAATTCTGGGAGGTCGCAAGGTTTCCATCAAGATCTCGTAGTTTTGAAGATGTTGATGTGGCGACTCCTTCTCTAGCCCTCCGAATTGACATTGGCGAATCATGGCTAGAACTTGCGGTCGAAGTTCGTAGTCATGATCCGCTGGATCTCCTAGGTTCACTCCTGGACGCCTCAGTTGTTGATTAGGGTCCATCCTTTGACCTAGGGTTTGTGGAATTCCTGCAAGAAGAACATCTCGGATTGGCATCCGAAGCGGATGCACATCGGCCGGGGCGTCAGGTACTGGATTCTGCCTCGGTCGAGGATCAACTACTGGATCCTGCATCGGTCGAGGTTGAATCTGGTTCCGAATTGCTGCAATCTCAGCTTCGATTGCTGCAGTCCTGGCTTGATTCTCCTCTTTCTCTTGCCTTAGCTCTTCTTTACTGAGACGTAGCAGCTCCTGCGTCTCTCTCAACTGGGCCGCAAGATCGTGATCGTCTTGTTGGGCCATCTTCGCTTCTCTTAAGCGTCTCTTGTATGTCTTTTCTGGTTCGGGATCGTAAGGAACGATTTCCTTCCCAGTGCGGGTTCTTCGCATATACCTAAGAAAGAACCTGCGAAAGTCACTCAAGTAGAGTGGTTAGACAAAAAGGGGGCAAATGCCCCAAGAGCTAACCGTACCAACTCGGTCTAGACCAAGTCCCCGGCAACGGCGCCAAAAACTTGTTCGCTCCAAACGGTGTGTGCAAGCTTTAAATTTATAACCCTAGACTTAAGCTTAAAACAAGGATGCGAACCCGCAGTGTACGGGTCAATCGTAGTAAAAGCAAGAAAATTCCAGGGGTCGATCACAGGGACTTGGTGAAACAAAGTCCAATACGGTGTGCTAATGTTAATGCTAACCACAAGAGCAAATAACACAATCAAGATGAATAAGATGTCAAATAAAGCAAACATGCAATTCTAGGGATTAAAGCATCTAGTTGTGGTTCCAACTCAAGATCTATAGATAAGCGGACAAAGCTGAGATTTTTGCATGGGGAAGGTGTTTCTAAAGTGGAGTAGATCACCGGGTAAGTCTCACTACACACTAATCCCAACCGTAACTCCTATTACCGGGTAAGTCTCAAGGAATTAAGATAAAGAACTATTGCCTCAAACTAACACACCATCTAAGGGAATAGAATCAACCTTTACCGGGTAAGTCTCAGGCTAACTCACAAAGATGGGATGGAAGCACACTCAAACCCCAATAAAGGACAAGCCTTTATTACCTACACTTATGATCGTTGGTGTACAAACTAAGGAATTACCGGGTAAGTCTCATCCTAAGCTTGCTTTGAACCAGAAAGGTATAATAAGAATAGGATTTGGCAAACTCTAACACATTAACTCTCAGTTAAGGATCGGATAAGCCACCTCGGTCAGCCAGGTTCCACCCCGGCCGAGATGTTCATCGACTGAACGAGATGCTTAGGGTTAAGGTTAAAGACTCGAACTTTCAGGATCCTACTGTGATCTAAGATCATTCTATCATTGTTTTACCCACGACCTTCAGCCAATCACCCTAGAATCACACAAGGAAATTAGCCACTCATCATCATAATGAAAGTATTAAATATATGGGAAGAAGGTGAATATTTGAATAAAGAAGAATTTAATGAAAACACTTCAATAACTGAATCAAATATCACACAAAATCGTTCCTTGGATAATGATCCAATAAGACAAGACAACAAGGAAAAGAATTGAAGACAATCTTACAAAACCCTCCAAAAAACTATAAAGCTATAGTCTTCAATCTTCCTTCAACCTTCAAAAAGGTTCTTCAACTCTCTCCCAAATTGGAGTAGGATGCGGCTGCTGCGCTGATAGCGGATGTTCCGGTGTGTAAGCAGATGTTTGCAGCCTCCAAGCATAATCGGATTTGTGGAAAATCAACCCTTTTTATAGGAAAAATAAACCTCCAAAGATAATAAATCTTAAGAAGATATTATCCCATAAATATAGGTAAAATATATGATTCTGCATATCTCCTTCCTTCTAGAAGCTCAGCCCAAAAATATAAGATCACTTTCCAATTTTAAAAGATCTCAGCCAAGAATAAAATATTCTCGCCGCGTCCTAGGTGTTCGCCTCGGTCGAGTCGGCGTCTCTGGATCGCCTCGGTCGAGATGAATCTCTGGTCAACCGAGGTGACTCATAACTGAATGTAGAATCTCTCAAAACTGGTCCAAAGTAAATCTTTAATCCATGGTTGTGCTTCCTGAATGTAGCTCCAAATGACTCTTGACTCCTTTTGCTCCTTTTTGATGCAATACGTACCATATTACCTGCAATTACAACGAAACTAGGTGTAGACCTCGATTCTCGCAAAGGTAGATGAAATGGTAGTAAACTCACATAATGCACATACAAACATGCAGATTATGAAAGATAAAACGTCCAAACAAACCCCAAAATATAGACTATAATTCATGCTATCAAAATACCCCATACTTAGCCCTTGCTTGTCCCTAAGCAAGTTCCTCATATAGAAATCAAGATAGAATGGATTATAAGTCAAGAAAATCAATGAAAAGTCTTTCAAAAACATTTTATGGTGTGCAACTATCATAGATCACTCTAAGAGAGTACTTCCTGGAAATTAAAAACTCAATATGATCAAAACATTTTATAAATATAGGAAAGTTGTTCATCTTTGCATAAAATCATAGAATGCATAATAAATCATAATTATCAAAATTAATCATGTATAATCCGATTTAAACCGCTAAGTCAATCAACAAGCTCAAGGTCTCAAGGGCTTCCCAAAAGAAAGGTCAAGAAACGTGTAGGGTAGGGATGTATGTAAGGTAATGTGGTGCTAGAATCCGGGAAAAGGATGAACTTCACTTTCACTTTGACTTGCAACATCTTCCACCAATAAGCTTTGCTTATTTCACATTTTTTTCTTTTTACTTTACTTTTTGGGATGCATGGACAGAGGTGCACAATAACCGAAGCCTAGGAAATCCGCAATCATCAATTTCTCGAGATGCGTCAAACCCTTGATGCACATACCATGACCCGTTAGGAATATCGCTCAATCCGACTTTGGCAAGACACAAACACCCGGCTATGTGAATGGTGCCGAGTTACTCATCTTCATGATTGACTTCCCCAAACCTATTATTACTTTCTAACACTTCACTTCCAGCCACTTCTCAACTTTTGACTTGCTTTCACCACTTCGCTTGCTTCCAAATTCCCGGATAGGTAAAGGGAGGCAATATGTATATGAGGGGCTAAGCATGATCAAGAAGAAGAAGAAGAAGAAGAATGAATTGCCTTGGTCTTTCCAAGAAGAACGTGAGAGAACTTATGCTGCGGTGTCAACCTTCAAATTCAACATAATTTGGATAAAAATAAAGTATTAAACATGCCAATAATTTTAAACAAAGCATTTAGCAACTTAAACATATCATAAAACATTTCAAACATATAAAGAATTTAAATCCAGTCGGTAAACAAAATCTTCACTGAGATCATATCCAGATAAGTAACACAAAAATCGTTTTCGAAAACTCTCTGTTACGCCCACCTCGGTCGAGGTGTTCTTGGTTCAACCGAGGTGAAACACCTCGTTTTGCCAGAACTGTCCCGGTCGAGGTCAAAAATTTTTTTAAAACCATTTTGTTTTTTTTTCGGTTTCGACGTTTTTCTCAGTCAAATAACCTGTAAGTATTTAGCAACTTAAACAAAGCATTTAGCAACTTAAACATATCAGAACTGTCCCCGGCAACGGCGCCAAAAACTTGTTCGCTCCAAACGGTGTGTGCAAGCTTTAAATTTATAACCCTAGACTTAAGCTTAAAACAAGGATGCGAACCCGCAGTGTACGGGTCAATCGTAGTAAAAGCAAGAAAATTCCAGGGGTCGATCACAGGGACTTGGTGAAACAAAGTCCAATGCGGTGTGCTAATGTTAATGCTAACCACTAAAGCAAGTAATACAATCAAAGATGAATAAGATGTCAAATAAAGCAAACATGCAATTCTAGGGATTAAAGCTTCTAGTTGTGGTTCCAACTCAAGATCTATAGATTAGCGGACAAAGCTGAGATTTTTGCATGGGGAAGGTGTTTCTAAGTGGAGTAGATCACCGGGTAAGTCTCACTACGCACTAATCCTAAACCGTAACTCCTATTACCGGGTAAGTCTCAAGGAATTAAGATAAAGAACTATTACCTCAAACTAACACACCATCTAAGGGAATAGAATCAACCTTTACCGGGTAAGTCTCAGGCTAACTCACAAAGATGGGATGGAAGCACACTCAAACCCCAATAAAGGACAAGCCTTTATTACCTACGCTTATGATCGTTAGTACACAAACTAAGGAATTACCGGGTAAGTCTCATCCTAAGCTTGCTTTTAACCAGAAAGGTGTAATAAGAATAGGATTTGGCAAACTCTAACACTTAACTCTCAGTTTAGGGTCGGATAAGTCACCTCGGTCAGAAGTATTCCACCCCGGCCGAGATGTTCATCAACCGAACGAGATGTTTAGGGTTAAGGTTAAAGACTCGAACTTTCAGGATCCTACTGGAATCTAAGATTATTCTATCATTGTTTTACCCACGACCTTCAGCCAATCACCCTAGAACCACACAAGGAAATTAGCCACTCATCATCATAATGAAAGTATTAAATATATGGGAAGAAGGTGAATATTTGAACAAAGAAGAATTTAATGAAAACACTTCAATATCTGAATCAAATAACACACAAAATCGTTCCTTGGATAATAATCCAACAAGACAAGACAACAAGGAAAGGAATTGAAGACAATCTTACAAAAACCCTCCAAAAAGCTATAAAGCTATAGTCTTCAATCTTCCTTCAACCTTCAAAAAGGTTCTTCCACTCTCTCCCAAATTGGAGTAGGATGCGGCTGCTGCGCTGATAGCGGGTGTGCTGCGTCGTATTTCGGTGTAAGCGGCCTCTAAGCCTCATCGGATTTGTAGAAAATCAACCCTTTTTATAGGAAAAATAAACCTCCAAAGATAATAAATCTTAAGAAGATATTATCCCATAAATATAGGTAAAATATATGATTCTGCATATCTCCTTCCTTCTAGAAGCTCAGCCCAAAAATATAAGATCACTTTCCAATTTTAAAAGATCTCAGCCAAGAATAAAATATTCTCGCCGCGTCCTAGGTGTTCGCCTCGGTCGAGTCGGCGTCTCTGGATCGCCTCGGTCGAGATGAATCTCTGGTCAACCGAGGTGACTCATAACTGAATGTGGAATCTCTCAAAACTGGTCCAAAGTAAATCTTTAATCCATGGTTGTGCTTCCTGAATGTAGCTCCAAATGACTCTTGACTCCTTTTGCTCCTTTTTGATGCAAAACGTACCATATTACCTGCAATTACAACGAAACTAGGTGTAGACCTCGATTCTCGCAAAGGTAGATGAAATGGTAGTAAAATCACATAATGCACATACAAACATGCAGATTATGAAAGATAAAACGTCCAAACTAACCCCAAAATATAGACTATAATTCATGCTATCAGTTATGCCATTGTAAGAGCCTAGCTAGAAGCTGAGTTGCTGAGAGAGTGAGCAGAGGGCCAGAGTTTAGCCTGGACCGCCCCTGCGTGAGCCTGGAACTACCCCTGCGGTTTGTCTGGGCCGCCCATGCGGCTCACTGAGTCCGCCCCTGCAGCTCTGTGTGCTGCAACCGTCTTCTTTGACCCTTTGACCCGTGCTTTACCCTTTTACCTCTATATATATCTTCTTCTTTTACCTCTTGATGAGGGTTTACCATTCTCATACCTATCTCTCTCTCCTTACGTACACTTTCTTCTCCTCTTCTCCCTTGGATCACTTTGGTTGATCTTTGTTTGAGTTTTGTGAGTTTTGTGAGAGATCTTGCATAACTTTGCTTGGCTTTGATATTGATAATGTTGCGGTGCCTTCTGGAGCCAGCTTAAGGTTGTTTGGTGTGGTGTTGATCTTCTGGAGAGCTCAGCTTGGTGAGTTCCATGGCTTCTCCTCTTTTTTTCTTCTTTTCTTCATCCTTTCCTTCCTTTCCTTAGTTTAGCATATTTTCCTTAGGGTTGGATCATGTTCAGCCATGTTTTGGCTTGTGTTGATTTATATATATGTATGTGATATATGTATATTGTTGTTGGAGTGAAGAAGAGTAAAGAACCGAAGGAAGAAGTGAAGAAAGGAGCTGAAGTGGTGTCTTTTGCACACCAGCCGCCCCAACGCCTGTCTTGAGCCGCCCTTGCGCCGGCCAGTGGACTGCCCCTGTGCCACCTCCTAGCCGCCCCTGCGGCCACCTGCACCAGCTTGGTGTTTCACTTGGTTATGCATGTGTGTGTTGCTTCTAGGCCTTCCTTAGGGTGCCTTTGTTCCCTCCTTTCCTAGTGTGAGTGCTTAGGATCATGCTAGATGTGTGAGGTTGAGTTTTGTTGAGGTTATGATCGGTTTATGCCTTGTATGGCTTTTGAGGTTCTTTAGGTTGTGAGTAAGGTTAAGGTTGAGGTTGATCCTTTGGATCCCTTTGGGTCTAGGTGTGACCCTTGTGGTGTTAGGAGATTGATATATCTCTTTATGCCTTGTTTATAGGTTGTGTTGTCCCTCCAGTATAGAGGTGATCGTGGTTGAGTTGTGATCGAGGTTGAGGTAAGTCCGTAGGACTTACTTAGCTGCCATCCTTATATTGGGTGTTTGCATGAGTGGTGTGTGCTTTGTATCTTTGCTATGATACCATGTGATGTCGTATATACCGACCTATGTTTTATTGATTGCCCCGTATGCGTGGCTGTGATAACCTTTCCCTTTCATCCCGCCGTGGAGTCTGAGAGGTTCTCTTGAGTCAGGCTAGACCGGTTTACAGGAAGGGCACAATCCACTCCCATAGGGTACACGGATTGTGTGAGCAATGCTAGTACGGCTGGCTAGCAAGCTCAGAGACGAGGATGTATCGGTCCTCATGTCACATAGTTTCATATATATTATATCAATACGATCTGAGTGAATGACCATTATATTGAGATGATTAAATGGGTAAATGTGTGAAAGCATGCTGATGTGTTTATCTTACCTTGATTGTAATGGTGCTTATGCATTACTCTACATATGTGTATGGAAAGCTAATGGTTTATTACCATGTTGTAGATGCCCCACAGGATAGGCATGCTGCTGGGTGATGTAGCAGGATGGCAGGCCGAGGACGTCTCGTACATAGGTTGTGGGGGCTTTTAGGTTGTTTACCTTTCCCTCATGCGTGAGGATGATCTTTTGTTACCTGCTATGTGAGGGCGTTGTGTTTTGTACTCGGAAATGTTGTTGTACCTTTGCTTGTACGGTTTTATACAACTTTATGTATTTTTTTTATATCTGTCAGTGTCATGTTGTAAGGTCCAGTGAACTTGTTGTCAAGCTAGGGTCAGGATCCATTGTGAGATCCTAACTCAATGTGGCACTCCAAGTCCTGCAGATTCGGCGTATTACAACCATGAAGGAAGGCGAGAGTCCGGCGTTAGAGGACATTCCCGTGGTTGTGAGTTTACATATGTGTTTGCTGAGTCGTCCAGTTTACCGTCTCAAAGGATCGTGGACTTTAACATCGAGTTGGAGCCTAGTACGAGACCGATCTCGAAGGCCCCATAATGTATGGCGCCTATCGAGTTGTTAGAGCTGAAGAAGCAACTTGAGGAGTGGGCAAAGAAGGTCTTTATCCACCCTAGCGTTTCCCCGTGGGGAGCACCTGTCCTCTTTGTGCGGAAGAAGGACGGATCGTTGAGATTGTGTATCAACTATAGAGAGTTGAACAAGGTGACCATCAAGAACAAGTATCCATTGCCTCGCATCGATGACTTGTTAGATCAGCTTCCGAGAGTGATTGTGTTCTCTAGGATTGACTTGCGCTCGGGTTATCACCAATTGAGGGTGAGAGAGCAAGATGTGCATAAGACCGCATTTCGGACCCGATATGGATACTACGAGTTTGTAGTGATGCCATTTGGGCTCACGAATGCCCCAACAGTCTTCATGGAGTTGATGAATAGTATCTTCATCGACTTCTTGGATCAGTTTGTGGTGGTGTTCATGGACGATATCATGGTGTACTCTCGTAGTAGAGAGGAAAATGTAGGACATCTGAGGACAGTTTTGCGAGTTTTGCGAGATAGAGAATTGTATGCCAAGTTCTCTAAGTGCGAGTTCTGGATGCCAGAGGTAGCATTTTTGGGTCATGTTATCTCCGCCGAAGGGATCAAGGTTGATCCGGCAAAGACTGAGTTTGTAGAAACATTGACGACACCGGAAAACGTCAAGGAAGTATACAGCTTCCTTGGCCTAGCCGGATATTACCGACGGTTTGTGGAGGGAATCTCTGTGATTGCTCATCCACTTAACAGCCTGTTGAGGAAGACCACCCGGTTTGTATGGTCTTAGCCGTGTACTCAGAGTTTTGAGAAGCTGAAGAAACGTCTAACTTCCGCTCCCATCTTAGCACAGCCAGAGGGCACAAAGGAATTTGTGGTTCATAGTGATGCATCCAAGCTAGGCTTGGGATGTGTGTTGATGTAGAAGGGTAGAATGATTGCATATGCGTCTAGACAATTGAAGACGTATGAGGAGAACTAACCGACTCATGATCTGGAGTTGGCCGCGGTAGTTCATACATTGATGATATGGTGACATTACCTGTATGCCGCTACATGCTAGATCTTCACAGACCATAAGGGTCTGAAGTATATTTTCACGCAGCGGAAATCGAAAAACCGCCAACGTAGGTGGCTTGAGTTGATCAAGAATTTTGACCTTGAGATTCTGTATCATCCAGGGAAAGCGAATGTTGTCGCCGATGCCCTTAGTAGGAAGACACCTCGAGAGAAGACGATTGCGAGATTGACAGTGCCGCCACAGCTGTAGAGAGATCTAGCGTGGCTAGAGATGGACATCCAGTTTCCTGATGAGGATGCCCAGTTGAGTACCTTAGAGGTTCTACTTGATCGGTTGGTTAAGATCCAACAGAAGTAGGGGACCTGCCCGACTCTGTGAGGATACGAGACAAGATGTCTCGTGGAGATGCCCCACAGTTCCCCATAGGAGCAGATGGAGTGATGAGATGCCACGATCGCGTCTGCGTACCCGCAGACGCATAGCTGAGACAAAGGATTCTGCATGGGGCTCACTCCACACCTTACTCAGTGCACCCAGGTGCGAGCAAGATGTATCAGGATGTGAGACGTTCATATTAGTGAGGATGGTTGAAGCCCGATTTAGCCAGATTTATAGCTCAGTGAGCGACCTGTTAACAAGTCAAGATAGAGTATTATAGACCAGGAGGAGAGCTTGTTCGCTCTCAAACGTGTATGTATGGTGAACGATATAGCTTTAAATTTATAACCTAAAATATAAGCCTGAAACAATATGTGAACCCGTAGTGTACGGATCAACTGTAATACCAGCAAATACTCCAAGGTCAAACACATGGACTATGGTGAAACAAAGATAGGTAATTCAGGTTGTCAATAAAAAACAAGCAATAAAGCAAAGATATCAAAGATGATGTAATAGTCAGATAAAGAAAATGAAGATTCTAGAGAGTAAAGCATCTAGTTGTGGTTCCGACTCAAGATCTCAAAGGATAACGTGGACAAAGCAGAGGTTAGCAAAGAGAAGGTGTTTCTAAGGTGGAAATAGATCACCACGTAAGTCTCACTACTCACTATCCCAAACCAAAGATCCTCTCACCGGGTAAGTCTCAAGGTAGTAAGGAAAGGAACTATAATCTCAAACCAACACACCACCCAAGGGGATAGAACTAACCTTTACAGGGTAAGTCTTAAGCTAACTCTCAAAGATGGGATGAAGGCACACGCAAACCCTAATAAAGGATAAACCTTTATAACCTAACACTCATGATCTTGGGTATACAAGCAAATGAATCACCGGGTAAGTATCAATTTAGGCTTGCGTATGGGACAAGAAAGGTATAACAAGGATAGGATTTGGCAAACATAAACCTCAACTCAGATAATGATCAGGAAAGGTCTCGCCTCGCTCTATTCATGTTCCATCTCGGTCGAGATGTTCTACGAACTGACCGAGGTGTTCGTCGGTTAAGGTAAGGCTCGAGCTTTCAAGGTCCACTAGGGTAAAGGCTCATTCTTTCATCGTCTTTTCCACAACCTTCAACCAATCACCCTATAATTGCACAAAGAACTTAGCCAATAATCATCATGATAACAATAATCAAATATATGAAAAGAGAATCAATATTCAAACAAGAAAATCTGTTACGCTAAGATCGTGTGATGTGCACGCAATAAGTCTTAAATTTATACTCGTTATATTTATCCTAACTCCTAGCGAACCCGCAGTGTACGGGACGTTTGTAGAAAGGTAAGTATTCCGAGGTCGAACACAAAGACTAAGGTGAAATCGAGTCAGACAATGATCAAAGATAGTGTGAATCTAGACTAAGATAAGATGAGGAACAAAGAAAATGGAAAACACAATGTTTTTGTTGGATTTTGTGGTGATCAAGCAAAGATCACAAGTCAAGCAAGGTAATAAAACAACTAATAACTCAAGCTAGCAAACGAACAAGTGACACAAAGCACAAGTATATGATCAAGAGAGAAAAGTAGATTCTAGAGGTCAAAATTTCCGGTTATGGCATCGGACTCAAGGTTCTAAAGATTCTAAGGACAAGCTGCGGTGTTGGGGAAAGAGTGTTTCACTAATGGAAGCAATTACCGGGTAGGTCTCTCACTTCACTAATCCCGCATCAAACTTCCTATTACCGGGTAGGTCTCAAGGGGTTAGAATAAGGAATTCCACACAAACTAGATACTACTTAAGGGGTAACCCTCTCCTTACCGGGTAAGTCTCGGAATAGGGAAATCTCAAGCAATAATCTAAGCACACTCGATCCAATAGCGGCTTATGAGGCTCGCTACTACCTAGAAATCATCTTCTAAGGTATCAAAGATCGGAAATCATCGGGTAGATCCCTTCCCTCACTTAGGTTGATAGCATTAGGGGATCCTATGCTAAATTGGGCTTAATGAACACTAGGATTTAAACAACCAAGGACCCTAACATTCAGATTTATCATTTAAAGAGCAACAGGAGAATAAATCGGGCTGTTCTACAAATAAATCGGCCGATTTATCTGATGAACAGGTCGATTTTTCCTTCTGTTGTGAGTTTCGTGCATATAAATCATCCTAAACTAACATATAAGCCCATCCTATCATCACCCTAGCCATAACCATCAATCCATCACTCCAGAATCACAACAAACTAGCCAATAGTATGCATATTAAGATCCAAAATCATCACACAAGCATACATGGTGTTCATAGATGGATAATGAAAGATAAGCAAATAAAATCAACAAATCTCAACTGAATCCAAGTTGTAGCAAGACTTACAAACTCTTAAATGAAGATTCAAAACGTTCCTAACAATCCTTGCAATGGTTCTTCAAGCCAAGATTACAAAAATCACTCAAAAGTTACTCAAAACCTCACTATCACTCCTACAATGGTATTCTTCTTCTTCCTTCAATCCTTGAGAGCTTTTCTTCTCCTCCAATCTTTTCCTCCAATGGATGAGCTGTGAATGAGAGTGTGGGAGAGGAGAGATGCTCAGCAACCACCTGCAGGACCACTTATATTCTCCACCAAGAGCAAGGACGGACAAGAGATCGTGGGACACGTGGCTTAAGCTGTCAAATGCCCAAAAATCGACCCAGTAGGAGAAAATCGTCCGATTTAGCTGCTAGCTGGTCCGATTTTCTTCAGCAGAAACATGCTATGCTCGTTTAGCCATGAGTTGATCCATTGCTTGCACCAATAGTGGTCTTTGTGTCCTTTGTTGCTCCAATTATGCTCCTCCTTAGCCTTGGATGTGTACCACCATGAGGCTTGGCCCTCAAATGTATCGATTAATGTCCAATAGATCCCCGAATTACCTACAAAACCGATAAAAGGTAGTGTAGACGTCTTTTCTAGAAATATGCTTGAATTGAGCGAAGACGTCATGAACCAATGCCAAAACGTGCATGAATGAGTGAGAAATCTATCTAAATGATTACCTAATCCTAAGTCATAAATCTTGTTATCAAAAATACCCCATACTTAAGGTTTGCTCGTCCCCGAGCAAATTCCTAACTATAGACTAAGAGATGACATGATTTATGTATGCAGAAAAATGGCAAAATCTTTTTGGAGTTGTGCTTCTAATATTGGATCACCTTCATAGTCATGTTTCATGGCAATGGACAAGCAATTATGTATCAAATAAATGAAGGCATGGAAAGACAATTACACTTAACTTGATAGCATGCAATGAAATGTAAAGATGAAGAAGTCAAGATGATCATGAGCATATCCAATCTAAATCACTTAGTCTTACACACATGCAAGTAGGTTATAAGGACTTGTAAAATAGAAGGCCAAGAAACGTTGTGATTAGGTGGGAATTTTCTAGGCTATGTGATGCTAATCCGGGAAAGGAACTAAACAACCACAACTTCCAATTTTCTTATCATCTTCCCTCAAGTGTATATTTTTCTTCATTTCTTTTTTTTCTTTTATTTTTGAGACAATGGCATTGGTGTACAAAAGCCGAAACCTTGGTGATTAGTCATTCTCGGGCTTTTCTATTTTTCGAGATGCATCCACACCGGGCACACATACCAAAGCTCGTTAGGACTATCGGTTTATTTGACTTTGGCAAGGCACCAACACCCGATTATGTGAAGTGTACCGAGTTACTTGTCATTTAAACCAATGTCCCCAAACCTATATTTTGTCTACACTTTCACAACAATTTCAGCATTTCATTCACATCATTCTTTCATCAACAACTTCACCCCACACGTGCCTTTCGCACACATCAACACACTAGCATGCTCCTATTCCCGGATGGGTCAAAAGAGGTCAATTTATATCAATTGAGGTGCTTAAACAACATGATCAAGATGAGAAGTAGAGAAAGATGAATTGCCTTAATCACTCCTAAATGATGTGTAAGAACTAGCATGTAATTTCGATTTTCAATACTCAATTCAATCAAGGCAAACATTCATGATCACAAATCATTCACGGGATTCAAGATAAGTACTTCAAGTCCACATATGCATCATCTATTCAACACATAAGGCCATCCATAGCCAATTCACAGGACAATCTCATCATAAGGGTTATTCCCAAGCTTTAGAAGCACTAGAAATTTTTTAAAATTTTCTGATTTTTTGAAATTTTCGAAATATGTATGTACAATGCAAGACATAATGAAACATGTGACAAAATTAAACTATCCTAGATGCTAATCATGCAAGTGATCATGAAAACCCCACCCCATACTTAGAAACAAATTGTCCCTAATGTGTAAACTAAATAAAGAAGTGAAAGAGAGTTCTTACAATGTAAAATTGGTGATGCTTCGGTATTTCGGTTCACATTGGATGATGATGGTGGATGATCGATCAAGGATGGTAGAGAGCTCTTGATGTTCATTATGATGTCGGAACCCGCGCTTGGCACCGCAAGCCGTCCAAGTTCCACGTCCGCTCCACCCATGCTTGATTGGAGATCATCACTTTCCTTTACAGAGGAAAAATCGGACCAGTTGCCCAGAAAATCGGCCGATTTTGTGCATGAACAGTCCGATTTTCTGGGTGCTTTCTTCCTTGTCCATGTGCTCGGATCTTGCACCTTCTTCTCAACAGTTCCATGAGGTTTTCACATGACCTCCAACGTCTCATAACTCATGACAACAACAAGATCTAGCACCCAAAAACACAAAAGAAAAACAAAGCACACCATGAGTGAGATTAAACAAAAGCAAGAAAAACAAAAGGAAAAATATATACCAATGGGTTGCCTCCCATTAAGCGCTTCTGTAAGGTCATTAGCTTGACCAAATTCAGGAGCGTTTCAATCAAGGTGAAGCGGGGCAATCACTTCCACCGGGGCTTCCGGGATGTACTTCTTCAAACGATGCCCATTCACCTTGAAGTTACCACAATGATCTCCTCCTATCTCCACCGCTCCATGAGGAAAAACATTCTTCACCACATATGGCCCGGTCCATCTTGATTTGAGCTTTCGAGGGAAGAGCCGCAGCCTTGAGTTGAAGAGAAGGAAAAGGTCGCCTTCACTCAACTCCTTTGGGATGAGGTGCTTGTCATGCCAATGCTTGGTCCGCTCCTTGTAGATCCGGGCATTCTCATAAGCATCCAACCGGATCTCCTCAAGGGCGTTCATTTCTAGCAACCGCTTCTCACCGGCCTCCTTGAGGTCGAAATTCAACCACCTTATAGCCCAATATGCTCTATGCTCCATCTATACCGGAAGGTGGCAAGACTTGCCATAGACCAACTTGTAAGGAGTGGTGTCAATTGGTGTCTTGAAAGCGGTCCTATATGCCCACAAGGCATCATTGAGCTTCATAGCCCAATCCTTTCTCATCCTTGACACCGTCTTCTCAAGAATGGCCTTGATCTCCCGGTTGGAGATCTCCACTTGGCCACTTGTTTGGGGATGGTAAGGTGTTGCCACCTTATGGGTCACCCCATACTTAGCCAAAAGTGCCCCGAAGTTCCTATTGGTGAAGTGCTTCCCTCCATCACTTATGATCACCCTTGGTGTCCCAAACCTAGGGAAGATCACTCGGTTGAAGAACCGCACCACCACCTTGGCATCATTTGTGGGAGAGGCGATTGCCTCCACCCATCTTGAAACATAGTCAACCGCCAATAGGATGTAGAGGTTGCCACATGAAGAAGGGAATGGTCCCATGAAGTCCACACCCCACACATCAAATATCTCCACCTCTTGTATGTTGTTCAAGGGCATCTCATTCCTCCTTGAGATGTTGCCCGTCCTTTGGCAAGCATCACAAGCTACCACAAAGCTTTGCACATCCTTGAACAAGCTTGGCCAAAAGAAGCCCGATTGCAACACTTTAGCACATGTCTTGTGGGAGCTAGCATGCCCTCCACATGGCAAGGAATGACAATGGCGGATGACACTCTCCACCTCATCCTCCGGTATGCATCTTCTAAACATCCCATCCGGCCCTCTCTTGAACAAAAGTGGTTCACTCCAATAGTAGTGCCTCACATCCTTGAAGAACTTCTTCCTTTGGGCATATGTTAATCCGGGAGGCACTTCCTCACACACCAAGTAGTTCACAATGTCGGCATACCATGGCTCACTTCCTCTAGACACTTAGAACAAGCACTCCTCTACCATTTGCAATTGCTCATCCCGGAATGAGTCATCAATCGGGATGTCATCTCTCTCGATCTCTAGGGGAGGTAGTCTACTAAGGTGATCCGCCACGGAGTTCTCGGATCCCTTCTTGTCCCGGATTTCCAAATCAAATTCTTGAAGAAGAAGGATCCACCGAATCAATCTAGGCTTTGCATCCTTCTTGGTAAGGAGATAACGGATCGCAGCATGATCCGTATACACTATGACCTTCGCTCCAACAAGGTATGACCGAAACTTCTCAAAGGCATACACTACCGCTAGCAACTCTTTCTCGGTTGTGGCATAGTTAAGTTGGGCATCATCTAGCGTCTTGCTAGCATAATAAATGGCATGAGTGCGCCCATCTTTCCTTTGCCCCAAAACAGCCCCAACGGCTACATCACTCGCATCACACATGATCTCAAATGGTAGACTCCAATCCGGAGGTTGCATGATAGGTGCGGAGATCAAGGCGTTCTTCAACCTATAAAAAGCTTCAAGACAATCTTTGGAAAAGACAAAATCAACATCCTTCATTAGTAGGTTAGTGAGAGGCTTAGAAATTTTAGAGAAGTCTTGAATAAACCTCCGGTAAAAACCGGCATGCCCTAAGAAACTCCTTACCCCTTTCACCGAGGTAGGTGGTGGCAACTTCTCTATCGTTTCGATCTTGGCCCTATCAACCTCAATGCCACGGTTAGACACCAAGTGTCCTAACACAATACCTTCACTTACCATGAAGTGAAATTTTTCCCAATTCAAGACAAGATTTGTCTCCTCACATCTTTGCAATACTAATGACAAGTTAGCCAAGCAATTATCAAAGGAAGAACCATAAATAGAGAAATCATCCATGAACACTTCCATGATATTTTCTATGTATTCCGAAAAGATAGCCATCATACACCTTTGGAAGGTGGCGGGTGCATTACACAACCCAAATGGCATCCTCCTATATGCAAAAGTATACCATGGACATGTAAAGGTTGTTTTCTCTTGGTCATCGGGGTGGATAGGGATTTGGAAGAATCCACTATAGCCATCTAGGTAGCAAAAATGGGAATGTTGAGCTAACCTCTCTAGCATTTGGTCAATGAAAGGAAGAGGGAAGTGATCTTTCCTAGAGGCCATGTTGAGCTTCCTATAGTCAATGCACATCCTCCATCCCGTAACCGTCCTAGTTGGGATTAGTTCATTGTTCTCATTAGTCACTACGGTCATCCCACCTTTCTTAGGTACTACATGAACGGGACTAACCCACTTACTATCCGAGATAGGGTAGATAATCCCCGCATCTAGCAACTTAATGATCTCCTTCTTAACTACTTCTTTCATTATAGGATTCAACCTTCTTTGATGTTCAATAGAGGGTTTATGATTATCTTCCATCATTATCCTATGCATGCACAAAGAGGGCTTAATGCCAACAAGATCATCAATGGTGTATCCTATTGCCTTTCTATGCAGTTTCAATTCATTCAACAATCTATTAAGCTCATCATCATTCAAAGATGCATTCACAATCACCGGATAAGTAGAATTTGAACCAAGGAAAGCATACTTTAAATGAGAGGGAAGAGGTTTAAGATCAAGTTGAGGAGGACCTTTTTCGGTTGGAGACGATCCATACAATGTAGGTTGCGATGATTGCAAAGCCATGGAAGCCTCCTTGAAGTCCCTTGATGATTGCTCACACTCAAGTGGTTGGTGCTGAAAAGACTCAGGAAAATCGACCCAGGAGGAAAAATCGGACAATTGGCAGGGGGTCGATCTGAGTTTCTGTTTTTGCAAAACTGGCTGAAATTTCAGCACAAGGACAAAAATCGGCCGATTTAGTCCAGGCAGTCCGATTTTTCTGTCTGTTTTCCTCTTCTTCTAGCACTTCAAATCCAACACTTGGTAGCTCGTCCAATGCATTCAAGAACCCTCTCTAGCGGATCCTTGAGCAAGATTGAGCTCACAATCTCTCTAGACTCCTCTTCTTCAACTATGTTGAACACATCTTCATCAAGGGTTGGCCCTTTCATCATTGTAGACAGCTTGAACTTGATGTTCTCTTCTCCAATGTTGAAGGAGAGAGTCCCATTCTTGCAATCTACTAGACATCCGGAAGTAGCTAGGAAAGGTCTTCCCAAAATGATAGGAACCGGATAGTCCGCCGGGATATCCAAAACAACGAAGTCTATGGGCACATAGAACTTCCCTAGTTGCACCGGAATGTCTACCAAGATCCCAACCGGATGAGTGATCGAGCGGTCCGCCATGTAAAGGGTCATCTTGACCGGCTTTGGCTCTCCTAGCCCAACCTTGTTGCAAAGTGCAAGCGGAATAATGCTTACACTTGCCCCAAGATCACATAGGGCGTCATACTTCACTTCTCCTACTCCGATTGGCACACAAAAGGATCCCGGATCCCTTAGCTTAGGAGGAATCTCTTCCTTTATCGTTTGAATCAACTCCGAGGACCTCTTAGTCATCCTTATCTCACCATACTCCTCCAACTTCCTTTTGTTGGAGAGTATTTCCTTCAAGAACTTGCCATATGCCGGCATTCCTAAAATAGCATCCATGAACGGAATGTTAATATGCAATTTAGACATTAGTTCAAGGAACTTACCAAAGTGATTGTCCAAGCGAGCTCTTGCTCGTGATTGAGGGAACGGTAGTGGTGGCTTGTATGGAGGCGGTGCCACATATGTTGGCTCAACATCCTTGCCCTTGCCTCCATCTCCTTGCAATGGCTCTTCTTCAATCACCACTTGCTTCCCTTTAACATTCTCCTTGGGCAAAGGATCCTTCATGCTTAACCCACTTCTCGTTGTAATAGCCAACACTTGGCCTCTTGGGTTTTCTTCGGTTCTTCCGGGAAGCTTCCCCGGATCTCTATGGGCTTCACCCGCCTTTTGGAACACTTGTGCTTCCAAAACCTTTTGAGCCTTAGAAATTGAAGTCACGGTGCTCTCAAGACCACTCAACCTTCCAAGCAATTGTTCAAACATCATTTCGGTTCTATCCTTTGGAGGTTGAGTGAATCCGGGTGGAGGTTCTTGTGAAGCCTTCGGTGGTGGAGTTGAGCTTGTGGAAGCGGGAGGGTTCAAGGCTCCATCCGGGTTAGAATAGGAAAACCCGGGATGGTTATGGTTGGGCCGGTAATTGTTGAATTGCCGGTTGTTGTTGAAGTTCCTTGGGCCTTGATAATTGTTGTAGTTGCCCCTTCCCATATAGTTCACATCCTCCTCCTTGGAAGACAAGTTAGCTTGTGGAAGCACTTGAGGGGTTGCTTGGTTCTTCAAAGTTGTAGCACACAACTCCCTCAAGGACTTTAGCTCGTTGTTGATGGCGTTAAGCTTGAAATTGCTCATGGTGACCTCACTCACCTCATATGCTCCCGCCTTTCTCCCTTCACTTTTCCTATGGGAGTATTTCTCAATCACTAGAGCTTGCTTCTCCACAAACTGCCAAGCATCATCTACATTCTTCTCCATGAAAGTCCCACCGGAAAGAGATTGGAGCTTGAATTGGCTATCTTCATCAAGTCCCTTGAAGTAGATCTCCAATAGCTCAATTTTCGGTATGCCATGGTGTGGACAATCTAGGAGAAGGTCTTTGAATCTCTCCCAAGACTTGAACAAACTCTCTCTATCCTTCATCACGAAGGCGTTGATCTTCCCTCTTAACTCGGTAGTCTTGGAAGGTGGGAAGAACTTAGTCAAAAACTCGGTTGTCATCTCCTCCCAAGTACCTACTCGCCCTTGTGGAATGGATTGATACCAAGCCAAGGCTTTATCCTTAAGAGAGAAGGAAAAAGCTCTAAGCTAATGGTTGTTGCTCTCCAATCTTGGCGGTCTAAGAGTCTCCATCAAATTCTCGTAATTCATCAAGTGTTGATGAGGAGACTCTCCTTCCATCCCTCCAATATGATTGTGCCGGATCATTTGTAGAACTTGAGGGCGGAGCTCAGAGTTGTGGGTTGCGGGATCTCCTAAGTTCACACCCGGACGGTGTGCTCTTTGTGCCGGATCCATACGTCTCCCTAGGGTTTGTGGCTCTTCAATGGCAACGGGCACAACCCTAACATTCGCCGCCGGCTGCGGTTGTGGTGGAGGAGGTGGAGGTTGTTGACGATTAAGCTCCCCTTGTACAAGGGCTTGCCTAATCTCATCAATCTCCCTCCTAGTTGCTTCTTGCCTCTCATTGGCAAGCCTCCTTTCTTCCTCTAAAAGCTCATCTCTTAGCCTTATTTGCTCTAAGGCTTCATCCAATTCAGCTTGGAGATCTCTTCCGGTCATCTCTTTTCCCTTTTTGATGCTCTTGGATCTAGATCTAAGGGTTTTCTCCGGTTCGGGATCGAATGGAGCTAAATCCTTGCCACGAGACCTTCGCATACACCTAAAGAGTAAGAGATGTCCTGAAAAGCAAAGACACACACCAAAGAGAGATCAAAAGCAACAAGAAAGATCTACACTATAAACAATCACGAAATGACTCAATCTAGACCCCATCCCCGGCAACGGTGCCAAAAACTTGTTACGCTAAGATCGTGTGATGTGCACGCAATAAGTCTTAAATTTATACTCGTTATATTTATCCTAACTCCTAGCGAACCCGCAGTGTACGGGACGTTTGTAGAAAGGTAAGTATTCCGAGGTCGAACACAAAGACTAAGGTGAAATCGAGTCAGACAATGATCAAAGATAGTGTGAATCTAGACTAAGATAAGATGAGGAACAAAGAAAATGGAAAACACAATGTTTTTGTTGGTTTTTGTGGTGATCAAGCAAAGATCACAAGTCAAGCAAGGTAATAAAACAACTAATAACTCAAGCTAGCAAACGAACAAGTGACACAAAGTACAAGTATATGATCAAGAGAGAAAAGTAGATTCTAGAGGTCAAAATTTCCGGTTATGGCATCGGACTCAAGGTTCTAAAGATTCTAAGGACAAGCTGCGGTGTTGGGGAAAGAGTGTTTCACTAATGGAAGCAATTACCGGGTAGGTCTCTCACTTCACTAATCCCGCATCAAACTTCCTATTACCGGGTAGGTCTCAAGGGGTTAGAATAAGGAATTCCACACAAACTAGATACTACTTAAGGGGTAACCCTCTCCTTACCGGGTAAGTCTCGGAATAGGGAAATCTCAAGCAATAATCTATGCACACTCGATCCAATAGCGGCTTATGAGGCTCGCTACTACCTAGAATTCATCTTCTAAGGTATCTAAGATCGGAAATCATCGGGTAGATCCCTTCCCTCACTTAGGTTGATAGCATTAGGGGATCCTAAGCTAAATTGGGCTTAATGAACACTAGGATTTAAACAACCAAGGACCCTAACATTCAGATTTATCATTTAAAGAGCAACAGGAGAATAAATCGGGCTGTTCTACAGATAAATCGGCCGATTTATCTAATGAACAAGTCGAGTTTTCCTTCTGTTGTGAGTTTCGTGCAGATAAATCATCCTAAACTAACATATAAGCCCATCCTATCATCACCCTAGCCATAACCATCAATCCATCACTCCAAAATCACAACAAACTAGCCAATAGTATGCATATTAAGATCCAAAATCATCACACAAGCATACATGGTGTTCATAGATGGATAATGAAAGATAAGCAAATAAAATCAACAAATCTCAACTGAATCCAAGTTGTAGCAAGACTTACAAACTCTTAAATGAAGATTCAAAACGTTCCTAACAATCCTTGCAATGGTTCTTCAAGCCAAGATTACAAAAATCACTCAAAAGTTACTCAAAACCTCACTATCACTCCTACAATGGTGTTCTTCTTCTTCCTTCAATCCTTGAGAGCTTTTCTTCTCCTCCAATCTTTTCCTCCAATGGATGAGCTGTGAATGAGAGTGTGGGAGAGGAGAGATGCTCAGCAACCACCTGCAGGACCACTTATATTCTCCACCAAGAGCAAGGACGGACAAGAGATCGTGGGACACGTGGCTTAAGTTGTCAAATGCCCAAAAATCGACCCAGTAGGAGAAAATCGTCCGATTTAGCTTCTAGCTAGTCCGATTTTCTTCAGCAGAAACATGCTATGCTCGTTTAGCCATGAGTTCATCCATTGCTTGCACCAATAGTGGTCTTTGTGTCCTTTGTTGCTCCAATTATGCTCCTCTTTAGCCTTGGATGTGTACCACCATGAGGCTTGGCCCTCAAATGTATCGATTAATGTCCAATAGATCTCCGAATTACCTACAAAACCGATAAAAGGTATTGTAGACGTCTTTTCTAGAAATATGCTTGAATTGAGCGAAGACGTCATGAACCAATGCCAAAACGTGCATGAATGAGTGAGAAATCTATCTAAATGATTACCTAATCCTAAGTCATAAATCTTGTTATCAAAATCTTAACACAAAGGTCTCAATAACTCAATCAAACAATCAATCAAACAATCAATCAAACAATTAAATTGCATTCCTCAATCACTAACCAAAAGACAATCAATCAAACAATCTAAGAAAACCTTACAAGTTCCTTCAAAGCCTTCAACTTGATCTTCAAAGCCAACTTCCTTCTTCCTTGGAATATCTTCAATCTTCCAACTTCCTTCAACTTTCAACTCTAAGACCTCGTTCCATCCAGAAAATCCATCCCAATATATAGTAGAATCACTTGCAAAAAATAAAAGATCTTCAGCCAAGAATAAAAGATCTCTTGGGTTGTGGGCCGCTCGCCTCGGTCCAGCCCAACAGAAAGATCACCTCGGTCGAGGTGACATTGTACCCATCTGAGGTGTGTCTCAACTACGTGTAAATCTCTCTAATCTGGTCCAAAATTAATCTTCTGTCCAACTTCCATGGTTTTCAAGCCTTTCTTGTAGCTCCTCAATCCTCCATAATGTAGCTCCAATAACTTCTTAGATCCCTTAACTAAATATTTCTCCATAACGTGTTATTTTTCCTACAATTACTACAAAACCAGGTGTAGACCTCAATTCTTGCAAAGGTAAACAAAACAACATAATGATCAAAGTATATACGTCCATACATGCAGATTTATGAAGATAAAACGTCTAAACCAATCCCAAAATATAGACTATAATATATGCTATAAAAATACCCCACACTTTTCCCTTGCTTGTACCCAAGCAAGATCCAAATCTCAAATACAAGATAGAATGGATTATAAGTCATCAAAAATATCAATGAAAAACATTTCAAAACCTTTTGGTAGTGTGCTCCATTCATAGATCACCCTAAGAGAATGCTTCATGGCAAATAAAATCAAGACATGGTCAAAACATTTTATAAATATAAGAAAGTTGTTCATCTTTGCATAAAATCATAGAATGCATAATAAATTATATCTATCGAAAACAATCATGTATAATCCAGTTTAAACCACCAAGTCAATCGACATACTCGAGGTCTCAAGGGCTTCCAGAAGAGGTCAAGAAACGTGTCAGGGTGGGATGTATATAGGGTAATGTGGTGCTAGAATCCGGGAATATGATCTTACTTTCACTTTCTTTGAACCACAACATCTTCCACCAATACGCTTTGCTTATTTTCACTTTTTACTTTACTTTTTGGGAATATGGACAGAGGTGCACAATAACCGAAGCCTAGGAGATTGCAATCATCAATTTCTATAGATCCCTCAAACCCTTGATGCACATACCATGACCCGTTAGGACTATCGATCAATCTGACTTTGGCAAGACACAAACACCCGGCTATGTGAATGGTGCCGAGTTACTCATCATCAAGATCAACGTCCCCAAACCTAATTTTTTTTTAACACTTTCAGCCAAGATCTCAACTTCACTTCACATGCTTTTCATCAACTGCATCCAAATTCCCGGATAGGTAAAGGGAGGCAAATATTTATATGAGGGGCTAAAGCATGGTCAAGAAGGAGAAAAGAGAATGAAGTGCCTTAATCATCCCAAGAAGAATGTGAGAGAACTCATAATGTGGTGTCAACCTTCAAATCCAACATAATTTTGATAAAAACAAAGTATTAAACATGCTAGAATTTCAAACAAAGCATTTAGCAACTTAAACATATCATAAAACCTTTCGATATAAAGATTTCAAAGCCAATTTGCAAACAAATATCTTCATCGAGGTCATATCCAGAATAGAAGCACAAAACGTTTCGAAAATCTTTTAGTTAAAAAAACCCATCTCGGTCGAGGTGATCTGACGGTGTCCGAGGTGTTCAACGAGATGTGCCTCAGTTTTACGACCACATTTGGTCAAGAACGTCTCGGTCGAGCCAAAAAAAATTTTCAAACTGGTTTTTGACGTTTTTTTTTCAAACTGAAACATGTATGCATGCATGTAATGACACATAAGCACATGAAGCCAAATAAAAGATAATATCCAACAAGAGTCATACAACCATAGCAAGTCAAATAATAAAAATACCCCGTACTTGGGACACATTGTCCCAATGAGTCAAATATAAGTCATAAGAAACAAGTACTCACCGGACATAGTTGAACTGAATTAATAAATAGAAAATAAATCCATGAAGTGCTCAATCCTTGTCAGCTGGCGCGGTGGGGGAATGTAGGGGAACTGGGACGGGTCGAATGGGTATCCCATAACCTGCTGGAACTGCACCTCCATCATCCGTCGTGTGAAGTGTTGGTTCTCCTCCATCCGGTGCGTCCATCCCTCAATAGATCTGGTATGGGCATCAAAACGCTGGGTGACATCTACTCTCAAGGCGGCATAAGAGTCTATCATCTGTCTCGTCAGATCATCAATCCGTTGATGCGCCTCGGGATCTCTCCAGCGGCGGGCTCGTTGCTGAGGTGGTGGTGGCATGTCAGCTGGAGGTGCAGGCGCCTCTCTCTCATCCTCCATGGCCTCATCATCAAGGTCAACGGTGGGAATACTAGGTCCGCCGGGTTTAGTACCGGTATCTATGGCAGCATCTCCTCCATATCCATTATCATCATCATCATCATCTCTATCAGTTGCCTCTCAAGTAGCATTCTCCTGTATATACGGGAATCATGCAGCCGACCAATACTGACGACCATATACTGAAAACTGTGAAGACCAAAGAATGCCCTGAGGAAACTTCGTTTCCCATGGCATGGCAACATAATGTGTGCCAAGACCACTGGGAACGAGTATGCGCCGCGTAATCATCTCCTGCAAACCCAACGGCTTTGGAGCTGCAACCAATGTACATGTAGATAAGTCCAAGCCCATGGAAGTGGCAATGTAGGTCACCAGCCCACCACAACAAATATCGCTGTTTGCCTTCCCCTTGTTCCGGTGAAGATCCTTTGCCAGCATGGCAGCAAAGTTTGTAACTCCTCTTGTAACCATACAAAA
The DNA here is from genome assembly GCA_033239045.1 of Fagopyrum esculentum. Lineage (NCBI taxonomy): Eukaryota > Viridiplantae > Streptophyta > Magnoliopsida > Caryophyllales > Polygonaceae > Fagopyrum > Fagopyrum esculentum. Next base: position 73,157,611 of record BSUD01000002.1, on the reverse strand, counting down.
TAGACTAAAGAGCTCACCTTGTCGGACCTTCTAGGGCGTCTCAGTACGCGCCAGAAGCAATTCATTAAAAATCCTTTGAGATAGGCGGAAAGCAAGGTGAAAGATGATCCGCTCCCGGGAATCTCCGGGCTTCCATCTATCACGATGGTCGGTCACGTGGGCTATCTCTCCCTAAAAACTCTGAGCATGCGCTCTAGAAGTAAAATCTGTCACTGTGGGGGTCAGGAATCCAAAAATCTCCCCAAACTGATATAAGGGAACGACGTAGTTCCTGTTCAGCAGTCGGTACTTGATTCCGTTACGCTCCGGTACGTAGGTAATGGAGCTCAAAAACTCAAAAGTCGGTTCCAGATAAGCCGGTGCTCTAATGGACATAAAGTCCTTAAGGCCAACCATCGATATCATCTTCTTAAAGTCCTCCACCACGTGAAGGCACTCGAAGTCATCAACATGAACAAAACGTGGGGAAACGATGGGGCGCCCACATATCCTATCAAAGTCCCGCTAGAATCTATCGTGGATCATCGGGATGGGAGGATGAGATGAAGAAGAAGGAGAGGAGTGGTGGGAACTGCTTGGCCTATCTCTCAGGGTCAACTAACGATCAGATCTCCTTGAACTACACATAGCTGGGGTTCACCTCGGTCGGGTCAAGAACACCTCGGCCGAGAGGTAGACGATTCAACCGAGGCGAAGTGTTGTGCGAGGTGAATCCTAAAACTGCAAGATTTTTCCCCTAAAAACACTACCAATTGCTTCCTAAGGGTACTTATGTTATTCTCAACAACAATCTGTGGCAACCAAAGCCAGATCTATGCAGAATCGAAGAAATAAGAACCGACTTAGGGTTTTGATGAAATACCCCAGAATGTGCAGATTCGAGTCGATCTTTGTGTTATTTGTTGCTTGGGAACTGATTCTCGTACTTCTTTTGAGGATTTGGAGCAGAAATTCTTCAAAAATGAGCAAGAGTCGAGAATCTGAGCGAGGAGGTATGCCGCGGTCGAGGCGAGCGAAGAGAGGGAAAGTGAGAGGAGAAAAAGGTCGAACCCCTTTTATACCCCTCGCTGAATTTGATTTTACCTCGGTCGATGTGTTCTTGAGCGGACCGAGGTGTCAGAGCGAGGTGGATGTCATACCTAGGCACCTCGGTTGACGGAAAACACTTCGGTCGAGGTACTGTGGCAGCAACCGAGATGTGTCTCAGTCGAACTCCGTCTTCTCAATTTCTCGAACGTATGTCCTTCCATGTAGCTCATGAGTTGTAAAATCTTCTTAGAGAGTACCTGATTCTTGTCTAGGAGGACACACAAAACACAAAGCAAACTATCTAAACTAAACTAAAAAAGGGGGAAATGAAAGTAATTACCTTGGGTTGCCTCCCAAGAAACGATTGGTTTAAGGTCGCTAGTTGGACCGTACGTCATCCTCAGACAAGGTATGAGGGTGCAATCTCCTCAGCCGAAACTTCCTGTTGATACTTCTTCAGCCTATGACTGTTGACTTTAAAGCTCCCACTAGCTTCACCCCATACTTCAACTGCACCGCGGGGAAAGACATTTTTCACAATGTAAGGTCCTGTCCATCTAGATTTCAACTTACCTGGAAAGAGGCGGAAGCGGGAGTTGAAGAGTAGAACAATATCTCCTTAGTAACGATAGGCTTTTCATGCCATCTCTTCGTTCTTTCTTTGTAGATTTTGGCATTCTCATAAGCGTTTAAACGCAACTCCTCCAGCTCATTAATGTCTAAAAGTCTCTTTTCTCCAACTTCCTTGATGTCGAAATTCAACCACTTGATTGCCCAATATGCCTTGTGCTCCAACTCAACGGGTAGATGACAAGACTTCCCATATACCAAATTGTAAGGGGTGGTACCAATGGGGGTCTTGAACGCGGTCCTATAAGCCCAAAGAACATTGTCCAGCTTCATGGACCAATCCTTCCTTGTCCTTGAAACGGTCTTCTCCAAAATTGTCTTGATTTCTCGATTAGAGATCTCCACCTGCCCACTAGTTTGAGGGTGATAAGGGGTTACTACCTTGTGGGTTACCCCATACTTCGATAGAAGTGCCTTCAACTTCCGGTTAATGAAGTGTGTCCCTCCATTGCTGATGATGATACGCGGTGTCCCAAAACGTAGAAAGATAGTTCTATTGAATAACTTCTCAACCACCATGGCGTCATTAGTGGGAGAAGCAATGGCTTCCACCCATCTAGAAACGTAATTAACAACTAAAAGGATGTAGAGGTTCCCCGCGGATGACGGAAAAGGTTTCATGAAATCAACTCCCCACACATCAAAGATTTCAACTTCCTAAATATTGTTGAGCGGCATCTCATTCCTTCTTGACAAGTTCCATGTTCTTTGGCATGCATTACAAGAGACAACAAACGCTTGCACATCCTTTAATAATGTAGGCCAAAAGAAACCAGAACGTAATACTGATAGCATGAATTATAGTCTATATTTTTGGGTTTGTTTGGACGTTTTATCTTTCATATTCTGCATGTTTGTATGTACATTATGTGATTTTACTACCATTTCATCTACCTTTGCGAGAATCGAGGTCTACACCTAGTTTCGTTGTAATTGCAGGTAATATGGTACGTTTTGCATCAAAAAGGAGCAAAAGAAGTCAAGAGTCATTTGGAGCTACATCCAGGAAGCACAGCCATGGATTGAAGATTTACTTTGGAGCTGATTCGAGAGATTTCACATTCTATCGTGAGATCACCTCGGTTGACCAGAGGTTCACCTCGACCGAGGCGACCCAGAGACACCGACTCGACCGAGGCGAATACCTAGGACGCGGCGAGAATATTTTATTCTTGGAAGAGATCTTTTAAATTTGGAAAGTGATCTTATATTTTTGGGCTGAGCTTCTGGAAGGAAGGAGATATGCAGAATCATATATTTTACCTATATTTATGGGATAATATCTTCTTAAGATTTATTATCTTTGGAGGTTTATTTTTCCTATAAAAAGGGTTGGATTTCCACAAATCCAACATCACGCTATACCGTCGATCAGGGTTTATACGACGCAGCAGCCGCAGTACACTCCAATTGGGGAGTTGTTGAAGAACCTTTTTGAAGGTTGAAGGAAGGTTGAAGATCATAGCTTTTTATAGCTTTTTGAAGGGTTTTGTAAGATTGTCTTCAATTCCCTCATTGATTGTCTTGTCTTGTTGGATTGCTATCCAAGGAACGCTTTGTTTGTGATATTTGATTCAGTTATTGAAGTCTTTTCATTAAATTCTTCTTGTTCAAATATTCACCTTCTTCCCATATATTTTAATACTTTCATAATGATGATGAGTGGCTAATTTCCTTGTGTGATTCTAGGGTGATTGGCTGAAGGTTGTGGGAAAAACAATGATAGAATAATCTTAGATTCCAGTAGGATCCTGAAAGTTCGAGTCTTTAACCTTAACCCTAAGCATCTCGTTCGGTTGATGAACATCTCGGCCGGGGTGGAATTCTTCTGACCGAGGTGACTTATCCGACCTAAAACAGAAAGTTAAGTGTTAGAGTTTGCTAAATCCTATTCTTATTACACCTTCCTGGTTCAATGCAAGCTTAGGATGAGACTTACCCGGTAATTCCTTAGTTTGTTTACCAACGATCATAAGTGTAGGTAATAAAGGTTTATCCTTTATTGGGGTTTGAGTGTGCTTCCATCCCATCTTTGTGAGTTAGCCTGAGACTTACCCGGTAAAGGTTGATTCTATTCCCTTAGATGGTATGTTAGTTTGAGGTTATAGTTCTTTATCTTGATTCCTTGAGACTTACCCGGTAATAGGAGTTACGGTTTAGGATTAGTGTGTAGTGAGACTTACCCGGTGATCTACTCCACTTTAGTAACACCTTCCCCACGCAAAAATCTCAGCTTTGTCCGCTTATCTATAGATCTTGAGTTGGAACCACAACTAGATGCTTTAATCCCTAGAATTGCATGTTTGCTTATTTGACATCTTATTCATCTTTGATTGTGTTAATCGCTCTTGTGGTTAGAATTTACGTAGCATACCGTGTTGACTTTGTTTCACTAAGTCCCTGTGATCGACCCCTGGAATTTTCTTGCTTTTACTACGATTGACCCGTACACTGCGGGTTCGCATCCTTGTTTTAAGCTTAAGTCTAGGGTTATAAATTTAAAGCTTGCACACACCGTTTGGAGCGAACAAGTTTTTGGCGCCGTTGCCGGGGACTTGGTCTAGACCGAGCCGGTACGGTTTGCTCTTGGGGCATTTGCCCCGTTTCATCTTACCACTCTACTTGAGTGACTTTTGCAGGTTCTTTCTTAGGTATATGCGAAGAACCCGCGCTGGGAAGGAAATCGTTCCTTACGATCCCGAACCGGAAAAGACATACAAGCGACGCTTAAGAGAAGCGAAAATGGCCCAACAAGACGATCACGATCTTGCGGCCCAATTGAGAGAGACGCAGGAGCTGCTACGTCTCAGTAAAGAAGAGCTAAGGCAAGAGAAAGAAGAGAATCATGCCAAGACTGCAAGAATCGAAGCTGAGATTGCAGCCATTCGGAACCAGATTCTACTTCGACCGATGCAGGATCCAGTAGTTGATCCTCGACCGATGCAGGATCCAGTAGTTGATCCTCGACCGAGGCAGATTCCAGTACCTGACGCCCCGGTCGATATACATCCACCTCGGATACCAGTCCGAGGTGTTCTTCTTGCAGGAATCCCGCAAACCGTAGGTCAAAGGATGGACCCTAATCAGCAGCTGAGGCGTCCAGGGGTGAACCTAGGAGATCCAGCGGATCATGACTACGAACTTCGACCGCAAGTTCTAGCCATGATTCGCCAATGTCAATTCGGAGGGCTAGAGAAGGAGTCGCCGCACCAACATCTTCAAAACTACGAGATCTTGATGGAGACCTTGCGACCCTCTAGAATTGAAAATAACAACTACAAGCTAAGACCTTTTTACTTTTCTTTAAAAGATAGAGCTCTTACTTGGTATCAATCTCTTCCTCCAGGAAAAATTAGCACATGGGAGGAGATGACTACGGAATTCCTAACCAAATTCTTTCCACCTTCAAAGACCGCTGAAATGAGGGGAAAGATCAATGCTTTCATCATGAAGGACAAGGAGAGCTTGTCCAAGTCTTGGGAGCGGTTCAAGGATATCCTTTTGGATTGCCCACATCATGGGATTCCAAAAATCGAGTTGTTGGAGATCTACTTCAAAGGGCTGGACGGAAGTACCCAGTTCAATCTCCAACTACTCTCCGCCGGTACCTTCATGGACATGGCGATTGATGAGGCTTGGGACTTCATTGAGAAGCAAGCCTTACATATGGAGAAGTATACCCACCAAGGAGCTGAAGGTGGAGTTAAAAGAGTCAACTTTCAAGAGACTCAACCCAACAACAATCAACTCACATCATTGAAGAATGACGTGAAGGAATTGAAGGAGCTCTTAATGGCTCAAACTAAGAAGGAAGAGCAAGGGCAAAGGAACAACAACAACAACAATAACGGGTACCGTAACAACAACAACGGACCCCGAAACAACAACTACAACAACAACAATAGAGGATCCAACAGCAACAACTGGAGAGCGAATAATCAAAACCACGGTAACAATTATTCAAACTCCAACTCTAATGATTCCTCTAACCCTTTCCTCTCCTCTCCTTCTTCCTCTTCTACTCCATTGAAAAGCCAAGGGCAAGGATCAAGTTCGTCTCAGCCGGAAAAGAAGGACGCAGTTCTGGAGGCAATCTTGATCAAGCTTGGCGCTATGGAGAATTCTATGACTTCATTTTCGAGGGCCCAAAAATCCCTTGAACAACAACTTGCTAATAGGGCGAATGAAGCGCCAAGAGATCCAGGGAAGCTTCCAACAAAGACGGAAACTAACCCTAAGGGCCAGTGTATGGCCATAACGACGAGGAGTGGACTCAAAACTGCTGATCCAGTACCTCGCTCGACGCAGACCACCTCGGTCCAGATCCAGTCGAAGAACACCTCGACCGAGATGCCAACCGAGGCAGAGCAACAGAAAGCAGGAGGAACGACAGAAACTTATGTTCCACCTCCTGCATATAAACCACCACTTCCATTCCCTCAGTCCAGAGCCAGAGCACATCTAGACAAGCACTTCGGTAAGTTTCTTGACTTGATGAATAAGCTACATATTAACATTCCCTTCCTTGATGCCATTCTAGGTATGCCCGCCTATGGGAAGTTCTTAAAAGAAATCTTATCAAGGAAGAGGAAACTGGAGGATGTTGGTGAAGTTAGGATGACATCTAAATCTTCGGAGCTCATCAAGATTATGAAAGAAAAGATGCCACCTAAATTGAGAGATCCCGGCTCATTTTGCATTCCCATTCAAGTTGGGGATGTCACTTGTGAAGCCCTTTGCGATCTAGGAGCCAGCGTGAGCATCATCCCGCTGGAGCTATGCACTAAGATCGGTCTTGGAGAGCCCAAACCGGTCAAGATTCGACTCTACATGGCGGATCGCTCCATCACCCATCCCGTGGGTATTTTGGAGGACGTTCCGGTCAAGTTAGGTAACTTCTATCTACCTATAGATTTTGTCGTGCTTGACATTCCCGCAGATTATCCTATTCCCATCATTCTCGGGAGGCCATTTCTAGCAACTTCGGGTTGCAATGTGGATTGCAAGAACGCCAAGTTGAAATTCAACGTTGGTGGCGATGAGGTGGAGTTCGCACTACTTGCAGCCATGAAAGGGGAGCAACTAACTGATGATATCTTCAACATCTACGATGAAGAAGAATCAAGAGAATTGGTGAGCTCTATCCTTATTAACGATCCACTCGAAAGAGTTATTAGCTTCAGTTTAATGGAGGAGGGTATAGATGCTTCTTGTGATGCAGATATACAGAGCTTGAGGGCACTGGAAGAGGATCCAGAAGCTAAAACTGAGAAGCTAGTCCAGGAAACGAAAATTTCCAGCCTCGGATCCAGTAGCAGTACCTCGACCGAGGCACCTTCTGGACAGAGCGAGGCGTCTGAAGAACACCTCGGTCAACGCCTTTGTGCCTCGACCGAGGTCAACAGCAAGACGATGTTAACTGAGACTGCATCGAGTCCAGTTTCTAATACCACTCCACTGGAAAGAGGAAGCGAAGATCCCTCCCAGAAAGCACCCCCAGTAGTGGAGCTTAAACAACTCCCTAGTCACTTGAGGTATATCTTTCTTGGGCCGGATTCTACTTATCCCGTTATTGTTAGTGCTTCCCTTTCCGATTCTGAATTAACTAAGCTAATGCATGTCCTGAGAAAGCATCGAAAAGCCATAGGTTACACCACGGATGATCTTATTGGCATTAAACCTTCTTTCTGCATGCATAGAATTCTAATGGAAGATAATCATAAGACTTCACGGGAACCTCAAAGACGGTTAAATCCGATCATGAAAGAGGTTGTGAAGAAGGAGGTTCTTAAGTTATTGGATGCAGGTATTATTTATCCTATCTCAGACAGCAAGTGGGTTAGCCCGGTGCATGTCGTTCCGAAGAAAGGAGGGATGACCGTTGTGACGAATAAGAACAACGAGTTGATCCCAATGAGGACCGTTACGGGCTGGAGAGTTTGCATCGATTATAGGAAGCTGAACACGGCAACTCGGAAGGATCATTTTCCGCTTACCTTCATTGATCAAATGCTCGAACGGTTGGCCCAGCATTCACACTTTTGCTACTTAGACGGCTATAGTGGATTCTTCCAGATTCCTATCCATCCGGATGATCAGGAGAAGACCACTTTCACTTGTCCTTGGGGGACGTTTGCCTATCGGAGGATGCCATTTGGATTGTGCAATGCACCAGCTACCTTCCAGCGATGCATGATGGCTATCTTTTCCGAGTACATTGAGGAGATCATGGAGGTATTTATGGATGATTTTTCTGTATATGGTTCCTCTTTTGATGATTGCCTATCTAACCTTTCTCTAGTACTTAAACGATGTGAAGACACTAACCTTGTTTTGAATTGGGAGAAGTGTCATTTTACGGTTAATGAAGGCATTGTACTAGGACACCTCGTTTCTAATCGAGGTATTGAGGTCGATCGAGCTAAGATCGAGACTATTGAGAAACTCCCTCCTCCTTGTTCTGTTAAAGGTGTGAGGAGTTTTCTTGGGCATGCAGGTTTCTACAGGAGATTCATCAAGGACTTCTCCAAGATTTCTAAACCTCTAACTAACCTCTTGAATAAAGATGTTGTTTTTGAGTTTTCGCAGGAGTGTCTTGATGCTTTTTACAGGATTAAGGAAGCGTTGATCTCCGCTCCCATTATCCAGCCTCCTGATTGGACCTTGCCCTTTGAGGTCATGTGTGACGCTAGCGATGTAGCCGTAGGAGCGGTGCTTGGGCAGAAGAAAGATGGACGGACCACCGCCATTTATTATGCTAGCAAGACGCTAGATGAAGCACAACGCAACTACGCTACCACCGAGAAAGAATTATTGGCGGTTGTATATGCCTTCGAGAAGTTTCGTTCCTATCTAGTAGGGGCGAAAGTCATTGTCTACACCGACCATGCAGCCATTCGTTACTTGTTGGCTAAGAAAGATGCAAAGCCGCGCCTTATTCGATGGATTCTCTTGCTTCAAGAGTTTGACCTAGAGATCCGCGATAAGAAGGGATCCGAGAATTCAGTTGCGGATCACCTCAGCCGGCTACCGGAATCCTCCCGCGAGACGGATAGCCCACCCATAGACGATTCATTCCCCGACGAGCACTTACACGTCTTGGAGCGTTTGATGGATCTACTTACTTCACCCCACGATGGAGGTGAAGTATGGGGTGAGGGCACCTCCTACCTCGTTTGAGACGCATCATGGTCCAGCTAGCGACCTTAAATCAAGCGCTTCTTGGGAGGCAACCCAAGGTATTGCTCTTCTTTCCCGTTTTCTAGTCTAGCTTAGATAGTTTTTGTTTTTGCTTTGCTTTGCTTTGTTTTTGGCGTTCTGGACTGACAACAGGAAGGAGCACATCTGGAAGGACAGAATTTCGAGAATCTGAGAAGAGAAAAGCACCTCGGTCACTGTCAGAACACCTCGACCGAGTTGATTCTTGAGGCAACCGAGGCGACTAGGGTTTCTGCAGAACCGCCTCGGTCCGTACCACCTCGGTCCAGTCGAGACCATCTCGACCGAGGTGACAGCAGATCTCGCGACGGTATAAAAAGCGAAAATTACTTTTCACTTTTTATTTACCCATTTCGACCGCGGCGGAACAGCAGCACCTCGCTCTCCCATTTCTCACTCGTTTCCGACGATTTCTGCTTCCAAACTGCAATTAAAGGGTAGAAGGATCGATTGCAACTACAGATCTGCAAGAAATTTGAGTGTTTCGACCGAAACGAGATGAGTTCAGATAGGATACTAGCCCTTAGAGACAGAGCTGCACACCGACGGATCGATGACCTGACGGATCAGGTTATCGACTCATATGCTGCACTTTCTTTGGATATCCGGGAGATGCAGGAGCGGCAGCATCATCAGCACATGATGGCTCAGCTACAGTTCCAGCATATCATGGGCCATCCCTACGATCCGACTCAGTTCCCCTACATACCACCACCACCACCGGATCAGGACTACTGAGGAGCTGCAGGGTTTTATTTATTATATTTTTATGCAGTTCGGCTCTTTATCCGGTGAGTCCTCTTTTCTTTAGACTTTTTATTATACCCACTGGGACAGTGTGTCTCAAGTATGGGGTAGTTGATGTATTATCTGACTTATTTGACTTATGATGTATTATTCGACTTATGATGTATCGGATATTTTCATATTTATGCTTCATTCTGCATTTATATGTTTATCTGAGATTGCATGCATACTTACAGGTTATTTGATTGAGAAAAAACGTCGAAACCGAAAAAAAAATGGTTTTAAAAAATTTTTGACCTCGACCGGGACAGTTCTGGCAAAACGAGGTGTTTCACCTCGGTTGAACCAAGAACACCTCGACCGAGGTGGGCGTAACAGAAAATTTTCGAAAACGATTTTTGTGTTACTTATCTGGATATGATCTCAGTGAAGATTTTGTTTACCGACTGGATTTAAATTCTTTATATGTTTGAAATGTTTTATGATATGTTTAAGTTGCTAAATGCTTTGTTTGAAATTATTGGCATGTTTAATACTTTGTTTTTATCCAAATTATGTTGAATTTGAAGGTTGACACCGCAGCATAAGTTCTCTCACGTTCTTCTTGGAAAGACCAAGGCAATTCATTCTTCTTCTTCTTCTTCTTCTTGATCATGCTTAGCCCCTCATATACATTTTGCCTCCCTTTACCTATCCGGGAATTTGGAAGCAAGCGAAGTGGTGAAAGCAAGTTAAAAGTTGAGAAGCGGCTGAAAGTGAAAGTGTTAGAAAGCAATAATAGGTTTGGGGAAGTCAATCATGAAGATGAGTAACTCGGCACCATTCACATAGCCGGGTGTTTGTGTCTTGCCAAAGTCGGATTGAGCGATATTCCTAACGGGTCATGGTATGTGCATCAAGGGTTTGATGCATCTCAAGAAATTGATGATTGCGGATTTCCTAGGCTTCGGTTATTGTGCACCTCTGTCCATGCATCCCAAAAAGTAAAGTAAAAGAGAAAAAAAGTGTGAAATAAGCAAAGCTTATTGGTGGAAGATGTTGCAAGTCAAAGTGAAAGTGAAGTTCATCCTTTTCCCGGATTCTAGCACCACATTACCTTACATACATCCCTACCCTACACGTTTCTTGACCTTTTCTTTTGGGAAGCCCTTGAGACCTTGAGCTTGTTGATTGACTTAGCGGTTTAAACTGGATTATACATGATTAATTTTGATAATTATGATTTATTATGCATTCTATGATTTTATGCAAAGATGAACAACTTTCCTATATTTATAAAATGTTTTGATCATATTAAGTTTTTAAATTCCAGGAAGTACTCTCTTAGAGTGATCTATGATAGTTGCACACCATAAGACTTTTTCATTGATTTTCTTGACTTATAATCCATTCTATCTTGTATTTTATATGCAGAACTTGCTTGGGGACAAGCAAGGGCTAAGTATGGGGTATTTTGATAGCATGAATTATAGTCTATATTTTGGGGTTTGTTTGGACGTTTTATCTTTCATAATCTGCATGTTTGTATGTACATTATGTGATTTTACTACCATTTCATCTACCTTTGCGAGAACCGAGGTCTACACCTAGTTTCGTTGTAATTGCAGGTAATATGGTACGTTTTGCATCAAAAAGGAGCAAAAGGAGTCATGAGTCATTTGGAGCTACATCCAGGAAGCATAGCCATGAATTAAGGATTTACTTTGGACCAGTTTTGAGAGATTCTACATTCAGTTGTGAGTCACCTCGGTTGACCAGAGATTCATCTCGACCGAGGTAATCCAGAGACGCCGACTCGACCGAGGCGAACACCTAGGACGCGGCGAGAATATTTTATTCTTGGCTGAGATCTTTTAAAATTGGAAAGTGATCCTATATTTTTGGGCTTGGCTTCTGGAAGGAAGGAGATATGCAGAATCATATATTTTACCTATATTTATGGGATAATATCTTTCTAAGATTTATTATCTTTGGAGGGTTATTTTTCCTATAAAAAGGGTTGGATTTTCCACAAATCGGGGAGTGCTTAGAGCCCGCAAAACATCCGCTATCAGCGCAGCAGCCGCATACTCCAATTTGGGAGAGAGTTGAAGAACCTTTTTGAAGGTTGAAGGAAGATTGAAGTCCATAGCTTTTATAGCTTTTATTGAAGGGTTTTGTAAGATTGTCTTCAATTCCCTCAATTGTTGTCTTGTCTTGTTGGATTATTATCCAAGGAACGCTTTTGTGTGATATTTGATTCAGTTATTGAAGTCTTTTCATTAAATTCTTCTTGTTCAAATATTCACCTTCTTCCCATATATTTTAATACTTTCATAATGATGATGAGTGGCTAATTTCCTTGTGTGATTCTAGGGTGATTGGCTGAAGGTTGTGGGAAAAACAATGATAGAATAATCTTAGATTCCAGTAGGATCCTGAAAGTTCGAGTCTTTAACCTTAACCCTAAGCATCTCGTTCGGTTGATGAACATCTCGGCCGGGGTGGAATTCTTCTGACCGAGGTGACTTATCCGACCCTAAACTGAGAGTTAAGTGTTAGAGTTTGCCAAATCCTATTCTTATTATACCTTTCTGGTTCAAAGCAAGCTTAGGATGAGACTTACCCGGTAATTCCTTAGTTTGTGTACCAACGATCATAAGTGTAGGTAATAAAGGCTTGTCCTTTATTGGGGTTTGAGTGTGCTTCCATCCCATCTTTGTGAGTTAGCCTGAGACTTACCCGGTAAAGGTTGATTCTATTCCCTTAGATGGTGTGTTAGTTTGAGGCAATAGTTCTTTATCTTAATTCCTTGAGACTTACCCGGTAATAGGAGTTACGGTTGGGATTAGTGTGTAGTGAGACTTACCCGGTGATCTACTCCACTTTAGAAACACCTTCCCCATGCAAATATCTCAGCTTTGTCCGCTTATCTATAGATCTTGAGTTGGAACCACAACTAGATGCTTTAATCCCTAGAATTGCATGTTTGCTTATTTGACATCTTATTCATCTTTGATTGTATACTTGCTCTTGTGGTTAGCATCAACACTAGCATACCGTATTGGACTTTGTTTCACTAAGTCCCTGTGATCGACCCCTGGAATTTTCTTGCTTTTACTACGATTGACCCGTACACTGCGGGTTCGCATCCTTGTTTTAAGCTTAAGTCTAGGGTTATAAATTTAAAGCTTGCACACACCGTTTGGAGCGAACAGAAGTTCTTAAGTTGTTGGATGCAGGTATTATTTATCCTATCTCGGACAGCAAGTGGGTTAGCCCGGTGCATGTCGTTCCGAAGAAAGGAGGGATGACCGTTGTGACGAATAAGAACAACGAGTTGATCCCAACGAGGACCGTTACGGGCTGGAGAGTTTGCATCGACTATAGGAAGCTGAACACGGCTACTAGGAAGGATCATTTTCCGCTTCCCTTCATTGATCAAATGCTCGAACGGTTAGCCCAGCATTCACACTTTTGCTACTTGGACGGCTATAGTGGATTCTTCCAGATTCCTATCCATCCGGATGATCAGGAGAAGACCACTTTCACATGTCCTTGGGGGACGTTTGCCTATCGGAGGATGCCATTCGGATTGTGCAATGCACCAGCTACCTTCCAGCGATGCATGATGGCTATCTTTTCCGAGTACATAGAGGAGATCATGGAGGTATTTATGGATGATTTTTCTGTATATGGTTCCTCTTTTGATGATTGCCTATCTAACCTTTCTCTAGTGCTTAAAAGATGTGAAGACACTAACCTTGTTTTGAATTGGGAGAAGTGTCATTTTATGGTTAATGAAGGCATTGTACTAGGACACCTCGTTTCTAATCGAGGTATTGAGGTCGATCGAGCTAAGATCGAGACTATTGAGAAACTCCCTCCTCCTTGTTCTGTAAAAGGTGTGAGGAGTTTTCTCGGGCATGCAGGTTTCTACAGGAGATTCATCAAGGACTTCTCCAAGATTTCTAAACCTCTAACTAACCTCTTGAATAAAGATGTTGTTTTTGAGTTTTCGCAGGAGTGTCTTGATGCTTTTTACAGGATTAAGGAAGCGTTGATCTCCGCTCCCATTATCCAACCTCCTGATTGGACCTTGCCCTTTGAAGTCATGTGTGACGCTAGCGATGTAGCCGTAGGAGCGGTGCTTGGGCAGAAGAAAGATGGACGGACCACCGCCATTTATTATGCTAGCAAGACGCTAGATGAAGCACAACGCAACTACGCTACCACCGAGAAAGAATTATTGGCGGTTGTATATGCCTTCGAGAAGTTTCGTTCCTATCTAGTAGGGGCGAAAGTCATTGTCTACACCGACCATGCAGCCATTCGTTACTTGTTGGCTAAGAAAGATGCAAAGCCGCGCCTTATTCGATGGATTCTCTTGCTTCAAGAGTTTGACCTAGAGATCCGCGATAAGAAGGGATCCGAGAATTCAGTTGCGGATCACCTCAGCCGGCTACCGGAATCCTCCCGCGAGACGGATAGCCCACCCATAGACGATTCATTCCCCGACGAGCACTTACACGTCTTGGAGCGTTTGATGGATCTACTTACTTCACCCCACGATGGAGGTGAAGTATGGGGTGAGGGCACCTCCTACCTCGTTTGAGACGCATCATGGTCCAGCTAGCGACCTTAAATCAAGCGCTTCTTGGGAGGCAACCCAAGGTATTGCTCTTCTTTCCCGTTTTCTAGTCTAGCTTAGATAGTTTTTGTTTTTGCTTTGCTTTGCTTTGTTTTTGGCGTTCTGGACTGACAACAGGAAGGAGCACATCTGGAAGGACAGAATTTCGAGAATCTGAGAAGAGAAAAGCACCTCGGTCACTGTCAGAACACCTCGACCGAGTTGATTCTTGAGGCAACCGAGGCGACTAGGGTTTCTGCAGAACCGCCTCGGTCCGTACCACCTCGGGCCAGTCGAGACCATCTCGACCGAGGTGACAGCAGATCCAGTAACAGTATAAAAAGGGAAAAATTACTTTTCACTTTTTATTTACCCATTTCGACCGCGGCGGAACAGCAGCACCTCGCTCTCCCATTTCTCACTCGTTTCCGACGATTTCTGCTTCCAAACTGCAATTAAAGGGTAGAAGGATCGATTGCAACTACAGATCTGCAAGAAATTTGAGTGTTTCGACCGAAACGAGGTAAAACGTTCGAAAAACCTAACTCGTTCGTTTTCTGCAATTTGGGCTTTGGTTGCCCTTGTTTCTGTTGAGGAAATCTATAAGTACCCCTTAGGAAGCATCGGTAGTGATTTTAGGGGGAAAAGAACTGAAAATCAGAGAGTGGAAATCGAACTGTCTTCGCCTCGGTCCAGTCGTTCTGCACCTCGGTCGAGGTGATTCTTGGTATTTGTCAGTCGACCGAGGTAGTCTGACAGTGTGTTTTGAAGATGAGTTCAGATCGCCGTTTAGCTCTGAGAGATAGATCCTCCCCTTCCCCTTCTCCTTCCTCATCCCGTCCCTACCGCCCGGCTATCCACGAGAGATGCCGGGTAGATTATGAGAGGATAGCTGGCCGTCCAGTCATCGCACCACGATTTCTGGATGTGTCAGCTTTTGACTGCCTAGGGTTAGATGCTGACCTTAGGAGGATGATTGCTACCGTTGGGCTAGATCAGTTCACTGAGATCTGAGCCCCAGCCTACATAGAGCCGACACTCGAGTTTGTTAGCTCCTTCTCCTACCTTCCCACAGACCGTTCTGTGAAGTACCGGTTGATGAGCCGGAACTTCATAGTTCCTTTAGAGATCTGGAGAGAGATCTTTGGCTTTCCTGCCCCTACCGCTGTAGACTTCCCCTCCCGATCCGTAGCTAGGGAGTTCTGGGGACAGATAGCCCACATTACTACACATGCAGACAGATGGCGCCCTGGTGATTCCAGGGAGAAGGTCATCTTTCACCCGGCCTTCAGACTTGCCCACAGGATCTTCAGTGAGATGCTTCTGGCGCGTACTGAGACGCCCCAGAAGATCAGACAAGGGGAGCTCTTTTCGCTTTACTGCATGGTTACAGGAGGCTTCCCGGACTTTGGCTTGCTCCTAGCAGAGGATCTACATAGGATCAAGGCCAAGGCGAAGGGAGATATCTGCTGTGGAGGTCTAGTCACCCACATCGCCACTTACCACGGGATGGACCTCAGCGTTTGCACATTGGCAGCGGCTGCCAAGCCGCTGGGACTTCAGGAGATGATTACACGGAGGATCCTTGTTCCCCGTGGGCTGACTACACCCTACGTTGCCATGCCTTGGGAGCGGACTGCACCTCAGGGCATCAGATGGTCTGCACAGTTCTCTGTCTCCGATCCGCATTTCTGGCAGACAGCATGGGCTCCACTTATGGAGGATTACAGAGAGGGAGCAGCTGCCCCTGCAGAGGAGGCTGAGGAGGCTGAGGATGAGGATGACGACGATGAGACAGTTGATGAGAGAGGAGGCGGCGTCCCGATGGACACAGGGACAGATACTGCTGGGACGAGCGCGCCTCCCATTATTGATTTAGATGAGGATGAGGAGGACATTGAGCCGGCGCCAGCTAAGACTTCTCCAGTCAGGCCCGCTAGGCGCAGGAGGCGAGGAGTTAGGGACAGAGCTGCACACCGACGGATCGATGACCTGACGGATCAGGTTATCGACTCATATGCTGCACTTTCATTGGATATCCGCGAGATGCAGGAGCGGCAGCATCATCAGCACATGATGGCTCAGCTACAGTTTGAGCGTATCATGGGCCATCCCTACGATCCGACTCAGTTCCCCTACATACCACCACCACCACCGGATCAGGACTACTGAGGAGCTGCAGGGTTTTATTTATTATATTTTTATGCAGTTCGGCTCTTTATCCGGTGAGTCCTCTTTTATTTAGACTTTTTATTATACCCACTGGGACAGTGTGTCTCAAGTATGGGGTATTTGTCTATATTATTTGACTACATGACTACTTGATGTATTCGATACTTTTGATGTATTATATTCATCGGATACTTTCATATTTATGCTTCACTTGCCTTTATATGATTATCTGATATTACATGCATACCTACAGATTATTTGATTGAGAAAAACGTCGAAACCGAACCGAAAAGAAAAAAAAAAAAATTGGTTTTAAAAAAATTTTTGACCTCGACCGGGGAGATTCTGGCGAAACGAGGTATTTCACCTCGGTTGAACCAAGAACATCTCGACCGAGGTGACGTAACAGAAAGTTTTCGGAAACGATTTTTGTGCTACTTATCTGGATATGATCTCAGTGAAGATCTTGTTTACCTACTGTTTTTAAATTCTTTGTGTGTTTGAAAGGTTTTATGATATGTTTAAGTTGCTAAATGCTTTGTTTGAAATTATTGGCATGTTTAATACTTTGTTTTTATCCAAATTATGTTGAATTTGAAGGTTGACACCGCAGGTTAAGTTCTCTCACATTCTTCTTGGAAAGACCAAGGCATTTCATTCTTCTTCTTCTCCTTCTTCTTGATCATGCTTAGCCCCTCATATACATTTTGCCTCCCTTTACCTATCCGGGAATTTGGAAGCAAGCAAGTGGTGAAAGCAAGTTAAAATTGAGAAGTGAGATGGATGTGAAATGCTAGAAAGCAATTTTAGGTTTGGGGAAGTCAATCATGAAGATGAGTAACTCGGCACCATTCACATAGCCGGGTGTTTGTGTCTTGCCAAAGTCGGATTGAGCGATATTCCTAACGGGTCATGGTATGTGCATCAAGGGTTTGATGCATCTCGAGAAATTGATGATTGCAGATTTCCTAGGCTTCGGTTATTGTGCACCTCTGTCCATGCATCCCAAAAAGTAAAGTAAAAAGAAAAAAAAATGCGAAATAAGCAAAGCTTATTGGTGGAAGATGTTGCAAGTCAAAGTGAAAGTGAAGTTCATCCTTTTCCCGGATTCTAGCACCACATTACCTTACATACATCCCTACCCTACACGTTTCTTGACCTTTTCTTTTGAGAAGACCTTGAGACCTTGAGCTTGTTGATTGACTTAGCGGTTTAAATCGGATTATACATGATTAATTTCGATAATTATGATTTATTATGCATTCTATGATTTTATGCAAAGATGAACAACTTTCCTATATTTATAAAATGTTTTGAACATAATGAGTTTTTAATTCCAGGAAGTATTCTCTTAGAGTGATCTATGGTAGTTGCACACCATGAAATGTTTTTGAAAGGCTTTTTCATTGATTTTCTTGACTTATAATCCATTCTATCTTGTCTTTTATATAAGGAACTTGCTTGGGGACAAGCAAGGGCTAAGTATGGGGTATTTTGATAGCATGAATTATAGTCTATATTTTTGGGTTTGTTTGGACGTTTTATCTTTCATATTCTGCATGTTTGTATGTACATTATGTGATTTTACTACCATTTCATCTACCTTTGCGAGAATCGAGGTCTACACCTAGTTTCGTTGTAATTGCAGGTAATATGGTACGTTTTGCATCAAAAAGGAGCAAAAGAAGTCAAGAGTCATTTGGAGCTACATCCAGGAAGCACAGCCATGGATTGAAGATTTACTTTGGAGCTGATTCGAGAGATTTCACATTCTATCGTGAGATCACCTCGGTTGACCAGAGGTTCACCTCGACCGAGGCGACCCAGAGACACCGACTCGACCGAGGCGAATACCTAGGACGCGGCGAGAATATTTTATTCTTGGAAGAGATCTTTTAAATTTGGAAAGTGATCTTATATTTTTGGGCTGAGCTTCTGGAAGGAAGGAGATATGCAGAATCATATATTTTACCTATATTTATGGGATAATATCTTCTTAAGATTTATTATCTTTGGAGGTTTATTTTTCCTATAAAAAGGGTTGGATTTCCACAAATCCAACATCACGCTATACCGTCGATCAGGGTTTATACGACGCAGCAGCCGCAGTACACTCCAATTGGGGAGTTGTTGAAGAACCTTTTTGAAGGTTGAAGGAAGGTTGAAGATCATAGCTTTTTATAGCTTTTTGAAGGGTTTTGTAAGATTGTCTTCAATTCCCTCATTGATTGTCTTGTCTTGTTGGATTGCTATCCAAGGAACGCTTTGTTTGTGATATTTGATTCAGTTATTGAAGTCTTTTCATTAAATTCTTCTTGTTCAAATATTCACCTTCTTCCCATATATTTTAATACTTTCATAATGATGATGAGTGGCTAATTTCCTTGTGTGATTCTAGGGTGATTGGCTGAAGGTTGTGGGAAAAACAATGATAGAATAATCTTAGATTCCAGTAGGATCCTGAAAGTTCGAGTCTTTAACCTTAACCCTAAGCATCTCGTTCGGTTGATGAACATCTCGGCCGGGGTGGAATTCTTCTGACCGAGGTGACTTATCCGACCTAAAACAGAAAGTTAAGTGTTAGAGTTTGCTAAATCCTATTCTTATTACACCTTCCTGGTTCAATGCAAGCTTAGGATGAGACTTACCCGGTAATTCCTTAGTTTGTTTACCAACGATCATAAGTGTAGGTAATAAAGGTTTATCCTTTATTGGGGTTTGAGTGTGCTTCCATCCCATCTTTGTGAGTTAGCCTGAGACTTACCCGGTAAAGGTTGATTTTATTCCCTTAGATGATGTGTTAGTTTGAGGTTATAGTTCTTTATCTTGATTCCTTGAGACTTACCCGGTAATAGGAGTTACGGTTTAGGATTAGTGTGTAGTGAGACTTACCCGGTGATCTACTCCACTTTAGTAACACCTTCCCCACGCAAAAATCTCAGCTTTGTCCGCTTATCTATAGATCTTGAGTTGGAACCACAACTAGATGCTTTAATCCCTAGAATTGCATGTTTGCTTAATTGACTTCTTATTCATCTTTGATTGTGTTAAATTGCTCTTGTGGTTAGTATTGACATTAGCATACCGTATTGACTCTGTTTCACCGAGTCCCTGTGATCGACCCCTGGAATTTTCTTGCTTTTACTACGATTGACCCGTACACTGCGGGTTCGCATCCTTGTTTTAAGCTTAAGTCTAGGGTTATAAATTTAAAGCTTGCACACACCGTTTGGAGCGAACAAGTTTTTGGCGCCGTTGCCGGGGACTTGGTCTAGACCGAGCCGGTACGGTTTGCTTTCGGGGCACTTGCCCCTGTTGATACTAACTACTCTTTCTATGAGTTTTGTAGTTTTCAGGATTTCCGATGACTACATTTGATCCAGCCTGGATAGCAAGACAAAGTGCTAGGGCGGACCAATTATGAATACTTGGAGGAAAAGTACTCCTTCTATTGGTTCAACAATGAATGGGAAAGAGAAGAAGCCATTCAACATGAACTTGCGATATGGGATGAGAAGAATGTCCCTAAAAACATTTATGAGCAACCTTTTGAAGACTCTCTCGAATCAAGATTGGAGAAGTTGATGAAGAAGGTGGAGGAGCTCAAGGAAAGCACCCTATCCTATGCTAAGCCGAAAGAGGAGCATAAGGAAGTGTTGCACGTTCCAAGCATTCCTTTGGTCGAACCGGAAGTTTCTCCTGAAGCTTTTGTAGAAGAGGGGGATGTGGAAGAATTCGATCTGACTGTTGAGACCTCGGTCGAGGTGGAAGAGATTTCGGCCGAGATGGAAGAAGAATCTACAAAATCAGAAGTGGAAGATGCAGAGAACCTTGGCCAAATTACTGAGATTGTGGTCAAGGTGGAAGAAAGACCAGCGGAACTGAGAGAGGTTTCGTGGGTGGATTATCAACCCAACACGAAACTTGTCTCAAGCTTTGGAGAACTTTGCAAGGTACATTCTCCTACTTCATTTGAATTCCCTATTAAAATTTTTGAATTTTTCAGGAATGCACCGGAGAGTTGGAGGTCTCTTCCGAAAGAACCTCCTAAAATCAAGATGAAACCTCCCATGAAACTGTTGGAAGAAGATGCTCCTTGGATTATAAGGAGTGAAGTTTGCAAGCACTACACCGTTAAGGCGATGAAGTGTCTCTTGTTCAAGTATGGGGTCCCTCGCATGCTAAGGACCTTGTACCATCCCCAAGCTAAAGATGGGGAAGCTACTAGGATTCTCGAGAAGCTGTTTTCTCGATCAAGGAAAGGATGGGACACAAGGCTAGATTATGTCCCATTGAAGTGCAGGAAGGCTAGAAGGATTCCGGTGAGAATCAAACCGTACAAGCTTGTACGTGGGAGATCTTACCATTTGCCGGTGAAGTTAGGAACCGGAACCTTCTTGGAAGATTTTTACGGATGTGATGAGCACTCCATGACATTCGAAGTGCATTGAGTAATCCCATGCCGTAGGGTCCAGCTAGCGACCTTAAACCAAGCGCTTCTTGGGAGGCAACCCAAGGTATTGCTCTTCTTCTCCGTTTTCTAGTCTAGCTTAGATAGTTTTTGTTTTTGTTTTCCTCTAGACAACAACCAGGTATTCCAAAAGGAAGGATCACAGTTCAGGAGCTACACTAGAAGAACAAAATTTCGAGAAGTTGAGGAAACGAGCTTTACTGAGATACATCTCGGGTACTGTCAGAACACCTCGACCGAGATGTACTTCGCCAACCGAGATGGTCTTATCTGGGAGTTGTTTCTTACTTCTTCATGCAGTTTAGCTATGTTCGGTGAGTATCCTGTCCTTAGACTTTTTATTATACCCACTGGGACAGTGTGTCTCAAGTATGGGGTATTTGTCTATATTATTTGACACTTATGTGATGGATGACTCTATCTTATCGGATATTTTATTTATGCTTCACTTGCCTTTATATGATTATCTGATATTACATGCATACCTACAGATTATTTGATTGAGAAAAACGTCGAAACCGAAAAAAAATTGGTTTTAAAAAAATTTTTGACCTCGACCGGGGAGATTCTGGCGAAACGAGGTATTTCACCTCGGTTGAACCAAGAACATCTCGACCGAGGTGACGTAACAGAAAGTTTTCGGAAACGATTTTAGTGCTACTTATCTGGATATGATCTCAGTGAAGATCTTGTTTACCTACTGTTTTTAAATTCTTTGTGTGTTTGAAAGGTTTTATGATATGTTTAAGTTGCTAAATGCTTTGTTTGAAATTATTGGCATGTTTAATACTTTGTTTTTATCCAAATTATGTTGAATTTGAAGGTTGACACCGCAGGTTAAGTTCTCTCACATTCTTCTTGGAAAGACCAAGGCATTTCATTCTTCTTCTTCTCCTTCTTCTTGATCATGCTTAGCCCCTCATATACATTTTGCCTCCCTTTACCTATCCGGGAATTTGGAAGCAAGCAAGTGGTGAAAGCAAGTTAAAATTGAGAAGTGAGATGGATGTGAAATGCTAGAAAGCAATTTTAGGTTTGGGGAAGTCAATCATGAAGATGAGTAACTCGGCACCATTCACATAGCCGGGTGTTTGTGTCTTGCCAAAGTCGGATTGAGCGATATTCCTAACGGGTCATGGTATGTGCATCAAGGGTTTGATGCATCTCGAGAAATTGATGATTGCAGATTTCCTAGGCTTCGGTTATTGTGCACCTCTGTCCATGCATCCCAAAAAGTAAAGTAAAAAGAAAAAAAAATGCGAAATAAGCAAAGCTTATTGGTGGAAGATGTTGCAAGTCAAAGTGAAAGTGAAGTTCATCCTTTTCCCGGATTCTAGCACCACATTACCTTACATACATCCCTACCCTACACGTTTCTTGACCTTTTCTTTTGAGAAGACCTTGAGACCTTGAGCTTGTTGATTGACTTAGCGGTTTAAATCGGATTATACATGATTAATTTCGATAATTATGATTTATTATGCATTCTATGATTTTATGCAAAGATGAACAACTTTCCTATATTTATAAAATGTTTTGAACATAATGAGTTTTTAATTCCAGGAAGTATTCTCTTAGAGTGATCTATGGTAGTTGCACACCATGAAATGTTTTTGAAAGGCTTTTTCATTGATTTTCTTGACTTATAATCCATTCTATCTTGTCTTTTATATAAGGAACTTGCTTGGGGACAAGCAAGGGCTAAGTATGGGGTATTTTGATAGCATGAATTATAGTCTATATTTTTGGGTTTGTTTGGACGTTTTATCTTTCATATTCTGCATGTTTGTATGTACATTATGTGATTTTACTACCATTTCATCTACCTTTGCGAGAATCGAGGTCTACACCTAGTTTCGTTGTAATTGCAGGTAATATGGTACGTTTTGCATCAAAAAGGAGCAAAAGAAGTCAAGAGTCATTTGGAGCTACATCCAGGAAGCACAGCCATGGATTGAAGATTTACTTTGGAGCTGATTCGAGAGATTTCACATTCTATCGTGAGATCACCTCGGTTGACCAGAGGTTCACCTCGACCGAGGCGACCCAGAGACACCGACTCGACCGAGGCGAATACCTAGGACGCGGCGAGAATATTTTATTCTTGGAAGAGATCTTTTAAATTTGGAAAGTGATCTTATATTTTTGGGCTGAGCTTCTGGAAGGAAGGAGATATGCAGAATCATATATTTTACCTATATTTATGGGATAATATCTTCTTAAGATTTATTATCTTTGGAGGTTTATTTTTCCTATAAAAAGGGTTGGATTTCCACAAATCCAACATCACGCTATACCGTCGATCGAGGCTGCATACAAACCGCTTACACCCTACGACGCAGCAGCCGCAGTACACTCCAATTGGGAGTTGTTGAAGAACCTTTTTGAAGGTTGAAGGAAGGTTGAAGATCATAGCTTTTTATAGCTTTTTGAAGGGTTTTGTAAGATTGTCTTCAATTCCCTCATTGATTGTCTTGTCTTGTTGGATTGCTATCCAAGGAACGCTTTGTTTGTGATATTTGATTCAGTTATTGAAGTCTTTTCATTAAATTCTTCTTGTTCAAATATTCACCTTCTTCCCATATATTTTAATACTTTCATAATGATGATGAGTGGCTAATTTCCTTGTGTGATTCTAGGGTGATTGGCTGAAGGTTGTGGGAAAAACAATGATAGAATAATCTTAGATTCCAGTAGGATCCTGAAAGTTCGAGTCTTTAACCTTAACCCTAAGCATCTCGTTCGGTTGATGAACATCTCGGCCGGGGTGGAATTCTTCTGACCGAGGTGACTTATCCGACCTAAAACAGAAAGTTAAGTGTTAGAGTTTGCTAAATCCTATTCTTATTACACCTTCCTGGTTCAATGCAAGCTTAGGATGAGACTTACCCGGTAATTCCTTAGTTTGTTTACCAACGATCATAAGTGTAGGTAATAAAGGTTTATCCTTTATTGGGGTTTGAGTGTGCTTCCATCCCATCTTTGTGAGTTAGCCTGAGACTTACCCGGTAAAGGTTGATTCTATTCCCTTAGATGGTATGTTAGTTTGAGGTTATAGTTCTTTATCTTGATTCCTTGAGACTTACCCGGTAATAGGAGTTACGGTTTAGGATTAGTGTGTAGTGAGACTTACCCGGTGATCTACTCCACTTTAGTAACACCTTCCCCACGCAAAAATCTCAGCTTTGTCCGCTTATCTATAGATCTTGAGTTGGAACCACAACTAGATGCTTTAATCCCTAGAATTGCATGTTTGCTTATTTGACATCTTATTCATCTTTGATTGTGTTAATCGCTCTTGTGGTTAGAATTTACGTAGCATACCGTGTTGACTTTGTTTCACTAAGTCCCTGTGATCGACCCCTGGAATTTTCTTGCTTTTACTACGATTGACCCGTACACTGCGGGTTCGCATCCTTGTTTTAAGCTTAAGTCTAGGGTTATAAATTTAAAGCTTGCACACACCGTTTGGAGCGAACAAATACCTTAGCGCACGTTTTGTGAGCACTAGCATGTCCTCCACAAGGAAGTGAGTGGCAATGCCGTATGACACTAGCAGCTTCATCCTCCGGTACGCATCGTCGAAGGATCCCATCTAGACCTCTCTTGAAGAGTAGAGGTTCATTCAAATAGTAGTGATGTACGTCTTTGAAGAACTTCTTCCTTTGAGCGTTCATCAATCCGGTACTTCGTGACAAACAAGATAATTAACAATATTAGCATACCAAAGCTCTTTAATGTCAGAAACTTGGCGAAGCCAATGCTCCACCAACTGTGAATGGTCATCAGAGAATATCATCAATGGACAAATTGTCCTTCTCAATTTACTTCATCTCGCTTGCTGTCTCGGTCATGGTCCGGGATGGTGGACCGAGGAGTTCCTTCAGATTGGGTCACCTCGCTTGCTCCGGAAACTGTCTCGGTCGAGGTACTAGAATTGGGACCGAAACCTAATTTTCTTTTCTTCTCCTAAATCAGTTTGTCGAATCTAGCTCCTAGGTCTACTTCCAATGCTTCTGTTACGCTAGAAATGTATAGCACAAAAGTCTTACAATTTATAACTCGATATAATTTCCTAACTCCTAGCGAACCCACAGTGTATGGGTCGTTTTGTAGCAAGGATAGTATTTCGAGGTCGAACACGAAGACTAAGGTGAAATCAAACCAAACAAGTGATCATAGATAGTGCGAATCTAGTCTAAGAAAAGAGAAACAAATAAAGAAATGAAAATCATGATATTTTTGGTTGGGTTTTTGTGGTGATCAAGGAAAGATCACAAATCAACCAAGATAATAAATCAAACTAACAACTCAAGCTAGTAAAACAAACAAGCAACACAAACACAAGATATGTGATCAAAGAGAGAAAAGTGGATTCTGGAGGTCAAGATTTCCGGTTATGGCATTGGACTCAAGCTTCTAAAGATTCTAAGGATAAAACTGCGGTATTGGGAAAGGGTGTTTCTCTAATGGAAGCAATTACCGGGTAAGTCTTATGCTTCACTAATCCCGCACCTAACTCCTATTACCGGGTAGGTCTCAAGAGGTTAAAGTTGGGAATTCTACACAAACCGTACTCTACTTAAGGGACAAATCTCTCCTTACCGGGTAAGTCTCGGAAAAGGCAAGTCTCAAGCAATAATCCAAGCACACTCAATCCAATAGCGGCTTATGAGGCTCACTACTACCTAGAGTTCATCATCTTAGATATCTAAGATCGGAAATCACCGGGTAGGTCTCTTCCCTCACTTAGGTTGCTAGCATTAGGTCACCCTAAGCTATATTATGCTTAACAAACACTAGGATTTCAACAACCTAACATCCTAACATACAGATTCATCAATTAAAGAACAACAGAGAGAAAAATCGGGTGGATCGTATGAAAAATCGGACGATCTGCCTGAAGAACAGGTCGATTTTTCCTTCTGGGTTAGGTTTTGTGCATACGAATCATCCTAAACTATCATACAAGTCCATTCTATCATCACCCAAGCCATAACCATCAATCCATCACTCCAGAATCACAATAAACTAGCCAATAACATGCATTTCAAGATCCAAAATCATCACACAAGCACACATGGTTTCCATAGCTAGATGATGAAAGAAAAGCAAGTAAAAACAAGAAATCTCAGATGAATATAAGTTTAAGCAAGACTTACAACCCTTCAAAAGAAATTCCAAAACGTTTCTAACAAAGCTTCCAAAAGTTCTTCAACTAAAAACTCTAAAAATCAGTCAAAATTACTCAAAAACTCACTATCACTCTAAGTTTTGATGTTCTTCTTCTTCTTCCAAATGAGAGAGTTTTTCTTCTTCTTCCAAATGAGAGAGTTTTTCTTCTTCTCCAAGTCTATCCTCCAATGGAATGAGGTGTGTGTGAGAGAATGTGGGAGGTGTCCTTCTGCAACAGCCTGCAGGACCACTTATATTCTTCATTAAGAGGAAGGGCCGGGCAAAAAGATCGTGGGACACGTGGCACAAGCTGTCAAAAGCCAGAAAATCGACCCAAATAGATAAATCGTCTAATTTTCCTGAGTGTTAGGTCGATTTTCTTCAATAGGGGCTTGTTATGATCGTCTAGCCATGAGTTGCTCCATTGCTTGCACCAATAAGGGTCCTTGTGTCCTTCATTGCTCCAATTATGTTCCTTCAAAGCCTTGGATATGTACCACCATGAGGCTTGACCCTCGAATGTATCGATTAATGTCCAAAAGATCCCCGAAATACCTACAAAACCGACAAAAGCTCGTGTAGACGTCTTTTCTAGAAATATGCATGAATTAAGCGTAAACGTCATGAACTAATGTCAAACCATGCATGAATAACGGGAAAAACTATCTAAATGAATGCCTAAACTACCGTCATAAATCACGTTATCAAAATACCCCATACTTAAGACTTGCTCGTCCCCGAGCAAGATCCAACTATAAGCTACGAGATGACATGATTTATGAATGCAGAAAAACAGAAAATATATTTGGGTTTGTGCCTCTAGAATTGGATCACCTTCATAGTCATGTTTCATGGCAATGGACAAGCAATCATGTATTAAATGAATGAAAGCACGGAAAGACAATTATACTTTACTTGAAATCATGCATGAAAGGTAAAAATGATGACGTCAAGATGATCATGAAAATGTCCAATCTAGATCACTAAGTCATACACATAAGCAAATAGGTCACAAGGACTTTGGAAAGAAGAGGCCAAGAAACGTTGTTATAGGTCGGAATTTTTTTTAGGTCATGTGATGCTAATCCGGGAAAGGAACTAACTCCACAATTTCATTTTTGATCACCTTCCCCACAAGTGTATATTTTTCTCCATCTTTTCTTTCTTTTCTTTTCCTTTTCATTTTCTTTTTCTTTCACTTATTTTTGAGACAATGGCATTGGTGAACAAAAGCTGAAACCTTGGTGATTAGCGGACCTTGAGATTTTTTCGAGGTGCCTCACACCGGGCACACATACCAAGGCTCGTTAGGACATTCGGTTTATCCGACTTTGGCAAGGCACAAACACCCGATTATGTGAATGGTGCCGAGTTACTCGTCATCAAAACCAAAGTCCCCAAACCTATATTTTTTTTCTACACTTTCACAACAAATTCAGCACTTCATTCACAACATTCATTCATCAACAACTTCACCTCACACTTGTTTTTCACACACTCAACGCACTAGCATGCTCCTATTCCCAGATGGGTCAAGAGAGGTCAAAATTTTAATTAATTGAGGTGCTCAAACAACATGATCAAGATGAGAAGAAGAGAGAGATGAATCACCTTAATCATTCCTAGATGATGTGCAAGAACTAGCATGTAATTTCGACCATCAATTCTCAATCCAATCAAGGCAAGCATCATAATCACAATTTATACATGGGATTCAAGAGAAGTATTTCAAGTCCACATATGCATAAATCCATTCAACACACAAGGCCATCCATAGCAAATTCACAAGACAATCTCATCATGAGGGTCATATCCAAACTTAGAAGCACTAAAATGTTTTTTAATTTTCTGATTTCTTTGGAATTTTCGAAATATATATGTACAATGCAAAAGCTAATGAAACATGTGACAATATGAAACTATCCTAGATGCAATCCCCACCCTATACTTAAGAACACATTGTCCCCAATGTTCAAATTAAATAAAGAAGTGAAAGAGAGTCCTCACAATGTAAAAATGGTGATGCTTTGGTATTTCGGTTCACATCGAATGATGATGGTGGATGATCGATCAAAGATGGTAGAGAGCTCTTGATGTTCATTATGGTGTCGGAACCCGCGCTTGGCACCGCAAGCCGTCCAAGTTCCACGTCTGCTCCACCCATGCTTGATTGGAGATCATCACTTTCCTTGACAGAAGAAAAAATCGGACCATCTACCCAGGAAAATCGGCCGATTTCTGTGCAAGAACAGTCCGATTTTCCTGGGTGCTTTCTTCCTCGTCCATGTGCTCGGATCTTGTACCTTCTTCTCAACAGTTCCATGAGGTTTTCACATGACCTCAAACATCTCATCACACATGACAACAACAAGATCTAGCACCCAAAAATACAAAAGAAAAACAAAGAACACCAAGAACAAAATCAAACAAAAACAAGAGAAATAAAAGGGAAAGATATGTACCAATGGGTTGCCTCCCATTAAGCGCTTCTTTAAAGTCATTAGCTTGACCAAATTCGGGAGCCTTTCACTCAAGGTGAAGTGGGGCAATCACTTCCACCGGAGCTTCCGGGATGTACGTCTTCAAACGGTGCCCATTCACCTTAAAGTTACCATAATGATCTCCTCCTATCTCCACCGCTCCATGAGGAAAGATCTTCTTCACAACATAAGGACCCGTCCATCTTGACTTGAGCTTTCCGGGGAAGAGCCGCAACCTTGAGTTGAAGAGAAGCACTAAGTCACCTTCACTCAACTCCTTTGGGATGAGACGCTTGTCATGCCAACGATTGGTCCTTTCCTTGTAAATCCGGGCATTTTCATAAGCATCCAACCGGATATCCTCAAGAGCATTCATGTCTAGCAACCTCTTCTCACCGGCTTCCTTGTGGTCAAAATTCAGCCACCTTATGGCCCAATATGCCCTATGCTCCATCTCCACCGGAAGGTGGCAATACTTGCCATAAACTAGCTTGTAGGGAGTGGTGCCAATTAATGTCTTGAAGGCGGTTCTATATGCCCACAAAGCATCATCAAGCTTCATAGCCCAATCTTTTCTCTTCCTAGAAACCGTCTTCTCAAGTATTCCTTTTATCTCCCGGTTGGAGATCTCCACTTGGCCACTAGTTTGGGGATGGTAAGGTGTGGCCACCTTATGAATCACCCCATACTTAGCCAAAAGTGTCCCAAAGTTCCTATTGGTGAAATGCTTCCCACCATCACTTATGATCACTCTTGGTGTTCCAAACTAGGGAAGATGACTCTGTTGAAGAACCGCACCACAACTTTGGCATCATTTGTGGGAGAGGTGATTGCCTCCACCCATCTTGAGACATAATCCACCGCAATAGAATGTAGAGGTTGCCACATGAAGAGGGGAATGGCCCCATGAATTCCACACCCCAAACATCAAATACTTCAACCTCTTGTATGTTGTTCAAGGGCATCTCATTCCTCCTTGAGATGTTGTCTGTCCTTTGGCAAGCGTCACAAGCTACCACAAAATACTGCACATCCTTAAACAAGTTAGGCCAATAAAAACCGGATTGCAATACCTTTGCACACGTCTTGTGTGAGCTAGCATGGCCTCCACATAGCAAGGAGTGGCAATGACGGATCACACTCTCCATCTCATCCTCCGGAATGCACCTCCTAAAGACTCCATCAGGTCCTCTCTTGAACAAGAGAGGCTCACTCCAATAATAATGCCTCGCATCCTTGAAGAACTTTTTCCTTTGGGCATATGACAAACCGGGTGGCACCTCTTCACACACAAGGTAGTTCACTATATCCGCATACCATGGCTCATACCCTCTAGACACTTGAAGTAAGCACGTCTCCATCACTTACAATTGTTCATCCCAGAATGAGTCATCAATCGGGATGTCATCTCTTCCAATCTCCAATGGTGGTAGCCTACTAAGATGGTCCGCTACTGAATTTTCGGAACCCTTCTTGTCCCGAATTTTCAAGTCAAATTCTTGGAGGAGAAGGATCCACCGAATGAGGTTAGGCTTGGCATCCTTCTTTGTAAGGAGATAACGGATCGAAATGATCCGTATACACAATGACATTTGCTCCAACAAGATATGACCGGAACTTCTCAAAGGCATACACAACCGCTAGCAACTCCTTCTCGGTTGTGGCATAGTTAAGTTGGGCATCATCTAGCGTCTTGCTAGCATAATAGATGGCATGTGTAAGCCCATCTTTCTTTTGCCCTAAAACAGCCCCAACGGCCACATCACTTGCATCACACATCACTTCAAATGGTAAGCTCCAATCCGGAGGTAGCATGATAGGGACGGAGATCAAAGCATCCTTCAACCTACAAAACGCTTCGAGGCAATCTTTGGAGAAAACAAACTCAACATCCTTCATTAGTAGGTTAGTGAGAGGCTTAAAAATTTTAGAGAAATATTTTATAAACCTCCGGTAAAAACCGGCATGCCCTAAGAAACTCCTTACCCCTTTCACCGAGGTAGGTGGTGGCAACTTCTCTATCGTTTCTATCTTTGCTCTATCAACCTCAATGCCTCGTTGGGAAACCAAATGTCCCAACACTATGCCTTCACTCACCATGAAGTGGCATTTCTCCCAATTCAATACAAGGTTAGTTTCCTCACATCTCTTCAACCCAAAGACAAGTTAGCTAAGCAATCATCAAATGAAGATCCATACACCGAGAAATCATCCATAAACACTTCCATGATGTTATGAATATATTCAGAAAAGATAGACATCATAGACCTTTAAAAGGGGGCGGGTGCATTACACAACCCAAATGGCATTCTCCTATATGCAAATGTTCCCCAAGGACATGTAAATGTTGTTTTCTCATGGTCACCCGGGTGAATAGGAATTTGGAAAAACCCACTATAACCATCTAAGTAACAAAAGTGTGAATGTTGAGCTAACCTTTCTAGCATTTGGTCAATAAAGGGGAGAGGGAAGTGATCTTTCCTAGAGGCCACATTAATTTTCCTATAGTCAATACACATTCTCCACCCTGTAACCGTCCTAGTAGGGATTAGTTCATTGTTCTCATTGGTTACTACGGTCATACCACCCTTCTTAGGAACCACATGTACGGGACTAACCCATTTACTATCCGAATCGGGTAGATGATTCCCGCATCTAGCAACTTAATGATCTCTTTCTTTACTACCTCTTTCATTATAGGATTCAATCTTCTTTGATGTTCAATAGAGGGTTTATGGTCATCTTCATCAATATCTTATGCTTGCACAAAGAGGGCTTAATGCCAACAAGGTCATCAATGGTGTATCCTATTGCCTTTCTATGCAGTTTCAATTCAGTCAACAATCTATCAAGCTCATCATCATTCAAAGAAGCATTCACAATCACCGGATAAGTAGAATTTGAACCAAGGAAAGCATACTTTAAATGAGAAGGAAGAGGCTTTAGATCAAGTTTAGGAGGAACTTTATCGGTTGGAGATGATCCATACAATGTACGTTGAGATGATTCCAAAGCCATGAAAGCCTCACCTAAGTCCCTTGATGATTTCTCCCAAACACTTGGATGATGCTCAAAAGACTCAAGAAAATCGACCCTTTGTGAAGAAAATGGGACGATCTAGGAGTCGATTTCAGCTACGGCATTTGCAAAATCGGATGAAAATTCAGAATAAATGCATAAATCGGCCGATTTTTCCCCCTCTGGTCCGATTTTTCTACAGGTATTTGTCCCTTCCTCTAGTACTTCAAATCCAACACTTGGTAGCTCTTCCAATGCATTCAAAGCCTTGATCACTTCATTGATACTCTCCTCAACTCCTTCCTCCATCAAACTCAAGCTAAGAACCTTCTCAAGTGGATCCTTGAGAAAGATTGAGCTCACAACTTCTCTAGACTCCTCTTCCTCAACAATGTTGAAGACATCTTCACCTAGGGCTGGCCCCTTCACCATTGTGGACAAATTAAACTTGATGTTCTCCTCTCCAATGTTGAATGAGAGGGTTGCATTTTTACAGTCCACCAAGCATACCGAGGTGGCTAAGAAAGGTCTTCCTAAAATGATAGGAACCGGGTAGCCCGCCCGGATGTCCAAAATAACGAAATCGATTGGCACATAGAACTTCCCAAGCTGAACCGGTATGTCTTCTAGGATCCCCACGGGGTGAGTAATGGATGGGTCCGCCATGTAAAGGGTCATCTTGACCGGCTTCGGTTCTCCTAGCCCAACCTTTTTGCAAAGTGCAAGCGGGATTATACTTACACTAGCACCAAGGTCACAAAGGGCCTCATATTGGACTTCTCCTACTCCAATTGGCACACAAAAAGAGCCCGGATCCCGCAGCTTAGGAGGCATCTCCTCCTTTATGATTTGAATCAACTCGGATGACCTCTTTGTCATTCTAACTTCTCCATACTCTTCCAACTTCCTCTTGTTGGAGAGTATCTCCTTCAAAAACTTTCCATAGGCCGGCATACCTAGAATTGGATCCATGAATGGAATGTTAATATATAATTTAGACATGAGTTCAAGGAATTTACCGAAATGCTTGTCCAATCGAGCTCTTGCTCATGATTGAGGGAATGGTAGTGGTGGCATGTATGGAGGAGGTGCCACATATGTTAGCTCATCATCTTTGCTCTTGCCTCCTTCTTCTTGAAATGGTTCTTCCTCCACTACTACTTTCTTTCCCTTGTCATTCTCCTTGGGTAAGGGTTCCCTCATGCTCAGCCCACTCCTTGTGGTAATGGCAAACACTTGGCCTCTTGGGTTGTCCTCAGTCCTTCCGGGAAGCTTTACAGGATCCCTTTGTGCTTCACCCGCCTTTTGGAACACTTGTGCCTCTAGCACCTTTTGAGCCTTTGAAATGGATGTCACCGTGCTCTCAAGTCCACTCAACCTTCCAAGCAATTGTTCAAACATCATTTCGGTCCTATCCTTAGGAGGTTGAGTAAAACCGGGTGGAGGCTCTTGTGAAGCCTTAGGTGGTGGGGCTGCGCTTGTGGAAGTGGGAGGGTTCAAGGCACCATCCGGGTTAGAATAGGAGAGCACGGGATGGTTGTGATTAGCCCGGTAATTGTTGTATTGCCAGCTGTTGTTGTTGAAGTTCCTTGGGCCTTGATAATTGTTGAAGTTACACCTTCCCATGTAGTTAACATCCTCCTCTTTGGAAGCCAAATTGGCTTGCACTTGCACTTGAGGACTTGCTTGACTCTTCAAGGTTGTGGCACACAACTCCCTCAAAGACTTAAGCTCATTGTTGATTGCATCAAGTTTGTAGTTGCTCATGGTGACTTCACTCACTTCATATACTCCGGGTTTCCTCCCATCACTCTTCCTATGGGAGTACTTCTCTATCACCAAGGCTTGCTTCTCTACAAACTCCCAAGCCTCATCCACATTCTTCTCCATGAATGTTCCTCCGGAAAGCGATTGGAGCTTGAATTGGCTATCCTCATCAAGCCCCTTGAAATAAATCTTCAATAGCTCTATATTTAGTATCCCATGGTGTGGACAATCTAGGAGGAGGTCTTTGAACCTATCCCAAGATTTAAAAAGGCTCTCTCTATCCTTCATCA
Organism: Fagopyrum esculentum; assembly: GCA_033239045.1. Taxonomy (NCBI): domain Eukaryota; kingdom Viridiplantae; phylum Streptophyta; class Magnoliopsida; order Caryophyllales; family Polygonaceae; genus Fagopyrum; species Fagopyrum esculentum. The sequence goes on along the minus strand of BSUD01000002.1, from coordinate 73,124,005 downwards.
CGAAGGCATTGATCTTCCCTCTTAGCTCGGTTGTATTGGAAGGTGGGAAGAACTTTGTCAAGAACTTGGTTGTCATCTCCTCCCAAGTACCCACACGTCCTTGTGGAATGGATTGATACCAAGCTAAGGTCTTATCCTTAAGTGAGAAGGAAAAAGCCCTAAGCTTGTGGTTGTTGTTCTCCAATCTAGGTGGCCTTAGAGTCTCCATCAAGATCTCATGATTCATCAAGTGTTGATGAGGAGACTCTCCTTCCATCCCTCCAAATTGATTGTGCCGGATCATTTGTAGCACTTGAGGGCGGAGCTCATAGTCATGGGTTGCGGGATCTCCTAAGTTTACACCCGGACGGTGCACTCTTTGGGCTGGATCCATACGTTGCCCTAGTGTTTGTGGCTCCTCAATCATGATCGGCTCGAACCGAATATTAACCGCTGGCTGCGGTGGTGGTGGTGGTGGAGGTTGTTGACGATTAAGCTCCCTTTGCACAAGAGCTTGCCTAATCTCTTCAATTTCCTTCCTAGTTGCTTCTTGCCTCTCATTGGCAAGTTTCCTCTCATTCTCCAAGGCCTCATCCCTTAGCCTAAGTTGCTCTAAGGTCTCATTCAACTCAGCTTGAAGATCTCTTCCGGCCATCTCCTTCTTCTTCTTAATGCTCTTGGATCAAGTCTTAAGGGTTTTCTCCGGTTCGGGATCGAATGGAGCTAAATCCTTGCCACGAGATCTTCGCATGCACCTAAAGAATAAGAGATGTCCTGAAAATTCAAAGACACAAACCAAACAAGATCAAAAGCAACAAGAAAGATCTACAATATAAACAATCACACAAAATGATTCAATCTAGACCTAGTCCCCGACAACGGCGCCAAAAACTTGTTACGCTAGAAATGTATAGCACAAAAGTCTTACAATTTATAACTCGATATAATTTCCTAACTCCTCGCGAACCCACAATGTATGGGTCGTTTCGTAGCAAGGATAGTATTCCGAGGTCGAACACGAAGACTACGGTGAAATCAAACCAAACAAGTGATCATAGATAGTGCGAATCTAGTCTAAGAAAAGAGAAACAAATAAAGAAATGAAAATCATGATATTTTTGGTTGGGTTTTTGTGGTGATCAAGGAAAGATCACAAATCAACCAAGATAATAAATCAAACTAACAACTCAAGCTAGCAAAACAAACAAGCAACACAAACACAAGATATATGATCAAAGAGAGAAAAGTGGATTCTGGAGGTCAAGATTTCCGGTTATGGCATTGGACTCAAGCTTCTAAAGATTCTAAGGATAAAGCTGCGGTGTTGGGAAAGGGTGTTTCTCTAATGGAAACAATTACCGGGTAAGTCTCATGCTTCACTAATCCCGCACCTAACTCCTATTACCGGGTAGGTCTCAAGGGGTTAAAGTTGGGATTCTACACAAACCAGACTCTACTTAAGGGGCAAAACTCTCCTTACCGGGTAAGTCTCAGAAAAGGCAAGTCTCAAGCAACAATCCTAGCACACTCAATCAAATAGCGGCTTATGAGGCTCACTACTACCTAGAGTTCATTATCTTAGGTATATAAGATGGGAATAACCGGGTGGGTCTCTTCCCTCACTTAGGTTGCTACCATTAGGTCACCCTAAGCTATATTGAGCTTAATAAACACTAGGATTTCAACAACCTCACATCCTAACATACAGATTCATCAAATAAAGAATAGTAGAGAGAAAAATCGGGTGGATCGTAGGAAAAATCGGACGATCTGCCTGAAGAACAAGTCGATTTTTCCTTCTGGGTTAGGTTTTGTGCATGAAGAACCGATAGGTGATATAAACAATATAGATAATACTCTAGAAGGGGGGGGGTTGAATAGAGTATGAGAACTTTTCGCAAACCAAATCTCAAGGCCTTGAAACTCCTTTCAAGGGCCTTGATGTCAATCTGTGTTACTAGTGAAACTCTGATTTCAAGGGCTTTGAAACTTAATTTCAAGGGCCTTGACTTCTTGCTCCTGCAAAACAAAGTTAGTCACAGTAAAGTTTATATGGTGCGGAATTGAAAAGATTCACACGAGGATATGTTTAAGAAGTTCGGCTCTAAATAGCCTACTCTCTGTCCCAGGGTATATCCGTCATATCTAACTATCTATTATCAGCTCTACAGAGTCCTAGATACAAACTAGAAGAAATCTCCTTCTTCTCTCACTTGTAGCCAATGCTACGATCTAGTTCCAACTCTTAACCTAGCTATAATAGCCTAGTTACTTCGCATAGTATCACACTCTAATATAAAACTTTTTAGATCTAACAATGGAGCTCTTGTGTTTTCTCTCTCTCTAAGGGGATAAAACTTTTACGTGAATGTGAGAAAGAAAAACAACGAATGAAGATGATTAGGTTGCTTGAGGATGCAAAGATGTTTTCCGATGTAAGCTTGTGTATCTTCTTCTTCGACCATCATCTTCATTTTTATCTTCTATGGAAAGATCTTCTAGCCGTTGTAGAGATGACCGTTTGAAGATCAACCTTCTTTTCCCTGAAGATCGTAAGGTAGACGTTGCACGTCTTCGATCCCTACGAACACGTTGAGTCTTTTACTCCTTGATCTTCTCGTCTTCTGTTGGATAAGAGAGAGGATATTTTTTCCGTTTTTGTTGTTTAGAAAATCTTCTCGAATGATTCTCTATCCTTCGGTTGAGATCTTCCTTCGGTTGAAAAAGTCTTTGGTTGATAAGATCTTCTTGTTACAGATGCTTCAACGAAGATCTTCAATTTATTTGAATCCTTGTTCCGTGCACTTTAGATTCCAAGGCCCTTGATTTTCGTCCTTTTGAACTTGTTCTTGAATCCAACTTCAAGTCCCTTGACATGTTGACATACAATCTGCACTGAATTCAAACCAACCAAACATCTAGAAATATAATCAAGTACATTGTTAGAAATCCAACTGCTATATTTGTGTGAAGTCTTCCATCATCAACACTTGTAAACCATTTCAATCAAGGTGGAGTTTTCAATCTCCCCCTTGATGGAAGACAACACAAATTTTCGTACCTGCATTTGTTAGTTTAGCAATGAATATAACAATCTCAAAACTAAAAATGCAGAATACAGTATATCGGAAATGTCAGATCATATTTCTCCCCCTTTGTCTTTCAACAAGGGAGAAAAAACAGTCAAACCAGGTAGTCTTAAAAACAGATTACAGACCCAAAAACCAAATGTATTTCCAACGAGAGAGAAAACCGTCCACGCATAGAGAAAAAGATCATCCAGCTTTAAAATTCCTCATAAAACTTCCTCTTTCCTTTGGATGAATTTTTCTTATAACGCCAATCATCCATTTCAGCGGCCAAACGTCTTCTCTTTTCTTCATCTCTTCTCTGTTTAATAACTTCATACTCTACTTTGGGCAAGAACATTGGCTCTTCATGAGTTGGGTACAGAATTGCTTTATTCTAGACACGCCTTTTACAATTCATCAACATATTCTCAACCTGCTCTTGAGTATGTTGAGCTACATCTTCAGGTATGGGCAAAATACTTCCCTTTGTAGTTAGTGTAAGAGCATTCATCAAATACATCTCATTGACTTTAGCATTGATGGTAGCCTTTGAATCCATTCTCCTTTTGGCATCAAACTGAAAATCAGACAATTCACGATTGAGACGAGCTATTTCATTTTCACAACAATCTAACCTGATTTCTAGAGTGAGAGAGGATTTAACTTCTTCATTTGGATTTTGAGTAACTCCTTTTCCTTTCAAATTCCATGTTCCTGCAAGAGTTTTCTCAATCCCTAGACGTTCTAAGTAGTTCTCATCAATTTTGTTGTTAATAGATTGTCTTTCCTCAGAAGATGTATCAATCTTGTAATAATCAAAGACTTTAGGCAGCAAATTTCCATAAGGCAAAGGAATAGATATCTTAGAGTTAACAGAATGCAACATATGGTTGAGAATCAGATTCGGCACATCTATGGCCACATCAGACATAAGAAAATGAATTAATTCCAGAGATTGATCAGTTAGCAGCTCTCTTGAGTTTGCACGGGGAACTACACATCGAACCAGTATGGTGAACACTATTTTAGCCTCTAAAGTCAGAGAAGTATGAGTGAGTTGATGTGAGTTTGAATTGGGAATCAGAAAATTCTCTTTAGCAATACGAACACTCTCTGACCTTGAAGGATAGTTGAACACTATATCTGTAGGAATTCCTAAAATTTCACTGAGAATAGAAGAAGTGAGTGAAATTGGAGTGCCTTTGACTGAAGATTCAAGAGTAATACCCCCTTTGTCTCTTTTTGTGGTGAGATTAACATAGAATAGTCTCGTGAGCCGTGGAAAAGCAAAATCTCCAGGGTTTAAAAACTTCCAGATAATCGAACTGTTCAGCTTGTCTATGCAGGGTATCTTGAGAGTATCAAGAAAGTTAGTATTCACCAAATCACACATACAGAGCGGTCGATTGTGAAAGCCTTCAAGCCAAGATCCAGAAGCTTGAAAATTTATAAACTATGATGAGGGAAGACCAGTAATCTGAGATGTATCCAAATCTTCAGAAGGTTTTTCTTCTTTATCGATTGAAGAATTCTAAAAAACTTTCTTGTTGGAAGATGGAGGAGTAGATCTCTTGCTTCTGGGTGCCATGAGGAAAGTTTGAGAGAGAAATCAAAGAATTTTGAAGTAGGGTATCTTGTGAAAGGATAAAAAGATGAGAAGATAGTTCCTTTTTATTAGGGATATGACAAAATCTTTGAGAGAATCAAGATTTTTAAAACCAAAATCAAAACTGTCTCAAGTAAAAGATTTAAAAAATATTTTAAGAATTAAAATATCTAACAGATATTAACTCTTAAAAGATCCATAAAGTCAATTTACCCTTTACTATGCTTCAAGGTCCCTTGAATTTGATTTCAAGGCCCTTGAAATCATCAATTGGGCTGCATGCGTAGGATGATTAAAACTCGTTTACTCCCCCTACGTTAATGCTTCCTTGTTCAACATACCAAGCTCCAATCTAATAAAATTAAATTGTTCCTCAGGAAGAGGCTTGGTAAAGATATCTGCAAGCTGCAAGTTAGTTGAGATAAAAGAAATCGAAACATCACCTTTCTCAACATGATCACGTATGAAGTGATGCCTTACATCAATATGCTTAGTCCTTGAATGCTGCACAAGATTTTTGGTTATTGATAACACGATTTATAGCATAGTTTTAGGTGTACATTTAGATAGGATTCTCGCTCAATCATGCATGATCTAGCACTAGTCCAAGACGTTTTGCACTCAAAACATGTATTTTGTCGAGATAGACGTCTACACGGACTTGTGTGCGTTTTGTAGGTATTTCGGGAAGTTTAGAGCTAAAACGATACGTTAAAGGATCGTTCATTTAGATGACACGTCCTCGGACTCATTAGGACACAAGAAAAGGGCTAAGGAGGACTCATGGAACCTTGCCAACACTAGCCATGCACCAAACCACAGCTCAATGATCCAAGGCGAAGTTTCTGCATAGAATCACGGTTCTCTGAAGAACCACGACCGTGGAAATGGCCGTGGATTTTGCCAGATTCTCGTGACAGCTGTGCCACGACTCTCATGGCCAGCTCATGAAAGATTTGTTATAAAAGTGGTCCATCATGGGTTGTTTGAGGAGCTGGGTAGTTTGGGAGCAGCTCATCCATTATCCATTTCTTTCTAACAAATATATTCTCAAGAGAAGAAGATTTTTTCTAGGAAGGAAAGTGCCCAAGAGAAGAAGAAAGGTTCCATTGAAGAGGAGAGGAGAACACACACCATAACTTCTTGAATTTCGGATTTTATTTCTAGAGATTTGTGAACCCTTGAACCTTCTTTTGGAAGGGTTGTAAGTTGTTCTAATTCCATTTTCAGATTTGTTTGTTTTCGAAGTTCACTTGTCCATCTCTTTTCTTTCATTATCTTGCAATGGATGTTATGATTTCATGTTTGTTTGCTTTGATTTCCATTATGAATGTTGTAGGCTAAATTGATACGGTTCTTGGGTAAGGAAGGGATGGCTATGGCTAGGACTATGATAGGACAGACTTAGAATCACCTTTGGATGACTTTTGCTTATGAACGTAGAAGCTGTTAGAAATCACGGGTAGTTCTTGAAGAACCACGGCCGTGGATTCGGAAGAACAAACCGTGATTTTCCCTGGTTCGAAGGAATCTTTGCCTTAGACCTATAAATGTTGAAATCCTAAGTGTTTGTTGAGTTTAACCTACCCTAGGGTGACTTAGTGTAGCGACTAAGAGTTAGGAAAGACTTACCCGGTAATCCTTGCCCTTAGAATCTAAAATAGCAAACCTTAGGTAGTGGTGAGCCTAATAAGCCGCCATTGGACTAGATGTGCTAGGATAGTTACTTAGGACTTCCCTTGTCCGAGACTTACCCGGTAAGGATAGGTTAGACCCCTAATTTACAATCCGGTTTGTGTAGAATTCCCATCCTTAGGATCTTAGAGACTTACCCGGTAATGAGATCTTAGGAGTGGATTAGTTGGATCATGAGACCCTCCCGGTAATTGATCCCAAATTAGATACACCTAATCCCAACATATCATAGTTAATCCAAAGAATGAAGAGATAACTTGAGTTCTATGCCATAACCGGAACTTCCAACCCCTAGAATCCGTCTTTTCCTTTCCTTGATCATTATCTCGTTTGATTGCCCATTTGTGTTTATTTTTAGTTAGTTGATTGATCACCTTACATGAATTGTGATCTTTGATCATCAAAAACCAACCAAAAACATTCAAGATTTTCGTTCTTTGTTTTTCCTCTTTTCTAACCCTAAACCTTCACTAAACTTAATCACAAAACCGAATCGATTTCACCTTAGTCCTTGTGTTCGACCTCGGAGTACTATCCATACTACAAACGTCCCGTACACTGCGGGTGCGCTAGAAGTTAGGATAATTATGACGAGTATAAATTTAAGGCTTATTGCGTGCACACTTTTTAGCGTAACAAGTTTTTGGCGCCGTTGCCGGGGACTAGGTCTAGATTGAGTCTATTTTGTGATTGTTTCTAGTGTAGATCTTTCTTGTTGCTTTTGATCTCTCTTTGTTTGTGTCTTTGCTTTTCAGGACATCTATTTCTCTTTAGGTGTATGCGAAGATCTCGTGGCAAGGATTTAGCTCCATTCGATCCCGAACCGGAGAAAACCCTTCGATCTAGATCCAAGAACATCCGAAAGAAGAAAGAGATGGCCGGTAGAAATCTTCAAGCTGAGTTGGATGAAGCCTTAGAGCAAATAAGGCTAAGAGATGAGCTCTTGGAGGAAAGAAGGAGACTTGCCAATGAGAGGCAAGAGGAAACAAGGAGGGAGATTGAGGAGATTAGGCAAGCGCTTGTTCAAGGAGAGCTTAATCGCCGACAACCTCCACCTCCTCCACCACAACCGCAGCCGGCGGCCAATGTTAGGGTCGTTCCCATTGCTATTGAGGAGCCACAAACCCTAGGGAGACGTATGGATCCGGCACAAAGAGCACACCGACCGGGTGTGAATTTAGGAGATCCCGCAACCCACAACTATGAGCTCCGCCCTCAAGTTCTTCAAATGATCCGGCATAATCAATTTGGAGGGATGGAAGGAGAGTCTCCTCACCAACATTTGATGAACTATGAGATTTTGATGGAGACTCTTAGACCACCAAGATTGGAGAGCAACAACCATAAGCTAAGGGCCTTTTCCTTCTCTCTTAAGGACAAAGCCTTGGCTTGGTATCAATCTATTCCACAAGGGCGAGTTGGTACTTGGGAGGAGATGACAACCGAGTTCTTGACCAAGTTCTTCCCACCTTCCAAGACAACCGAATTAAGAGGGAAGATCAATGCCTTTGTGATGAGAGATAGAGAAAGTTTGTTCAAGTCTTGGGAGAGATTCAAAGACCTTCTCCTAGATTGTCCGCACCATGGCATACCAAAGATTGAGCTATTAGAGATCTATTTCAAAGGGCTTGATGAAGATAGCCAATTCAAGCTTCAATCTCTTTCCGGTGGGACATTTATGGAGAAACATGTAGATGATGCTTGGGAGTTTGTGGAGAAGCAAGCTCTAGTGATTGAAAAGTACTCTCATAGGAAGAGTGAAGGAAGAAAGGCGGGAGCATATGAGGTGAGTGAAGTCACCATGAGCAATTTCAAGCTTGACGCCATCAACAATGAGTTGAAGTCCTTGAGAGAGTTGTGTACCACCACCTTGAAGAGCCAAGCAACTCCTCAAGTACCTCCACAAGCTAACTTGTCTTCCAAGGAGGAAGATGTGAATTATATGGGAAGGGGCAACTTCAACAATTACCAAGGCCCAAGAAATTTCAACAACAACCGGCAATTCAACAATTACCGGCCTAACCACAACCATCCCAGATTTTCTTACTCTAATCCGGATGGAGCCTTGAACCCTCCCGCCTCCACAAGCACAACCCCACCACAAAGAGTTTCACAAGAACCTCCACCCGGTTTTACTCAACCTTCAAAGGATAGGACCGAAGTCATGTTTGAACAATTGCTAGGAAGATTGAGTGGACTTGAGAGCACCGTGACTTCAATCTCTAAAGCTCAAAAGGTCTTGGAAGCACAAGTCTTTCAAAAGGCGGGTGAAGCACATAGGGATCCGGGGAAGCTTCCCGGAAGAACCGAAGACAACCCCAGAGGCCAAGTGTTGGCTATCACAACAAGGAGTGGGTTGAGTATGAAGGATCCTTTGCCCAAGGACCAAGCTAAGGGAAAGCAAGTAGTAGTAGAAGAGGGAAGAAAGCAAGATGATGGAGGAAAGAGCAAGGATGTAGAGCCAACCTATGTGGCACCGCCTCCATACAAGCCGCCACTACCATTCCCACAATCAAGAGCTAGAGCTCGTTTGGACAATCACTTTTGTAAGTTCCTTGAACTCATGTCCAAGTTACATATTAACATTCCGTTCATGGATGCCATCTTAGGAATGCCGGTGTATGGCAAGTTTTTGAAAGAAATACTCTCCAACAAAAGGAAGTTGGAGGAGTATGGGGAGATAAGGATGACCAAGAGATCCTCGGAGTTGATCCAAACGATGAAGGAAGAAATTCCTCCCAAGTTAAGAGATCCGGGCTCCTTTTGCGTTCCAATTGGAGTAGGAGACGTGAAGTACGAAGCCCTTTGTGATCTTGGGGCAAGTGTAAGCATCATACCGCTTGCACTTAGCAACAAGGTCGGGTTAGGAGAGCCAAAGCCGGTCAAGATGACCCTCTATATGGCGGACCGCTCTATTACTCACCCGGTTGGGATTCTAGAGGACATCCCGGTGCAGCTAGGAGGATTCTACGTGCCTATCGATTTTGTAGTGTTGGACATTCCGGCGGATTATCCGGTTCCTATCATCTTAGGAAGGCCCTTCCTAGCCACTTCCGGATGCTTAGTGGATTGCAAGAACGGGACTCTCTCCTTCAACATCGGGGAAGAGAACATCAAGTTCAAGCTGTCCACAATGATGAAAGGGCCAACCCTTGATGAAGATATCTTCAACATAGTCGAGCAAGAAGAATCTAGAGAAGTTGTGAGCTCGATCTTGATCAAAGATCCTTTGGAAAAGGTTCTTACCTTAAGCATGATGGAAGAAGATGATGAGGAGGCTTGCAAAGAAGAAATCAAAGCCTTGGAAGCCTTGGAAGAGGAGCCTAGAGTTGGATTTGAAAGCCACGAAGAAGTTTTGAACAGCTGCAAGTTCCACGGTCGAGATTTACAAACCACGGCCGTCAAACTTTCTGGACAACTCCGAGAAGCAAACTTGGCAAAAACCACGGTCGTGGAAAATGAGCAACCCGTGTTTCCAACCATGGTTTTCCCTGAATCAGCTCTTGATGATGATCAAGCTTCTAGGAGCCATGAGGAGTCTTCATTTGCTTTGGACTCATCTCATCCAACCTTATTTGGATCATCTTCAACCGATAAAGGTCCTCCCTCACTTGAACTTAAACCCCTCCCCTCTCATTTAAAGTATGCATTTCTTGGTGAAAATTCTACATATCCTGTGATTGTTAATGCATGTTTGAGTGATGATGAACCTGCTAAATTGCTGCATGAACTAAGATTGCATAGGAAAGCCATTGGTTATACTATTGATGATTTGGTTGGCATTAAGCCATCTTTGTGCATGCATAAAATAATGATGGAAGATAACCACAAACCCTCTATTGAACATCAAAGGAGATTGAACCCTATAATGAAAGAGGTGGTCAAAAAGGAAATCATTAAGTTGCTAGATGCGGGAATTATCTACCCTATCTCGGATAGTAAGTGGGTTAGCCCTATTCATGTAGTGCCGAAGAAGGGTGGAATGACGGTAGTAACTAATGAGAACAATGAACTAATACCGACTAGGACGGTTACGGGGTGGAGGATGTGCATTGATTATAGGAAATTGAACATGGCCTCTAGGAAAGATCACTTCCCCCTCCCCTTTATTGACCAAATGCTAGAAAGGTTAGCTCAACACTCTCACTTTTGCTATCTAGATGGGTATAGTGGATTCTTCCAAATCCCTATCCACCCCGATGACCAAGAGAAAACAACTTTCACGTGTCCATGGGGCACCTTTGCATATAGGAGGATGCCATTTGGGTTGTGTAATGCACCCGCCACCTTTCAAAGGTGCATGATGGCCATCTTTTCGGAATACATAGAAAATATCATGGAAGTGTTCATGGATGATTTCTCTGTTTATGGTTCTTCTTTCGATGATTGCTTAGCTAACTTGTCATTAGTGTTGCAAAGATGTGAGGAGACAAATCTTGTCTTAAATTGGGAAAAATGCCACTTCATGGTATGTGAAGGATTGTGTTAGGACACTTGGTGTCTAACCGTGGCATTGAGGTTGATAGAGCTAAAATTGAAACAATAGAGAAGTTGCCACCACCTACCTCGGTGAAGGGGGTAAGGAGTTTCTTAGGGCATGCCGGTTTTTACCGGAGGTTCATTCAAGATTTCTCAAAAATTTCTAAGCCTCTCACTAACCTACTAATGAAAGATGTTGATTTTGTCTTTTCCAAGGATTGTCTTGAAGCGTTTTGCAGGTTGCAGAACACCTTGATCTCCGCACCTACCATGCATCCTCCGGATTGGAGTCTACCATTTGAAATCATGTGCGATGCAAGTGATGTGGCCGTTGGGGCCGTTTTAGGGCAAAGGAAAGAAGGGCGCACTCATGCTATTTACTATGCTAGCAAGACGCTAGATGATGCCCAACTCAACTATGCTACCACCGAGAAGGAGTTGTTGGCGGTGGTATATGCATTTGAGAAGTTCCGCTCGTACCTTGTTGGAGCAAAGGTCATAGTTTATACGGATCATGCGGCGATCCGTTATCTACTTACAAAGAAGGATGCCAAACCAAGGTTGATTCGGTGGATCCTTCTTCTTCAAGAGTTTGATTTGGAGATACGAGATAAGAAGGGATCCGAGAACTCCGTGGCGGATCACCTTAGTAGACTCCCACCATTGGAGCTTGGGAAAGACAACATCCCGATAGATGACTCGTTCCGGGATGAACAATTGCAAATGGTGGAGGAATGCTTGTTCCAAGTGGCTAGAGGAAGTGAGCCATGGTACGCCGACATCGTGAACTACTTGGTGTGTGAGGAAGTGCCTCCCGGACTTACATATGCACAAAGGAAGAAGTTCCTCAACGATGTAAGGCATTACTATTGGAGTGAGCCACTTCTATTCAAGAGAGGCCCGGATGGGGTGCTTAGAAGATGCATACCGGAAGATGAAATGGAGAGTGTGATCCGGCATTGTCACTCCTTACCATGTGGAGGCCATGCTAGCTCACACAAAACGTGTGCAAAGGTATTGCAATCCGGTTTTTATTGGCCTAACTTGTTTAGAGATGTGCAAGGTTTTGTAGCGGCATGTGATGCTTGCCAAAGAACGGGGAACATCTCAAGGAGGAATGAAATGCCCTTGAACAACATCCAAGAAGTCGAAATTTTTGATGTGTGGGGTGTAGACTTTATGGGACCATTCCCTTCTTCATGTGGCAATCTCTACATCCTATTGGCGGTGGACTATGTATCAAGATGGGTGAAGGCAATTGCCTCTCCTACAAATGATGCCAAGGTGGTGGTGCGGTTCTTCAACCGAGTGATCTTCCCTAGGTTTGGAACACCAAGGGTGATCATTAGTGATGGAGGGAAGCACTTCACAAATAGGAATTTTGGGGCACTTTTGGCCAAGTATGGGGTGACTCATAAGGTGGCAACACCCTACCATCCCCAAACTAGTGGTCAAGTGGAGATCTCCAACCGAGAGATCAAGGCCATCCTCGAGAAAACGGTGTCTAGGACAAGGAAGGATTGGGCTATGAAGCTCAATGACGCACTATGGGCATATAGAACCGCCTTTAAGACACCAATTGGAACCACCCCCTACAAGTTGGTCTATGGCAAGTCTTGCCATCTTCCGGTGGAAATGGAGCATAGAGCTTATTGGGCCATTAAGTGGCTAAATTTTGACCTCAAGGAGGCGGGAGAAAAGAGGTTGCTCGATATCAATGCCCTTGAGGAGCTCCGGTTGGAAGCCTATGAGAATGCCCGGATCTACAAGGAGAGAACCAAAAGGTGGCATGACAAGAGGATCATCCCAAAGGAGTTGAGTGAAGGAGATCTTGTCCTTCTCTTCAACTCAAGGCTAAGGCTCTTTCCCGGAAAGCTCAAATCCAGATGGACCGGGCCATATGTGGTGAAGAAGATCTTTCCCCATGGAGCTATTGAGATAGGAGGGGAGCATTGTGGAAATTTCAAAGTGAATGGGCATCGCTTGAAGAAGTATGTTCCGGGAGCCCCGATAGACATGATTGCCCCGCTTCACCTTGAATAGACGCTCCCGAAGTTTGGTCAAGCTAGTGACCTTAAAGAAGCGCTTGGTGGGAGGCAACCCATTGGTAACATTTTTCCCTTTTCATTTTTCATTTTTGCTTAGATTTTTCTGTTTTTGTGTGCTTTGTGTGTTTCGTATTTCGTGTGTGTGCTAGAAGCATTAGTGGCATTGGAAGTCTTTATTGACATGTGAATGATGATGATGAACCCCTCACCAATTATGGGTGGAGCGGACGCGGAACTTGGACGGCTAGCGGTGCCTAGCGCGGGTTCCGAAGCTTTGAAGGAATGCTTAAGAGCTCTCTACCATGGTTGATAAGATCATCCAACATCGATTCACTTGAACAATCCCGAATACCATAGCAAACACTTTTACATTGTGAGAACCTTCTTTCACTCTCTTTACTTGTATACCACATTGGGGACAATGTATTTCTAAGTATGGGGTGGGGTTTGCATGATCCTTTGCATGATGAGCATCTAGGATAGGTTAATACTTGCACATGTCTTGCATTGTACATACTTAAATCGAAAATCCCATAAAAATCAGAAAATTTTAAAAAAACTTTTGTGCTTTCTAGGCTTGGATATGATCCTAATGATGAAACTTGTCTTGTGATTGGCTATGGATGGCCTTATGTGTTGAATTAATAAATGCATATGTGGACTTGAACTACTTCTCTTGAATTCTATGAATGACTTGTGATTGGCTATGGATTGCCTAGAATGAATTGAGTATTGAAAGTCGAAATTACATGATAGTTCTTGCATACCATCTAGGAATGATTAAGGCATTTCATCTCTTTCTACTTCTCATCTTGACCATGATTGCTTGAACACCTCAATTGATATAAATTCGACCTCCTTTAAACCCATCCGGGAATAGGAGCATGCTAGTGTGTTGAAATGTGTGAAAAGCAAATGCGAGGTGAAGATGTAATGAAAAGAATGTCGTGAATGAAATACTGAAGTTATTGAGGAAGTGTAGCCAAAATATAGGTTTGGGGGCGTTGGTTTAAATGACAAGTAACTCGGTACACTTCACATAATCGGGTGTTGGTGCCTTGCCAAAGTCAAATGAACCAATAGCCCTAACGAGCTTTCGTATGTGTGCCCGGTGTGGATGCACCTCGAAAAAAGAGAAAAAGCCCGAGGATGGCTAATCACCGAGGTTTCGGCTATTGTATACCAATGCCATTGTCTCAAAAACGAGTTAAAGAAAAAAGAAAAGAAAGCAAGATAGGGAAAAATATACACTTGGGGGAAGTTGATCGAGGACAAGGAAGTGAAGTTAGTTCTATTCCCGGATTAGCATCACATAACCTAGAGAATCCCCCTACCGATTGCAACGTTTCTTAGCCTTTTATGTCACAAGCCCTTATGACCTACTTGCATGTTTGTAAGGCTTAGTAATCTAGATTGGATAGACTCTTGATATTCTTGACCTCTTCATTCTCATATCTCATGCATGCTTTTGAGTTAAGTACAATTGTCTTTCCATGCCATTATTGTTTGATACATAATTGCTTATCAAGTTGCCATTGATCATGACTATGAAGGTGATCCAATAGTAGAAGCACAAAACCCAAAAAGATTTTTGCCATTTTTCTGCATACATAAATCATGTCATCTCTTAGTCTATAGTTAGGAATTTGCTCGGGGACGAGCAAACCTTAAGTATGGGGTATTTTGATAACACGATTTATAGCATAGTTTTAGGTGTACATTTAGATAGGATTCTCGCTCAATCATGCATGATCTAGCACTTGTCCAAGACGTTTTGCACTCAAAACATGTATTTTGTCGAGATAGACGTCTACCCGGACTTGTGTGCGTTTTGTAGGTATTTCGGGAAGTTTAGAGCTAAAACGATGCGTTATTGGATCGTTCATTTAGATGACACGTCCTCGGACTCATTATGACACAAGCAAAGGGCTAAGGAGGACTCATGGAACCTTGCCAACACTAGCCATGCACCAAACCACAGCTCAATGATCCAAGGCGAAGTTTCTGCATAGAATCACGGTTCTCTGAAGAACCACGACCGTGGAAATGGCCGTGGATTTTGCCAGATTCTCGTGACAGCTGTGCCACGACTCTCATGGCCAGCTCATGAAAGATTTGTTATAAAAGTGGTCCATCATGGGTTGTTTGAGGAGCTGGGTAGTTTGGGAGCAGCTCATCCATTATCCATTTCTTTCTAACAAATATATTCTCAAGAGAAGAAGATTTTTTCTAGGAAGGAAAGTGCCCAAGAGAAGAAGAAAGGTTCCATTGAAGAGGAGAGGAGAACACACACCATAACTTCTTGAATTTCGGATTTTATTTCTAGAGATTTGTGAACCCTTGAACCTTCTTTTGGAAGGGTTGTAAGTTGTTCTAATTCCATTTTCAGATTTGTTTGTTTTCGAAGTTCACTTGTCCATCTCTTTTCTTTCATTATCTTGCAATGGATGTTATGATTTCATGTTTGTTTGCTTTGATTTCCATTATGAATGTTGTAGGCTAAATTGATACGGTTCTAGGGTAAGGAAGGGATGACTATGGCTAGGACTATGATAGGACAGACTTAGAATCACCTTTGGATGACTTTTGCTTATGAACGTAGAAGTTGTTAGAAATCACGGGTAGTTCTTGAAGAACCACGGCCGTGGATTCGGAAGAACAAACCGTGATTTTCCCTGGTTCGAAGGAATCTTTGCCTTAGACCTATAAATGTTGAAATCCTAAGTGTTTGTTGAGTTTAACCTACCCTAGGGTGACTTAGTGTAGCGACTAAGAGTTAGGAAAGACTTACCCGGTAATCCTTGCCCTTAGAATCTAAAATAGCAAACCTTAGGTAGTGGTGAGTCTAATAAGCCGCCATTGGACTAGATGTGCTAGGATAGTTACTTAGGACTTCCCTTGTCCGAGACTTACCTTGTCCGAGACTTACCCGGTAAGGATAGGTTAGACCCCTAATTTACAATCCGGTTTGTGTAGAATTCCCATCCTTAGGATCTTAGAGACTTACCCGGTAATGAGATCTTAGGAGTGGATTAGTTGGATCATGAGACCCTCCCGGTAATTGATCCCAAATTAGATACACCTAATCCCAACATATCATAGTTAATCCAAAGAATGAAGAGATAACTTGAGTTCTATGCCATAACCGGAACTTCCAACCCCTAGAATCCGTCTTTTCCTTTCCTTGATCATTATCTCGTTTGATTGCCCATTTGTGTTTATTTTTAGTTAGTTGATTGATCACCTTACATGAATTGTGATCTTTGATCATCAAAAACCAACCAAAAACATTCAAGATTTTCGTTCTTTGCTTTTCCTCTTTTCTAACCCTAAACCTTCACTAAACTTAATCACAAAACCGAATCGATTTCACCTTAGTCCTTGTGTTCGACCTCGGAGTACTATCCATACTACAAACGTCCCGTACATTGCGGGTGCGCTAGAAGTTAGGATAATTATAACGAGTATAAATTTAAGGCTTATTGCGTGCACACTTTTTAGCGTAATAGTTATAGAAATAGCACTAGTATTATCACACTTTATAGGAATACCTCTCAAATCAAAGCCAAGGTCACGAAGTTGTTGAGCAATCCAAAGAATTTCAACACAACAGGCTCCAGCAGCTATATATTCGGCCTCAGCTGTGGATAGGGCAACCGAATTTGCTTCTTGGAATGCCAACTGATTAGGGATGATCCTAAGAATTGACAACATCCAGAAGTACTTTTTCTATCGACCTTATAACCTGCAATGTCTGCATCTGAATAGCCAATAAGATGAACCGAGCTTTGACGTGGGTACCATCACCCTAGATCCTTAGTGCCATTGAGATACCGAAAAATTCTTTTCACAGCTATCAAGTGTGACTCCTTAGGATCAGCTTAAAATCTTGCACACATGCACACGCTAAACATAATGTCAGGACGACTAGCAGTTAGATACAACAATGAACTGATCATACCTCGATACTCCTTTTGTACTACACTTTTTCCGTCCTTGTCATGATCTAGCGAAAGTGTTGAACTCATAGGAGTCTTTGCAACCTTAGATTGATCCATTTTGTACTTTTTAAGAAAGTCTTTAGTATACTTGCTTTGATTGAGGTAAATTCCTTTCTTTGCTTATGTAACTTGAAGTCCAACAAAGAAATTTAACTCTCCCATTAAGCTCATCTCAAATTCCCTGCACATAATATCTAAAAATTCCTTGCAAAGGGAATCATTAGTAGCACCGAATAATATATATCATCAACATAGATCTATACTACTAAGATGTCGTTGCCTCTAGTTTTGATAAACAATGTTTTATCAATCAAACCTCTTTTGAAATTGTTTTCAAGAAGATATTTAGACAATCTTTCATACCAAGCTCGAGGAGTTTGCTTAAGACCGTAAAGAGCTTTGTCTAATTTAAAACATGATCCGGAAATTCATCATTTTCAAAACCAGGAGGTTGAGCAATGCAAACTTCTTCTTCTAAGAAGCCGTTTAGAAAAGCACATTTTACATCCATTTGAAAAAGTTTTATGCTCATGAAAGATGCAAATGCAAGTAGCATACGTATGGCTTCTAACCTTGAAACAAGAGAAAAAGTCTCCTCATAATCAATACCTTCTTCTTGGTTATAGCCTTGTGCTACAAGTCGTGCTTTGTTTCGTATGACTTTGCCACTTTCATCCAATTTCTTTCGAAAGACCCATTTCGTCTTAATAACTGATTGATGTTTTGGTCTTGAAGTAAGAGTCCATACCTTGTTCCTCTCAAATTCATTTAATTCATTTTGCATGGCAATGATCCAGTCTGGTTCTTGAAGAGCTTGAATGTAGTTCTTTGGCTCGACAAGTGATACAAAAGCGGAGAAGGCACAAAGATTATTCACTTTAGATCTAGTTTAAACTCCAGCATTTGGATCTGAAATCACATTTTCTTGTGGATGATATCATGAGTGTTAAACTTTTCTTCTTTTGACAGATGATGTAGATCCAGAAGGTTGAGCTAAATATGTCTGACTTGATTCAGGTACCGTTTGTGCATTACCTGTTGTTCCAATCTCAAGGCCTTGAAGTTGGGTTTCAAGCCCTTGAAGTGGAGTTCTGTTGTCACAGTTTCCAGTTTCAAGGTCTTGAAGGTGTGTTTCAAGGTCTTGAGGATTTTCTTTGGTATCTTGAATCTTTTCTTGCATATTTTTGTCTTGACCTTTAGGATCTTCCTCTTAATCCGAAATGTGATCTTCTCTTTGATTCAGATTTAAATCTGCAAAACTCTCACTCAAAGTACCATCATTGCTTTCATGAAAAATAATGTGAATGCTTTCTTCAACAACTTGGTACGTTTGTTATATACTCGATAAGCTTTGCTATTTGAAGCATATCCAATGAATATAGCTTCATCACTACGTGCATCAAATTTCCCGAGATTGTCTTTTCCATTGTTGTGAACAAAACAAGTACATCCAAAAGGTTTGAAGTATGAAATGTTTGGTTTTCTTCCTTTAAAGAGTTCATAAGGAGTCTTTTTCAAAATAGGGCGAATTAAACATCGATTTAAAATATAAATTGCGGTGTTTACTGCTTCAGCCCAAAAACTTTTTGGCAAATGATTTTCTAAAAGCATTGTCCTAGACATAACCTCAAGAGTGCGGTTCTTGCGTTCCACAACTCCATTTTGTTGAGGAGTTCTAGGAGCTGAAAAGTTATGAGAAATACCATATTTTGCACAAAATAAATTGAACTTTAGTTGATCAAATTCTCTACCATGATCCTTTCTTATAGAAACGATTGGTACGTTTTTCAAACTTTGTAACTCCTTACACAATTTTGAAAACTCAAATAAAGCTTCAGATTTTTCTCGTAGAAAAGATATCCATGTAAACCGAGAGAAATCGTCTACTATAACAAGGATGTATTGTTTTCCTCCGGGAGATTTGACACGCATAGGTCCACAAAGATCAATATGTAAAAGTTCAATAGGTCGAGAAGAACTTACAGCTTTCTTAGGTTTGAATGAACGTCTTGTTTGTTTACCTTGTGTACATGCTTTACATAGGTCATCAACCTTGAAGTTTAGGTTTGGCAAACCACGTACCAAATCTTTTGTAAGTAGCTTCTGCATGGTGTGCATGCTTACATGACCAAGTCTTCTATGCCAAAGCCTTGGATCATCAGTCAAGGCCTTTAGACATTTTAGCTTAGTTCCTGCAACTTGGTTAGTACTCAAAGAATAAACATTATTACACCTAGGAGCAGTGAGCAATACTTCTCCCGTCTTTATGTCTTGAACTTCATATTTTTCTGAATCAAACATGACTTTATTGCCTTTATCACAAATTTGAGAAATACTAAGCAGATTATATTTCAAGCCATCAACTAAATAAACATCATAAATAAAGTTGGATGAATCATAGCAAATTTTACCAATGCCAATTATGTCACACTTTCCTTTATCACCAAGAGTAATAGTTCCAGATGATTACTTCTTTAAATCTGAGAATAAAGAACTCTTTCCACTCATGTGTCTTGAGCAACCACTATCTAATATCCATTTGTGCTCCTTTACCTTGGTGATATCCTGCAAAACAGCAAACATCAACCTTTCCGGGTCAACCAAATGGCATATTTTGGTTCATACTCAGGTTCGATCATGTTTGGTGGTCTAGTACCTTTAGGAACCCAGATTTGTTTGACCTGCTTCCTTAAACATAAAGGATAGGTGTTTCTGATGATATAAGGATCATTTCTTCTATAAGGACATGTAGATTTAACATGACCCTTTTTACAACAATAGAAGCAGGTAGGCATATGAATGCTTCCTTTTGCCGTAACAAAAGTGGTGGTAGGTTTTCTAGGAAAGCTTCTATGATACGCTATACCATTTTTGTTAAGTGAAGATTGTTGTTCACCCATCATTCTTTCCAGATTAGCTTTTGAACGAGTAAACTTAATGAGTGATGCCTTCTGGTCTTGACACATTAAAGTCAAATCAACTTTTCTTTCTCTAGATCGATATAGCTTCGATGTAGAGAAGAGAGGTTGTTCTTGAGAATCAGGTTTTCTGATTCCAAGGCCTTGATATTGTCATCAAGTTCTTCCTTTTCTGTGTTAAGATTTTCAATCTCCAGAGACCATTCACTCAATTGTTTATCTTGTTCATGAAGTTTTTCTTTGAAAGAATTTATCCTTATTCTATGTTCCTTATCACTTAAGATAATATCCTTAAGAAATTGTTTAAGGTCAATCTCAGGTTGAGACAAAATTGTACTTACCATATTGTCGATGTACAGATTTGAGTTATCTTGATGATCGGCCATAAGACACAAGTTTGCTTGTTCTTGTTCATCTTCTGATTCATTTGTTGATTCTGAATCACTCCATGAAGCAACCATGACTTTCTTCTTTCGATCATTTTTCTTAAAGTTGGTCCTCTTCTTTTATGGGCAATCATTCACCAAATGATCTGTTTCACCACATTCAAAACAAGTCAGTACTTTCGTTTTCTTATTAGAATTAGAAAACTTACCTCGGGGTTTTGATGCTTGTGGAAATTCTCGGTTTGCAGATTGTTTCTTTATCTTGAGAATTCTTGCTAAACTTTTAGAGATCATGGCGAGAGCATCTTCTTCATTATCATCATCACTATTTTCTTCATCAGAAGGTAACTCATCTTTTCTGAATTTTAATGTCAAATTCATGGAGTTGGATGGGAGTTCTCCATCTTCTTCGCCAAGAATCATTTCATGTGTGATGAGTTTTCCAAGTAAATCATCAAGAGGAAGAGTAGTAAGATTTTGAGCTTCTTCAATAGCAGTCATCTTTGGTCCCCATTTGGATTTAGGTAAGCTTCTTAGAACCTTTCTCACTTTTTCATCATTTGTGAAGGTCTTTCGAAGTGAGTCTAGATTGTTCACTATCCTAGTGAATCTGGTGAATATTTCTTTGACTAGTTCATTTGGATTCATCTTGAATAGCTCGTATTGTCTGAGAAAGATGCTAATCTTTGTTTCCTTGACTTGACTTCTTCCTTCGTAAGTGACAACAAGCTTGTCCCATATTTCTTTTGCACTTTTGCATGATGAGATGTAGTTGAATTCATTAGCATCTAATCCACAGCAAAATAGATTCATTTCCTTGTAATTCTTTTACACACTGTCCAGGTCAGCCTGAGTGAAATTTGATTCCTTCTTCGGGACTTGGACGCCTTCAACCGTTGTCATTGGAACTTTTGGTCCATCTTGACAAATGCTCCAAAGCTCCATATCCTGGTCAATCAGGAACATACGCATTAGTGATCTCCAATGAGCGAAGTTGTTGCCACAGAAGAGTGGTGGTCGAGATGAGGATCCTCCTTGAGAAAATCCACCATCACCAACAAGATTCATGATTAGTCTCACTGACGGTTAAATCAATAAACGTGAGTCTAGCTCTGATACCAATTGAAGAACCGATGGGTGGTATAAACAATATAGATAATACTCTAGAAAGGGGGGGGGGGGGGGGGTTGAATAGAGTATGGGAACATTTCGCAAACCAAATCTCAAGGCCTTGAAACTCCTTTCAAGGGCCTTGATGTCAATCTGTGTTACTAGTGAAACTCTGATTTCAAGGGCTTTGAAACTCAATTTCAAGGGCCTTGACTTCTTGCTCCTGCAAAACAAAGTTAGTCACATTAAAGTTTATATGGTGCGGAATTGAAAAGATTGACACGAGGATATGTTTACGAAGTTCGGCTCTAAATAGCCTACTCTCCGTCCTAGGGTATATCCGTAGGATCTAACTATCTATTATCAGCTTGAAAGAGTCCTAGATACAAATTAGAAGAAATCCCCTTCTTCTCTCACTTGTAGTCAATGCTACGATCTAGCTCCAACTCTTAACCTAGCTATAATAGCCTAGTTACTTCGCAGAGTAACACACTCCAATATAACACTTTCTAGATCTACCAATGGAGCTCTTGTGTTTTCTCTCTCTCTAAGGGGATAAAACTTTTACGTGAATGTGAGAAAGAAAAATAACGAATGAAGATGATTAGGTTGCTTGAGGATGCAAAGATGTTTTCCGATGTAAGCTTGTGTATCTTCTTCTTCGACCATCATATTCATTTATATCTTCTATGGAAAGATCTTCTAGCCGTTGTAGAGATGACCGTTTGAAGATCAACCTTCTTTTCCCTGAAGATCGTAAGGTAGACGTTGCACGTCTTCGATCCCTACGAACACGTTGAGTCTTTTACTCCTTGATCTTCTCGTCTTCTGTTGGATAAGAGAGAGAAGATATTTTTGCCTTTTTTGTTGTTTAGAAAATCTTCTCGAATGATTTTTTATCATTCGGTTGAGATCTTCCTTCGGTTGGCAAAGTCTTTGGTTGATAAGATCTTCTTGTTACAGATGCTTCAACGAAGATCTTCAATTTATTTGAATCCTTGTTCCGTGCACTTTAGATTCCAAGGCCCTTGATCTTCGTCCTTTTGAACTTGTTCTTGAATCCAACTTCAAGGCCCTTGACATGTAGATATACAACCTGAATTGAATTCAAACCAACCAAACATCTAGAAATATAATCAAGTACATTGTTAGAAATCCAACCGCTATATTTGTGTGAAGTCTTCCATCATCAACACCTGTAAACCATTTCAATCAAGGTGGAGTTTTCAGTGCATACGAATCATCCTAAACTAACATACAAGTCCATTCCATCATCACCAAAGCCATAACCATCAATCCATCACTCCAGAATCACAATAAACTAGCCAATAACATGCATTTCAAGATCCAAAATCATCACACAAGCACACATGGTTTCCATAGCTAGATGATGAAAGAAAAGCAAGTAAAAACAAGAAATCTTAGGTGAATATAAGTTTAAGCAAGACTTACAACCCTTCAAAAGAAGTTCCAAAACGTTTCAAACAAAGCTTCCAAAAGTTCTTCAACCAAAAACTCTAAAAATCACTCAAAATCACTCAAAAACTCACTATCACTCTAAGTTTTGATGTTCTTCTTCTTCTTCCAAATGAGAGAGTTTTTCCTCTTATCCAAGTCTATCCTCCAATGGAATGAGGTGTGTGTGAGAGAATGAGGGAGGTGTCCTTCTGCAACAGCCTGCAGGACCACTTATATTCTCCATCAAGAGGAAGGGCCGGGCAAAGAGACCGTGGGACACGTGGCACAAGCTTTCAAAAGCCAGAAAATCGACCCAGACAGATAAATCGTCCGATTTTCCTGAGTGTTGGGTCAATTTTCTTCAACAGGGGCTTGGTATGATCGTCTAGCCATGAGTTGCTTCATTGCTTGCACCAATAAGGGTCCTTGTGTCCTTCATTGCTCCAATTATGTTTCTTTAAAGCCTTGGATATGTACCACCATGAGGCTTGACCCTCGAATGTATCGATTAATGTCCAAAAGATCCCCAAAATACCTACAAAACCGACAAAAGCTCGTGTAGACGTCTTTTCTAGAAATATGCATGAATTAAGTG
Organism: Fagopyrum esculentum; assembly: GCA_033239045.1. NCBI lineage: Eukaryota > Viridiplantae > Streptophyta > Magnoliopsida > Caryophyllales > Polygonaceae > Fagopyrum > Fagopyrum esculentum. The sequence goes on along the minus strand of BSUD01000002.1, from coordinate 73,100,659 downwards.
GAAACGTCATGAACTAATGTCAAACCATGCATGAATAACGGGAAAAACTATCTAAATGAATGCCTAAACTAGCGTCATAAATCACGTTATCAGCTTTCAAGCTGCGCACATCTACATCGCACAAAACATCTACACCTTCCTCCATCATACTAAAACTCAAAACTTTCTCAAGAGGATCTTTTATAAGGATAGAGCTCACCAATTCTCGAGAATCTTCTTCATCATGGATGTTCAAGATATCATCTTCCAAAGGCTCTCCCTTCATTGCAGCCAATAATGCAAACTCCACATGATCGCCACCAATGTTGAACTTCAACTTGGCGTTCTTACAATCAACGTTGCAACCCGATGTTGCTAGAAATGGTCTTCCGAGAATGATAGGAATGGGATAATCTGCGGGAATATCCAACACAACAAAGTCTATAGGTATGTAGAAATCACCTAGCTTGACGGGAATGTCCTCCAAGATACCAACGGGAGGGGTAACGGAACAATCCGCCATGTATAACGTCATCTTCACGGGCTTGGGAACTCCAAGGCCGATCTTATCACAAAGTGCTAGAGGAATGATGCTCACACTAGCTCCTAGATCACATAGCGCATCATAAGTCACATCCGCAACTTGGATGGGAATGCAAAATGAACCGGGATCTCTCAACATAGGTGGCATCTTCTCCTTCATGATGAGCTCTAAAGATCTAGAGGTCATCCGCACTTCTCCACAGTCTTCCAGCTTTCTCTTCCTTGACAAGATCTCTTTAAAAAATTTCCCATAGGTGGGCATTCCTAGGATAGCATCAATGAAAGGGATGTTAATATGTAGCTTATTCATAAGGTCAAGAAACTTACCAACGTGCTTATCTAGATGTGCCCGCTCCCTAGACTGAGGGAACGATAGTGGTGGTTTATAAGCAGGTGGTGAAAAATAAACATCAGCTTTTTCTTTCGCTTTTTGGGGCTCCATCTCGGTTGGCACCTCGACCGAGGTGTTCCTCGTCTGATCGTGGTCTGACCGAGGTACTGGATCTACAGTCTTTAATCCACTGCTTGTTGTGATCGCCATGACTTGCCCTTTTGGGTTGTTCTCTGTCCTTCCTAGAAGTTTACCACGATCTCTTGGTGCTTCATTAGCTTTGTTGAAAACTTGTTGTTCTAAGGCTTTTTGTGCCTTCGAAAACGAGTTCACAGAAGTCTCCATAGCATTGAGCTTTATCAAAATAGCCTCCAGCACAACGTCCGGCTTCATGGGTGGCTGGGACAAGCTTGATGATTGCTCCCGGCTTCTCAATGGAGTAGAAGAAGAAAAAGGGGGGTTAAGAGCATTTTCGGCATGAGAATAAGGGCTACCGGGATTTTGTTGATTTGGTCTCCAATTGTTGTTGAAGTTCCTGTTGTTGTTATTGTAATTGTTTTTGTTCCACAACCCTTGATAGTTTCCTCTCCCCACATATCCAGCATCTTGCTCCTTTTTAGTTTTAGCTAACAAAAGCTCCTTCAATGCCTTGACTAAATTGTTGAGCATGGTGAGTTGCAGTACTTGAATTTGTAAGACTTGTATACGAAAAGCTAACTCGCCTTGCTCCATCTTCAACTCTTTGATGGGAGTACTTCTCCATATGTAAAGCTTGCTTCTCAATAAACTCCCAAGCTTCATCTACCGGTGTATCCATAAAAGCTCCAGCACAATGCGATTGGAGTTTGAATTGAGTTTCCTCATCTAACCCCTTGAAGTAAATCTCTAGCAACTCGATCTTTGGAATCCCATGGAGAGGGCAATCCAATATAAGGTCCTTGAACTTCTCCCATGACTAAAACAAACTTTATTTATCCTTCATACCAAACGCATTGATCTTACCCCTCAATTCAGCGGTCTTTGATGGGGGAAAGAACTTAGTAAGAAACTCCGTATCATTTCTTCCCATGTGTTAACTCTTCCAGTTGGAAGGGATTGATACCAAGCTAGTGCCTTGTCTTTCAAAGAGAAGTAGAAAGGTATTAGCTTGTAGTTGATGTTCTCCACTCTTGATGGTCTCAAAGTCTCCATAAGAATCTCGTATTTTTAAATGTGTTGATGTGGAGATTCTCTTTCCATGCCTCCAAATTGACATTGTCGAATCATAGTTAGAACTTGGGGTCTAAGTTCATAATCATGCTCAGCTGGATCTCCTAAATTAACTCCTGGACGCCGCACTTGTTGGTTCGGGTCCATGCTTTGACCTAGGGTTTGCGGAGCTCTAGCAAAAAGATCACCTCGGTCTACCATAGCCGGCATCCGAGGTGGTGGGTGTATCTCGGCCGGTGCAACTAGGACTGGATCCTGCCTCGGTCGAGCAATTGGGACCGGTCGAGGTTGAATCTGAGCTCGTAGAGCGGCCATATCAGCTTGAATTTCTTCACTTCTTGCACGAGTCTCGTCTCTTTCTCTTTGCAATTCTTCTTTACTGAGGTGAAGTTGTTCCAATGCCTCCTTCAATTCGGCTTCAAGATCTCGATTATCTTGATCGGCCATCTTAGCTTCTTTCAATCTTCTTTTGTATGTCTTTTCTATTTCGGGATCATAAGGAACGATTTCCTTTCCAACACGAGTTCTTCGCATAAACCTAAGGAAAGATCACGTGAAATCAAACAAGTAAAGTAATCAATAGCAACAAGGGCAAGAGCCCTAAAAGACAACCGAAACTGAATTTGGTCTTGACCAAGTCCCCGGCAACGGCGCCAAAAACTTGTTCGCTCTCAGACTTGTGTGTATGATGAATGATATAGCTTTAAATTTATAACCTGAAATATAAGCCTGAAACAATATGCGAACCCGCAATGTATGGATCAATTGTAATAAAAGCAAATACTCCAGGGTCGAACACAAGGACTATGGTGAAACAAAGATCGGTAATTCAGGTTGTCAATTAAAAACAAGCAATAAAGCAAAGATATCAAAGATGATGTAATAATCAGATAAAGAAAATGCAGATTCTAGAGATTAAAGCATCCAGTTGTGGTTCAGACTTAAGATCTCAAAGGATAGCGTGGACAAAGGTGAGGTTTGTAAAGGGAAGGTGTTTCTAAGGTGGGAATAGATCACCGGGTAAGTCTCACTACTCACTATCTTAAACCAAAGATCCTCTCACCGGGTAAGTCTCAAGGTACTAAGGAAAGGAACTATAATCTCAAACCAACACACCGCCCAAGGGGATAGAACTAACCTTTACCGGGTAAGTCTCAGGCTAACTCTCAAAGATGGGATGAAGGCACACGCAAACCCTAATAAAGGATAAACATTTATTACCTAACACTCATGATCTTGGGTATACAAGCAAAGGAATTACCGGGTAAGTCTCATCCTAGGCTTACGTATGGGACTAGAAAGGTATAACAAGGATAGTATTTGGCAAACAGAAAACCTCAACTCAGATAAGGATCAGGAAAGGTATCGCCTCACTCAGTTCATGTTCCATCTCGGTCAAGATGTTCTACGAACTGACCGAGGTGTTCGTCGGTTAAGGTAAGGCTCGAGCTTTCAGGGTCCACTGGGGTAAAGGCTCATTCTTTCTCGTTTTTCCCACAACCTTCACCCAATCACCCTAGAATCGCATAAAGAACTTATCCAATAATCATCATGATAACAATAATTAAATATATGAAAAGGGAATCAATATTCAAACAAGAAATCCTTAACACAAGGTCTCAATAACTCAATCAAACAATCAAACTGCGTTCCTCAATTACAAACCAAAAGACAATCAATCAAACAATCTAAGAAAACCTTACAACTTCCTTCAAAGCCTTCAACTTGATCTTCAAAGTCAACTTCCGTCCTTCCTTGGAATATCTTCAATCTTCCAACTTCCTTCAACTTCCAACTTGATAGCATGTATTATAGTCTATATTTTGGGACTTATTTATACGTTTTATCTTCAATAATCGGCATGTTTGGATTATATTATGTGATTATATTGTTGTTTCATCTACCTTTACGGGAATCGAGGTCTACACCAAGTTTCGTTGTAATCGTAGGTAAAATGGCACGTTTTGGATCGAAATGGAGCTAAGGAGCAAAGGAGTCATTGGAGCTACATTCAGTAGCTTAAAGGAGAGTTCAAGAGGCAAGGAATTAACAAAGAAGATTTACTTTGGACCAGATTTGAGAGATTTCACATTCAGCTGAGATTCACCTCGGTCAGCTACAGTGTCACCTCGACCGAGGTGATCTTGAGGAGCGTCCTGTTAGCATGAAATATTGTGATATTTTTAGGCACGTTTTCTAATCGTATTTGATTCATATTGATAGTCTTTGATTGATCTTTATGCATATGTGAGCTAGTATTGCCTATATCGTCGATATGGATGTCTACACAAGTTCTATGTTGATTATAGGTGATTTGGAGCTATTTCCGAACGGAATCAAGCAAAGGAAAGTTGAGTTGATATGTCCATAGATCGAGGACACCTTTTGGAAGCAATTTGGAGTATTAGATTGAGGAATGCACGAGTTTAGGGAAGAATCACGTCCTTGCCCTAAACCACGCCCTAAAATACGGCCGGAATCCAAAACCACGTTCAGAATTACGGCCGTGGATTCAGAGTCAGAATTCGATGTTCACTCCAGAGGATTCTACGGTCGTGGAACTAACCGTAATTGTTTCCACGCCCTAGAATTACGGTCGTGGAATCTTCCACGACCGTGATCTTGGCGAATCTCTCGCCACACTTCGAAGCCATGATCTTTTTGAAGATTGGGCCGGGCCGACACTTCGTCTTGCCCTATAAAAAGACGGCCGAAAAGAGATTTCATCATCAACGCTTACACCCCGTCTACCTTCATTCATCACCACTCATCATCGCTTAGGCCTGCTTAGCAATCAACGCTTAGCGACGCACAAACCCTCGTTTAGAGGTATTTGGGAGATCTCATTGGAGATCGAAGTTTGCATCGGAGAGTTGTTCAAATCTCGCACTTTTAGTGGAGATTGCTGTGGCGATCTTGGGATTTGTGGAAGATCGAAAATTCTTGGAAGATTTTGCAAGAAGATTTCTCTTCTTGTTTAGGTTTGATTTGAAAACGGATTGACATCCCGTTTCTCTTTCTTCCTAAAATTGTGATTGTTTACTCTGTTTTGAATCTTTTGACAAACATTTGCTCTTGATTGTGATCTTGAGTTTTATTTGAAGGTTATTGAAAGTTCTTGAAAGTTTTCATCTTTTCATCTTCTAATTCTTGAATTGAAATCAATATGACTGTTATTGGCTAAAAACCCTTAACAATTCTAAGGTGAAGGGTTGATAGTTGTGGCTTAGATGATGATAGATTGATCGCAAACAGATTAGACCCTGAGAGTTAGAGAAACATCGTCGACAGACCCAAATAACGGGCTGTTCTTGAGTCCACGGCCGTGGAACCTCAAGAACTAACCGTGATTTCCCTTGAATCTACGAACCTGCTTTTACTTCAATCTAAAGTTAAAGATTTGTTTTAGCTTAGTTTAGACTTGTCTTTTCTAGGAGGTAGTGAGCCTCAACAACCTCTACCTCGATTGTGAGTCTCAACAACCTCAATCGGTTAAGTTAGTCTTGATCTTTAGGTTATAAGTTTGGGTATTTGATACTAATTCTTGCCTTTAGAATCTTTCTATATTGAGCCTCAACAACCTGTATAGGGGGTATCTTTTAGGTGAGTTACATAAGGTTTTTGGAACTTCAACCGTACGATTACCTTACGTTAGTATACCTTTGCATATCTCTACTCTGTCTTTACATCATTAGTATATCTTGAATCTATTGCCACAGCTGGATACCTGGATCTTTAGGATTGTTGTTTTCCCAATATTTGCAAACTCTCATATTTACTTGCTTGATAACTTGCAATCGAGTTCGTTCCCACCCAAATCCCTGTGTTCGATACTCTGGAATTCTTGCTTAACTACGTCGATCCGTACACTGCGGGTTCGCTTGCTTGATTCTAGTTTTATAAATTTAAAACTTATTTGCACACACCTCTAGGGGCGAACAAGTTTTTGGCGCCGTTGCCGGGGATTTGGTTTCGGCCGAATCCGGTAGCCGTTGTCAAGCTTGGGAGCTTGCTCTCGTTATTTGATTTTTCTTTGAGTGCATGCGCAGGTCTAGGAACACCGAAGATCTCTTGCCTCTTGATCAAGAGCTAGAGAAAACTTTAAGGCAAAAGCGCAAGGAAAAGAAGATGGCTGAAGAAAACGAACGTGATTTTCATACAGAGTTGGCGGAAAAAGAAGCTCAACTCCGTTGGAATGAGACTCTCCGCAAGGATGAGATGGATCGTCATCAATCTCAAGTTAACGGTCTACAAGACATGCTCTTCCAAATGAGGGTAAAGATGAGCGACCTTGAAGACAAGGTTGGCAAGAAGTCCTCAAGAAGGAGATCAAGGTCTAAAAGAAAAAGCCACTCATCCGCTGATGATAGTGACTCTTCCATGCCGCCATTAGAAGAGATTGATCCTACGATCAATATAAATCCCTTCCATCCACAAGGAACTACTAATCGCCGCATCCCACCAAGGAATGCGAGAGTCGAACGTGTGGATAATGAGCCAAGAACTCTTGGCCAACGGATGGATCCAACACAACAACCACGCCGCTTAGGTGTGAATTTTGATGCTGAAGATGTTCAAGGGTTTAGCTTTAACCCTCAAGTTATCACCCTTGTTCGCCAAAACCAGTTTGGCGGTACAAGTGCTGAATCTCCACACCAACACTTGCAAAACTTCGAGTGCATGATGGAGACGATGAGACCGAAGAACGCTACTACCAACAGCTATAAGCTCAAACCTTTCTTTTTCTCCTTGAAAGGGAAAGCGTTGTCTTGGTACCAAGCTCTTCCTAATGGGAAACTAGACACGTGGGAAGACCTTTCCGCAGAGTTTCTCACCAAATTCTTTCCGCCTTCCAAAACGGCGGAACTTAGAGGTAAGATTAATGCTTTTTCTATGAGACCTAACGAAAGTTTGTTTCAGTCATGCGAAAGGTTTCAGGATTTGCTCTTGGATTGCCCTCATCATGGCATATCCAAGCTTGCCTTGCTAGAGATTTACTACAAAGGGCTGGATGCGGGAACGCAATTTAACCTCCAATCCCTCTCATGTGGAACGTTCATGGACATGAGAGAAGATGACGCTTGGGACTTCATTGAGAAGCAAGCAAGAGTCATAGAGAAGTATTCCCACCGGAAAGTGGAGGGAAATCGTGTGGAGCAAGGAGCGAAGCTCACACATGAAGCTCAAAATCAGATTTTCTCCCTCAACAATGAGATCAAAGAGTTGAAGGAGGCTATCAAGACCAACTTCCCAAAGCAACAAGGGAAGGATGTTGGCTATTTGGGCAACAACAATGGCGGCAACAACAACAACCGGGGTAACAACCGGAATAACAACTGGAATGGAAACAACAACAACCGGAACAATGATTGGAACAACAATCGGGGTTCAAACAACAACAATTGGCGCCCCAATCAACAAAATTCCGGTAACTCTTATCCTTCCAATTCTAACTCACTAACTCCACCTTCCTCTTCCTCTACACCTTTGAAAAGTCAGGAGCAATCATCTAATGGAGGAAACAATACGGGGAAGGAGAAGCCAGATCCCATGTTGGAAACAATCTTGGGAAAGCTTCAAGGGATGGAGAACCGCCTCATTAAGTTTGATGATCGAGTTTCTAAAATCGACAAAGCTCAAAAGGTTTTAGAAAACCAAATGTTCGATCATGTGGAGGAAGTTCCTAGAAATCAAGGGAAGCTTCCAGGAAAGACGGAGGACAACCCTAAGGGAAGGGTAATGGCGATTACAAATAGGAGCGGAGTGACTACCATCGATCCGCAGCCTACGTTCGTTGAAGTCCCCGTAGTGAAGGACAAAGAAAAGGGGAAGGAGAAGGAAGACGTCTATGTCCCTCCTGCAGCTTACAAACCTCCCCTACCGTTCCCTCAATCTAGAGCGCGAGCGCGCCTAGACAAGCAATTCGGTAAGTTCATAGAACTCATGAGCAAGCTGCATATTAATATACCTTTCATTGATGCCATTGTAGGTATGCCGGCTTATGGCAAGTTCTTGAAGGAGCTCCTCTCTAACAAGAGGAAGCTAGAAGATTTTGGAGAGATCAAGATGAGTTCGGATTCTTCGGATCTCATCAAGACGATGAAGGAGAAAATGCCCCCAAAGCTGAAAGATCCGGGGTCATTTTGCATTCCCATCGGAGTGGGAGAGGTCACATATGACGCTTTATGTGACTTAGGAGCAAGTGTGAGCATCATACCACTTGCGTTGTGCAGGAAGATCGGTTTAGGCGACCCTAAACCGGTGAAGATGACGTTATACATGGTGGATCGATCCATTACTCGTCCCGTCGGCATTGTAGAAGACGTCCCGGTCAAGCTAGGTAAATTCTTTGTTCCCATTGATTTTGTCGTGCTTGACATTCCTGCAGATAGTCCGGTCCCAGTTATACTCGGAAGACCGTTTCTTGCAACTTCCGGCTGCATGGTCGATTGCAAGAATGGAAGACTCGCTTTTGACATTGGAGAAGAAAAAGTGGAGTTCGTTCTTTCCACTCTAGTGAAGGAACCAATCTTTGACGAGGATATCTACGACATCCAAGACGAAGAAGGTTTGTCTAGGGAGGAGGTAAGTGTGATTCTCTTTAACGATCCTTTACAAAAGGTTATCACTATGAGTCTAACCAATGAAGGGGAAGAAGAAGAGTGCAAAGAGGAAATTGAAGCCTTGGAAGCACAAGAAGAGATGCATGAAGTGGAGTTTGAGAAACTCCACGATGAGGCTGAGAATACTAGAATCCACGGTCATACTCTGTATTCCACGACCGTGGATTCCACGACCAAAATCGATCTCCATTCCAGAGGATATTACGGCCGTGGAACACATGAGGAGGCCGTAATTTTGACCGTGGAAGAGGATGATCGACATACTTCTTCAACTTCTTCTAATTCTTCTCCAACCCATTCAACATCCTTAGAAACTTCTAAGGAAACATCGGAAGCTCCTCAGGGATCATTGAAAGCTCCGAAAGCAATGGAACTCAAACCACTTCCCGCTCATCTAAGGTACGCTTTTCTTGGATCTAATTCTACCTTTCCGGTTATCGTTAGCTCCGAATTAAGCATAGATGAACATGAACAGCTCATGATTGTCCTTAGGAAACATAGAAAAGCCATAGGCTATACTATTGAGGACTTAGTAGGAATTAAACCCTCCTTGTGCATGCACAAGATACTAATGGAGGAGGACTTTAGAACTTCAAGACAACCTCAAAGGCGGTTGAATCCGACCATGAAGGAGGTTGTCAAGAAGGAAATTCTTAAACTTCTTGATGCAGGTATCATCTATCCTATCTCCGATAGCAAGTGGGTGAGTCCAGTTCAAGTAGTTCCAAAGAAGGGAGGAATGACGGTCATCACCAACAAGAACAACGAACTCATTCCTACCCGAACCGTGACTGGATGGCGAATGTGCATAGACTACCGCAAGCTCAACAACGCAACGCGGAAGGATCACTTTCCATTGCCATTCATCGATCAGATGCTTGAAAGGTTAGCACAACATTCATACTTTTGCTACCTTGACGGTTATAGTGGCTTCTTTCAGATTCCGATACATCCGGATGATCAAGAGAAGACCACATTCACGTGCCCTTGGGGTACGTTTGCTTATAGGAGAATGCCGTTCGGGCTTTGCAACGCCCCAGCCACCTTTCAACGGTGCATGATGGCCATCTTCTCCGAGTACGTAGAGGAAATCATGGAAGTCTTCATGGACGACTTCTCCGTATACGGTTCCTCTTTTAACGATTGCCTTTCTAACCTTTCTCTCGTTTTACAACGTTGTGAAGATACTAACCTAGTTCTTAATTGGGAAAAGTGTCAATTCATGGTTAAAGAAGGTATCGTATTAGGTCACTTAGTCTCTAGTAGAGGGATAGAGGTAGACAAGGCTAAAATAGAGACCATAGAGAAACGTCCTCCCCCAATTTCGGTGAAAGGGATAAGAAGTTTCCTAGGACATGCTGGATTTTATAGACGCTTCATTAAAGACTTTTCTAAGATATCAAAACCTCTCACTAATCTATTGATGAAGGATGCGGTTTTTGAGTTTTCACAGGAATGTTTAGATGCGTTCAATACCATCCGGCAAGTTCTAATTTCAGCACCCATTATCCAACCTCCGGATTGGACTCTCCCCTTCGAGATTATGTGCGATGCTAGTGACGTAGCCATTGGAGCTGTTCTTGGGCAACGAAAGGAAGGACAAACCCACGCCATATACTACGCTAGCAAGACGCTAGACGAAGCTCAGCTCAACTACGCCACTACGGAAAAAGAATTTCTAGCCATTGTCTACGCTATTGACAAGTTTCGCTCTTATCTTGTAGGTGCAAAGGTGATTGTCTACACGGATCATGCTGCGATTCGGTACCTCCTTGCGAAGAAAGATGCGAAGCCAAGGCTGATTAGATGGATTCTTCTCCTACAAGAATTCGATCTAGAGATCCGCGACAAGAAAGGCTCGGAAAATTCTGTTGCGGATCATTTGAGTCGCCTCACACATCTAGAGGACGACCATCTACCCATTGATGACTCCTTTCCAGACGAGCACCTATACATCATAGAGGAGTGCATCAACGAGATCTCCAAAGGTAAGGAACCATGGTTTGCTGATTTTGTTAACTATTTGGTTTGCCAGGAGATACCGCCCGGACTATCCTACGCACAAAGGAAGAAGTTCTTTAAAGACGTCCGGGAATACTATTGGAACGAGCCTCTCCTCTTCAAGAGAGGTCCGGATGGCATCATTCGGCGATGTGTGCCGGAAGATGAGATGCAAAGTGTCATCCGCCATTGTCATTCACTACCCTGTGGAGGACACGCTAGTTCGAACAAAACTAGCACAAAGGTATTGCAATCTGGATTCTATTGGCCTACTTTATTTAAAGATGTGCAGTCCTTTGTTTCTTGTTGCGATGCTTGTCAAAGAACAGGCAATATTTCTAGAAGGAACGAGATGCCCCTCAACAACATCCAAGAGGTGGAGATTTTCGACGTTTGGGGAGTCGATTTCATGGGACCATTCCCATCTTCTTGTGGAAACCAATACATATTATTGGCGGTAGACTACGTTTCTAGATGGGTGGAAGCAATTGCCTCTCCCACAAATGATGCCATGGTGGTGGTTAAGTTCTTTAACAAGACCATTTTTCCACGATTCGGAACACCAAGGACGATCATTAGTGATGGAGGTTCTCACTTCATAGCCCGTCGCTTTGAAGCTCTTCTAGCCAAGTATGGGGTTACTCACAAGATCGCTACCCCTTACCATCCACAAACGAGTGGACAAGTTGAGATCTCAAATAGGGAGATCAAGGGAATTCTAGAGAAGACAGTTTCGAGGACTAGGAAGGATTGGTCCTTGAAACTAGATGATGCATTATGGGCATACCGGACTGCGTACAAGACTCCCATAGGAACCACACCATACAACCTTGTGTATGGGAAGTCTTGTCATTTGCCGGTAGAGTTGGAACACAAAGCGTTTTGGGCTATCAAATGGCTGAATTTCGACATGAAGGAAGCAGGAGAGAAGCGTCTCCTAGACATCAACAAGCTGGATGAACTCCGTTTGAACGCCTACGAAAACGCTAAAATCTACAAGGAAAGAGCAAAGCGTTGGCATGATAAGCATATCATTCCAAAAGACTTCAAAGAAGGAGATCAAGTTCTCCTCTTCAATTCAAGACTTCGCCTCTTTCCAGGTAAGCTTAAATCTCGTTGGAATGGACCTTTTCTAATTAAGCGCATTTTCCCCCATGGTGCAGTTGAAGTATGGGGTGAAGCTAGCGGAAGTTTTAAGGTGAACGGCCAACGACTCAAGAAGTATACGCCGGAACTCCAAGCTGAGGAGTTTGCGCCTACCGCACTCGAATAAGTGCGAATATGGTCTAGCTACGGACCTTAAACAAAGCGCTTCTTGGGAGGCAACCCAAGGTATTGCATTCTCGTTTTTGTTTTCGATTCATAGATTAGTTTAGAATAGACGTTTTCGCTTTATTTTGCCTCGATTTCTTCCGGTATGTTCGTGTTTTTGGTTGTAGGATCGATGGAAAAGGAGAAAGGGAGGATAATGTCGAAGAAAAGTGACGAAAATTGAAGCTTTACAGAAGGTTCCACGGTCTAAATTACGGTCGTCACGGCTACAGTGGCCGTAATTCTCAAAAGCCTGTAAAAAATCATCAAAACCACGGTTCCGTACACTTCCACGGCCGTGGAATGCCCCGATAGACCGTGATTTTTGGAAATTTGCCTGCGAGTATAAAAGCCACACTTCTTCACAAAATCACCACAATTTTCCCCCATTTCCACGACCTAGAAACCGAATACCCTCATCCTCTCCAAATTCTTCGTTTCCTAATCGTTTTCAACGATTCTTCATCCTAAACTGCAGCAAATCCAACCACGAACGAGATCCAAGCAACAAATCGAGTGGAAATCGATCAACAAACGCGCATTTTGGATTTTTCAATCCGAAAAAGAGGTTACATCTTTCTTCTCGAATTTCACGGATTTAGTTCGTTTTTGCTATAGAACTCTAGGAAGAACTGACAAAGATTGAAAGGAATTAGATTAGGACTGCTTGTTGTGGTGATATTTGGTGAATTTGCTGAGATTCACGAGATTCTGTGACGAATCACGGTCTCTGGAGGTTCCACGGCCGTGGTTTCTGTAGAACAGCCCGTAATTTTGAACAGAATGGACTTTGTGAGGAGAATGTCGGGAAGAATAAAGGAGAAGAAAGGGGAGCAAAGTAAGAAAAGGAAAGGGAACCCCTCCACCTCTAGGGCACCACCACCCTCATCTCCCTCACTACCATCTTCACCTTCACCTCCATCTTCACCACCTCACCCTAGCATCCCAACCATACATGAGAACTACATTGCTGCGTTTGAGAAAATAGAGAAGAGGGCAGTAATTGGCCCTAGGTATTTGTTGTTGGAGGATCTACATCCTCTCAACATAGTTGATGATCTCACATGGCTCTTGGATAGAGCCGGATTACTAATCTTCACGAACATTCGTGAAGACGCTTATGAGGAGATTACCCGGGAGGTTGTGACATCCTTTGAGCACAGCCCAGTAGATAGGACCGTCTCCTTCCGTCTCATGAATCGAGACTATCACTTGAGAATTGTTGAGTTCGGGACCATTTTCGGGTTCCATGAGACCTACAACGGTCGACTTCCTAGAGGCGTTTCCGCCAAGGACTTTTGGGCGGAAGTAGCTATGATTTACGCCGACGAGGACCGTTGGCAACCCGCCGATACCAAGGCTAGATTGATGTACCATCTAGCCTTGAAGATAGCCAACCGTGTTCTTTCGGAGTGTCTCTTACCTAGGACGGAGATGCCCCAAAAGATCAAGACGGATGAGCTATTCCTTCTTTACAGTATACTTTATGGATGCCGCGCAGATTGTGCTACCCTTTTGGCGGCGACGATGAGCAAACTCAAGAATAAATCGAAGGGGAACATTGGATATGGTGGGATAGTAACCCACATTGCTAGGTCATTTGGTGTAGATTTTTCAGCTTGCACCCGTATACCGGCGGTTCCATTAGGGCTACAGGCTTTCATGGTTAGGGGACTCATCTTCCCCACACACAGAGGTCCGCCTTATGCAGGCATGCCTTGGGAGACGAGGACAGGCAGGGGTATAGAGTGGCTGCCAGAGTATTCCATTGTGGCGGGACGCCACAATTGGAAGGAGACGTTCGCTGCGATGCACGTGAACAGGCTTGTAGCTCCCCCATACGTTCCACCGCCGGTTGTGGATGAGGAGGACATGGGAGATCAGTACGAGAGTGGTGGAGGAGCAGAGCAGGATTTCGGCACGTTTCCGGATCAGCCGGAGGCGGCCCGGGATGTACCTAGGCGCTCTCCACGCCCAGCTAGAGCTTCAGGCTCGTCATCTCGCCGCGCTAGCGTGAGTGAGAGGCCCACGTGGATGACTACACCTCCCACTTGGTACGACACACCTCCTCCTTGGTCCACGACGCAGCCAGCAGCACCACTACCACCACCACCGCCAGCACCAGCCGATGCCCCCGCATGGTACGATCACGCCCCGGGATGGTATGAGAGGATGCCGGATTGGGCTACCGGACTTTCAGAGAGAGTCGGAGCGCTAGAGATCCGGGCGGATGCTAGAGATGGACGCCTAGACGACCTTGACCACATGATGAGGGATGTCTACCGCCAGCAGTTTGGGCGGTTCTATGATCCGAGTTTCTCTCCTTTTCCACCTCCGCCGGCGCCGCAGTGATCGATGCATGACCGTTCGTTTTAGACATTTCCGCCACCGCTTGTGAGTTTCTTTTTCTTTTCTTTCTTTTGTTCTTTCTTTTGAACATTAGGGACAATGTTCGTCCTAAGCATGGGGTGGGATGTACTAAAAAGTTTGTAATAACTCTACTCTCTATGTTTGCTTTCATTCGAGACTATCCTTGCATGTTCATTATGTGTTACACGTTTCCTTATTGCATTGCATGAAAAAGAACTTTAAAAACCCATAAAAATTGAAAAATTTTGAAAATTTTGTGCTTCTAATGAATTGAGATGATTTCCATGATAATCACTACTTGTGAATTGAGTTTGATGACAATTACATGCTTAAAAGGATTGTGAATTGAAAAGGATTTGAATGAATAAATTTTACCTCTTTTGCAAGTTTTATAATGTGAAAATGTTACCTAAATCATGTTAGGAAATTGAAGTTGAAATCACATTATAAGTTCCTATACTTCTTGTTGAAATGATTAAGGCAATTCGATACTTTCTTTCTTCTTTCTTTGATCATCTAGCTCCTCATTGAAATACTAGCCTCCTTTACCTATCCGGGAATTTGGAAGAAGTAAATGAGAAAAAGGCATGTTTGATGTGGGAGGGCCATGAGAGCAATTATTTGCAATCAATCGAATAGAAAGAAATTTTAGGTTTGGGGAAGTCAATCATGACGATGAGTAACTCGGCACCATTCACATAGCCGGGTGTTTGTGTCTTGCCAAGGTCGGATTGAGCGATATTCCTAGCGGATTATGGTATGTGCGCTAAGGGTTTGAGGCATCTCTTGCAAATTTGAGAAACGCCGATCTCCTAGGCTTCGGTTTTTGTGCACCTCTATCCATAACTCCAAAAGTAAAGTCGAAAAATGAAAAGAAGAGAGCAAAGCTCTAAGTGAAGTGTTGCGGAAACCGCAAAAGAAGAAGAAGGTAGTTGTCCACTTTCCCGGATTTATGCACCACTCTCCCTTAAAGTTTTCCCTTCCTTTTCCATATTCTAGACCTTTTCTTTAAAAGTCCTTAAGATCAAAAGAATGTTATATGACTTGGTGATCTAAATTGAAGTTTCTTATGATTGATTTTGATAATGTTTGAAGGTTATAATGCTTGTTTGGAAGTTAAATTGATTCATGAGTTTTCTTTGCCTTTTACTCTCTAATTGAGTGTGTGAAAGTTTAATAAATGATTGAAGCAAGGTTTGAGAATGATCTATTTCTTAGAAGTCACATTCATCCAAAAGAAGGTACACATATTTCATCCTAACTCTTGTTTAAAGCTTTTTGAAAGACCTTGCTTAGGGACAAGCAAGTGTTAAGTATGGGGTTATTTGTTAGCATGAAATATTGTGATATTTTTAGGCACGTTTTCTAATCGTATTTGATTCATATTGATAGTCTTTGATTGATCTTTATGTATATGTGAGCTAGTATTGCCTATATCGTCGATATGGATGTCTACACAAGTTCTATGTTGATTATAGGTGATTTGGAGCTATTTCCGAACGGAATCAAGCAAAGGAAAGTTGAGTTGATATGTCCATAGATCGAGGACACCTTTTGGAAGCAATTTGGAGTATTAGATTGAGGAATGCACGAGTTTAGGGAAGAATCACGTCCTTGCCCTAAACCACGCCCTAAAATACGGCCGGAATCCAAAACCACGTTCAGAATTACGGCCGTGGATTCAGAGTCAGAATTCGATGTTCACTCCAGAGGATTCTACGGTCGTGGAACTAACCGTAATTGTTTCCACGCCCTAGAATTACGGTCGTGGAATCTTCCACGACCGTGATCTTGGCGAATCTCTCGCCACACTTCGAAGCCATGATCTTTTTGAAGATTGGGTCGGGCCGACACTTCGTCTTGCCCTATAAAAAGACGGCCGAAAAGAGATTTCATCATCAGCGCTTACACCCCGTCTACCTTCATTCATCACCACTCATCATCGCTTAGGCCTGCTTAGCAATCAACGCTTAGCGACGCACAAACCCTCGTTTAGAGGTATTTGGGAGATCTCATTGGAGATCGAAGTTTGCATCGGAGAGTTGTTCAAATCTCGCACTTTTAGTGGAGATTGCTGTGGCGATCTTGGGATTTGTGGAAGATCGAAAATTCTTGGAAGATTTTGCAAGAAGATTTCCCTTCTTGTTTAGGTTTGATTTGAAAACGGATTGACATCCCGTTTCTCTTTCTTCCTAAAATTGTGACTGTTTACTCTGTTTTGAATCTTTTCACAAACATTTGCTCTTGATTGTGATCTTGAGTTTTATTTGAAGGTTATTGAAAGTTCTTGAAAGTTTTCATCTTTTCATCTTCTAATTCTTGAATTGAAATCAATATGACTGTTATTGGCTAAAAACCCTTAACAATTCTAAGGTGAAGGGTTGATAGTTGTGGCTTAGATGATGATAGATTGATCGCAAACAGATTAGACCCTGAGAGTTAGAGAAACATCGTCGACAGACCCAAATTACGGGTTGTTCTTGAGTCCACGGCCGTGGAACCTCAAGAACTAACCGTGATTTCCCTTGAATCTACGAACCTGCTTTTACTTCAATCTAAAGTTAAAGATTTGTTTTAGCTTAGTTTAGACTTGTCTTTTCTAGGAGGTAGTGAGCCTCAACAACCTCTACCTCGATTGTGAGTCTCAACAACCTCAATCGGTTAAGTTAGTCTTGATCTTTAGGTTATAAGTTTGGGTATTTGATACTAATTCTTGCCTTTAGAATCTTTCTATATTGAGCCTCAACAACCTGTATAGGGGGTATCTTTTAGGTGAGTTACATAAGGTTTTTGGAACTTCAACCGTACGATTACCTTACGTTAGTATACCTTTGCATATCTCTACTCTGTCTTTACATCATTAGTATATCTTGAATCTATTGCCACAGCTGGATACCTGGATCTTTAGGATTGTTGTTTTCCCAATATTTGCAAACTCTCATATTTACTTGCTTGATAACTTGCAATCGAGTTCGTTCCCACCCAAATCCCTGTGTTCGATACTCTGGAATTCTTGCTTAACTACGTCGATCCGTACACTGCGGGTTCGCTTGCTTGATTCTAGTTTTATAAATTTAAAACTTATTTGCACACACCTCTAGGGGCGAACACGTCCCGACCGAGGCGAACACCCTGACGCGGCGAGATATATTTTATTTGGGTGAGATCTTTTATTGTTGGAAGGAAGAGATCTTATATTTTTGGGATGGATTTCTGGAAGGAAGATCATATATTTAGGAGATCTATTTTAGAGATAAGATATATTTTATAGGAAATTATCTTTTTAAGATATTATTATCTTTGGAAGATAATTCTCCAATATAAAGGGTTGGATTTTCCACAATTCGGCCATCCTTGATCTTCGGATCCTTTACTCTCTTGGATCATTGAAGAAGCTGCAGTAAGGAAGATTTTCTAGAAGTTTGAAGGAAGTTTTGAAGATTGAAGGAAGGAAGTTCATAGCTTTGTGATAGCTTTTGAAGGGATTTGTAAGACTTTCTTAGATTCCCTTTGGTTTTGTTGTCTTGTTGGATTTGTGATTCCAAGGAATGCTGATTTGTTTGATATTTGATTCAGTTATTGAAGCCTTGTTCTTAAGGTTTTTGTGTTCAAATATTCATTCCCTTCTCATATATTTGATTATTGCTTTCATGATGATGAGTGGCCAATTTCCTTGTGCGATTCTAGGGTGATTGGCTGAAAGTTGTGGGAAAGACAATGATAGAATAATCTTAATCCCAGTAGGACCCTGAAAGCTCGAGTATTTACCCTTAACCCTAGAACATCTCGTTCAGTCGATGAACATCTCGGCCGGGGTGGAACTTGACTGACCGAGGTGACTTTTCTGATCCGTAACTGAGAGTTAAGTGTTAGAGTTTGCCTAATCCTATTCTTATTACACCTTTCCTGGTTCAATGCAAGTTTAGGATGAGACTTGCCTGGTAATTCCTTTGTTTGTTTACCCATGATCAAAAGTGTAGGTAATAAAGGTTTATCCTTTATTGGGGTTTGAGTGTGCCTTCATCCCATCTTTGTGAGTTAGCCTGAGACTTACCCGGTAAAGGTTGATTCGATTCCCTTGGGTGGTGTGTTGGTTTGAGATTATAATTCCTTTCCTTAGTACCCTGAGACTTACCCGGTAATAGGAGCTTGGGTTTGGGATTGTGAGTAGTGAGACTTACCCGGTAATCTATTCTACTTTAGAAACACCTTCCCTTTGCAAAATCTCAACTTTGTCCGCTTATCTTGAAATCTTGAGTTGGAACCACAACAAGATGCTTTAATCCCTAGAATTTGCATATTTCCTTTAATTGACCTTATTATCATCTTTTAGATTGATTTAATCGCTTTTGTGGTTATTAGTTGCATTGACAACCTATACTTGCTTTGTTTCACCTATGTCCTTGAGATCGACACCCCGAAATTCTTGCTTTTACTATAATTGATCCGTACACTGTGGGTTCGCATCCTAGTTTTAAGCATATTTCTTGGGATATAAATTTAAAGCTTGCACACACCGTTTGGAGCGAACAAGTTTTTGGCGCCGTTGCCGGGGACTTGGTCTAGACCGAGCCAGTTGCGGTAGTCTTTCGGGGCAATTGCCCTTGTTGCTACTAACCACTCTACTTGAGTGACTTTCGCTGGTTCTTTCTTTTAGGTTTGTGCGAAGAACCCGTGCTGGAAAGGAAATCGTTCCTTACGATCCCGAACCAGAAAAGACATACAAACGACGCTTGAAAGAAGCGAAGATGGCCAACCAAGACAATCGCGATTTTGAGGCCGAATTGAAGGAGGCGATGGAACAACTGCGCCTCAATAGGGAAGAACTACATCGCGAGAGGGAGCAAACTCGCACCAGAACTGTAGAGATTGAAGCAATTATGGCTGAGCTTCGAGCCTAGATCCTACATCGACCAGACTCTCGACCGAGGCAGGACGCCGCTCTAGTTGCCCCGGCCGAGATACTTCCACCTCGGATGCCTGTTCGAGATGTTCTTTTTGCAGGTATCCCACAGACCCTAGGACAAAGGATGGACCCAAACCAGCAAGTGAGGCGTCCAAGAGTCAACCTAGGAGATCCAGCGGAGCATGATTATGAACTTCGACCACAAGTTCTATACATGATCCGCCAATGCTAGTCTGGAGGTTTAGAGAGGGAATCTCCGCATCAACATTTGCAAAACTATGAGATTTTGATGGAATTCAAGGCTGGAAAATAATAATTACAAGTTAAGGCCTTTTTACTTTTCTTTGAAGGACAGGGCGCTTACTTGGTATCAGTCTCTTTCTCCCGGAAAGATCAACACTTGGGAGGAGATGACGACAAAGTTCTTAAAAAAATTCTTTCCCCCCTCCAAAACCGCTAAGATCAATGCATTCATCATGAAGGACAAGGAGAGTTTGTCCAAGTCATGGGAGAGATTTAAAGATGTTCTATTGGATTGCCCACATCATGGGATTCCAAAGATAGAGTTGATGGATATTTATTTCAAGGGATTGGATGGAGCTAACCAGTTCAACCTTCAACTACTATCCGCCGGCACATTCATGGACATGCCGATTGACGAAGCTTGGGAGTTCATTGAGAAACAAGCTTTGCACATGGAGAAGTACTCTCACCAAGGAGCTGAAAATGGATTTAAGAGAGTTAATTTCCAAGAAGCTCCATCAAATGATAATCAACTCATTTCCCTCAAGAATGATGTGAAGAAATTGAAGGAACTTTTGGTTGCTCGCACCAAGAAAGAGGAGGGAGGATATCAAGGCTCAAGGAACAACAATCATGGTTCCCGGAACAACACCTACAACAACAATAGAGGCTCCAACAGCAACAATTGGAGATCTAACAATCAAAATTTGGGTAACCCTTACTCTAACTCCAATTCTAATAATTCTTTTAATCCCTCTTCTTCTTCTACTCCATTGAAGAGCCAGGAGCCTGGATCAAGCTCGTCCCAGCCAGAGAAGAAACACGCAGTGCTGGAGGCCATCTTGATCAAGCTCAACGCTATGGAGACGTCCATGACTTCATTTTCGAAGGCACAAAAAGCCTTAGAGCAACAAATCTTTAATAAGGCGAATGAAGCGCCAAAAGACCCAGGGAAGCTCCCAGCAAGGACAGAGAGAAACCCTAAAGGACAGATCATGGCAATAACGACGAGAAGTGGATTGAAAACTGTAGATCCAGTGCCTAGGCGATGCCAGTGCAGACGAAGAACACCTCGGTCCAAGTACAGACGAAGAACACTTCGGTCGAGGTGCCACCCGAGGTGGAGACCCAGAAAGCGACGGACAAAACTGAAGTTTATGTCCCACCTCCTGCATATAAACCACCACTTCCATTCCCCCAGTCAAGGGCTAGAGCACATATAGACAAGCACTTTCGTAAGTTCCTTGACTTGATGAATAAGTTACATATTAATATCCCTTTCCTTGATTCTATTCTAGGGATGCCCGCATATGGGAAGTTCTTAAATGAGATTCTATCAAGGAAGAGGAAACTGGAAGATTTTGGTGAAGTAAGGATGACATCTATATCCTCGGAGCTCATTCAAATCATGAAGGAGAAGATGCCACCCAAGTTGAGAGATCCCGGCTCATTTTGCATTCCCATTCAAGTTGGGGTCGTTACTTGTGAGGCATTATGTGATCTAGGAGCCAGCGTGAGCATCATCCCGCTGGAGCTATGTGTGAAGATCGGACTTGGAGAGTCCAAGCCGATGAAGATAAGATTATACATGGCGGACTACTCCATTACCCATCCCGTGGGCATTTTGGAAGATGTTCCGGTTAAGTTAGGTAACTTCTATTTACCTATAGACTTTGTTGTGCTTGATATACCAGCAGATTATCCCGTTCATATCATTCTCGGGAGACCATTTCTAGCAACTTCGGGTTGCAATGTGGATTGTAAGAACGCCAAGTTGAAATTGAACATTGGCGGAGATCAAGTGGAGTTTGCATTGCTTGCTGCAATGAAAGGAGAGCCGCTGGAGGATGATATCTTCAACATCTATGATGAAGAAGAATCAAGAGAATTGGTGAGCTCTATCCTTATTAATGATCCTCTTGAAAGAGTTATTAGTTATAGCTTAATGGAGGAAGGTGTAGATGCTTCTTGTGATGCAGACATACGGAGCTTAAAGGCATTGGAAGAAGATCCAGGAGCTAAGATTGAAAAGCTAATCCAGGAGAGGAGAATCTCCAGTTTCGGTCTCAGTTCCAGTACCTCGACCGAGGCACTTTCTGGACCAAGCGAGGTGTTCTTAACAGAAGAACATCTCGGTCACCCACCTCGGGCACCAACCGAGACATCAAGCGAGATGCCTTCAACGGAAAATAACAAACTTCTTCCTCCCCTATTTGAAACTCATTCACAGTTGGTGGAGCACTGGCTCCACCAAGCTTCTGATAATAAAGAACCTTGGTATGCTGACATTGTTAATTATCTTGTTTGCCAGGAAATACCACCCGGATTGACGTACACTCAAAGGAAGAAATTCTTTAAAGATGTACGCCACTACTACTGGGATGAACCTCTATTGTTTAAGAGAGGTCCGGATGGGATGCTTCGAAGATGCATTCCGAAAGATGAAGTTACCAATGTCTTACGGCATTGCCACTCGCTTCCTTGTGGAGGACATGCTAGCGCTCACAAAATATGCGCTAAGGTATTACGTTCCGGTTTCTTTTGGCCTACATTATTTAAGGATGTGCAAACGTTTGTTGTTTCTTGTGATGCATGCCAAAGAACATGGAACTTATCTAGAAGGAACGAGATACCACTCAATAACATCCAGGAGGTTGAGATTTTTGATGTATGGGGAGTTGATTTCATGGGACCTTTTCCATCATCCGGAGAAAACCTCTACATCCTCCTAGCTGTCAATTACGTCTCTAGATGGGTAGAAGCCATTGCCTCTCCCACTAATGATGTCATGGTGGTTGTGAAGTTCTTCAATCGGACTATCTTTCCACGTTTTGGGACTCCACGCATCATTATCAGGGATGGAGGAACACATTTCATCAACCGGAAGTTTAAGGCACTTCTATCGAAGTATGGGGTAACCCACAAGTTAGCAACCCCTTATCACCCTCAAACTAGTGGACAGGTCGAGATCTCGAATAGAGAAATCAAGGCAATTTTGGAAAAAACCGTCTCTAGGATGAGGAAGGATTGGTCCACGAAGCTGGACGACGCTCTTTGGGCTTACAGGACCGCATTCAAGACTCCCATTGGTACCACCCATTATAATTTGGTATATGGGAAGTCTTGCCATTTGCCCGTTGAGCTAGAACACAAGGCGTATTGGGCAATCAAATGGTTGAATTTCGATATCAAGGAAGCCGGTGAGAAGCAGTTATTGGACATCAATGAGCTGGAAGAGCTGCGTTTGAATTATGAGAATGCCAAGATCTACAAGGAAATGACAAAGAAATGGCATGACAAGCGTATCATTCCTAAGGAGTTCAAAGAAGGAGATTTAGTTCTACTCTTCAATTCCCGCCTTCGCCTCTTTCCAAGTAAGTTGAAATCTAGATGGACAGGACCTTACGTTCTGAAACATGTTTTCCCTTATGGTGCAATTGAGATTTGGAGAGACACAAGTGGAAGCTTCAAGGTCAATTGTCATAGGCTTAAGAAATACCAACCGGAAGTCAAGGTTGAGGAAATTGCACCACTATACCTTATTTAGGGATGCCGTACGGTCCAACTAGCGACCTTAAATCAAGCGCTTCTTGGGAGGCAACCCAAGGTATTGCTTTCTTTTCCTTTTTCTAGTCTAGCTTTAGATAGTTTGCTTTTGCTTTGCTTTGTTTTGTTTTTGGCGTTCTAGACAAAAACCAAGTATTTTCTAAGGAAGGATTACAACTCACGAGCAACACTGAAAGGACAAAAGTTCGAGAAATTGAGAAGACGGAGTATTACTGAGACACATCTCGGTTGCTGTTACAGTACCTCGACCGACATGATTCTTGGTCAACCGAGGCGACTAGGGCTGACAACGATCCACATCGGTCCAAACACCTCGGTCCAGTCGGGACCACCTCGACCGAGGTGACAGCAGAATCGGCGAGGGGTATAAAAAGGGGAACAATTTCTCTCTCTTTCCCTCCCATCCCTCTCTCGACCGCGGCACCCAAATCACCTCGTTTCTCCATTCTTCGATCGTTTTCTACGATTCTTGCTCAGATCTCGCAAGGAAACGCTAGAGGATCAGATTGCAAGCGAGAAACTTCAACAAAAACGTTTTCAATCAAATGAATTTGTGGTAATTAAATCAAAAACCCTAACTCCTCTATTTTCACCAATTTCAGAAATTAGTGGCTTTGGTTGCCATAGGTTTGTGATGCAAAAGGCTTAAGTACCCCATAGGAACAATCAGTAGTGATATAGGGGGAAAAGAATTGGAAATCAGAGATATAGAATCGAGCAGTTTATCACCTCGGTCCAGTCGACCTGCGCCTCGGCCGAGGTGTTCTTGAGACCTGTCAGAGCAACCGAGGTGATCCTGTTAGAGAGAGAAAAATGAGTTCCAGATCTGATCGCCAGCTAGTTCTGAGGGATAGATCCTCACCTTCTTCTTCTTCCCGACCTTCTATCCCGGTAATCCACGAGCATCACCGGGCTGACTTTGACCACATATGCGTCGCCCCGTGACTGCGCCACATTTCTTAGACATTGCTGCTTTTGATTGCCTCCATGTGGCTGATGATCTAAGGAGGATGGTTTCCATGGTGGGGCTGGAGCAGTTCATGGAGATTAGAGCTCCAGCCTACCTCGAGCCCACTTTAGAGTTTGTGAGTTCTGTTACTCACCTCCCTGAGCAGAAGACCATCAAGTACCGGTTATTAAACCGGAACTACATCGTTTCCTATGGACCAGTGATATCTTTGGCTTCCCGACCCCTACAGTTCCCGACTTCCCTTCTCGAGCCGTGGCTCGACAATTCTGGGGGTAGATTGCCCATGTTGTTGAGCATGCTGACAGGTGGAGACCTGGAGACTCCAGGGAGCGCATCATCTTCCCCCTTGCTTTCCGGCTAACCCACCGGATCTTCAATGAGACTCTTTTGGCGCGTACTAAGACGCCCTAGAAGATTAGACAGGGGGAGCTGCTCAGTTTATTCTGCATGGTGACTGGGGGAGTGCCTGACTTTGGGGCGATGCTAGCTGAGGATCTACACAGGTCAAGGCTAAGGGGAAGGGAGATATTTGTTGTGGCGGCCTGGTGACTCATATTGCGACGGACATGGAGCTGGATTTGAGCGCTTGTACATTGGTGGCGGCTGCCAAGCCGCTAGGACTACAGGAGATGATCACGAGGAGGATTCCGGTTCCTCGTGGACTCACTACACCATATATGGCGATGCCTTGGGAGCAGACTGCCCCTCAGGGTATCATGCGGTCAGCTCAGTTTTCAGTCTACGATCCTCAATACTAGTCCATCGCATGGATACCTTACATAGAGGATGCTAGAGACGCAGCAGCTCAGGTACAGGAGGAGGAGGATGAGGATGATGATGGCGGATTGGTGGTGCTGCCATGGAGACGTGGACAGACACAGCCGGCCCCAGTGTGCCAGTTGTCGTCTTAGACAACGAGGCTACAAAGGAGGAGGCAGCTGCAGCACCATCACGTCCTTCTAGGCGCAGAGTCCGTAGGCAGAGGGATCCCATAGCTCATCGATAAATTGGCGAGCTGACGGATCAGATGATCGACTCTTACACCGCCCTGTCCTTGGATATGTTGGAGATGAGGGAGAGCCAGCACTACCAACGCCGGATGATGGAGATACAGTTCCAACATACCATGGGCTACCTTTTTGATCCATCCCAGCATCCCTTCATCCCGTATCCACCACCACCACCACCACCAGCGGACCAGGATTAGAGCTAGCATGGATTTCATTTTCTTTATTTATTATGCAGCTCAGCATATGTCCGGTGAGTACTCTATTTTTAGACTTATTTTGACCCATTGGGACAATGTGTCCCAAGTATGGGGTATTTATTTGCATGTACCTTATTTGACATTATGTGTATGACTTGTATGACTTTCTATTTATGATCTTTCTTATGCTCTATATGCTTATCTGAGACTACATGCATGCATACAGGTTATTTGATTGAGAAAAACGTCAAAAACTGGTTTAGAAAAAAAAATTTATGACCTCGACCGGGATGATTCTTGCCAAACGAGGTCGAGTACCTCGGTTGACTTAGAACATCTCGACCGAGGAGTTTAACTGAGAGAGTTTTCGAAACGATTTTTGTGCTTCTTTTCTGGATATGACCTCAGTGATGATTGTGTCTGCAAATTGGTCTTGAAATCCTTATATGTTTGAAAGGTTTTATGATATGTTTAAGTTGCTAAACGCTTTGTTTGAAATTTTGGCATTTTTAATACTTTATTTTTATCCAAATTATGTTGAATTTGAAGGTTGACACCACATGATAAGTTCTATCACATTCTTCCTGGGATGATTAAGGCAATTCATTCTCTTCTCTTCTTCTTCTTGATCATGCTTATCCCCTCATATACATATTTGCCTCCCTTTACCTATCCGGGAATTTGGAAGCAAGCAAATGAAAAGCAAGTGAAAGAAAAGTTGAGATGTTGGCTGAAAGTTTAGAAAGAAACAAATAGGTTTGGGAAAGTCAATCATGATGATGAGTAACTCGGCACCATTCACATAGTCGGGTGTTTGTGGCTTGCCAAAGTCGGATTGAGCGACATTCCTAACGGGTCATGGTATGTGCATCAAGAGTTTGAGGCATCTCAAGAAATTGATGATCGTTGATCTCCTAGGCTTCGGTTATTGTGCACCTCTGTCCATCCATCCCAAAAAGTAAAAAAAAAAGTAAATAAGCAAAGCTTATTGGTGCAAGATGTTGAAGTTCAAAGCAAGTGAAGAGAAGTGAAGATCCTTTTCCCGGATTCTAGCACCACATTCCCTAAATACATCCCACCCTCACACGTTTCTCGACCTCTTGAAAAGCCCTTGAGACCTCGAGCTTGTTGATTGACTTGGTGGTTTAAACTGATATATACATGATTAATTTCGATAATTATGATTTATTATGCATTCTATGATCTTATGCAAAGATGAACAATTTTCTTATATTTATAAAATGTTTTTATCATATTTTGATTTTAATTGCCATGAAGCATTCTCTTAGAGTGATCTATGAGCGGAGCACACCATTAAAATGTTTTGAAATACTTTTCATTGATCTTTATGACTTATAATCCATTCTATCTTGTACTTAAGATTTGTAACTTGCTTGGGGACAAGCAAGGGACAAGTATGGGGTATTTTGATAGCATGTATTATAGTCTATATTTTGGGACTCATTTAGACGTTTTATCTTCAATAATCTGCATGTTTGGATGTATGTTATGTGATTATATTGTTGTTTCATCTACCTTTACGGGAATCGAGGTCTACACCAAGTTTTGTTGTAATCGTAGGTAAAATGGCACGT
This sequence comes from Fagopyrum esculentum, assembly GCA_033239045.1. Lineage (NCBI taxonomy): Eukaryota > Viridiplantae > Streptophyta > Magnoliopsida > Caryophyllales > Polygonaceae > Fagopyrum > Fagopyrum esculentum. The sequence continues at coordinate 73,073,804 of BSUD01000002.1, read as the reverse complement.
TTTGGATCAAAATTGAGCTAAGGAGCAAAGGAGTCATTGGAGCTACATTCAGGAGCTTAAAGGAGAGTTCAGGAGGCAAGGAATTAACAATGAAGATTTACTTTGGACCAGATTTGAGAGATTTCGCATTCAGCTGAGATTCACCTCGGTCAGCTACAGTGTCACATCGACCGAGGTGATCTTGAGGAGCGTCCCTACCGAGGCGAACACCCTGACGCGGCGAGATATATTTTATTTGGCTGAGATCTTTTATTTTTGGAAGGAAGAGATCTTATATTTTTGGGCTGGATTTCTGGAAGGAAGATCATGTATTTAGGAGATCTATTTTAGAGATAAGATATATTTTAAAGGAAATTATCTTTTTAAGATATTATTATCTTTGGAAGATAATTCTCCTATATAAAGGGTTGGATTTTCCACAATTCGGCCATCCTTGATCTTCGGATCCTTTACTCTCTTGGATCATTGAAGAAGCTGCAGTAAGGAAGATTTTCTAGAAGTTTGAAGGAAGTTTTGAAGATTGAAGGAAGGAAGTTCATAGCTTTGTGATAGCTTTTGAAGGGATTTGTAAGACTTTCATAGATTCCCTTTGGTTTTGTTGTCTTGTTGGATTTGTGATTCCAAGAACCACTGATTTGTTTGATATTTGATTCAGTTATTGAAGCCTTGTTCTTAAGGTTTTTGTGTTCAAATATTCATTCCCTTCTCATACATTTGATTATTGCTTTCATGATGATGAGTGGCTAATTTCCTTGTGCGATTCTAGGGTGATTGGCTGAAAGTTGTGGGAAAGACAATGATAGAATAATCTTAATCCCAGTAGGACCCTGAAAGCTCGAGTATTTACCCTTAACCCTAGAACATCTCGTTCAGTCGATGAACATCTCGGCCGGGGTGGAACTTGACTGACCGAGGTGACCTTTTCTTATCCGTAACTGAGAGTTAAGTGTTAGAGTTTGCCAAATCCTATTCTTATTACACCTTTCCTGGTTCAATGCAAGCTTAGGATGAGACTTACCCGGTAATTCCTTTTGTTTGTTTACCCATGATCATAAGTGTAGGTAATAAAGGTTTATCCTTTATTGGGGTTTGAGTGTGCCTTCATCCCATCTTTGTTTGTTAGCCTGAGACTTACCCGGTAAAGGTTGATTCTATTTCCTTGGGTGGTGTGTTGGTTTGAGATTATAATTCCTTTCCTTAGTACCCTCAGACTTACCTGGTAATAGGAGCTTGGGTTTGGGATTGTGAGAAGTGAGACTTACCCGGTAATCTATTCCACTTTAGAAACACTTTCCCTTTGCAAAATCTCAGCTTTGTCCGCTTATCTTGAGATCTTGAGTTGGAACCACAACTAGATGCTTTAATCCCTAGAAGTTGCATATTTCCTTTAATTGACCTTATTATCATCTTTTTGATTGCTTTAATCACTTTTGTGGTTATTAGTTGCATCGACAACCTATACTTGCTTTGTTTCACCTATGTCCCTGAGATCGACACCCCGGAATTCTTGCTTTTACTATAATTGATCCGTACACTGCGGCGCATCCTAGTTTTAAGCATATTTCTTGGGATATAAATTTAAAGCTTGCACACACCGTTTGGAGAGAACACAACTCTAAGACCTCGTTCCATCCAGAAAATCCATCCCAATATATACGAGAATCACTTGACAAAAAATAAAAGATCTTCAGCCAAGAATAAAAGATCTTGTGGGCTGTGGGCCGCTCGCCTCGGTCCAGCCCAACAGAAAGATCACCTCGGTCGAGGTGACATTGTAGTCATCCGAGGTGTGTCTCAGCTACGTGTAAATATCTCCAATTTGGTCCAAAATTAATCTTCTGTCCAACTTCCACGGTTCCGAAGCCTATCTTGTAGCTCCTCAATGCTCCATAATGTAGCTCCAATGACTCCTTAGATCCCTTAACTCAATATTGCTCCAAAACATGTTATTTTCCGTACAATTACAACAAAACTAGGTGTAGACCTCGATTCTTGCAAAGGTAAATAAAACAAATAATGATCAAAGAATATACATCCATACATGCAGATTTATGAAGATAAAACGTCTAAACCAATCCCAAAATATAGACTATAATATATGCTATCAAAATACCCCATACTTGTCCCTTGCTTGTACCCAAGCAAGATCCAAATCTCATATACAAGATAGAATGGATTGTAAGTCATCAAAAAGATCAATGAAAAACATTTCAAAACCTTTTGGTGGTGTGCTCCATTCATAGATCATCCTAAGAGAATGCTTCATGGCAAATCAAATCAAGACATGGTCAAAACATTTTATAGATATAAGAAAGTTGTTCATCTTTGCATAAATTCATAGAATGCATAATAAATTATATTTATCGAAATCAATCATGTATAATCCAGTTTAAACCACCAAGTCAATCAGCATACTCGAGGTCTCAAGGGCTTCCAAAAGAGGTAAAAAAAACGTGTCAGGGTGGGATGTATATAGGGTAATGTGGTGCTAGAATCCGGGAATATGATCTCACTTTCACTTTCTTTGAATCACAATATCTTCCACCAATAAGCTTTGCTTATTTTCACTTTTTACTTTACTTTTTGGGAATATGGACAAAGGTGCACAATAACCGAAGCCTAGGAGATCAGCAATCATCAATTTCTCGAGATGCCTCAAACCCTTGATGCACATATACCATGACCCGTTAGGACTATCGATCAATCCGACTTTGGCAAGACACAAACACCCGGCTATGTGAATGGTGCCGAGTTACTCATCATCAAGATCAACGTCCCCAAACCTAATTTTTTTCTAACACTTTCAGCCAATATATCAACTTCACTTCACATGCTTTTCATCAACTGCATCAAATTCCCGGATAGGTAAAGGGAGGCAAATATGTATATGAGGGGCTAAATCATGGTCAAGAAGGAGAAGAAGAGAATGAAGTGCCTTAATCATCCTAAGAAAACCTTACAACTTCCTTCAAAGCCTTCAACTTGATCTTCAAAGCCAACTTCCTTCCTTCCTTGGAATATCTTCAATCTTCCAAATTCCTTTAACTTCCAGCTCTAAGACCTCCTTCCATCCAGAAAATCCATCTCAGTATATAGGAGAATCACTTGCCAAAAATAAAAGAACTTCAGCTAGGAATAAAAGATCTCGTGGGCTATGGGCCGCTCATTACGTGTAAATCACTTTAATCTGGTCTAAAATTAATCTTCTGTCCAACTTCCATGGTTCCTAAGCCTTTCTTGTAGCTCCTCAATGCTCCATAATGTAGCTCCAATGACTCCTTAGATCCCTTAGCTCCATATTGCTCCAAAACGTGTTATTTTCTTTACAATTACAACAAAACTAGGTGTAGACCTCGATTCTTGCAAAGGTAAACAAAACAACATAATGATCAAAGAATATACATCCATACATGCAGATTTATGAAGATAAAACGTCTAAAACAATCCCAAAATATAGACTATAATACATGCTATCAGAGCTCCACCCACTGCTAGTACCGCTGTGGAAGTGGGAGGACATCTCCATGGACTTTGTGACGGGATTGAGGATGAGCAGGAGCTTTGATGCCATCTGGGTTGTAGTTGACAAACTGGCAAAGACGGCACATTTCATATTTATCAGGGAAACGTTGTGGGAAAGACAATGATAGAATAATCTTAATCCCAGTAGGACCCTAAAAGCTCGAGTATTTACCCTTAACCCTAGAACAACTCGTTCAGTCGATGAACATCTCGGCCGGGGTGGAACTTGACTGACCGAGGTGACCTTTTCTGATTCGTAAGTGAGAGTTAACTGTTAGAGTTTGCCAAATCCTATTCTTATTACACCTTTCCTGGTTCAATGCAAGCTTAGGATGAGACTTACCCGGTAATTCCTTTGTTTATTTACCCATGATCATGAGTGTAGGTAATAAAGGTTTATCCTTTATTGGAGTTTGAGTGTGCCTTCATCCCATCTTTGTGAGTTAGCCTGAGACTTACCCGGTAAAGGTTGATTCTATTCCCTTGGGTGGTGCGTTGGTTTGAAATTATAATTCCTTTCCTTAGTACCCTGAGACTTACCCGGTAATAGGAGCTTGGGTTTGGGATTGTGAGTAGTGAGACTTACCCGGTAATCTATTCCACTTTAGAAACACCTTCCCTTTGCAAAATCTCAACTTTGTCCGCTTATCTAGAGATCTTGATTTGGAACCACAACTAGATGCTTTAATCCCTAGAAGTTGCATATTTCCTTTAATTGACCTTATTATCATGTTTTTGATTGCTTTAATCGCTTTTGTGGTTATTAGTTGCATTGACAACCTATACTTGCTTTGTTTCACCTATGTCCCTGAGATCGACACCCTGGAATTCTTGCTTTTACTATAATTGATCCGTACACTGCGGGTTCGCATCCTAGTTTTAAGCATATTTCTTGGGATATAAATTTAAAGCTTGCACACACCGTTTGGAGCGAACAAGTTTTTGGCGCCGTTGCCGGGGACTTGGTCTAGACCGAGCCGGTTGCGGTAGTCTTTCGGGGCAATTGCCCCTGTTGCTACTAACCACTCTACTTGAGTGACTTTCGCTGGTTCTTTCTTTTAGGTTTATGCGAAGAACCCGTGCTGGAAAGGAAATCGTTCCTTACGATCCCGAACCAGAAAAGACATACAAACGACGCTTGAAAGAAGCGAAGATGGCAAACCAAGACAATCGCGATTTGGAGGCCGAATTGAAGGAGGCGATGGAACAACTGCGCCTCAATAGGGATGAACTACAGCGCGAGAGGGAGCAAACTCACACCAGAACTGCAGAGATTGAAGCAGATATGGCTGAGCTTCGAGCCCAGATTCTACATCGACTAGACCCTCGACCGAGGCAGGACCCCGCTCCAGTTGCCCCGGCCGAGATACTTCCACCTCGGATGCCTATCCGAGATGTTCTTTTTGCAGGTATCCCACGGACCCTAGGACAGAGGATGGACCCAAACCAGCAAGTGACGTGTCCAGGAGTCAACCTAGGAGATCCAGCGGAGCATGATTATGAACTTCGACCACAAGTTCTATCCATGATCCGCCAATTCTAGTTTGGAGGTTTAGAGAGGAAGTCTCCGCATCAACATTTGCAAAACTATGAGATTTTGATGGAGACCTTGAGACCTTCAAGGCTGGAAAATAATAATTACAAGTAAAGGCCTTTTTACTTTTCTTTGAAGGACATGGCGCTTACTTGGTATCAGTCACTTCCTCCCGGAAAGATCAACACTTGGGAGGAGATGACGACAGAGTTCTTAACAAAATTCTTTCCCCCCTCCAAAACCGCTAAGATCAATGCATTCATCATGAAGGACAAGGAGAGTTTGTCCAAGTCATGGGAGAGATTTAAAAATGTTCTATTGGATTGCCCACATCATGGGGTTCCAAAGATAGAGTTGATGGATATTTATTTCAAAGGATTGGATGGAGCTACCCAATTCAACCTTCAACTACTATCCGCCGGCACATTCATGGACATGCCGATTGACGAAGCTTGGGAGTTCATTGAGAAACAAGCTTTGCACATGGAGAAGTACTCTCACCAAGGAGCTGAAAATGGAGTTAAGAGAGTTAATTTCTAGAAAGCTCCATCAAATGATAATCAACTCATTTCCCTCAAGAATGATGTGAAGCAATTGAAGGACCTTTTGGTTGCTCACACCAAGAAAGAGGAGGGAGGATAACAAGGCTCAAGGAACAACAATCATGGTTCTCGGAAAAACAACTACAACAACAATAGAGGCTCCAACAGCAACAATTGGAGATCTAACAATCAAATTCGGGTAACCCTTACTCTAACTCCAATTCTAATTATTCTTTTAATTCATCTTCTTCTTCTACTCCATTGAAGAGCCAGGAGTCTGGATCAAGCTCGTCCCAGCCAGAGAAGAAAGATGCAGTGCTCGAGACCATCTTGATCAAGCTCAACGCTATGGAGACGTCCATGACTTCATTTTTGAAGGCACAAAAAGCCTTAGAGAAACAATTCTTTAATAAGGCGAATGAAGCGCCAAGAGACCTAGGGAAGCTCCCAACAAGGACAGAGAGCAACCCTAAATGACAGATCATGGCAATAACGACGAGAAGTGGATTGAAAACTACAGATCCAGTGCCTAGATCGATGCCAGTGCAGACGAAGAACACCTCGGTCCAGGTACAGACGAGGAACACTTCGGTCGAGGTGCCACCCGAGGTGGAGTCCCAGAAATCAATGGACAAAACTGAAGTTTATGACCCACCTCCTGCATATAAACCACCACTTCCATTCCCCTAGTCAAGGGCTAGAGCACATCTAGACAAGCACTTTGGTAAGTTCCTTGACTTGATGAATAAGTTACATATTAACATCCCTTTCCTTGATGTTATTCTAGGGATGCCCGCATATGGGAAGTTCTTAAAAGAGATTCTATCAAGGAAGAGGAAACTGGAAGATTTTGGTGAAGTAAGGATGACATCTATATCCTCGGAGCTCATTCAAATCATGAAGGAGAAGATGTCACCCAAGTTGAGAGATCCCGGCTCATTTTGAATTCCCATTCAAGTTAGGGATGTTACTTGTGAGGCATTATGTGATCTAGGAGCCAGCGTGAGCATCATCCCGCTCGAGCTATGTGTGAAGATCGGACTTGGAGAGCCCAAGCCGGTGAAGATAAGATTATACATGGCGGACCACTCCATTACCCATCTCGTGGGCATTTCGGAAGATGTTCCGGTTAAGTTAGGTAACTTCTATTTACCTATAGACTTTGTTGTGCTTGATATACCAGCAGATTATCCCGTTCCTATCATTCTGGGGAGACCATTTCTAGCAACTTTGGGTTGCAATGTGGATTGTAAGAATACCAAGTTGAAATTGAACATTGGCGGAGATCAAGTGAAGTTTGCATTGCTTGCTGCAATGAAAGGAGAGCCGCTGGAGGATGATATCTTCAACATCTATGATGAAGAAGAATCAAGAGAATTGGTGAGCTCTATCCTTATTAATAATCCTCTTGAAAGAGTTATTAGTTTTAGCTTAATGGAGGAAGGTGTAGATGCTTCTTGTGATGCATACATACGGAGCTTAAAGGCACTAGAATAAGATCCGGGAGCTAAGATTGAAAAACTAATCCAGGAGAGGAGAATCTCCAGTTTCGGTCCCAATTCCAGTACCTCGACCGAGGCACTTTCTAGACCAAGCGAGGTGTTCTTAACTGAAGAACATCTCGGTCACCAACCTCGGGCACCGACCGAGACATCAAGCGAAATGCCTTCAACGGAAAATAACAAACTTCTTTCACCCCTTTCTGAAACTCATTCACAGTTGGTGGAGCACTAGCTCCACCAAGATTTTGATAATAAAGAACCTTGGTATGCTGACATTATTAATTATCTTGTTTGCCATGAAATACCACCCGGATTGACGTACGCTCAAAGGAAGAAATTCTTCAAAGATGTACGCCACTACTACTGGGATGAACCTCTATTATTTAAGAGAGGTCCGGATGGGATGCTTCGAAGATGCATTCCGGAAGATGAAGTTACCAGTGTCATACGGCATTGCCACTCGCTTCCTTGTGGAGGACATGCTAGCGCTCACAAAACATGCGCTAAGGTATTACGTTCCGGTTTCTTTTGGCCTACATTATTTAAGGATGTGCAGACGTTTGTTGTTTCTTGTGAGGCATGCCAAAGAACATGGAACTTATCTAGAAGGAACGAGATACCACTCAATAACATCCCGGAGGTTGAGATTTTTTATGTATGGGGAGTTGATTTCATGGGACCTTTCCCATCATCCGGAGGAAACCTCTATATCCTCCTAGCTGTCGATTACGTCTCTAGATGGGTGGACGCCATTGCCTCTCCCACTAATGACGCCATGGTGGTTGTGAAGTTCTTCAATCGGACTATCTTTCCACGTTTTGGGACTCCACACATCATTATCAGGGATGGAGGGACACATTTCATCAACCGGAAGTTTAAGGCACTTCTATCGAAGTATGGGGTAACCAACAAGGTAGCAACCCCTTATCACCCTCAAACTAGTGGATAGGTCGAGATCTCGAATAGAGAAATCAAGGCAATTCTGGGAAAAACCATCTCTAGGATGAAGAAGGATTGGTCCACGAAGCTGGACGACGCTCTTTGGGCTTACAGGACCGCATTCAAGACTCCCATTGGTACAGCCCCTTACAATTTGGTATATGGGAAGTCTTGCCATTTGCCCGTTGAGCTAGAACACAAGGCGTATTGGGCAATCAAATGGTTGAATTTTGATATCAAGGAAGCCGGTGAGAAGTGGTTATTGGACATCAATGAGCTGGAAGAGCTGTGTTTGAATAATGAGAATGCCAAGATCTACAAGGAAAGGACAAAGAAATGGCATGACAAGCGTATCATTCCTAAGGAGTTCAAAGAAGGAGATTTAGTTCTACTCTTCAACTTCCGCCTTCGCCTCTTTCCAGGTAAGTTGAAATCTAGATGGACAGGACCTTACGTTGTGAAACATGTTTTCCCATATGGTGCAGTTGAGATTTGGGGAGAAACAAGTGGAAGCTTCAAGGTCAATTGTCATAGGCTTAAGAAATACCAACCGGAAATTCAGGTTGTGGAAATTGCACCACTATACCTTATTTAGGGATGCCGTACGGTCCAGCTAGCGACCTTAAATCAAGCGCTTCTTGGGAGGCAACCCAAGGTATTGCTTACTTTTCCCTTTTCTAGTCTAGCTTTAGATAGTTTGCTTTTGCTTTGCTTTGTTTTGTTTTTGGCGTCCTAGACAGAAACCAGGTACTTTCTAAGGAAGGATTACAACTCAGGAGCAGCACTGAAAGGACAGAAGTTCGAGAAATTGAGAAGACGGAGTTTGACTGAGACACATCTCGGTTGCTGTTATAGTACCTCGACCGAGATGATTCTTGGTCAACCGAGGTGACTAGGTCTGACAACGATCCACATCGGTTCAGACATCTCGGTCCAGTCGGGACCACCTCGACCGAGGTGACAGCAGAATCGGCGAGGGCTATAAAAAGGGGAACAGTTTCTCTCTCTTTCCCTCCCATCCCTCTCTCGACCGCGGCACCCAAATCACCTTGTTTCTCCATTCTTCGATCCTTTTCTACAATTCTTGCTCCGATCTCGCAAGGAAACACTAGAGGATCAGATTTCAAGCGAGAAACTACAACAAAAACGTTTTCAATCGACTGAATTTGGGGTAATTAAATCAAAAACCCTAACTCCTCTATTTTCACCAATTTCAGAAATTAGTGGCTTTGGTTGCCATAGGTTTGTGTTGGAAAAGGCTTAAGTACCCCATAGGAACAATCGGTAGTGATATAGGGGGAAAAGAACTGGAAATCAAAGAGTTAGAATTGAGTAGTTTATCACCTCGGTCCAGTCGACCTGCGCCTCGGCCGAGGTGTTCTTGAGACCTGTCAGAGCAACCAAGGTGATCCTGTTAGAGAGAGAAAAATAAGTTCAAGATCTGATCGCCAGCTAGTTCTGAGGGATAGATCCTCACCTTATTCTTCTTCCCGGCCTTCTATCCCGGTGATCCACGAGCGTCACCGGGCTGACTTTGACTGCATATGCGCGCGCCCCGTGATTGCGCCATGTTTCTTAGACATTGCTGCTTTTGATTGCCTCCATGTGGCTGATGATCTGAGGAGGATGGTTTCCATGGTGGGGCTGGAGCAGTTCATGGAGATTAGAGCTCCAGCCTACCTCGAGCCCACTTTAGAGTTTGTGAGTTCTGTTACTCACCTCCCTGAGCAGAAGACCATCAAGTACCGGTTATTAAACCGGAACTACATCGTTTCCTATGGACCAGTGATATCTTTGGCTTCCCGACCCCTACAGTTCCCGACTTCCCTTCTCGAGCCGTGGCTCGACAATTCTGGGGGTAGATTGCCCATGTTGTTGAGCATGCTGACAGGTGGAGACCTGGAGACTCCAGGGAGCGCATCATCTTCCACCTTGCTTTCTGGCTAGCCCACCGGATCTTTAGTGAGTCTCTTCTGGTGCGTACTGAGATGCCCCAAAAGATTAGACAAGGGGAGCTGCTCAGTTTATTCTGCATGGTGACTGGGGGAGTGCCTGACTTTGGGGCGATCCTAGCTGAGTATCTGCACCGGATCAAGGCTAAGGGGAAGGGAGATATCTGTTGTGGTGGCCTGGTGACTCATATTGCGACGGTCATGAAGTTGGATTTGAGCGCTTGTACATTGGTGGCGGCTGCCAAGCCGCTAGGACTGCAGGAGATGATCACGAGGAGGATTCTGGTTCCTCGTGGACTCACTACACCATATGTGGTGATGCCTTGGGAGCAGACTGCCCCTCAGGGTATCATGTGGACAGCTCAGTTTTCAGTCTACGATCCTCAATACTGGTTCATCGCATGGATACCTTACATAGAGGATGCTAGAGACGCTGCAGCTCAGGTACAGGAGGAGGAGGATGAGGATGATGATGGCGGATTGGTGGTGCTGCCATGGAGACGTTGACAGACACAGCCGGCCCCAGTGTGCCAGTTGTCGTCTTAGACAACGAGGCTACAAAGGAGGAGGCAGCTGCAGCACCATCACGTCCTTCTAGGCGCAGAGTCCGTAGGCAGAGGGATCCCATAGCTCATCGATAAATTGGCGAGCTGACGGATCAGATGATCGACTCTTACACCGCCCTGTCCTTGGATATGTTGGAGATGAGGGAGTGCCAGCACTACCAACGCCGGATGATGGAGATACAGTTCCAACATACCACGGGCTACCTTTTTGATCCATCCCAACATCCCTTCATCCCGTATCCACCACCACCACCACCAGCGGACCAGGATTAGAGCTAGCATGGATTTCATTTTCTTTATTTATTATGCAGCTCAGCTTATGTCCGGTGAGTACTCTATTTTTAGACTTATTTTGACCCATTGGGACAATGTGTCCCAAGTATGGGGTATTTATTTGCATGTACCTTATTTGACATTATGTGTATGACTTGTATGACTTTCTATTTATGATCTTTCTTATGCTCTATATGCTTATCTGAGACTACATGCATGCATACAGGTTATTTGATTGAGAAAAACGTCAAAAACTGGTTAAGAAAAAAAAAATTATGACCTCGACCGGGATGATTCTTGCCAAACGAGGTCGAGTACCTCGGTTGACTTAGAACATCTCGACCGAGGAGTTTAACTGAGAGAGTTTTCGAAACGATTTTTGTGCTTCTTTTCTGGATATGACCTCAGTGATGATTGTGTCTGCAAATTGGTCTTGAAATCCTTATATGTTTGAAAGGTTTTATGATATGTTTAAGTTGCTAAATGCTTTGTTTGAAATTTTGGCATTTTTAATACTTTATTTTTATCCAAATTATGTTGAACTTGAAGGTTGACACCACATGATAAGTTCTATCACATTCTTCCTGGGATGATTAAGGCAATTCATTCTCTTCTCTTCTTCTTCTTGATCATGCTTATCCCCTCATATACATATTTGCCTCCCTTTACCTATCCGGGAATTTGGAAGCAAGCAAATGAAAAGCAAGTGAAAGAAAAGTTGAGATGTTGGCTGAAAGTTTAGAAAGAAACAAATAGGTTTGGGAAAGTCAATCATGATGATGAGTAACTCGGCACCATTCACATAGTCGGGTGTTTGTGGCTTGCCAAAGTCGGATTGAGCGACATTCCTAACGGGTCATGGTATGTGCATCAAGAGTTTGAGGCATCTCAAGAAATTGATGATCATTGATCTCCTAGGCTTCGGTTATTGTGCACCTTTGTCCATGCATCCCAAAAAGTAAAAAAAGTAAATAAGCAAAGCTTATTGGTGGAAGATGTTGAAGTTCAAAGCAAGTGAAGAGAAGTGAAGATCCTTTTCCCGGATTCTAGCACCACATTCCCTAAATACATCCCACCCTCACACGTTTCTCGACCTCTTGAAAAGCCCTTGAGACCTCGAGCTTGTTGATTGACTTGGTGGTTTAAACTGATATATACATGATTAATTTCGATAATTATGACATGATAGCGCTCACAAAACATGGAACTTATCTAGAAGGAACGAGATACCACTCAATAACATCCCGGAGGTTGAGATTTTTTATGTATGGGGAGTTGATTTCATGGGACCTTTCCCATCATCCGGAGGAAACCTCTATATCCTCCTAGCTGTCGATTACGTCTCTAGATGGGTGGAAGCCATTGCCTCTCCCACTAATGACGCCATGGTGGTTGTGAAGTTCTTCAATCGGACTATCTTTCCACGTTTTGGGACTCCACACATCATTATCAGGGATGGAGGGACACATTTCATCAACCGGAAGTTTAAGGCACTTCTATCGAAGTATGGGGTAACCAACAAGGTAGCAACCCCTTATCACCCTCAAACTAGTGGATAGGTCGAGATCTCGAATAGAGAAATCAAGGCAATTCTGGGAAAAACCATCTCTAGGATGAAGAAGGATTGGTCCACGAAGCTGGACGACGCACTTTGGGCTTACAGGACCGCATTTAAGACTCCCATTGGTACAGCCCCTTACAATTTGGTATATGGGAAGTCTTGCCATTTGCCCGTTGATCTAAAACACAAGGCGTATTGGGCAATCAAATGGTTGAATTTTGATATCAAGGAAGCCGGTGAGAAGTGGTTATTGGACATCAATGAGCTGGAAGAGCTGTGTTTGAATAATGAGAATGCCAAGATCTACAAGGAAAGGACAAAGAAATGGCATGACAAGCGTATCATTCCTAAGGAGTTCAAAGAAGGAGATTTAGTTCTACTCTTCAACTCCCGCCTTCGCCTCTTTCCAGGTAAGTTGAAATCTAGATGGACAGGACCTTACGTTGTGAAACATGTTTTCCCATATGGTGCAGTTGAGATTTGGGGAGAAACAAGTGGAAGCTTCAAGGTCAATTGTCATAGGCTTAAGAAATACCAACCGGAAATTCAGGTTGTGGAAATTGCACCACTATACCTTATTTAGAGATGCCGTACGGTCCAGCTAGCGACCTTAAATCAAGCGCTTCTTGGGAGGCAACCCAAGGTATTGCTTTCTTTTCCCTTTTCTAGTCTAGCTTTAGATAGTTTGCTTTTGCTTTGCTTTGTTTTGTTTTTGGCGTCCTAGACAGAAACCAGGTACTTTCTAAGGAAGGATTACAACTCAGGAGCAGCACTGAAAGGACAGAAGTTCGAGAAATTGAGAAGACGGAGTTTGACTGAGACACATCTCGGTTGCTGTTATAGTACCTCGACCGAGATGATTCTTGGTCAACCAAGGTGACTAGGTCTGACAACGATCCACATCGGTCCAGACATCTCGGTCCAGTCGGGACCACCTCGACCGAGGTGACAGCAGAATCGGCGAGGGCTATAAAAAGGGGAACAGTTTCTCTCTCTTTCCCTCCCATCCCTCTCTCGACCGCGGCACCCAAATCACCTTGTTTCTCCATTCTTCGATCCTTTTCTACAATTCTTTCTCCGATCTCGCAAGGAAACACTAGAGGATCAGATTTCAAGCGAGAAACTACAACAAAAACGTTTTCAATTGACTGAATTTGGGGTAATTAAATCAAAAACCCTAACTCCTCTATTTTCACCAATTTCAGAAATTAGTGGCTTTGGTTGCCATAGGTTTGTGTTGGAAAAGGCTTAAGTACCCCATAGGAACAATCGGTAGTGATATAGGGGGAAAAGAACTGGAAATCAAAGAGTTAGAATTGAGTAGTTTATCGCCTCGGTCCAGTCGACCTGCGCCTCGGCCGAGATGTTCTTGAGACCTGTCAGAGCAACC